>OX388162.1:60000-674952 GCA_947579745.1 Apocheima hispidaria | reverse complement strand
ACAAAAAAAAAAGTAGCCTGTGACCCTTAAGCTATATCTATACCAAAATTCAACTCGATCCGTTCAGCCGTTAAGCCATGATAACGTGACAAATACCCAGACAGAGAGACAGACAGACAAATAGGCACAGAAACAGAGCTACTTTCGAATTTATAAATAATATAATAATATGAATTTATAATTTAAAAAAATATTTAAAGTCCGTAGTCCGTAGTTTACGTTACAAATGGCTCGTGGCGTCACGATGCGAAGGGCATGACAATGGCAATTAATGCTTTAACATTATTTTATAAGATGTTTGTTTACGTTGTGAATATATGATTATTGTTTACTGATGAATGAAATTGAATTGAAAGTTTTGGTTTTTTGAACTAAAGGTAAGACTTGAAGATATTTTTAAACCTGTGCTTTTGACACGCATTTTTTTACTTTTAAGCCTGTCTTGGTCTATGATGGGAAACACTCGCCTAAGGACAAACCTGTTTATTTTAGATATAACGACACTCACAAATGTATTGTAGGTACTTTTCGGGGAATACAGACTTCGGTAGACAGTTACAAACATTCGCTATGCAATTACAGCATATTATCACGTCGTGTAGTTAAAATAAAAAGCTATTGATAATACGTGACTGCTTATAATATTACACTAATAATATAAACTTTTTTAGTGTGTAATTTTAGTAAGTGAATGTCTATTATTCTTATGAGATGAATGATTCTGAAACCGTAAAATGTCGATACAAGTATTGTTGAAAAATAGTGTGTATTTTAAAGATCGTCATTTTAGCTATTCATTGAATTGAATTTGATGGTAATTTTTTAATTTCAGAAAAACATGTCAGATGTCTCGTATGGCTTATACCGCGCGTCCCGCCCGGCATTTCTCTATGAAATACCACCACGCTAGGTGAGAATATGCTGCAGAGTGTAAAATTTCCCTTGGTGACAACCGTACGAGCATTTTTCCGTGTAACTATGTACGGCGGTGTAACGCGAATCTGGGGACAGAGTTGTGTACTACTTGACTGGTTGGAAGTGTACGTTAGTTTCTTATATCTTTTAAATGTTTTAGTTTTTAATGTGATTGCATCAACACATCGGCAGTAGCGTAGCGTAAATGCGTAGCGTAAGCTCTGGGGGCGGCAGACTGCATGATACAACGCGGAGCAGCGGCAATGAGAAGGGGGATTATTGCTCTGCGAATGGCAGACTGCACGATACGATGGGGGGGGCAGCGGAAACGGGAAGGGAGCGTATTGCTCTGGGGGCGGCAGACTATATGAGACGCTCGGTTCAGCGGGAACGAGAAGGGGGCGTATTGCTCTGGGGGCGGCAGACTGGATGGGACGCGCGGGGCAACGGGAACGGAAAGGAGCGCATTGCTTTGGGGGCGGCAGACTGGATGGGACGCGCGGGGCAAAGGGAACGGAAAGGTGCACATTGCTTTGGGGGCGGCAGACTGGATGGGACGCGCGGGGCAACTGGTTGGCGACAGAATCAGCTAACCGTCTTTTTTCCGGTGCTACCACAATTAAAAATCTGATCAATATTAATAATTAAAAAAAACGCATGTGTATTGCTTGTGATTATTGTGCTTGAGCTGGCGCTATTAGATATTCCTCCAAAATATTTTTTATTTTCAAGATGCGAAAACAATTATACGTAATCGAGTATGGCCCCAAGTGACAGGAATCTGACATAAAATATGCTGGTCAGGAAGATAGCACGACACGTATTGATGCGATTGCGGTAGGGGACCGTAGAGAATAACAGAAATCAAAGGAGTCCTACACCCAGCAACTAGTAGGTAATCCAGAGCTTAGGATGATGATGTGTTTAAGTTTTTAGAAAAGTAGTTAAGAAAGTCAACTTAAGTTTAAGGCAAAGTATGATCATTTAATTTATTTTTTGTAGGTTCGACTATTCATAAGAGTAGGGTTTTTGAAACAATTTTGTTGTTTTCATCTGGAATCAAACCTAATTACTTACTTTACTTAACTGTTTTGTAACCAAAAACTATATTTTCAAGTAAGTAACTATTCATAAATCTACTTAATAGGATTCTGAATGACTTTACTGTATAACAATTTTGAATATAGTGAAACAAAACAATGGAATAAAATTGTAATATCTCAACATTTGCAAGAACAAATAACTTTCAATAAAATATTTGAATGGGTATCCAAAACGCATAAGTAATGCTAGAGCTTGGAAAGCTATTGGAATTTCAAGACCGACATTTCTTCCATATAATATTATTTCACAAATGTACAAGACTGGTCAGAAATGTTTGTAAAATAATTGAATATCCAGTTACGTATACATAAATGACAGTGAAAAGACAATCCTAAAGCAATAGCAAGGATCTATGAAATACAAAGTTATATCCATCGTCAGTTCTATCCATATATACTCTGTGAAAAATCGCTTACGGTTTCAAAATAATGTAATCTCAAAAGAATAACAGTCATTCACTTACTGAGATTACAGTTAAATAGTTTATATTATTAGTTCTGCTAAGCGCAGCATGCCGAGTTAATTAAACAATTGATTAACAATTTAAAGATTTCTAGGAAACAAACGGAACAGACTTACGGTTTTGTCTGTCGTGTCTAGCGCTACCATATTTAATGTCAGATAAAATCTTTTGCACTAACATAAGAGTCCCGTCTCACAGATTTGCCTCCTGTCTCTTATGGCTCCTTGGTTTTAATGACTATGTAATTGGCCTCTGAGGCTTTTATTGTTTTACCGGGCGGAGTGCAATCGCCATAGGTGCATACGGCGTATGGTTTTATCGCGGGAACACGGCCATCTCCTAAGGCGTAATAAAAATTGGACTGAGCAGTGACCAGTCCAGTCTTGCGGTATTCGCTGCCGTCCCTAGCTACAACACTTGATATACGTCGTTCGCAATGGCGTCAGATACAATCCTTTTAGCGCGGGAACACGGCCAGCTCGTGATTGCTTTGGCACCGGCATTCATTCCAGCGGGTTTGTGGCTGGTTGCTTTGTTTGTGGATCAACTTGCATACTATTGGAATAATTCATAATTATAGTTTGTGTTTTTAGTACAGTCAAAATAGGTTTTTTATTAATTTAAAACAAGATTGAGGATTTAAGGCCGTTTCACTTAACGGTCTTAAATTCTAAACTGCCGATTCAAAAAATGTCGTGTCATTCTTAGGCAGAGCAGAAAGCTCGCGTTGCTGCCGGTAAAGTTATATTATAATCTTTTCATCACTAGCAGTCGGTTAGTGGGTCATTGTCGACTCAAAATACGGGCGTGAAATATCACTTTGCCTTTCTAGGGACTTTACACACGCTCTCTCTGTCTCTCTCTCTCTCTCTCTCTCTCTCTTACACACGCACACACACACACCCAGGCACACAAACACGGATGATGATGATGATGTTTTCAATGACGCTGCAACATCTGATCTCATTTAAGAATCTATTGAACTTGAGGAGGAAATAGTAGAAGTAGATGAACCGATGAATACAAACGAAATCCAAGAAATTGGCCAAATTAATTTGTGAGATTTATTTATTTATTTATACAAATAGGATCCCCAACAGAAGTTACACATTATATTCACATTATTTAAACCAGAAATCAGAAATATTTATTGGCCATAACATTTAATATTACAGGCAAGTCACTTTTACAAATTAAACTATGTTTCAGCCCTAAACGTTTGTTTGAAAGAGGCTGCATCATTCGCGTTGCGAATGTGGATACCGTGAACTTACTGAAGTTTTGCGGTACTCCATTTCTTAAAAATAAAATGTAACTGAAAAGTCAAAAGAAAAAAACTGAAAGTCTAATTAATAAAAGAATTTAAAAAAAATATTACTGTTTTAATTAATCTAGTAATATAACTCTGATATTTTTTTGTAAGATTATCAGCATAAGATAGATGGTTAGAAGCGCTGCTGTACACTTTCAAGCCTTTTTGCATATACTTCGTAGTGTGGATTCCAAACCACTGAGCTATATTCGAGGGTGGAGCGGAAAAGAGAATTGAATAAACGTATTTTAGTTGAAGGTTTTTGAACTCTATGTTATTTCGTAGCACAAAACCTGGCATTTTGAAACCTTTCGAGACAATAGTGGAAATATGTTCATTAAACTTGAGTTCACTATCTATAATGATACCTACTAAGTCACGGACGCGATATACTTTCACTAGTTCATAGCCTTCATATCGTCTTTGTTCGGAGAAGTCATCTTGTTTCGAGTGAACTGAATGTAGTGACATTTATTAAAATTGAGGGACATTTTGTTTAGTTTACACCAGTCAACAAGTCGATTTAAGTCCTCTTACAGTTTAATGGGATCACTCGAGTGTTTTATGGGCTTGCGTATTTTTAAGTCGTCAGCCGGCAGGTTGCAGGCAAATGTGAGCAGCTGGTGAACGAATTTTTCTAACAGTTGAAAACAAATCTTGCGTCTCACTTTCTAGGTATAGAGATTGAAAGCAGAGAAGACGAAATTTGAAATTTGCTTTTGTTTTCTCGAAGGATGTGTATAGAGTATACTCCTCGGGGATAAAGATGTCTTCATCTTGGGCGAATTTGAATCCATTCTAGTGTTAAATCCCTCGCTGCCCTCGGGATTTTAGCTATATAATCCTTATTACCGCTCGGGATTCAATTATGTCGCCCGGGCGGGAGACACTGCTTTATCCCCTTGGTGGATAACCTACAATAGTAGATTAGCTAGTAGATACATAATAATGTATCTCTGTTTTTCGTATTAACAAAACAACAAAAATTAACAAAAAGTTGTTGTTTGTCAGTGTGTTGTGCTCACACTTTGTCCCTTACAGATAGGAATTGCAAGTCCGTAGCTAGGCTGCCAACATAATCATGTCTTGGCGCCCTGCCCGGACCAAACTGATTCTTCGTTTTGCACCCCACTTGTTTTATAGTGAGTGTTAAAAATGAAATAGCGCGTGACGGCGACAACGACTCTCTTTGTTTCTTGAAAAGAAAAAACAAGTATCTACGACTGAATAAAATGTAGGCAGCTGTAGCTATTATTTTATTTAATCTAATAACATACCTATTAAGTTTAATTAGCCAATTAGTAGAGTACAAATTGTTTTTAGAATCCATTTAACTGTGAATTTGAATTTACTAATAAACGAGGCACACGATTGAGTTTCAGGCTGACGAGATAATGAAACGCGTAAAATTTTACACTTCAATATATTGGAGAAATTGCAAACTATTATAAGCAGACGTAGAGCTTATAAAATCGTCGATACTGTCAATAAAATACCGCATCTGGTGCTCTCAATCTCTAGTGTTTTTCCGCTGCAATATCTCATCTAGTACAATGGGAAAAGGGATTATTATAGCATTCATTAAACAAAAATTCAAATTAATCAGAAACAAAAGTTGTAACTTGAAATGGATTTTAATAATTATTCATTTATTATATTTTGTAATTGGACACAAACCGAATGAAAAAAATAAAACAAAAAAGAATAAATCAAATTAATTACTATCGTCTACTTTATTTTCTAATATAAACTGCCCTCACTTAGCCGCCTTTATTGAAGAATCGTTTTCTTAAACCCAGCTTCATCCTCGACCGCGGAGCAAGACGAACTAATTAATCTCGAGCTAGATTATTGTTATTCTAGACTGTATTCTTGGTAATCATCTCATCTGTACGGCTGCTCAGCTTGGTATGGTTTTTCTTATTTATTGGAAAACTTATTTCTGTGATTTCAGTAGAGAGAATCCAAGTGCGATGAGGCTGATGCGGGAGACAACCCTGCGCCTAGATCTTTAGGAATGCCGGACCGACATGCCGACCTCGAATTTTATTTCAATATCCACAAGCAACTTGATGTGCGAGTTGTGTGTGTGATTTTTGTTGTTGTCTAGCGTAAAAACAGTTATACATAATAGAGTCAATGTTTGTTTGATTACAGTGTTAGCTCTAAAATATAAACAAAATCAGGCAAGTGTAAGTCGGGCTCACGCTCCCAAATTTAATAAAAGTAAAAAAATACATTGATAAATTTAGTACGATTTTTTCGGGGCACGAGATCGACTCGCACTTGGCCGGTTATTAATGAAAAAGAAGAGAGGTAACAAGGTTCAAAGAATGACGATGTGGATCGAAAGTACACAAGCCGTTTCATAAAAGTCTTAAACAAAGTTGTCAAAACAATCCACGACTAAGAAAACTACAAAGAAGCAGCAACAATCAGCGCGACCCAAAAAAAAATACAAGTTTTAGAAAGAAAACGAGTTTTAACAAAGGGAGTAACGAAATGAAAACTCAAATATAATTTGGCGAGTTTATTCCATTATTAAATTGGTCGTGAAAGCGAGATAACCTCGACTAACTCGAGAAGTTTGTGAGTGGGCGCTTGCCTCTGGAGGTGCCGTACTTTTGTTTGTGAACTACTCCGAGTGGACTCGACTAACTTGGTAAATTATTGAGCCTTGCTTTTGGAATCGAATGGACTTTATCTTTAAGTCCAGGTCTATTTTATACACGGGCCCTTTCTTTAAAAAATTAAAGACACGTATACATAATTTTATGCAAGCTCGTTTGGCGGATAGTGGAGGAAGCACAGACACAGTGCCAAATTTAATGGATTTTATTTGCGAGACGGTACTTGCTTGAAAATAATGTAACAAACGTAAATTTTACTTCAAATGATCTTTCATTAACAACGAACGAATTTACTTGATGATAATTTTTTACTTTCTTTTTAAATGAGTTATTAAAACCAGAAAAGGTATCGAATTAGATATATTTTTGTAGCGACAACTTAGCGGTTACCGCGTTCAGATCGTACGCTGCGGGGCGCGGGTTCAAATTCCAAAAAAGAGCTTCCGCTACTGTTACCGGTATTGAAAAAAATCACGAGGAAACCATGGCTTCGTGGTATGCTTTTTATTACTCGGCCAAGCACCTAACGTTTTTCACCAGCCTCACTTGAGAGCCAGTTTCAATCCAGGATTTGATTGATTACCATCTATACTATTATGATATTATTCTAGTATACCATCTTCGACAACACCATCACATTACATTAAGTAGGTGAGAAAAAAATAAATCCTAGCCAATAAACAAAAATAAAAAACAAATACCAAAATAATCAAAAAAAAAAAAAAATAAATCTACAAAAATATAAAATACAAAAAAGGCATTTCTTTTCTGCACACACACGATTTACGTTTACTGGAATAATTCGATCTGAACTAGTTTCATAGAAAAGCACCTGTTGCATTTTCTATTCTCTACAATATTTTTATTTTATTTTACACTTTTTGGAAAAGAGACAGCTTAAAAAAATAGTATTTAGATAATAGACACAAAAAACCATAAAAAGAGAACTAAGTTAATTTCAAATGACTTGCTGGGAACTACGCCATTTATTTACTAAAACACGTTACCTAGATGGTGGCTGTATTTCGAAGGAACACACGAGCACTGAAAACAAGGTAATTGTTTTAGTTGCGGTCGGCGAAGTTACCCTGTGACACAGATGTAAAGATTCATCATTCAAGATTCGTGATTTATTTGACTTAAGTTATTCCAAAGCTGAGTAAAACGAAGCAAGAATCCAGAAAATATGCTGCGTATCTTATTAGAGCACTACTGGCCTAGTAATCAGCTGATATAAACATATGAACAATTTTATTAATAACTAGATGTTATCCGCGACTGTTCGCCTGGATATACATAAAAAAGTAGCCTATGTCAGTCTCTTACCCTTAAGCTATATCTATGCAAAAATTCAGGTCGACCCGTTAAGCCGTTCAGCCGTGATAACGCGACAAACACCCAGACAGAGAGACAGATAGACGGAGAGAGAGAGAGAGATAGAGAGAGAGAGAGAGAGAGTTACATTCGCATTTATAATATTAGCGTTTTTTTTTTTTACATAACATTACAAAGTACATTTTAGTTTCAAAAAAATGGAGTACCGCAAAAATACAGTAAGTTTGTCGCGGTGTTCACAAGTTAGGATACTGAATATAATTATAAGTCAATATTGCATTTAAGAATAATATTATACAACAATCGTATACATTCTTTGTCTTCTAAGAAGCTTCGCATAAGCGTCGCGCATCTTCGTATTGTTATAAAATAATTTGAAATGTGACTTTCCCCTATATTATTATTACTCTTTGAATGTGACTAATTATTTGATTGTTTTGTGTATGAGTCTTGATACTTGAAACAAAAGAAAAATAAAAAAAACTGCCTTTGTTCACATCATAGACCAAATAATAGTTTGATAGATCACGAAAATATTACGCACAAAATTCAATATAGTCTAGGAGCGCCTGAATTAATGAATTTTAAGTCGCCCAATCACAACGTTGATTAATAATATATTTTTGTTCTGCGTCCGCGATCATGTGTTTTTATCTTGGTACACAGACCTTTCTCACTTTCGTGGTTTATAAAAACATATTTCTTACAGACAAAAAAAATACATTCAGTGGGTCTGACACGTGCGCAAGTCCTAAATCTTTTTTTTTTTCAAATATAGCCCTGCATGCGCATGTACACCGCGTTATTTATGTCGTGCGGAAATGAAACAAACGTAGAAATAATCGTAGTCGTGTCCTTTTTAGCACTATATTGGCTGCGGTGCACATGCTACACCTGCTGGCCAGCCAATGTCGGCAACGTTAAAACGGCCCAAGCGTCCTAGCAGTACTCAAGTTGGACTCCAGTTTGCGGTACTTCAAGTACTCGCTCGATGTTTCCACAGCGCGCAGCTCGGTCCGTAATTTGCACAATTTGCATCACAATCGGTGTGATTGCGTTCGAGTTGACGTGCGTTGCGCATTTTTGGACCAAATCGCCTTTTCATGCGTATTCTCTGCGGCTATTATTAAACTAGGCAAAATGGATGAGTGGGCACTTCCACAAGTACTGACAAGCTGAATATATACACAAACCCGTATTATATAGAAATAGCGATGATTTTTAAATCATTTTTGTATGAAGATGAGACGAGCGAATGTTTACCTGACAGCAAGCTCCGCGCTTGTACGTCAAAGTTACTTGAGCTCGTCGTTCAGAAAATTTAATGTCAGATGTTATGTT
This sequence comes from Apocheima hispidaria, assembly GCA_947579745.1. Taxonomy (NCBI): domain Eukaryota; kingdom Metazoa; phylum Arthropoda; class Insecta; order Lepidoptera; family Geometridae; genus Apocheima; species Apocheima hispidaria. The sequence continues at coordinate 665,852 of OX388162.1, read as the reverse complement.
GTCTTTGCATATAGTTTTAGTCATCGCATTATGACATTGAGCAACTCGGTACCGGCCCGAACGGATATGTTGCTCTAAGTTCTATAATGAAATACTAATCTACAATCCATTACACACTATTTTATTAATTATTGAATGCCAGACACAATTTTTTTGAAACTTCGACATGCTTGTGAAACGAACATCTAAATGAACTATACGTAAAACGAAAACAATACAAATTGACGCACGTTTATTCGGATTGACAACGCCTTATATTTTTACCAATCTTCCCTCTTTCGACCTGGTGTTACTCCAACATTTCAGGACATCATCCCTGAAATAACTAGTCATTTATATTAGTTTCTTCTAAGCCTAACGCTTTCTAACTCTTCATACACTCTGATCATTCGAACACAGGTATTGCTACATTTCTAGTTAAACTCGTGACCTCCATACACTATCAGCATTGGCAGGCAATTGCAATGCTCCGAAGATACCATCGACCGGCCTTAAAGGGACGTCGTAAAGAGGACATCGCACCCTCAGGGATACAAGCAAAGATAGGCATAGACTAGGATCCCTTTGAGATTGATTTTGTCAGCCAATTGTAAAGGGTAGCGCTCTTGGGCTGTAGCTTTCTAAAATCTACGCTAAGTAGTAATCGAAGTATAACTTGCTTTACCGATTCAATCTTAGTACCTTAGCAATAATGAGTGTTCGGTTAGGACGATCTTTATACTGAAGTTTACTGAAACTTTTTCTCTACACAGAAACATAGTGAGGCGATAAAGCAATCCTCTTCAAATTTTTGTAAAAAATCAAACATTTAACTGCAGCTGAGCGCTACCATATTTTCAGTGCATCAGCATTTAACATCCCACTGCTGGGATCCCACGAACGCTGCATCCCTCGAAGTGTGATTTGGCCATATCCAGCACGCTAGCCCAGTGCGGGTTGTGGGATTCACATACGCCATCGAACTTCTTCTTCGGAAATATGCACTTTTCCTCACAATGTTTTCCGTCACCAAAAAGTCAGTAGTATATTCGTACGAAATCCAAAGTACCCCACATGATCCCACGAATATGAAGTGGTACGTGCTTCTACTGTGCTATTACCACTTACCTACCATGTTTTGGATAGCACGATTATGTTCTTTTTTATGGGATTATACCGGTGGTCACTATTGGTGCTTGATTGAGGGATCCAGGATCTCCTAGGGAATGCACCGGAGCGAAGGCTAAAATTAAGCTAAAATTTAGTGCTGAAGAGCACTAAATTTTAGCTCCACCTGGGACAGCTATGTGATGTCTTGAAACACTCCACCTCCAACAAAGTCAGCCATTCGACGTGGTTGTATTCCCTGATCTCTTTAAGATGAACGATTAGAGCTTCATGTCTAACCACCAGCGAGCCAGAGGTCTCTTTTCAGTAGACTATAAAACTCGAGTACAATAAACTACCCAGTCTCACCACTTTTTCCCGAGTTTTCTCAACCTTTTGCACCCAAACGGAGTCGTGAGAAATCACCTGAGTGCCTTTATCAGAGCCGGCGATGTGTCCGGACCTTATCTCGCCAATACGGCAAACGGCCTAATAAATTTGTAGGACACTATCTACCCACACTTGCTCCTCGCCTTTGTAGGTCAATATTATCTTTTTGCTTGGGAAAATAAGTTTTGAATAATTTAAAGGTCAGTTTTATATGGTAGCTTAGTTAATATGTTTATTGATAATACTAAGATATCGCGTAAGTGAGACGAAATGTTTCTTGTTGATATTAATAAAGATCTTTGAACTTATGTTTACGGATAAAGTTAGGACGGCGTGTAAGCAATTAAGAATGGTTAAAACATGCTACTAACGGAAACGCTACCTTCTTGTAGATAAAAAAGGCTAGGATCTTGCGGGAACAATATGTTTATATATCTATCAATTAGCGAACACTATCATACTAACCATAATTAAGTTTTATATTAATCGTTTTTTAATATATTTTAATATATGTTTAATAAAAATATATTATGTTATAAAATAGATATCAATTCGTTTGATACATTTGACCATTTAGAAGTGTGTCAGGAGAAAGAAAGTGTGCCTAATACTTTAAAATTCTATTAAATATAGTGGTAGTGCATGAAAACGGAGGTATAGTAATTGGCATTCGTGTCTCAATTCGACTTGTCACTTTTAAAACCTCAAAAGTCTCCACATAAATCGTAATTATCATCATGTTAAATTTTCGGATTATTATTCATACTTTTTAAAACTAATTTTGATTAACTTTTTAGTGTTCACAACAGAAAATATGACGTATAAGTACAAAGGACAGAAACGATGTAATCCTTATTGCTATTGTTGTTTTCAGCTTGTTGAGTGCCATTGCTGAGCAAAGGCCTCCCTCCGACTTTTTCAGTATTTGCGGATTTATGATGAAGTATGCCATCAATGCCTCCATCAATGGTGCAATCCTTATTAGGTATCTAATTTTTTGTGACATATTTATTTATTACTTCAGTGCTCCAATTGCTCGTACTTAATTTTATGTAGCAAGTAGTTTAGGCTTGTTTTGGTTTAAGTGTATTTTGTTTAATAACAAAGGAATTTGCCAGGTTAAAAAAGCCAAATATTGGTTGGAGTATGAGCACTTTCTCCTTCATTCTTCACCTTAGAATCTCATTATGCTGGTGTTATTGCCGAGTTCAAAATGAGGAAATAAGTAGTGTCCTCTGTTTTCATGGAAAACTAAGGTGAACATCGATCTATGAGTAATAATCACTGTTTTGTTTTAATAAAACTAGAATACTCACGTTAAATTGAGTCGGTTATTGCGACCCACGTGTCTCGCTTAGCATTCCTTGAGAAAGGTCACTGAATGTGATCGAAACTATAGTCGGAATAACCGACTCAATTCCCATTTTATTAAAACAAAATGTGTCAAAACCACGTTAGTTTTCATAGTAATAATCACGGTATTAGGATTTGCTCTATCAAGTATCTATTGCAACTAATTCTGGGTACAAAAACAGGTTGTATATCCGCATGAAGTAGCGATAAGGACTCTGGCGTCCGTCCGTCCAATTTATTGCGGCTTCCGTTCTCGTTCTTTGGACAAGATACTGTGAACGATGGCAGAAAATACGGTGTATACGTGCTGGTATTTAGATTAAAACTGTTTTAAAATTATTTATTTACATTTTAAAATCCTATTTAACCAGCTGGGTAGGCGTTTTAGAAATTATTTTTCCTTCATTTCTGTATTTGTTGTTACCTTTCCGATTTTTTTTACTGGCAATAAGGACAAATATTGGCTTAGATCTCTCGGAGGTCTATTTATACACATTGACGTCATAAAAATCACCATTATCGCAACACGACTCCAATTGAGAGCAAAAATATGTCCCAAATTCAATGTCCTCGGATTTTATTGTCGAGCAGTTTAATTGTACATTTCAGACAACGGCTTTATACCCAATGGACATGACATCAAAATTATTCGTAATACAAAGGATCAGACTGCTGAGATACGAACGCTGATTGATCTTCTCAACGTTACTACGTTGATAGAGGCCCGCTTTTACTGGATGAAGCATTTTTGCCAATGCGTTAACTGAAAGTGTTCTCTCTATGCTAGGTGCCTACCTATAAGGTAGAATGTCGTCGCTTACAAAATAACGGCAATAAACACGTAGGTCGTCGATAAATCGGCAAATCCCTCTCGACAACTGGCGATATTAAATTTTATTGCTCAACTGATGTCGTAAAACAACTCTGTAAAGGACTGCGTTGTTTTTTTTAGATTAGGAATAAAACAACAACGATATAAAATAAAGATTAGTTAATTTATCGATATACCTACCTACAGTGCTACTTGTTGTATCTATTATTGGATTTGTAATGAAAGTTATCTATACACATATATCGAAGATATACCATGTTTGGGACGTTCAAGAAAAACTGCGACAAAACGCAAGTATTTATCTACTAAGTCACGATATGTAAGTACATAGGTATACTTGGCGATCATTACTGTAATAGTATTTGTATCTCTAATCTGCTGTTCTACGATTTATCATTAAGTCTTGCTGCTAGAAAAGAAGCCTTAACCTTTTACGCTACAGTTGGATCTATTCATTCAACAGCCATTAGAACGAATACTTATAACTCTGATATAGCGAGTTGCATCAAAATAAGGTCTTTTCTTGGCATCAACAAAATTGACCAATATTTCCCCTCTACACGAACAAACAACCATCAATCTAGCACCACTCGATTGTTTGACCTACTTCGAACATTTTCTTGAGAAGGACTCGAATATTCTACCATACAATGTTTTTACTTTTTAACACTTGTAACAAAAAATTAAAAGGTATTTTAGGACGATACAAATTGAATATCTGAGAGTTGATTTTGGGTTTTCTGTCCTTCCAAATATGACTGAAATACTTAATACATTAAACACATAATTGCTTCCATACCAAAATCCTAAAGCCACCGGGCTTCTGTTCTTAAAATTAGCATACAGCTGCCAATCAAAACACTACTCCCTCCCCACCTCGCTGACTTCTATATCCGTCCGCAAATACAGATGCCTTCGGACGGTAAGCTAGGGCTATTAACGCCCTTAGCACATCATCGCGGATCGCAACAAAACGCAATCTTTTATGGTTAAACAAACAACATCGCTATTGACTGAGAATCTTTCTCTTTGACGTCTTAGCGATGGTGGTTGATTTCATTTTCAACTTTATTCAAACAGTCTAGTCCTATGTCTAGACATAGTAGTATGTTCATCATCCGAGCTAGAAGTGTTACCCTAAGCGACTATACAGTCACGAGCTGATATCAAATAAATACTTTCTCTATAGTAAAGTAATGGTAGCACCTAATGCAATGATTGTTTTTCTTACCTACCGAAAATTATCAGCTCACAAAAAAACGGTACATTTGATGGTCAGCAGTCACCGTCGGCACCACCGTGTTACATCCACCGCGATTGTGATGATGATGATGTAGTCTGGGTCGTGTCTGATGATAGTGATCCTGGCTATCTTCCGGTGGGGGTGCTCGTATTTGGCACTGTTGTAAGTGTAGCTATAGAACTCAGGGTGGTTCTTGCGAATTTGGTGTTTGAGGTCTAACACGGAAAGGCGAACATCTTCAAAATTCATCATCATCATCATCATCTCAGCCACAGGACGTCCACTGCTGGACATAGGCCTCCCCCTTAGATTTCCACGAAGAGCGGATGGAAGCGGCTCGCATCCAGCGCGTTCCTGCGGTCTTTATAAGGTCGTCCGTCCACCTTGTGGGTGGACGTCCTACGCTGCGCTTGCCGGTACGTGGTCTCCATTCGAGAACCTTACAGCCCCATCGGCCATCAGTTCTGCGTGCTATGTGCCCTGCCCACTGCCACTTCAAGTTGCTAATCCTCTGGGCTATGTCAGTGACTTTCGTTCGTCTACGGATCTCCTCATTTCTGATTCGATCTCGCAGAGAAACCCCGAGCATAGCCCTCTCCATAGCTCGTTGTGCTACTTTGAGCTTACTAATCTTCAAAATTACTGACACCTATTTGGACCTTCGAGCGCCAGACTCATCTTGTATGAGCTGCCTGCTCCCACTTTTCGACTAGTAAACTACAGGCAGTAAGATTCTTTAATTGATGAACTGCGTATTGCGATCGCGTTATATTGCGATCTCTGACTGTACTAAAGCCTTACATGTCGAGGCAAAGGGCGATTAATCTGATTCAACAAAAGGGCTGGGAGCAGGGCCTTGGAGAAATCACGCGGTGCTCAACGGAGCAGGCACCGCATCTTGAATATTTGACACGAAGGGAAATAGGGTCGAAGGAAATGCTGTCGAGTGTTAAGTAGAACTGTGAGGTCGTGTTAGAGGACAGCCGATTAGATGTGTCTACAATGTCTTTTCAAAAATAGATAACCCGTTCCAGCGACTCAGATTGTTGCTCTCATGTTGCAATACCTCTATTTTTTGACCATTATATTTTGGCTTTTGAGCGTATTTTTTTAGGGTTTGTAAATTGCTTAATATATTATTCATTTAATGATTCAATAAGAAAAATATACACTTGTTCGATAGAATCGTAAAATTTGTATCTCTTGGAGATAATATCTAAAATAATTACTGACCTAAAATTAAAAAAAATATATAATTTTACAAACCATCGAAAAGAAACTTGCACATAACTCCAACCCCCAAACACCTGACAACCCAATTTTCCACAAATCAACAGTTAATGAACATAAATGAACGAGCGCCGGTGACCGGCGGACGTCGTGACGTCATATCCTGCCGGAAATGGCGCCCGACGAACGATTAATCTAATATCACGACTGAATTACGTTTGATTCGTCGCGGTGTGATGATGGAGTCGTGAATGGAAGGCGCGACGCAGGGGGCATAGTAAACAGAACTAAATGTGTATATTTGGATGTAAGACTAGCCTTGGAAATCACTGTGTCTGAGGGTTTCCCTTTTATCCCGACTGCTCAAGAAGGAGGGTATGGTCTTGGGGTGCGTCACCTCAAGAAAATGTAAAAATATAAAGCACTTCGTGCTATTTCAAATATCGATAGGATTTTATTCCATACTAGTTGTTACCCGCGACTTCGTTCGCGTGGACATAAAAAAGTGTTCTATGTGTCTAAGTATTCTCCGTCTTTGTAATATACAGTCACTCTTTATCAAATTTTATCAAGATCCGTTTAGTGGCTTGGCCGTGATAACGAAAGAAACATTCAGAAAAAGTTAATTTCTATAGTTCGCTAGATGGCGTTGATCCATTTTTGTGCATTTATTGACGTTTTGTATGGATTGACAGTTGTAATGTAGGAAGTTACACAAGTTTTTCCTCCAGATGAACTTATTCATTTTTATACCTCGAAGCTTTATTGGTCCTGATAGGACTGCGACTATATTCTTCTGAATTATAATATTAGTTAGGAAGGATAAAACAAAATACAAAACATTGAAATTAGAAAATGACATTACGTGGCTTTGAGAAGAAACGCAGGAGCCCGAGTGAAAAATCGTCTATTTAAACATATTAAGTATAAGAGAACAAGCCCTTTTCTAGAAATCAACGCACAGCCAAAATCACTTACGAGAGAGACGTGAAATTTAGACCCAACATTCCTCTAATGGTCTAGGACTCTACGTAAACAATAAGCACGAATTTCGGGAAATTCAACCTCAGAAGAAGAGGAAAGGACCCCCCCAAAATTTGTATGGCAATAAAAAATATTTTTTCATGCTACATCAATGAACCTCGGTGTGTCTTACAAGCATAAAAATTAAGAAAATAATGTCTCAGGATTTTTCGAAAATGAACACTTGAAGATGTGAAATGAGGTTTTGAAATTACTCTTGTCTATGCGAGCGAAGCCGTGCGGGCAAGATAGTAGTTCAATACAGCGCGTAGTTAAGTAAATACATAAGTTCTTGAATTATGCAAAAAAAGTTTGTTGAGCTTTTCTATTTATGGCCAGCTTTTTTAACGAAGCAATCATAGAATTCATCCTACTGTATTACTCGTAGTTCGCGCCGAACTGAGACCTCACGACCCCTAACACCTCATAACCCCTGGACCGATTGAACTCATATTCGACCTTAAAAATTGTATTGAAATGAACTACTTGCTACAAAACTTTATGAAGATCGGAATAACGGTTCTTAAATTATCGTCGGACAAATATACATACAAACATAAAAATAAATACTGCCAATTTGCTTCCGTAGACCCTGAGACCTTCGCTTCACTCGGTCTAAAAACTAATCACTCATTATGACTATCAAACAATCAATTAATTTCCAAAAGTCTTATCAGAGCGCCTGGTTGATGCAAGGCATGACCAGGCTCTACTCATAAATATTGCCTTTCAGCGCGGTCATGCCGCCAGCATGCTGGATACGTTACTCGTGTGGGCTTGAGCATTTGGATTATCTTTAGACCTTCAATGTTCTCTGGGTAATTCAATTGTTGCTTTTGTAAAGTGGGCTATGCAGTTTAGGTAGTTTGTTTTTGATTTTGTTTGATAATAGCCCCCTTGTCCGATTAAAATTAGCAAGGAAACAAACATTGGATGCGGCAAAATGACTCAATTACAAATTCGGACATGATGTGTATTGTTGAACGTAGCTTAGTTTTTTTAGTAAATGTGGTATTCATCGACCCGGCTGACATAAGTCAGCATTGAGCGAGAGTGTTTGCCATTCCGATCAGCACAGTACAGATGTGCGTGCGTATTCACAATACACATAGTCGTATTAAGGATTAGGAATGTGTGATTTATGGGATTCAGTTACATATACATATCTATAGGTATACTTATAAATGCAATAATTTGCGCACCGATATACAGTAATTTTGATTCCAAAATTAAAACGTAGTGATGATATTAGGCGCGTTCGTATTCCCTATCGCAAGGCGTGGGTTCATATCCTAACAATGACCTTGAGCTGGTAAAAGAAAACATCGTGAGGAAACCATTTATCATGTTGGTAGGACACTTTTTGGTGCCGCCCGGTTGGCGACACTGCCACCTTCAAATTGAAAATCTGTCGTCAAGCACCTCACAGTGTCTGCCAAAACACTGTGAGGTGCTTGACGACAGAGTCTCACCTCACTTGAGTCAGTTCTCATTCCAAGCTTGTTCTATTTACTATATTATATTCGACCACAACAACATTTAGCATCAGGCGAGCTATTGTTAAACGCCTAGCCTGTCAATCATGAAACAGCTACACACACTTGTTGGAGTTTTATACTGTGGTGTTAATTTACGAGTATACTGAACTAATTAAATTTAAAAACACATAAGTACACTTTCAAAATCCCTGATCCTGGTTTAGTTGGTTGCGTGTCTTGCTTGAGTGAGATAGGATGTCACGGGTTAGATTCTCGGTCGGGCAAATGTTTGAATGATGAATTTGTTTAACTGCTCTGGGTCTTGGTGTAGATACTTGTACATTCTGAGTAACTTGATTCTGAATTCCGAATTTCAGAGCTTTTTCAGAAGGAATTAAGTGAATTTGTTCTTGAATACTTAGAGATTGGTCGCGGCAATAACAAACATTTCTTCCTAAAATAGAATTTGAGTAATTCAAGCCATTTGAACACAAACAATGTTGAAATTGTTAGTCTATCTGAGCACGCGAGGGATGTCACGCTGCGACCGCAATGCTTGCATTCACCGCCTCGCTACCCAAATATGATTTTTATGCAGGTTTCTGTGGTGGCCATGGTTTATGCAATTTTATGTAAACTAGAAGATAGTTGCAAAACCTAGTAATAGTAAGCAATGCTGCTAGTAATTTGGCCACCTTTCCTTCCACGAAGAAGCTTTTGTACAGTTTATTAAATTTAGTCTTAGATTTTTTTATGTCATCTTCATCGGCCAGAAGACGTTCACTACTGAACAGAGGCCTCCCCTTGGCAAAGCTTAAGAAGTACTTAAATAATTATGTCTATTATATTTGTTTTATTTTAGAGGGTAGTTGTAAATACTTCCACAGCAGTGAACCCTGAATCTCACTCTAGAGGAGTTCTGTGTCGTGAGATCCAGTGCCTATATTATTATATAGTATATTATTACTATTATACATAGATATTATACGTAAGTAAGAGGGATGCATATTTGAACGAGCGAAGCGAAGGTCTCAGAGTCTACGGGAGAAAATCGGCTGTTGTATGTATGTTTACATGTTTGTATGTATATTTGTCCGACGATTACTTAAGAACCGCTCATCCGATCTACATAGTATTTTGTATGCAAGTAGTTAAAGTAATAGTTAGTTTAAGTAGTAGTTGTGTGTTTTTCATAACAATTTTTAAGTTTGAATATTGTCTGTATCGGTCCGGGGATTGTGAAGTTATAGGGGTCGCGGGATCTCAGTTCGGCACGAACAACCGGTTAGTACAATTCGCTAGATTTTTTATTTTTTAATAGATTTTGATTTGTGGGTGGAGATTAGTGGGAGGCCTTTGTCAAGCATGCACTTGTGCTTGCTGGCTGCGCATTAAGTTTTTATAACAGTTGCCATACATTTTTATGTGATTTTAGGTTTTAATTGGTTTTATATTATTTTCTTTGTAGCTACATAATGGAATTTCATGTAAATAAATATATGGTAATGGTGTAATTTTGACATAACCGGGCATCACAGACCGAGTTGTTGATGCTAGTGATGATAATTACGCACGGGAAGGCCGATTCTTTTATAACAAGTAATCTGTGTGGAGTTTTTCCCAAGGAGTCTTGAGTTAGTTTCCTATAAATGTTCCGTGATAAAAGACTACTTTTCACCCTGGTGATATGACCAAATAAAATAATTAATATTTAAACATTTCTTGTACAGTTCGCTTGATAGTCAAGTTTCTTGTGTTGCTATAGCTAGTACTAATAATTATTAAAGTTTATATAAACCACTCAAGGAGAAAGCCTACTCTCTGCACTAAAACGTATTAATGTCAGTTCTACTGTATACTTACCCGAAAAAAAAAAAAATATACAAACAGATATTTTTTTATAAGAAATAAATAAAAATTAATAATAAAACTATTAATAATATTCACTTTTTGGAAACTGTTTTTTGTACTGAGAGATATTTGGTCAAAAAATTAGGATCATTCTCTTTAGATCCAGTGCTCAGATCCATATAGGATCCACAGAGACATTTTTCTCTTTAGACCCAAATTACCGCAATTTACAAAAAATACGTTTAAAGGCCGAGACAAATCTAGTCAGGTTTCAATTTGAAATGAGACAAGGCAATTCACATTTGTCTCAGTAAATCGTTATTTTATGGCCACTTGTACATAACTTACGTGGAGTGCCCCATGTGCATGGAATGGCTCCTTTCGACCACTGTGCACTCGGCAGAGGCAAAGGATGAACGTCAAGATATTGCAGAAGTGAGGGTGTGTCTGTAACGAGCTTGCTTTGTATCAGTATTTTAGTAACGGCTAAGAAAATAAAGCGCAGAGAAATTTGAATTTGAAATGATAAACCTGTATTAATTTTGAAGGTTTTTTTTAAATTGAGTCTCTGATTTTGTATAACTATAGAACTAGCTTTGACGCTCTGCTTTGTGTACTCTGTTTTGTGTACTAGCTGCGCCGTGCGGTTTTACCCGCGTTACCAGGAAAAAAGTAGTCTATGTCACTCTTCCGGCCTTTAACCTCTAAAAAAAAAACATGCTAAAAAAGCACATCGGCCCGTTGCTATGTTGCTTCGTGAAACAGGAACAAACAAACCAACAAATACATTTTCGCTTTTATTATATATTAGGGATTGAGAACTTTCGTCTGATATTAACCAAAATGCCTTTTGTCCGTAAATTGTCTGTATGCATTTGCAGAGCCACTATAATATTATTTCCGTCTGTTCTACCATGTATGAGCAATATACATGATTAATTTGCTCGAATGGTAGAAGTAGTAAGAATTATAGTGCGATATTTGTATAATAAACGAAATATTTTCTATTAATTCATTCGGCAAAATAAAGCACGAAGCGGAACCGACAAGAAAAAGGCCTGATAAAATTCAAAGGAAATAAGGTCGGCCCGTCGGCACATTCGACTTTTTAACGTATGAATCGATAAAGGCGCCCGAAACGAAAGCAGTCATTAATTCTACCGAGAAGAAATTAAAATCCGATACGACACAAATTTTCCTTTCTCTGTGCACTTTTAAACGATTCTTTATAGCTCTTCTTTTCTGTACCATCTCCACCTGTATTTTTCTGATCACAAAGTTCAAAATCAGTCGAAGAAAGTATGAAGTTAGGGTAAACAGTTGTGTGTAACAAAGAACGTTTGGGATTTAATTTGCAGTACATTCCTTATCGGTTTTCTAGCATTTATCTGAGTTTGATTACGTTAGAGTAAAATGTTTTCATTCGTTACTTTACGATAATATAATCTGATCTGATTGAATTAGTTCTTTTATTTTGCATTATGGGTTTAGATACCATTTTTGGATTCCCAGATTTTTCGGACATTAGGACATGAAGAAGGTAACAAATCTACATTTTATTAAAATACTAGCTTGAATTATTACCATAAAAATACAAGGTAATAAAGAACTGTAAGATATAATTTAATTACACATTCTTTACATTACTGTTGATGTTAAATGACATATACAGTATGTGTCGTAATTAATATACGCAACCATTAATTATACATAAATGAAATTTGTAAAAAAAATATATCTTCGACATGGTCTAGAGTGCAATTGGACTATGTGGGATTATACTCATCAAAAATCCCCCACACAGGGCGGGTGACCTGCCCTGGTGCTTGACGGAGGGCTCCAAAATCAATGAGTCAGCGCAATGCTTCAGCCGGGACAGCAACATACTGTCCCGAAACATAGCCCAACAACATTGCTATCAACATTGAAAAGAAAATGGCAAGTATATTAAAAGACGAAATTCAAATTAAATATTTACCCAAACCTTCCAAATAACATTTTTCCCTGACCAAATATTCGAACGCAAAAGTTTTCGAAGGTAAACCCATGTTTGCTCGTTCGTTACCGGTCAAGTCGAGCACGTCTAACTTTCTACCATGACGCATTATGTAAAACGTTCAAAACTGACTTTTATCCCATCGAGATAAGTTTTACAGCTGAATTTTATGCGTAGTTTGTTAAATTATGTATGTGCCTACGTAACATCAACTTTTTACTCTCTCGAACAATTTCAGGGCGTCCTTTGTAGTCGGCGGGTGACGTTAAAAATGTGTCGAAAAAAATTAATCCACTCATTCTTTTAGGAAAGTCAGTGATGTTTGACTAACTCAATTTATCGAACGCGGGTTTTGGATGTCACGAGAGAACAATGTTATTATGACACGAGGCTTATTTTAAGTTTGGAAGGCTTAGAAATAATAACAAAAAAACTCTTCACACTCAACTCTTTCCCTGTGCCGGGGATACCATGGAAAACACACCAAGATACAGACTTCTGATACCCAAACCCAGAGCAGGTATTTAAATTTTTCATTCAAACATATATTATGTTTGGCCGAGAATCGAACCCAGACCTCCTGTTCATAAGGCAAACGCGCTACCATGTAGCTAGTGTGATGTTGCGGTAGTGTAGTGTAGTGTTGCGATCAAAAGTTGTATGTAAGTTTGTATGTATATTTGTCCGAAGATTACTGAGATCCTTTAATCCAACCTTCATTAAGTTTTTCATTAATTTTCACAAGTAAGTAGTACATTTTTAATATAAATTTTAATTTTGAATATGAGCAAAATAGGTCAAGGGATTAAGAAGTAATTCGCATCGCGGGGTCTCAGTTCGCTGCGTACTAATTATAGTACAAGTGGTGCAAATAAAATCCTGAAGCGACAATTACCAAAGCATTTGTGAATCGTTTGAAAATACAATTTTAACTTGTTTTGTAAAGTATTGCTTAAGAAAAGTAATCTTGCCTTTACCGAATAGCTTACAGACAAACCCTCTCTTCATTTATATTGAAATCTTTTTGAACTTTCCATGACGTAGCAACATTCAATTCGAGAATTTGTAGACAAATATAACTACAATGCTTCGTAGATGTCTGAGTATAGTTCTGAGTGTCAACTGACTTTAATACTGACTATGCTACTATTAAGCTTCGGTCAAACTGAGGCGAGTGAGCGACTCGCTCGCGGTGCGATTCGCTGGCTCGTTACTTACCAAACTGACGCGAATTCCGTCATGTGACTTCAAGCGACGCGCGTTATTATTTTTAGTTTCTCAATAAAGAATAATCTCTTTCGATATCCTGCATCCTGCATCAGCCTTTAAACATCCCACAGCTGGGATACCGGCCTACCCTCAAAGGGGGATTAGGCCTTATACACCACGCTGGCACAGTGTGGGTTGACGGATTAAAATACTCCATCGAATTTCTTCTCCGGAAATATTGAAGTAAACCTGTTTTCGTCACGATGTTTTTCTTCAAGTTCCAAAGAACACATTGGTACGAGCCGGCCCGGGTTTGAACCCACGACCTCACGAATACGAGGCGAGCGTGCATGAGCTAAAACGACGTCTTTTGATATCGCAGCTGAGGTTTTGTATTATTAGCAGTAACTGAAGAAGAATCTCAAGGTTTGCGAAGAAGAGAAGTATATGGGTTCATGAGGAAACTCATTGTATCGTATCTTTTTTACCTAATATATTTATAGTCTTCGAGGCTAAGCTCGTAAAGGATCTTGTTTTCTTTTGTAAAAATAATTCCATGTTCAATGGCATTTCATAAACCATGCCCGCCTATTTTTCGCTACAACTCCCGCGCCAATTTGAAACGTGCAAACAAGATAGTTGACGCGATCGGCGCGAGTGAATCACGTGCCGCGTCTCGCGGCAGGATTCATCTCAGTTTGTACGAAGCTTTATGCTGAGGGTGGTATCTCAACTGTTGCAGTCAAACTCCCTGTTTTTGTTTACGCTTCAAAGTTTGACCGCCACTGACGTCTGAGGGTCGGTCATTGAAATGAGCTGTTTTTTCTTTTGCTCACAAGCTTTTTTGTATACAGGGCGTTTGGTAGTTTAGTACAAAACTTTAAGTCGATTGCGTCCTGCTAATAAACAGTACACAAAGTTTCTGCTGCCGTTTTCTCAGCTCCAACCACAGATCACAAAAACTAAAGGATCACTATGGGTCCAACGAAAGGTTTAGATTCAAGATCTACTCTCTCCGAATGCGTCATCCACAATTGTTAGTGACAGAAATTGTAGATTGTAAATCTTTCGTTTGATAAATACTCATCATCAATTCTTTCTTTCTTAAATTAGGAAAACTAATTAATTATTTGAACAGTTTAATAATATCATGATATTATTGAACCACTAGCTGCGCCCCGCGGTGTCACCCGCTATTTTACCGGATATTTTTTTGGGGGGAAAAGTAGCCTATGTGTTAATCCAGGGAATAAGATATCTCCAAAACGAAATTCATTCAAATCCGTTCAGCCGTTACAGAGTTGAACGGGAACAACACACTGTATACACACACACACTTTCGCATTTATATATATTTTATAACGCAATTAGTTTAGCAAGAAATCGCTGATATAACCATGTTGTTTGCTCACGATTTGGATCAAATCTATATAAAAATGTTATATCATGTATTATCGGTGATCTGTTGTGTGTACCTAATAAACAAATAAATAAATAAATTAATGTGATTACGAGTACTGCAATTAGCAGTAGAACCAGCGGGAGATATATATTTCATAACGTCTTCGACGTTAGGAAAGAAACCTTTTTGTAGCTCTTATGCGAGCTCGAACAAAGAATATCAAATTTCCTAGAACAGCTATTTCACTCGGGCAGGAATTCGCATGGGCAGGCGAGCGAAAACCACGGCCGTGGAGATAGCTTCCACATAGTAAAAAGAGAAGAGAAGGAAAAGTTCTGTAGCTATTCGCTATTGACAGTCTAGACAAGGAAGGCGCTAGCCTGATAGTAAGCGATATTTAGGCGATATTTAGTGAGTAGTCCCGGCCTGTGATACTGTTTTTATAAAAAGCACTGAAAGCTTCTCGGTGGCTCTTCGCGAAGGCTGCGGAGGTGAGTTCCAACGATACGGCTTAGTGGCCGATCCTAGTGCACTTCATTACTACGCGGCAATGTACTGCGCTCGTTCTAAGATATTACATGTTAAACCTCTTAATGACCAGTTATTTCAATGGAAACTGTCGTTTAAGGCGAGGACTGATCGTGATTTGAAATGAGTATTGTCCCGCTCAAAGTTCTAAGGTTTAAAGTTGCAAATCACATATCATACTTGATCAGAAAACAGTAAATTGAGGTTTTTCATTGATTTTTTGCCGATTATCGGAAATATACAAATCAAATAAAAAAACTACCCGGTTCGCCGTATAAACCACTAGCCTGGATATTTAATTTGTAATAGAAAATTTGTAGTTACCGCTGAAAATTCAGAGCATTTGTTTTCAGAAGGGTTTTTCAGGGGGTCATTTTGCGATTTTTTATTTTATAACTAAGACAGAGTTTCGAAATTTTATTCGGTTAAATGTAATTTTAGTTTTAATTTCCATCTGCAGTATTTTTTGCACCTGATTACGTAATCTCGTCACTTCGAACAAAGCGCTGAAAAATGTTACTTTTTATTGTTTTGCGATTGGACCTTAATGTGAAACACAGTAATGTTTGGCACAACAACTAATTGGCCATTGGTTGCTGGCATGGTGATACTTCCCTAGGCGGCCTCTACTGAGTGCCGAGTGCGAGTTTTTCCAAATGCGTTTACTTACTCGAGGACGTAAGCTATAATTATTTGTATGAAATAAGAGCAGCGCCGTCTAGCGTCATCTAGATGGCACTGATCATGATCCTGATTCTCGGGATAAAAAGCCTATGTGATAATCTAGGGTGTAAGCTACCTCCATACCAATTTCACTCAAATCCGTTCAGCCGTTACAGAGTTGAACGGGAACAAACATTCTTACATACACACAATTCACATTTATAATATTAGTGTAATAGTTAAGGCCTGCGGCTTACCCGAGCTGTGAACAAAACATAGTAGCTTTCTATTAGTGAAAGTTTTTTTTAATTGGGCTATTAGTTCTGAAGATTAAAAAGTTCACCTTAGTTTAGAAAATGAAACAGATAAGATCAAAAGCACTCCTTGTTTTTTTTAATTTAACTTGCTTGTAATCTAGTTTCATTTTGCCCTCACCAAAGAGTTTGTCGAGAAACTAAAACTTTTTTTTTCTTTTTTTTTAATGGAACTTGGTGACGAGCCGAGCAAGTCGCTACTTGTTCTACTCTTCAGATTTCACTGCTGATGTATGGTTGCAGATAGCGCGGACGGGTGTGGGGTTCGAATCCCGGCCGAACGGTATTACGGAGAACTATAAATTCACAGGTACTGTCTGTGCACGGTGGCGCGGAACGTTACAAGATTGGGACAAAATTCCATTTCCAAACTTAAGATTTGCCTTTTTACTTTTATTTGAACTAGCAATAGGGACCGTCATAAACTTACCGAATTCAGTTTGCTTGAAATCTACAACTTTGCATTTTATTTTTCACGCAAAATCGGCTAAAAACGACAAATCATTTTGAAGTAAAGGAAAAATTACCCAAATACTCGTACATATTCTAAATTTGAAATAGGGTAAAAAATGAAATTGAAAAAAATGCTTCTCCCATCCGATTTCGCACCAGTGTGCGCGCCGTAATACGTAGGAAATGTGCCCAATGGATCGAGTTTTATGCCCATTCCGGCATAGGTATTCGGCAGTGAACGGCTCACCCATGAATTTTATTGACTTTGATTATTCTCGCGCCTGTCCTGGTTAGGGCGATGATAAACATGCGAGATATTGTAGGAGAAAGCTCGCGAGTGAAGAATGATGAATTTTTGAATGTTTTGACAATTATAGTCACGTTTTTAGGGTTCCGTACAAGGAACCCTTATAAGTTCGTCATGTCCGTCTGTATGTCCGTCCGTCTGTCTGTCTGAATCCTTCACAGCCTTATAACTTTTGAAGTTATAAACTTACATGCATGACACTTTGCACAACGATAGTCTAAGTACAGACCTACAGTTTTTGTATAATAAAGGTTGCTCCCATACATGCAAAGGGGGGGTAAAAAAAAATTCGCTGCACCCCATCATGTTGGGTGTCGTTGAATAGGTCTTTGTAAGGTGATAATTTTGACAGAATTAAAAAAACATAATTTTATATTAATGGGGTGGCTGTCATACATGTAAAGTGGGGATAAAAAAAAAATTCGCCTTTTACCCCATATGTGGGGTATCATTGAATAGGTCTTTTAAAATGACGTAAAGGTTTCCTATACCATTTTTTTATCAAACGTACTGCTTGCGAAATATGGGCCGACAAAGTTGCTTGCAATGTGTCCCTCCCCCCGCCATTTCTAAACTAGATAGATCTTAGTAAAAACTTTCTTTTAAAATTATTTTGGGCAACATGTGATAATACTTTTTGAGCTATGCTGTAATAGCGGATAAAGCCTTCAAACATCTTACGCACCTACGGAACCCTACTAAGCATGGCCCGACATGCTCTTAACAAGTTGTTTAAACTTATAATTTATGCGTTTTGGCGAAAAAATATAAAAAAGAAGAAAAGAAAAGGAAAAGATACGGCTTTGATTGATGTTCATCACCATCATCATCCTTCTTCCCACTCGCTTGCCTTCTTTATCACACTGCTGTGTGTCCTGTGCTTGTAGGGTCCAGGTTTGATCCGCGATTTTGAATTGATTAATTAATGTTATTATGATTGATTGTTATTATGTTAGTTCTCTATTGCATTGATATTCCTGATCACCTTGAAAACAAATCGCATCAATTTCATCAATTTCTTGTAAATATTTATCAGTAATGTCACAAAACGAGAATGCACAACACAACAAGCCCATTATGTTTTCGGGGTGATAATGTCACAAAATCATGACGACGTAATATCTGTATTCTTTAAAACAAGCAGACCCAGCTTGAGTGAGGCCGTTCCATAAGCTCGTCAGATCGGAGAAGTCTGTCTACATCACGGGACTTTACACACTATAACCGACTGCATGTGTGTTACGCACTTCCTTTCGACTCTTTTAAGATATGAATTAAAAACTGTCTTCATGATGAATTATTTTACAATGACGATGATTATTTGTAGTTCCGAGAATTATTTTTTTAATTAAAAAAAAACTTTTCATAAAATATATTTATTACAGTCATATAAATATACTGTGATAATAATTATAGTAATTTGATTTTCATAAAATTGTATTGCCTTGAAAATTTTATTATTACTAGTATCTTTCGAATTATAAGCCGTTGTTTAGTTTCTGATGCTTATGCACAGCATAATTGAATGCTTTCCCGAAGGAAAGCTCGTGCGTCTAACGCCACGTTTATTTTGATTACCGCTCGTGTCCTTCGCAATAGGCGCCGATGGGGTGTTTAGACTCGTGATGGGATCGGATGCTCGTTCGCAGCATAATTGAATGTTTGGATGGTTTCGCTCGGGGCGAGGGTTTGGTTCCTTGGTCGCAAATGATGAGTTGTTTATCCTTTAGTTGGGTTGTGCTGCTTTTGTTTTAAATAATAATAACTATTGTAATGTATCCCATCTTCATCAGCCAGAAGACATCCACAGATGAACAAAGGTCTCCTTAGAAAAAGGGGATGGGGATGCCATAATCCCCTCGCGCGGCAGGCAGCTTGAGGATCGCAGAACGCTCACCGTTTACTAAAAGGACGCTGCTGCTCGGCCTCCGGTAGTTCTGTTTTAGGACCAATCGGGGTATATTATCTATTATTAATCAACTTGTTTTCTTTACTATCAGCCTCTTGAATACTACTTTTTGCAACACAATATTTCAACAAACCAAAATTTACCACGACATAATATATTTAATTATCAATGTTTCGAAATAATTTGTATTTATGATTATTTCATCTGCTTTCTTTATAGGTTTAGAGATACTGTACAGTCCTCATCAGTGTTTTTAATATCTCGAATTTCTGACACAAGTAGGCCACACGGAAACGAAATTGTTATTTTTACCTTTCATCCGTGTTTATCGTAATAATATAATAAATGATCCGCAAAGGCAGAATTAGATAAAATGTGGTGCAGTACAAATAAAAAAATACATCCACAGTAAATACGAGCTAGCTGAGGGAGCTGAGTTGCGGGTAAAAGAGGGCAAAGGTAACAACATGAAATTCTCAAAATAATTTGATTCTTCGCAGACTCGCGATTAAAATTCTCGCCGAACAATGTTAATGCTTTAGAAAATTAAGCCCGTATCTGAAAAACATTAAAAGCGCCAGAAACTTAGCAACAATGGCAACTAAAGCCAACTTTTATCACACGTAGCATCTCGTAGCCACGTAGCACTTCGTAGCACCGTGACGCTTATGTTTTGGCTACGCCGCGTAGCAGCCGGTTTGATTACCTCCTCAGCGTCGTAAAATAAATTAACGGTTAAGAGCTATTTAATTTTCTAGAAGGCATACGTTAGTTATTTTGGTTAATGTACAAGAAAAATGACTTAATTTAAAATTAAAACGGGGAAAATGGGTGTAACTAAAATATTTGGATCCCTTGTTTGAGTTTTTTACCATATTTGATTGGGATGATAGTTATTTTATGTGCTATTCGAAGCACTTGTCACCATCATCATCATCATCGGCCAGACGACATCCACCGCTGAACATAGGCCTCTCACTTAAGGGGGTGCGGAGAGTGCCACAATACTCACGCTCACTCAGGATCAGAAGAAAAATACCTTGTTTGTCGGCATCTGTGAATATTATTATTTAATATATTGCAGAAATGAGTTGAACATTTAATATTACCAAAAACACAGAATCAAAATAATACAGTGTAACGTCACGTCAGAACGCAGCAGGCTACGACTTTTTATTGGTTGAACCCTTGTCGGAGTCCGTATTCAAAACTCATATCTGTGTAACGTGTCTACACACTCGCGAGCTAATGCGTGACACACACGACAATAGAACCCTACTCATCGGCGATTCTTCATTATAACCGGCGAGGCGAGTGTTAACGGATAGCGACTTACTTACCCAAACAATTATTATAATCTATTTTTAAATAAATGAACCCCTATTTTTCCTTGTCACGCTATAACTTGAGAAAGGCTGGACCGATTTTGATGATTTCTTTTTTGTTGAGTTTGTAATTGTGAGGGCAAGGCTTGTACGAAGAGTTTAGCGAGGCAGAAGGCCGAGCTTCGCGGGCATCAGCTAGTGAAGAATAAAATTTAAAAACGTACACACTTCCTGGCATAATTATATTTCCTGGATTGTAGTTCTCATTTTCATGGAGTGGTTAGATTTCTTCTAAATCGTCGTAGCCTTAGTCGTAGTAAATCCTCTTAGTATTGCCATATTTCGAGGAAGACACCAAATACCAATAATATTGTTCCACGAGTCCATAATATAAGCGCTCTTTATACTTTATCCTGAGAAATTGTTTATCCTATGAATGCAACTACATGACAATAAATAATATTCATTCATTCATTATACACGAACTTTCGCATTAAAATATGTGTGTTTATCGGTAAATCAAGTGTCAATAAGAGCCACATCTAAGGTATTAACTATAAGTACCTCGTAAACAAAGTTACTTAACAAAGTAATACAGGCAATTCTGTGCCTACTTTGATTCGCGCTAAACGATGACGTTTTTCTGTTAAGTAAATATTGTAAAATTCGCCCACCGTGTGTTCTTGTCCGTCCGCAGTGAGGCCCTGCCTTTCAGCCCCCGCACCCCCGCACCCTCGCGCCCTGGCTATATTCGCCCTCATCCATTTTTAATCCGAAACTTATGACCGTGTAAACGTAACGGCAAGGGTTAATACCGTATATTATTGGACATGTTACGGAAAGGTCGGATTTTTGGACTTTTTCGAAGGTTCGAGTGTAGATTAAATTTTGAAATTGAATTGTCGGGGGTCATCTCATTTCATTCGGGCTGGAGATGATTTAGTTCGGAGAAATGTTTCGACTAGGCATTTTATTTCTCAATATGTATTTATTGTTTTATTTTAAATATATTCTTTACAAAATTATCGAGTAAAAAATACTGTCCAGGCTTACAAGGAACGGTAATACTAAGCCAAAAAGAGCTCACTGTACTGATCATTACAAACAACTTCTATAATGATACCAACAGGAAATCACGAAAAGAAGTTAACTGTTTTAAAAAAAAACCTGATTGATGACTGTAATTTTTATTTGACAACTGTTTTTTATGATTTCTGTGTTGAGCATATGGATGAGGACAATGAACTTCTTTCAACTTATTACTTTTCCATGTAACCCTGTACAGACAGATAAGATATGATTTATAATCTAGGTATCTTTGTATGAAGGAAAAACGATTTAGTTCTATACTCGTAGTATTGAAACTCGTGGCATCACATGTGATGATGTTACTTTATCATGTACTAGCTGCGACCCGCGGTTTCATCCGCTATTCTACAGGAACGGTTAAATTATTCTGGATAAAAAGCCTTCATCCTATGTGTTATTCCAGGGAATAATCTACCTCCGTACCAAATTTCATCCAAATCCGTTCAGCCGTTACAGAGTTGAACGGGAACAAACACACTTACATACGTACCTACTTACACACATACGCACAAACTTTCGCATTTATAATATTGGTGTGATGTTTTGTTTTATTTATTACAATGTTAAGCTTGATCAAATGCTCGTGGATTGACTACCAGCTAGTCAATTATTTGACACATGATTAGCAGTATTATTTGCAAAAGTATGTCTACGAATTGTTAGCAGTCTTTGCATTAGCCTTTCAACATCTCACTGCTGAGATATTGGCCTACCCTCTAAGAGTGATTACGCCATATCCGCCGCGCTGGCCCAGTGTGGGTTGGCGGATTCACATACGCCATCGAATTTCTTCTCCGGAAATATGCAGGTTTCCCCACGATGTTTTCCTTCACCGAACAGCCAATGGTATATTCGCACGTAAGTTCCAAAGATACGGATTCCAAAGTACTCATTGATACGGGTCGAACCCGCTCGGGTTCGAACCCACTACCCACTACCACGGCTTCTGCAGTTAGCTTTGATTGCATCGAATTTGCTGTCAAAGTTGCACGAGTCTTCCACTGCTCCCTAAAATAAACTAAGAGCGCATGACGCGGCCTTGGAACTTAATTCTGTCAAATTAATTATGAATGCTCGTTAGCTATGCGATGGTAAAACTACGCGTGAGACATTACGCAATTTTCCTGCCACGTGAATGATGGAGACTGTAATGCCGTTAGCACATAATCTCAGTCACTAGCTTTACATACATACACAGTCTTTTGTTGCAAATGATATGATTTTATAAAATACATTTACGTGTTCTATCGTCGTGAATATTATGAGATAAGGTGGTGACCGAACGTAGATCTATTGAAATATACCGCTAAATATATATAAAGTTAACCCTGTCTCTATGATAGGTATTTTTTGATTTTACAGTGTTTAAGCGTAAGGTTTATATCAGATAATAATAGCGATGGACGCGACATTAGTATTCATAATAATCCCATAATGCAAAATGTAGCTAATCACGCTAATTGCACTGCAATTTGCAATCTGAAATCTGTCTAACCGTTTAGAGAACCAGAGGACACATAATTACAAAATATACTTGCACACATATGTACTTACTCTTATAGATTTACCCGAAAAACGTTGACCTCCTTTTAGGGCAGAAAGGTGAATATGTGCGCC
The DNA here is from genome assembly GCA_947579745.1 of Apocheima hispidaria. Taxonomy (NCBI): domain Eukaryota; kingdom Metazoa; phylum Arthropoda; class Insecta; order Lepidoptera; family Geometridae; genus Apocheima; species Apocheima hispidaria. The sequence continues at coordinate 642,554 of OX388162.1, read as the reverse complement.
TTTATGGAGACAATAATTATACTGAATGAATTTTGTACTAAAACGGAAAAATTTGTGTGTAGGTACGTGAAGTAGAAACCTACTATGGCATAGTTGTCTTCTTATAGTTCTTGAAGTCCTCAGCTATTTGAAAATTCTACAAAGAAATTATACCTACTCCATGCATTTTTCCGTTTCGTTTAAAAAAGTTACCCGGAAGATCGCAATCGCTAGCGAATGCGAGTATCTGCAATCGGCATCCAGAGCTTAATTGATACAGAGTGCGACGGTAGATGGCGGTAGTGACGCTTGAATATTCATTGTCGGTGGAAAGTGCGGGAGCGAAGAGAAAGTCTGTCTGATGTCTTTTACAGGTACATAATTTACGAAGCTCTGGAATTAATTTTGAGCGGATATTATCTATTTGCCGTTATTGTAAATATAACATAGTCCATGGAAAACTATCTTCCTAGATTTGCCTATAGCGTTGTTTGCTTGCTATCGACTCAAATCAATGAATTGTTTTTAACTTTTTCGTTATTTCGAAACACGATCCATTTTCTTGTAAAAACTTATTTGTTGTGGCAATGTTGCCATCAGTCTAGCCATCTTTCCTTCCATCAAGGGGCTAATATATTCGTTTTGTTTGAAAGTTTGTAAATATAGGTATTTGATATCTATTTTAAGATAGGTTAGTTTTATACATTGTACACTACGTTATTGGTTTAGGTTTTTTTTATCGGCTTGTATTTATTTATGTATTTTATGCAGGATATAATATAAACAAGAATACATACACTTAACTAAATAAGACTAGCTAATAGATGACGTCATGAGTCATAAGACATGGGGGATATATTTTCACAAAAATATAGCGTCTTATTAAATATTTATGGACGTTTTTCACACACAGCGCCGTCTAGCACATCAGTTACATGGGAAACATGTAACTGATAAAATACATTCATACTTTTTTTCAGTAAATACATACATAGAATACAAAGAAACACCCAGACAAAGAACAAACATCCATATTCATCACAGTAATGTCTGTCCTGGGTGGGAATCGAACCCACAACCTACAGCTCAAAGGCGGAAATCCTCCCACTGAGCCACAAGGCTATATTACCTTTTGGTTCCTCATTTCGTGATAGCTCTAGATAAGTTTGTCACAATGGACATTGTTGGTCCACTGTAACACTACTGCATTAATAATATTCTCTTAAATCTCGAGGTACAGTAGAGATCTCCTGGCGTCCCGAGATCCAAGTCCCAAGATGTCCACCAGATTAGAGCAGTTAGAGCCCCGCCAAGTTCCGCATAACTGTATTGTGAATACATTGCCCATGTGTCTTGATCACTTGAATGAGTCACGAAACTCGTGTGATGTTTATACAGTCGTGTTTTGTGATAATATTTAAATGGTTTAGTGGTTAGTTTTATCATTATTCTATTACATTTAATACTCAAATTTAGATTTTTTGTTCCCAATTTCAGGGTTGGTCCCTTAGTTAAAAATAGTAAAAAAAACTTGTAACTGATAAACTTCCTTATATCGTATTTTTTCTATAACATACATATTCTGCCTTGCCAGTTAAAGTAAAATGTCACTCTATCAAACTATCTTATTTCGTTCTGAATAAAATTCACCCTTTTCAAAATCAATTCTAGAGACAATTTAAAGCGATACTATACATACCGTACATTCTGTTACAAGTCACTCCGTATGCACAAAGCAACACAAAGGCGATCAACTAGGATTTTCTGCCAACGGAACTTTCAAAGAGACCAACGAACAAATATTTGCTAGACAAACAAAGACTTGCATTCTCTTGACCAGCAGTACTAAATGCAAGTAAAATTACTGTTATAGAATAATAATGCTTCTGGAATCCTATTCTTGCGAGGTCGAGATTATCTCGGTCCCTATCTTTCTCGATAGAAATATCATGACAGCGAATGTGACCGAGAATATTTCGAGTGCGCCATAATAAAGCCCCTAAACAGAGACGGCGAGATAACAACTGTGAGCATTGCAGTGATCATTGGAAGCGTATACAATGAATTCTCCAGCAGTCTGCAATTGTATTTTTATAACTACTTACTTCTGAGTAGCGCGACTTTATATTCGAAAAATCCAAAGCTAAGCTGCATAATGCTTTTATTTTAAATATAGGTATATATAATAGGTTTGCCTTTGACCACATCCTGCCTGATGTTTCAGCAATGATGTGGTCTAGGATGGAGCATAGCAGGTACCTGTTTACTCTAGATTTGAAGAGATCCATTATTTTTCTATACCTATCTTGATGCGCATACAAAAACGTGGAATTGAAGCGATCGGTGCTGAAGGGAATGTCCGCGGTATACGGGAGGCGCTATTGTCGCAATTGTCCAGCCATCCGATAATAAAAACGGGCGGGCGGGATCAAGTGAAGCAATTTATCGAGTTAGTATTACTACTCGGGCTTAACGTGGTTAGGAAACAACGATCAATCAAACAATACAATCAATCTTTTTCAAACAACCTTAGGACGAGTAAATAAGTACTTACGGGAGTATGGATGGTGGAGTAATTATTTGGTACCATCAATTATCATAAAAAAAAGTTACAAAAAGTTTTACGACAAAATCTAGACAGGTTTTTAGTTTGTCTGTATTGAGGTTAATAATGAACTTTGTCATATAATACTTCTGGATTTGGGTTGTTGTAATTTGCAACGTAATTATGAGGAAACGCCGAGAAAAAATAATTACCCTCATTAGCCTGTCCACTGCTGTTGTAAGCTCTTCCTAATTTATGCCATTGAGTTCGATTGTCCATCGTTCCACTTGGCCGCAAGACATCCAGCACTACATCTTTCTAAATTCGAAAACTGTATTTGACCCTAAGAAAATAGGTTTTTCTTATTTGACATATAAATGTTTCCACTCGCTTCTGCAAATATGTAAACACTGTTATGTTCGAATATTTGAGCTAGAATCTGTTTTATTCATACACAGATGCAGTTGAGGGAGCCACGATATGTTTGCAGTGGTTCCGTATAATCAGAGAAACTTGAATGCCAGGCAAGTTTTGATGAGCCCACTGTGGTTCTGTACGGAGATATACAAAATTTCTGTCTGCAAGAACAGAGCTTACAGTACACCTTATTGACATCACAAAGACTTTATAAGAATAATACTTTAGGGAGATCAGGCCATAGGGCAATCTTATCTCTTTCAAACAACCTTCGGGTGAATAAGTAGATAATTCTTATCTACCGTTATTTGTATCGTGTAGATTTATTGCTTACATTTTTATCAATGTAACTACAATATTATATTTGTACTTTGTTTCTTTCTTCTTTTAATATATTGCTTATGACAGACAAGTACCTTCTGTAAATCCAAACGACCTTAAAAATGTAATGATGACAAAAACAAATGTTACAACAGTTTCAGTTTAGTTTTAAAATCAAAAATCTAGAGTATTCCCGTTTTATTAATACAAAATGTATCAAAACCACGTCAGTTTTCATAGTAAAATCAAAAATCGTTTTAAATCGTCTCATTTTCAACATCAGTTTAAATAGAAAGGTAGTCGCGGATAATATTAAATCTAAAACTGCAGAAAATCACTGAAAATACAATCTAACAAAGAAATAACTCCTAAAGGTGCTATTCTGTTGATACTTTACTACGCATGCAACGATGTGCTGCACTTTCACAGAATGTATGAGGACAAAGAAGACAAACATAATTAATTGACATTTAACGCAGATTTTCCCAGTCAATTTAATTCAATTCATTTTTATTTCCAAATAGGTATTAAAAATACTCTTATGGATTAGATATAGGTTAGATAAACAAAACGTCACAAAAGCACAACAAGAATTATCAGCACTTCAAACATTTGTAGGCTTAAAATAAATGTCAATAGCAATAACAATAATAATAATAATAGTCAATAGTCAACATTTCAGTGTCAACATTATTTGGTTCCATCAGGTCTGTCTATCATTAAAGTCTGTCACCTCGACACCGGTAATTTTGATGTCATTAAAAAGTTACCACGGTTTCATTAATGATACTGCGGAGGAAACGATCATCTGATGTCAAGCGTCACGCTTGCCCATAACAGTTCAGTGCCACCCACAATGTTGAACTTCAACAGTTCAATACCATGCGCGGCAATCACAGAAAAGAGAAAGATAGTTTTTTTTTTTCTCTTCTGTGGAGGCAATGCACCGCGCTCATCACCCCCGAGCTATAAATCTTAAATCTCTTAATCTTTTTATACCCAGTAATTAAGCTGGATACATTACCTTTCAACCAGAAACATAGTTATGTTAAGGTTAGCGACGTATTCAAGTAACCACAGTTTTTCTATTTTACGAGCTCGATTTCTGTTTTATATTCATTGCCTAAATCCTTCAATCGTGCTAAGTCAACACATTCTCCGTATCCGACATTGACATACGGAATTCATTCCGATGCGAAGTTCTAAAGCATACTTACTGATTCTGATATGGAGCTCATGGTGCGTTAGGTCTCTACTACTTCTAAGCTGAATAAGCAGCAGTGATATTGAAAAGACTTTCATGGAAATAATTGTACAAGAATCGGATGAGAAGGCATCAAGTAGGTATTTGAAAAGTTTACTGCAGCGATAGTTCAACTTAGGCACCGTTTAAAACACGGTAGCGTTCAGTTTTTTAATACAGCAGTAGGCACCTGTAAAAATGCAGAACAACCTTGTTTTTGTTTTCATTCAAGTAACTGACGAAATGGGCTTACCTGATCGTACTTGCCGAGCACGAAATTTATTAGAATAGACACTGCGAGTACGTCAATTTGTAAAAAAAACGTGTCGAGAATAACAAAAGCACTAACATCACCTCCATTCGCACGGCCAACTGCTTTGTAAGAATTATTACAGTTTGCTATGGCACAAAGACCACATGATCGAGCCGATTTTGCAGCACGCTTGCAGCAATGCTCCAAATAAGGACCGGCAACGAATTCGCAAAGTAGGCATAATCAATGTCTATGCCGCCATAGCTTGTCCCGTTATGCCACCCAGCGCGTTAATAATAAATAGCCCAATTGTACCTAGTACTAGTTGTTACCGGCGACTTCGTTGGCTTGGACATAAAATAAAGTATTCTATATCCGTCTTTGTGATGTACAGTAACTCCTAATCAAATTTTATCAAGATCCTTTCAGCCGCTTAGCCGTGATAACGCGACAAACATACAGATATAGAGACAAAGTTATTTCCTATAGTTCCCTAGATTGAGTTGATCCATTTTTGTGCATTTTTTGACGTTTTGTATGGACTGACAGTTGTAATGTACGGAGTTCTGAATCGCGCAAGTTACTTTTTTTCTTCGAGACGAACGTATTCATTTTCATACCTCGAAGCTTTTCCGATTCTCGATTGCTTTTATGGCCCTGATACGACTGCGGCTATATTCCTCTGAATTATAATACTAGTTAGGATTAGGATGTACGGGACTCGAGTATGACCTAAAACTGCTACCGGAACCACCGGAGAACGGGCAACAGCGTCCTCTTAGCAAATGGTGAGCGTTTTGCGATCCTGAAGCCGCCTGCTAAGCGTGGGGATTATGATGACCCACCTCTATTCTAAAGATTACAGCAGTGGACTTGTTCTGAATGAATCGAGTATGGCATTTGCGTTCGGCGTATGCAACCGTGACATATAATGAAGCTGACTCATGATTTCATTGAAATATTAAACACTAGATTCCTGTTCTATCTAGCCATGAATCCATAGCCGAGCCTGACTGCCACGACTGGATCCATCACGGTCATAACGTATCACAATCGAAATGAAACCGCTGGCATGCGATCGACTGCTTTCATTTCATTGTTCGCTGTCTACCATCTATGCCTAGGTAGGGCGACCATTATACTGAGTTATGGGGGCTTTACGATTAGGACCTTTTCCTAAAGTATACCTACTTTTAGGATAGTGGGTTTTTATTGTCTTGTAGGCGTGTGTTCGGTTTGGATACTATTTAGCATCTGCTGCTGAGATAAGCAAGTGTTTTTTTTTAATCCCGCCGCAAACAGACGGGTGTTATGAGTTTCAAGTGTATCTGTCTGCCAAGAAAATTATAAATTTAACTTATTGCAATAAGCTGAGTATTTGCTAATAATCTTTGAAATAAGTAAGTACTTGTAGGTTTTTTTAGGTATTATAATATGTAATTTTAATTTTCTTTCTATTTTCATCATTATTATCGCCTATTACGGCGATAATTGTAATCATAATATAAAATTTGACTAGATTTATATTACTACTTACGCTGATATTTTGACGTTGAATTTTCTGCCAGATAAGTTGTTTTTTTTTCATACCTTTAGGTTGATTTCACACTTATGCGGATCCATCCACGAGGCCGTCGGCGCGGAGCTTCGGAGTGAAGCTACACGTGAGGCGCTTAGTTACATCGTTTTACAGCGACAGTGGTGCTGATTGCTCCGTACGGAACAACCTCCTTCCGAGCCCCCCGCGCTCCGCACCCGCACGCACGCATGGCCCGTATGGCCCGTACAAAGTACGGGCCATACATACATACCAGTCTTACTTAACATACATCTTGCTATTTTAAGCTCATGTAGCTGTCACTCACAACGAATATGTCCGCATTACATTGGACTAAATGGCCACATCAAACCCAGATCAAAGTGATTTGCTCTCGTTTCGGGCCGCAGCGCACGCGAATTCGATGGCTCGCCGATTGCCGGGTTTCGGTTCGATGCCCGCAGCGCGATTGATGACTTTGACACCGGCACGATAAATCGGGAGATTTTCTGTAGTGTTTATTGTGTCAGGAAAAAATAATTTTGTTATAACACCCGAGCCGCGATAAGAAGCATTGAAACAGTTACAAACATTTGTAAATAGCTAAATCAATTATAATTTGAATTAATTGACAATTTTGATCACTTAATAATTTTATAAACGTAAGAGTGTAGCTTCTAGAATACTCGTATATGCTACAATGAAATATTTAGAGCAAATGCTTTCTTCCAGCTGTTTACAGTGTTATTGCTGCTGTCACAACATTTCATAGTGCTTTTTGGGTATAGAGATTAAGTTGAGAGATAACGCAAGCCATTTCACCTAAAGTTTGATCAAATCGATAAAATTATCTAATATCGTGATTCTCTGAGATGTGCCCAAGAATATTTGTAGCGCTCACGGTGTAGATAGATAGATAGATAACTCTTTATTGTTCACACCAGAAACTACGTGCATAATACAAAAATCTACATAAAACTAGTGTAGCAATTGGCGGCCTTATCGCTTAAAGCGATCTCTTCCAGGCAACCTTACGTGTAGTTACTAGGTACGTGTACTTACATGTAGGTGTAGTTACTTACTGATTTTGATTGCTAACGGGCATTTGATTCCACTAAAAACTCAAAAAGAAACCCGATTAGCTCAAGTCCAAGGGTATAGTTAGATGATAGACGACAATTTTTTTTTTAAATATGTTGAAAAGGTCCGAAAATCGAGTTTACAATACACTATCATTAACCTCATTCTCAAAACCTTTCTTCAGTACCGATATCGCATCGCAACTCTGCAACCAAACGTTTCACAAACCGTCCGGTTGTTTGTACAAATTCGACGCGCCCCGACTCGTGTCCACTACTCCGTCAATATTTGCCTGCGCCGACAATAAATACGGACTAAGTGCAGCAGCGCTGCAAGCAACCTTAGTCAAGCGGTTCAGGTATTGGTTTAGTGCGGCGGGAAAAATGGGCATGAAGTTGAACAAGTTATTACGAATATAAAAGTCAAATTGTACGTGTTGAATGATAATGACACAAATTGAGGTAATCGGATAAGTGATGGTAATCATTTTCAATCGCCAGGTCTCTTTGCTCTTAAACATCAGAAGCTTAATATTCTTACATATTGCATCAGGTTGGACAAAAGATAATACTGTAATCAGGTTTCTTTTACTTACGGGCAATGCTAGTGCGGCCAATTTTACGTTCTACCCGTGACATTAGAAATAAAGATGTGGTAATTTTACCACATCACATTATTCAGATTATCATGTAAATTTTAACATTTGCGTTGCGAATCGACTACTATTGCAAATTTTCTAATTTTGGAAATTAGTTCTGTTGTATTTTTATTAACAAATAATAATAGTTTGAGTTAAGCTTTCTATAGAGGAAAAACTTAAAAGTAATGCAGAAGCCGGAATCAAACCTCAACAGAGCCATCAACGAATGATTTTTAGGTTTTGTATGAATAATCTTACTGTGAATACAAACTTTTCGTATCTATGCGTATTAGAAATACCCAGTATGATTGAAAATACTACATCGTTAGATCAAGTGCAACCGCGAATACCTCTCACAAGTAATCCATCGGTCGGCGTTAAGTGAATAGTTGGTGGCTAAGTTGCCCTAAGTCCGCTAAGTTAACCCGCCTAGGACGGCAACTTTGCCCCTCTTGCCCCACTTTGCCTCCCTATGCCCCTTTTCGTCCCCTAGCCCGCTCATAATACGTGCCGATAATGCCGCTAGCTTATCGGGTTTGAGATTTTTTATTTATTGGACTTTTATTTTCGGGGTTCAGAGGTGTTAGTGGAGGTCGCTATCTTGATGAAGTGCTTTGATGTTTGTGTGCCGAATGTGAGGGGAAAATGTAATAGAATCTTACCACAAAATGCAATTGTGGATGATTGTTTTTAATACAGCTTAGATAAATAGTCGATGTAGAGAGATACACTGCGTTTACAATTTTGCGTTATAATAATTTCACGAAATTTTGTTAAAATTATTTTTGACGCTCTTTATTTTTCTGGATAATAGTTTGATAATAGTGTTATACGTTTGGCCACAACTTGTCTTATTGAATGATTTAATATTATTTAATGTCTTTCATTTGCATTCGTAACAAGTATATTACACTATTTATAATATTAACATTGCTTCTATTATGAACTAGTCGACTTGATACAATGTTTAACAATATTATTGGCATTTGGTATTACAATATTAGATTATTAGTTGAGGATGAAACACATCGATCAAGAAATCTGCGCACTCGAAGACGAAGGAGGTAATGTTTTTGGGGTGTATCTAGGTATGTAGTATAGTAGGTATGTTTGTGTGTTCTATTAGCTCCTGTAGCCTTATGGCTTGACCGATTTCGACGATTTGTCGTTGGATTATTCTTCATGCGGGGAGTGACGTAGGCTTCTTTTAATAATTTTACTTGTTTTATTCATTGCTATTTTATTTTTATTTTTTTAATATTCTGAGTGACGAGACGTGCAAGTCGTTTACTTGATTTCAATCACCTACCTTGCCTTTAACAGTTAAGTGTCGTCCATAATTTTGAATTACCATGCGCGGCAAAGCACTACGTTCGTCCCATGAGAAATTAAAAATTAATTCTCTTTGTACGGTAATTACGCTGGAAACAGGAATCATCATCATCATCATCATCATCCAGAAGACGTCCACTGCTGAACATAGGCCTCCCCCTTAGAGTGCCACACAGACCGTCAACGTGCTACTTGCATTCACCGGTTGCCCGCGACTTTCACAATGTCGTCGGTCCGCCCAGTGGGAACAGGAATACCTGCGTTCAAACCTGGATCATTCACTAATCAGTCTAATGTCTGTGTCGTACACGCGGCCCCGTGTGCCGAGTGCAAGCATTGTGTATTGAGGCCCGATCGGTAAAGGTTTGCGTCCAGCAGGGCTAGCATGCGCACCGCGACAAAATGTTCTCTACTCTTTATGTCGTGAATAATGAGACAAACATATACGTAATCGTAGCCGTGTCCTGTTCTTGCATAACAAAAAGATTTTGTCGCGCTGCGCACGCTCGCCCTGCAGGTGCAGGTAGAAAAGCTTAGCTCGTTACTTATTGTGTAACTGTTACTTGTTACTTATATAGTTACATCTTAGATGAAGTAATAATGTTATTTATAAAGTTTTGCATAGATAGAAATTCTTTATTGGTCACAGTAGAAAATTAAAATCTCAAACAGATAGCCTTACAAGCTAGTGCCCCAACTAGCGGCCTTATTGATTTTTGTTTCTCATGTAATAAATTATTTAAAAAAGAGTAACACTTTTCAAGTATATTTTGTAAGGCGACATTATTGGTTCTCTCATCTCTACCACCACTGCAAACTACAATTGCTTCGGACAGAGTTAACTTAAAGAACAAACTCTCTAAGAGAGTGATAAAGATCACAAATACATTAGACAAACCCCAAATGAAAAAAAAAGCAATGGTCCATATTTCTATCAAGCCAGTGAGTGCAATCCTTCCAGAGACGTACAGTTAAATAAAGCGCCTCCGACCCCATTGTCTGTCGCGAACGGCCTCGACAAATGGACTAATTTCCCTTCTCGTGCTGCAGCGACTAAATACATGTTGTTTTTAGCGAACACCTACTCTTATTGGGCAAGTATTTGTCACAGACACAGTGAGCATAGAATGGTACAAAACCGGCGGTTTGTTTTTCTATTTAGAAAAAACAGGATGACGTAGCTGACGTCACTGTTGAACATGACAACTATTATGATTGAATTGTGGTACATCTTACTTAGTGAAACGACATTAGATTATGCAAATTGGTTATTTAGCGCTACACCTAGTTAGTAAAACCTCATTACGTCTATGTCAAAGTGGCAGTTGCAATGCGGCAGACGTCAAAATGGCACGTGTCACAGTGGCAGGTGTAGAAGCGGCATTTGTCAAAGTAGCAAGTGTTAAAGTGGCAGATATCAAAGAGTCAGGTACCAAAGTGGCAGATGTATGTCGAACTGGTAAAGTGTCACAGTGGCACGAATACGTGTCAAAGCGTATGTTCCAAACTGGCAAGTGTTAAAGTGACAGATATCAAATTTGAAGTTGACAAAGTTTAAGTTAGGTTTCAACACGTTATCAGCCTGTAATCTTACGCTTTATTGCAGTAGTTGTAAACATTCTTCTTTTTTTTTTGGTGAACAATATTGTTGTTGGCTTCTTGTCTATTCACAACGCGGCAAAATAAATACGAAGCAATTTTGGATTTTGGCGGTAAATTAAAAGTATTTTTTCTTTTGAATCACATTAACAAAGTATTGATTGGCTTGCTTTCCTTCTTTCTGTTTAGGTTTGTTTTATTATAGCATTAAAAGCGTAAAATAAAATGTAAAAAGATCCAAGCTTACTGCGCTATCTTATCCATAAATCTTTGGTTTGTAATGATGAGACCTGTATTTATTTTCTGTTTTAATCATGCTTGGCGCGCGAAAGGTCTAATCAAAGTTTGATTAATGTGAAAATTGACAAATTAATGTTTGATATCGAGGAATCTAAGTTAATTAAACATGTATTTTTTGCCTTTTGTAAATTATTAACATTAAAAAAAAAACATAACATTACTACAAAATTTAATCACATAACGCAAATTTGACATAATCAATGTGTTATACGTTGATTATGTCAAATTTGCGTAGATATTTGGCTTACACAATAAGCAAAACTGCAGAATGCAACCATACTTTTCCTTAATTTTTTAATATTCTTCTTTATTCAGGTTGATAATTGGGGAGCTCGGCGGTAACCACACTTTTCGTTACTCAAAGGACTACTTTAACATCATAATTAGAGCCCATCGACGGTTTTTTGTTCTTCAGAAATCAGAACTTCAGTCACTTTTACACAAGAAACTTATTAGGCAAACTAAACAATGATTTAAACAATATAATAATATTATGACAGGTCGGTATATGTCTAAATACCAACCATGGACTTAGTGTTTCGTCCAAGATACCAACCGTTCCGTTTGACATGTACAAAAAAAAACGACAATTTGATTGACAATTTTATTTTCTATTCTGATAGTTCAGTTTTTCACCTTTGGCTACTGAAAAAGATAGCACCGTCTGTTACCTTCTACATTGCTCATTTTTTATCTGCGCAGAAGCAAAAGAGGCAGGTAATTCCGCAGGTAATTATTCAGTCGCATGCAGCCGCCTTTGTTATTCAAATTAGGACGGTCTTTACCTGCATGTCAGAACGTTGCGCTACGTATGTCTCCTCCGTATGGTAGTTAGAGCAGCGAGCAGACTCACTAGTTCTGAAAGGTACGGCCTTATTTGTTTTTTTGCGAGGGATGAGTAACAGTTGCTCATGCATCTAAACTCAGTCATATGAGCACACGTCTTGATTCACACACACACTTTATGTGTTCTGGTTCTGCGTGTTTGGTTAGACAACACAATTTATGATAATATTGTAATTATCATTATGAACGACTTCTACTACGAGACTAACAAAGAAATCGCGTAAAATAAATATCCACTTCTTATTCTTATTTGAGATGCGGGTGATAAGTCCTGCAACGACGTCCCGCATGGGACGTATTGTGCATCTCCCCGCCAGTATCTACCCGAGTCAGCCCAGCTCCTTGAAATACTGGAGCGAGACAGTTGCTCCTGCGCCGTAGAGCCAGTACCGTAGTGTCGATGGTTGTGATGGACACCAGTCAAGCTGTCGTGGTGACGAATGATACTGAAGCCACCTCATGCAATGCAGTAGCGATTTTAGTTTCTTCTGTGGCTTCACAGTACCACATCACATCACACACACACATCACATCACATGCTCCACAGTTCTCTTGCATGCAATCATGGCGCAGTATCCGTAGCTCCCAGTGTGTACAAGTGACTTTTTATTTAACTAAGCTTTTAAAACAAAAAGTAATGCTATGACCTGTTATGAAGCCTACCAGTAGCCGAAAACCTGTTATCTATGCTTGTTTAAATGCATATGTGTACATATTTCATATGTTTAGGATTATTTTGACCTGACCTGGTGCAGGCGGCGCATTGGTAAAGGTTTCACCACTGGGCGGCCTGCATGGGGGAAATGTCATAAGCTCTTTAATCATTTAGATATAACTGATATAACTAAGTCTACTAATATCACTTTTCTATTTTGTGAGTGGAAGGCACTGGATCCCACGACACAGGACTCATCCTAGTGTGGGGCACAGGGTTCGTCTAACAACAAATCAATGTATTGTGCATCTAAATAAATAAAAAAATAAATAAATAAATAAAAAATTTCACTCAACTCCGTCCCCTTGAATAGAATATACTAAAATTAGGTGAAGAAATACCTAACACAAAAATGCTAAGTTATTTATGGTAGTCTAGGATGACGCATAGTCGTGCAGCTGGAGAGAAGTGGGCTCAATTTATTTATTTATTTTATTGCATACGTACATGTCATAAGTATAGTCTTAGAACAAAATCAAATGGATAATCGGAAGATAACGAACGAAACAAACTTAGGATCACTCGGTACTTCCTATAAAAAGTTCAAATCGAAACAAAGCTCAATAAACGCACGAAGTTAGCATAAACACGCAATCCGATACCTTCATTTGAAGATCCATTACCGCCTAATACTATTCGCCAAATGTGTTTTAAATGATACCTATTAACTTCGAAAACGACCGAATTTATCATTAAAAGCGAATCTCTGCGTAATTATACGCCATTGCAGGATCCATTCATCAATTTCTTATTCATAAAAGTCGATAAGTTAACGGTTTCATTTTGTAAATTTAATTTCAGTTCTGTGACACTTTCACGGGAAGTAGTGTTGGGAAAGAGGTGAATACTGAAACGTAGACGCGAAATAAACGGTCAAGAAGCAATAAATCTCATTTTATATGCTACAGGAACGCGGCTGCCTAGCTACCCATAAGCATCAAATCTGTCGCGAAGTTCTAGTTCCGGTGTATATATATCTATCCTCAACCACACCTTACTACCTTACTTTACCTTACACACCTTCACTTAACATCATTTTGAGTTTGTGGTCAAATGCTTAGCCTATATGATAGCTAATATGACGTCGTTCAGAGCAGCGTGGCGCGAGAGACGTCCAGCACTGCGGCGGCAAGATAATTAATTGTTTCAAATACAATGTAGTTCTAGTTTTCTAGTTTACATGTCTCATTTTTTGCTTTGACGACAATTAAGTCATTTCCGTATGAACCGCTGATTAATACTTTGAAAGGTAATGCACTGCGCTCGTCACCCCTCGCCTGTAATGTTGATGAGATGGTAAATCTCTTTATGCTTAGTAATTTCGATAGAAAAATTGCGCTTCAGGATCATTGATCCACACTCTACAGGATATACTCGCATGTCTTATAATATTATCTTTTGTCGATCATTCGAGTGTCCCATCCCTACTCGTAGCAATGCGGCATCGTTAATCAGGACTGGGCGTGTTAATATCGCAAATATTTATCTCTGGCCGGCAAATTAAAATATTCGATACCCACCCACCTGGACAATATGCAACGTAAATAATACTCTTTTAGTTTGCAGTTTGCAGTCTTTCACAATCATCATCGTCATCCCCATGAGCTGGACATACCCAACCTCACTTAGCCCAACTTAGATAGTTAACTTGTACCATGACAAATTTGTTTAATGCTTTTTAATATAGCTTGAAGTGTAAATTGAGATTTGTTTGTCTATTACTCTTTCTCACTCATCAATAACAGAATCAATTTAATATTGAACTTAAAAGATAAATAAAAACAATAGAAGAAGAAGAATTCTATGTTCAGATGTTAATAAATTAATCTATAAAATCACAATTTTCAATTATTCACTTAATCTTCTGATATATTAAATGTGCAACGAGAGAACGCGGGCGCGCGATTGCATCCACTTAAGTACACACAGGTGTTATAGGTATGTGTATAGGCAATACATAATTCACCCGTGATTCTACCAGTTGTACCAACGATACCACGAGTAAGACCCGGTTGGTTAGCCGTAAAACGCATAGATAACATGGAAAAGCTTAGTATTTTCCTTCCTGTTAAACTCCTTGGGTGCCTTGAACTTTCATTTGGATGAATCCTGCCCTCAATGATTAACCTTGGAAATTCAATTGAATATCAGCACTTTTTGCATCAGTTTTTGTTTCTTTTAAAGCATAAAAAACTTTAACTCTCATTTGAATATTTCACAAATCCACACAAGCTGCAAAGTGCTATAATTCGAACAATCCTAACTCTCCCTTTGTGAAATATAAAGTAAGATAATTCAATCTTATCGAAACACAAGGCAAACCAGACCTCGAAACGCGATTGACATTCAAATCAGAAAGAAATCTATTTTCACGGCCAACTTTTTCTAATAAATCATTCAAAATGTTATAATTTCAGTGAAATCTGATTATCTAAAGACAGGGAAGAAAAGTCCGTAAGGCGAGAGTAGACAAAGAATAAGTCACTTAACAGAAGCTCCTCATATTTTTTTGTTCACTTTTCTTCAGGACCAAAGTGTAAACACTGATTTTTCTTTTACTAAGATTAAGTTACTTTAATACATGAATTTATAAAGTAAACGCTTTTTTGCAATATAATCAAAAGAAAGCGATCTACAACTAATACAAAGATTGAATTCTCGTCTAATTTAGCGATAAGTATGTAGCGACAAGTATGCATTGTTAACTAAGACCACTTGACTAGGCCTCTGATCTAGGCTACTGTCCGATTTACACGTATGAAGTAGTTCATTAAATTAATTAAAACGGTCCAAAAACGTTGCTTGATTAAATTTTCAATATACAAACCGAGCCAGATTTTACTGACTTTTGTTGTATTTGAATTTTTCTTACTCTTCACCCAGCAGGTAGGTAATCCACGCTCCGCCCCGGAATTAAATTAGCAAATGGATCCAAAGTTAACGTCAAGCACCGTACAAGAAATTGATTAATGCTTCGCGCAAGATCAGACAATTATTGGATTGAATTATCTACGGAAATATAAATTGTTGGGAAGTTTTGAAATTTTACCCGAATGCTGGAAAGATCGGATTGTTTACGGGGTTTAGGAAACCTACAGAGAGAAATCAGACTTTAATACTTGCCGATTTAATGCTAAAATCTATTAATAGAAAAACAAAGAGTTTTCGATGTTATTATTATTTCGAGTTTTATTTTGTTAACTGTTTGGGAGATTTACCCAATGGAAAACTGATTGTAAGCAGCCTCACAGCTGATACAATAATAAATGTAGACGAACATTTTTTTTCTTTAGAAGACAGAGAGATCTTTGCCCGGCAGCGACTAAGGCTCTTATAGTAACTAGTACTTAGTTCGTGCCTAACTGAGACATATCGACTTTTGTTTGCTTATATTCGGACTTTAAAATTATTTTGAAATGAACTACTTGCCTACAAAATTGCATAAGGATCGGATGAACGGCTTGCAAGTTATCGACGCACAGACATACACACAAACATTAAAGGTATTTAGATAAATACAAACAAACACCGACTCATTACCGACTTGAGTGAATAGATTTCGATATTTTCGCTTATTATATAACTAGTTGTTACCCGCGACTTCGTTCGCGTGGACATAAAAAATGTATCCAATGTCTGCCTTTGTCTTTAACTTCTTATCAAATTTTATCAATATCAGTTCAGCCGTATAGCCGTTTAAACGCGACAAACATCAACACAGAGAAACAAAGCTACTTCCTTATAGTTTGCTAGATGTGTAGATCCATTATTGTGCATTTTTTGACGTTTTATATGGATTGAAGTTTTTTCCTGGAGACGAAGGTATTCATTTTTATATCTCGAAGCTTAAATGGCCTTGATACGACTGCGGCTATATTCTTCTGAATAATAATATTAGTTATGTTCACGAAAATTGGCAAATCAAGTGGTTTTATTTTATAATATTATGTAGAGATAAATTGCTATTTGTCCAAGTTTGGCGTCATATCATAATGATAGTTCCAAGAACGTAACCTAAATTTTTATGTATTTTCATTCCGCTCTAGAAATAATTCCAGCAGTTTATCAAGGGAAGTAGGACAGAATCAGGGCCCGTCCCTGTAAATGATCACTAAGAACAATTTACCGTCTAGGCTACATTTATGCCAGCATTAATCTTTATTTGTGTGACGCTGCTGGCGACATTGATTCGGACAAACGTGCGGACCTTACCCGTGAAGAGGGTTACGTAATTTACCTGCGTTAAATTAATCGTTCTTTGGTAAAAATAGACTAGGTGTTTCAATTCATTGCAAACAGAGCGAAATTAAAAAAATGGCCAAGAGTAGGTATATATGTGGCGGTAGACATAATATATTTGTGTAATGTACTGAAGTGATAATGAAAATGTACTAATCAACTTATTTATTAATAAAACGTTGTTACATTCCATTCATTGTCAAAAAAAAATCTCTTATGTCATAAATATGATCAGCTCCTAAGTTCATACTTAACTCTCTAGGAAGTACCTAACAACGAATAACTTTTTAAGAGCATGTCGGGCCATGCTTGATAGGGTTCCGTAGGCGCGAAGGACGTTTGAAGTATTTATCCGATTTACCGCATATCTCAAAAAGTCATTATCAAATATTGCACAAAATAATTATAGAAGAAAGTTTTTACTAGGATATATCAACATAGGAGTTAACAAATTTCTAAGACGCAAAGTTTAGAAATGGCAGGGCAACCCATTATAGGCAACTTTGACGGTCCATATTTCGCATATTTTTTTTCTGATAAAAAAAAGGCGTATGAAACCTTAACTTTATTTTAAAAGACATATTCAATGATACCCCACATGTGGGGGAGAGGCGATTTTTTTTTACCCACTTTACATGTATTATGGCAGATAAAAATAAAATTATTATATGTATTATTAACTAAATTTATTTACTAATTATTATTAATTTACTAAATTATATTATTATTATATATATTTATTTATTATATATTATTAATTATCTTCCCCCCCCCCCTTCATTACCTAGATGAGGCCTGTGCTGTACGTGACAATATTACTAAAACGAAGCTTAATTTTTACATTTTTCGTCGATAATTCGCTTTTTCAAATCCCTTCAATCTCATTGTTCAATTTTAAACGTTTTGCGAAGATTCCCAATGGTTTTCTTTCGAGATTTCTTGGACAAAATGTGCCAGATATCTTTGATTGTTTTATCAATTACCGATGTGGATTTTTGGGGATCGGGACGGATAAAAGGTTTTATTTGAAAAATGTAAAATGATTCTGATTTTTTTTCGGCTGTTATTGGCTAGGGTTGATCTTAAGATTCAAGATTCAAGATATTTATTGCAGAATGTAGGTGGAAACAGTTCTTAAAAAATACAATTATGTACCTTACAAACTACCTCCTTAAGAGGTGTGCAACAATATAAGTACCAAACGTCTATCAGCTCAGTTCGGTCTAGAGCAGCGATCATTTTGGTACTGAAATATAAATAAAATAAGTAGATGTCAATTTCACTTATAAGGGTATAGGTACCATTCCATTAGGTACCTAACTGGAACCAAGCATTTCTACTTATATCTGTACTTTACAAATCAAATATAATTAAGTTAGGAAATGAAAATAAATAAGCTAAAATATATAACTACTAAAATTTGAAATTTGTTGTAGGACATTTAAAAAAAACGCAATTTTAACAATTAAATATGAATTTTATTCAATTAATTTCGTAAAAAGCACGAAGTGAATTTTATGTGTTCCAGACGTAATTGATTTTGATCTAAATGTATTCGTTACTATGTGTATTATATATTAAATGAATATTAGACACGTAGACCATTCCGTGCAGACCTACTTGCATACATAGAGCCCCTCAATCATTCCGCTAAACTATACAGAACATTTCAATAGGAAACAACATAACCGAATCATATCAAGTTCTTTAATTAATTCATAAGCCCATATAGATGAATTAACCATTTATGCGACCTTAATCAAACAGTTTGCGACAACTAGTGTTTTCTTGCTTACAATCAACGATATTGATGCGACAAGCAAAGTATCGCATACGAGCAGAGGCGTGACATGACGCGACAAGGGTGCGAATTTTGGCGATAAAGTTGAAAAATCTTGACGATGCTTTGTATTTAAAAAAGTGTGTTCTTTTTAGTGTTAATGTGAACTGTGGTATTTGTCAAGTGTTAATCGATGTTCATGAATGACTTCACTTGAAATATTACAAAACTTGATAATGGATAAATACACTACAAAAGAGCCACAATTTCTAAACTAAAACTAAATTGTAGTCAAATTAGTATAAAATAAAACACGACAGATACTACAGGGAGAAGAAGATTAGACTGTTTAGCGTTATAGAATAACCTAACAAGTACTAGTATTAAGTAACTACCTTTTAAACTCATAAATGTAGCGGAAAAAAGTCATCAAAACTACGAACTTACGATGAGAAGCTACTACAATTATTAAAATATTTTGTCCGCAATGATTCTATCGTATAAATTAGTTTTCACAACAGTTCCGATTCCTCCTTCCGCTGCCGATGACTCGTCGCATCGTAGTCGCGCTCTGTAAATGCAGTCCGCAGGTGAACACTGAACAAACCAAGGGTAAGAAGGGCCCTCGAGAGTAAAGGGCCGCTTAAGGACTCATTCCGCTGAATTAACCAAGGGCGGCTCTAAGTCGAACGGCTCAGTCTGCCGGAGTGGGCAGGGTCTTCTGTTTATGTGTGCTATTGTGTAATAGCTCAGTATATATTGTTATGTAAGTAGCTTACAAATTATATTCTTAACTAGTTGTTACCCGTCTTTTTTTTTGTTTTTTTATTTCGATGTAAACAGAGCTCCGTCAACCCACTAGGGCATGCGGTTGTTACTCTGATCAGATTTAATTGAATTTAATGATGCGATTAAATTAACTGGTGTTATGTTATTGCTAGTCATGTTGAAGGATCTTTTTGGAACTGAAATGAATTGCATTTGGATTTGTTAAATGGTTACTTGACTGAGGATTATTCATTGAAAATTTGGTTTTAAAAGTGAAAGAACAAAATTATAAATGCAGTTTTCCTAAAAATTTTGCGATCGAAAACGACTTCATTAATCGTAAATCACTAATACTTTCTAGTACTCGGCTGGCTAGCTGCCACGCTCAATTTGAAAATCAATAGCCACGCACCTTACAGGGTGTTCCAATAGCCTCAGTTCTGAGCTGGTTGCCATTTCAGATACGTATGATGAGCATCTACGTGATCTAGCCTGTCAACCAAAAAAAAAAACAAAGAATCAAAACTATAATTACAATTGTATCCATAGCACTGAGCCATTATAAAGATTCATCAATGTAATAGTTTCCTGTAAGATACGGCTAAAGTTCAAAACAAAGTCTTATAAAACGTTTTGAGAAAATAGCCTCTATCCTAAATAGCCGGAGTGCCATTAGCAAAATACATATTTCAAAGCTGAAAGGAAAACTAAATGAAGAGTTTCTCAAGAAGTGGAAAATATGAAGAAATATGAACACCGAAACGAGACCACTAGAAAAATAGTCGTGGGATGAGAGCGACTGTTTTTCTAAAATGTCTCTAAAGTTATAATATGATTATTTTAGCCTTCTCCGTCGTATTGCTAGGAAAATTAAGGCTTTCCTATCCTTCTTCCACTCTTCATAGTTCACAAATGTTTTTAGGCCCCATTGTTACAAAAGGAGTCCAGTTCATCCAGCTACATTCGCCTGGGCTTGCCGGGCGGCCTAGTGACCCATGGAACACACTGTATAGTGAACTTGGTTGATTCATCGTTCACCATAAAAGCTAAAATAACCAAACAGGTAAAGTGAAGCAAGATTCCTGGAAAACAAAATTATCAGAAACAATGAAATCATCATCTTATAAATTAATAGAGCTGTTAAATATCATTAAATAAATAAAAAATATATGAATGAGTTTTGATTTTAATACTTAATTGCAAAGTTGTTACTCCTGGTTTCTGGTACTCGTGTTTATCCTTTTTATGTAAAACGCTAAAAAAAAAACTCATATCCCCAAAAATACTATTCCTATAATTTTATATGACCCCCTCTAATAATTATTTAATTTTTCACGAAAACTGATTACATTTATAATATCGTAAAACAAACGAATCGCACACAGACTAAGATTATTCTTATTTTAGCAGAGGACGTCTTCTGGCCGATGATGACGATGATGATGAAGATTATCCTAGTGCGTATACCTCCTCAACTACAAAATATAAAACCACGATTGCTGTTACAACTTGTTACTTAGAGAAGTAGTATCTTGCTCCACTTTGTTCGTGTTCTATTTATATTATTATTTCATTGTTTGGTTCGTGTTACATGTCAAAACAGTTTTTAAGTACCTGGTATTTCTTTTAATATGAAAACTTTGAAACCAAGCAATTTTAATTTCACCAAACTTTATCAAAGGCTGCTACCACATTTTTTTTATTCACTTTTCTCCGTCAACGAATACCTAACATAAAACCTTGATTCTTCTTTTTGATCTAATTAACATAATAAATGTATAGTATATCTATAACTAGCTTTCCCGCACGGCTCCGCTCGCCTGAGCTACAGTCAATAAAATACCCCCTTACACATCTTCAGGGATTGATTTTCGAAGATCCTGTGATCCTTTCTTTATTTTTTATGATTAGTAACCAAACAGAGTTTCATTGGCTTATCATGATAAAATATTTTATATCCATAGAAACTTTGGGGGTCCATTTTACCCCTTTAGAAGTGGAATTTCGCAAAACCCGTTCTTATTGTTGACCATTTGAGGAGTATTGATTTCAAATTTTACGTTTCCGTCAGAAGCGGTTCCTAGAAAAGGGCTTGTTCTTTATATAGTATAACATTATATAGATTATAATTCTATGTATAAAAATCTATAATTGTTATCCATAAAAAAAAGTTATATTTTATAATAACAAGACATAAGCTAGGAACAGTAGTAAGTACTAAATAAGCTCCGCGGCTCATAATACACTCGTACCAACGTGACTATTAAATCCCGCAGGTCCGGTCTAATTTTTTACCTTTTCCTTTCTCGCGTATTTTTATCCCGCGGACAATCCCGCTGAGCGTCGGACAACAAAAATAGGGCAAAATGCTGCCACAGCCGTCGAAAAAAGTTAAATTAATACGTCGCAGGCGGTCGCACTTTATAAACTTTTAATCAAAATTGAAATTTTCGGGACAACCTGTACATTCCGATGTGGCCATTTGGCCGAGAGATAATCAAGATCGCTGATTTAAAAAGGAATATTTATTAATTTTTAAAGAGGAAATATTAGATAAGGTTGGAGTTTATTTTTATTGAAAGGCGCTGTTTTGCTCGAAGTTTTGATTTTAACATGATTTTTCGGTATTAAAAAAATCGTGTATGCGTGCTTTGATGTTAGAAAGATTTACTATCTCTTTTATCATCTCAAAGTAAAGCGTTGGTTAGCTTCTTTCCGATTAATGCTAATTAGCAAGTAAAAATTACTTTAGTTTTTGTCCAGTTTATATAAGAGTAGCGCTATTCAGACATTTTGAAGTACTGCAGTTACTTGCAACAGTAACCAGCAAGTACTTTACTTGGGACTTTACTTGAAGATGATGAAAGAGCCCCTTAGTATTTTTAGGGTTAATAAGGTTGCCCAGCCCGTCTCTGATATCAGTATAGTATTTAAATGTTTGACTAGCCTTGTGGCTCAGTGGGTAGATTTCCGCCTTCTGATCTATAGGTTATGGGTTCGATTCCCACCCAGGACAAACATTTGTGTGATAAACATGGATGTTTGTTCTTTGTCTGGGTGTTTCTATGTATGCTATGTATGTATTTACAAAAAAAAGTATTTATGTATTCTATCAGTTATCTGGTTCCCATAATACAAGCTTGCTTAGTTTGGGCCTAGATAGATGGCGCTGTGTAAAAAAAAAAGTCCACCAATATATACATGGGGAAGGCCGTTGTTCAGCGGAGGGCGTTTTCTGGCTGGTAACGAAGATGTATGATGACGTACTATTCGACAGATACACGTTAAGACTAATTTAATGTTCATATTTAGTACTTACAATAGCGGGAGTTACGTAAACTAATAATTATATTTATTTTGATTGGGTAGTTAGCTATCGAGTTCATAAATGTAGCTCTGGCGGATAAATTTAAGGGGAACACTATTCTGGTGTTTTTGTTAATGCTAATTAAGTTTTGGGCGAATGATAGCATATTCTATAATGCTATTATTATGAGTCTTTCTGACGATTTGATACATAGCTTAACTCAATTATTTTTAGTATTCCACCGGCCCCAGTATACTATACTACCACAGTATACACAGCCTGGAACAGATTTAAGATCGTCGGTTAGGAACCTAGTTCGCAGTACTGATACTGTTGTCTATATATTTTGTGTGGTTTCACACAAATTTATTAAGTGCCTAATAATGTGCCCCGGTGCATAAGTATGCAGTGTTGTGCTATACTTGGAAAATAAAGTGAATAAGTAATATATTAAAAGAAATAAAAAAAAACCGACTGCAAAATAACTTATGTCATTCAAGGTAAAAAATGGTATCCAACCACACATTGCTTGTCAAAATCGGTCAAGCCGTTTAGGCTACAGGAGGTGATAATACTTACACACACCCAAAAACATTATCCTCCTTTTTGGGCAGTCGGGTAAAAAGTATCTTTTTGTCACAGACACACAATGCCACAGAATAGAATATCAAACATTCTAGTCTTGTATCTTCCTTAACTAGCATTTTTATTAATAATCCTACAGACGAATATTCTGTATACTCAACTCTAAAGTTCTTCTCCAAACCCCATTAACCTACTTTAGTATTGCAATCTAAATAAATACCGCTATGATCAACTCCTGATCAACTTTTATTCAAACATTGCGGAGTTTCAGCTGTTGATCAAAGTTGATGAGCTTCTGTCGCTAGCTCGCTTCTCTTGTTAAGTGGTAATTAATTAGCAGTCCTTACGCTGTGCTCATGCTATTAACTCGAAGGTTCTAACGATGCTGGTTTATTGTAGATATTCGAAGCACTGGTACAGCTTATCTAGTGTTCTTAATCTTAGTATATAAAAGGCGATGTATGTATGTATGTTTCTTAGAGACTGGATAAATGACCGATTTTTATGAAATTTTCAAGGAATCTACAGATTAGCCCAGTGGGTGATCCTGTGAAAATTGGTACCCATGCAAAGCTAGGGTGGGTCGGTAGTATTCTATAAATAAAGTGCTCACTATACGATTTAAGATTAATCGGCTAAGATATGCATTTGCATAGGTATTAATTTTGATTTTGATAATTTTTATAGATAGATTAATATTCTATTTGTTTACTCAAACAAGAAGTCGTCGAAGAAAATCGAAGGGTGTATGAAGAAGAGGTCTTAATTCTTAAGACTTGTACAGACCTAACGCGTGTCAATCGCAACACTTGGCGTGAACAACACGTCTTAATAGTAGCATAGGCGCAAGTGCTAGCAGCAGTTGCGCAACTGTACCTGAGCAGCGCAATCGCATAGCAGTTCGTGCGCGGGCCTGCACTAATTCTTGGCGTGTGGCAGTTCATAAAGTTCCTTGTAATACAAAACTCTCGCGTTCAATTAATGCCGCTGCTTACACGCGTTTCGATTATGGAAGCCTTTAATATGTTATAAGATACCGCGCTTATTCAATCGAAACTTAATCCGCGTAACCATAACCACCGGCTCGTACATCCCGACCTCGTCAAATCTACAACTTGTAGTACAAGCGTCTCTAATCGTACGTTACTTCAGACAAGACAACCTCACGGCTGGACAGCCGGAATTATCACCTGTCCGGAGGACGGACGGTCGTGTCCGTACAACGTGTCAGGGATAGTTAGGTACGAGTCAAGACGCTAGGTCGTGTCAGCGGTGCTTGGACAAATGTTCGAGGTCGACGAAATATCTTATAGAGTATAATATACACCCCATGATGTTTCGTTGTACTATTGTCCTGATCGATTTTTGGATGTCGCTCTTCGATATTGATATTACGGAACCAGTAATGCTATATTTTGAAGGTTTTCAATGCTTTTTAACCGAATTCCAAAAAAAGGAGGAGGTTCTCAAGTCGACTGTTTTTTTATATTGTTTTAAGTTGCTTGCTGCGAAACCATTTTTATTTGGCCAAGTAGGTGTTTTTCTTTCGTTTCTTTCGCATCATAATCAAGACCTTTTTTTTATGTTACTCGGTGACAAGACGAGAAAGTTGCTAACCTGATGTTAAGCGTCACGCTTGCCCTGAACAGCTCAGTGCCACCCAGAATTTTGAACTTCAACAGTTCAAAACTATGCGCGGCAATGTACTGCGCTCATCTCCCTGAGATGTTAGTTGTTTAATCTCTGTATGCCCAGTAATTACGCTGGAAACATTGCCCTTCAATCCGGAACACAGTAATGCTTGCACACTACTGCTTGGCGGTTGAATAACTGGCAAAAGTGTGGTATAATGCAAGCGATTTTGCAAGAGAGCCCTACCACTACAAAAACCCTGTGCAGCCTTTGTATCTTAGGAAATACAATACATAACGTACAAAACAAATAAGTTTCAACTCTACATTCATAACCCATGAAGGATATTGGTTCGCAACAGAGAGAAGTTTGCCACAATGCAGAACCAACCTGTTAACGCATACTAGAAAGTACACAAAAAAATCAGCGTCGCATCCAGCTTGTATAATTATGGTATCCATATAAGTTTTTGAAATAAAAATGAAAATTTATCAGATATTTGATACATAAAAGAATGTTTCGATTCCGTACCTTCAAAAGAAATGCATTGGAGCAACCGAACGTAAAAGAAATAACAACCTAGATTTTGCAATCGCATTTTGTCGACAAAAACCTGTTATTAACGGCGACTGATTCAAAATATTTCCGAGCAAGAATAAAGAGCTCGAAGTACGCTGCGAATTGTTCATCAAACGATATTTTGTTCGCAGTTATTGAAATTCAAAATGGCGCGCTCGAAGCACGACTGAATTAATAAAATACTCGATAATATACAATAATAAACTACAGCCGAAGTTGTAGTGCAACTTAGAGAAATGATTTTCGATTTGTAAACTTTCAAACTATTATTGTGCTAACTGCGAATCGAGAGCCAGCGATTTCTTATTTTACCTCGTAAGTTCTAGCAGGAGCAGTGTTTTGTGAAAAATGTATCGACTCGTGTGTTTCCTTCTTTTGGGCGTCTATTTTTGTATTCGATTTCCTATTTTCCTTTATGTATTTTGGACTAGTTGTTACCCGCGACTTCATTCGCGTGGACATAAAAAAGTATTCTATATCCGTCTTTATGATATACATAAACTCCTTATCAAATTTATTAAGATCCGTTCATCCGTTTAGCCGTGATAACGCGATAAGCATCCAGACAGAGAGACAAAGTTACTTCCTCGCTAGATGGCGTTGATCATTTTTTTGTGCATTTTTGACGTTTTCTATGAACCGACAGTAATAATGTAGGGAGTTCTGAATCGCGCATGCGAAGTTTTTACCTCGAGACGAACGTATTCATTTTTATACCTCGAAGCTTTATTTACATTTACAGGTGCCTAAACTAAATACAATTGTCATACAAACAAAAACATATTACTTAGCTACGATAGCGATAATTGCAAAGCAAGAGATCATTGAAGGTCTAAAATAATCTAAATGGTCAATTCTACAAGGATGGCAGCGTACCCAGCATTCTGGCGGCATTCCTACGCTAAAACACGTAGTGATTACTGATTGATAATAAGAGATGACCTAAAATAAGCTAAAGGTCAAACCATCTGCCGTCCACCACACGCCAGTGATAATTTTGAACTTCAAAGTCATAAAAAAGCCACTTGGAAGTATAAGAAATGCTTAGCAAAAAGTAACAACTTTGCCACTCCATGTTCCAACCAAAGAAAATTTTAAAATCTCGTTTTACACAAAAATGGTCCAAGTTGTAATTACAATTATTATAATTATTATTCACGCCCAGCTTCGTTTGTTTTTTTCAGTTACAAACAAACGGCTTTGCTCTAGTTTAGCAAAATTAATAGAAAAACTCGGAGATCTTTTTCCTGAAACCTTTAAAAAGGACTTGTTTTGGGCGAAAATTGATATCTTGTTGAAATGGAATTGGAAAAGTCTTGGATTTTTTACGGCTTGCTCAGTCCTCCAAGTTACTTAGTTAGATTGGAAATTAAGCACCACTTTACTTGGTTTGATGATGGTTTCAAATAATTGTTTTGATCTATTACGAAGACTGCTGTTTTAAAAATGATCATTTAATATCCTTTTAATTTTTAGGTTTGAGCTTGACCACATCCTGATGTTAAGCAATGATCCAGTCTAGGATAGCTATCGGGTTGTTTTTTTTTTACTGGGACAGTATGGGCATATCCGAATCCTTATGAGATACGGAAAACACAGAAGAGTTTCTCTTTCTCTTTTCTGTGGGGAAAACAGTTTTTTTTTTCAACTGTCTTAGGAACCATTTACTCATGTTGTATGAAAACGATTTTGGCGGAGTTATGTCATGCGTGAGTTCCCAATAAAAGTGTGTGTTTTGATATTTTTTTTTAAATGCGGATCGACTATTTTAATTTAAGGATTGTTTCATTGTACTGGAAGAAAAAAAAACGTAGAAGTAGATGTTAGTCAAATTTAATAAACTACTAACTAATGCCAGTTAAACTATAACTACTTCCATTAATGCGATTTTTCTCTTCTGATACAATGAAATAATCCTTACCTCAAACTGAGTTTAATCGCATTAAAAAGTGTGCGGAGATGTGTACTGGGTAGAACGGAGCTAAGCTGCGTGCAGCGCTGTACTAGCAAGAGTTCGGTGGCGCGGGCGCGACGGGCGATGGCGCTCGTTGCCCGCCGTGAATATCTCCATTCGTCTCCGCTGTGCGCCGTCGCCAGCTTGCAAGGCACAGCTCACGTCTCTGTTTTGTTCGCGCTAAACAAATATGTGATATCTCCTCTCCTCTCTGCTCAACCGTCTCCACCGAAGCTGAGCGGAGACGAGATGCGTAAATAACGTGATCAGTTTACTATGAAAACTGACGTGGTTTTGATACATTTTGTTTTAATAAAACGGGAATACTCATGTTAAATTGAGTCAGTTATTCCGACTATAGTTCCGATCACATTTGGTGACCTTTATCAAGGAATGCTCAGCGAGACACGCGCGCAAGACGAGGCAAGACGAGGTGTGTTTCTAACACATCTTTTCTCTTCTCGTCTCGTCTCCGCTTTGGTGGAGTCTGGCCCTTAACAATGTAACGCAGTCACGTACAGACTTATCACGGACACGACATGATACAGCGTATCACATCATCAGTTTTAAAATTATTTAATCAAATTTTACGTTGACCTATAGATAAGTCTGTGTAAAAAATAGGTTGAATAACACTTCATATCGCGTATAGGCTGATGGCAAAATGTTGTTCGTTTCAGCGCCGCTAGCTACACGTATCACTTCCGCCTACGAGTAGGTACTTCAGAAAAAACATACCGTATGTATTCCGAGCACAGAAAGCGTGAAAAAGATGAAAAGAATTTGCTTCGAAATATTATTTGGTAATAAAATATAAATTCCAAAACTAAGCCGCCTACGTAAAAGTATGAAACAAGAAAATATTATTCGGAATCCAAAATGGTCCATCTAATATTACATAATATTTATCCAATGAGTTATAAAGTCCCCTTTAACCGCAGTCTAATGCCATTCTTTCCTTGCGCGGGTTTTAGTTTTTGAACGTATATTTTATTTACACATTTTTAGTGTTAAGTAAAACCAATATTATTCAATTTGTTGCAAACCAAATGTAACATTGCGGTAATTGTATATTCATGGACCAATTATAAATATTTGGAATGACATTTCTTTAGATAGCAAACATGACATATTTGTCCAAAAAAATTGAGATCGAACTTCACTTCAGGTAAGTTCTCTCAATCATACAAATTTTCTGTAGATAAGTTAAGGTAAAGTCCGCTATGTTAGATCTGATCACACTCGTCTAATTAAGACGCTTTGATATTCACCTAATTTACTAAAATCTAATTAGTAGTTTGCAGATACGAGGGGACAACGAAACGTGAAAATAGGTACTAATATGTTACACACAATCTGCTCATGAATTTAATTTATACATTTATTTTTTACATATTTGGAATGTACTCATGAAGCCCTTTATTTTGATACTAAACACGATATTACTATAATATTTTTTATTTGAGTTATTATGTTATAAAATCCGTCATATTGGATTTAGTATAATTTCATATAACCTATGACACGCGGAGTGTGAAGAAGCATCAATATACACTGTGAAATTGTCAATATCTTATAAGCGGTTGAAGAGATTAGAGGGAACATAATTATGAAGATAGCCTGTCAAACTCATAACCGTCCTTTTTCGTAGTCAAGTAAATTTTTTATTAAATAATGTTAATAATAGCGTGTTATAAATGCTTAATATATGTTTTATTTTTAGTTTTATCGTCCGAGCGAAGCGAAGGTCTCAGAGTTTACTGGGACAAATCGGCCTTTGTTTTATGTTTGTGTGTATATTTGTCTGATGATAACTTGCGTACCGTTGATCCGATCTTCATGAAATTTTGTAGGCAAGTAGTTCATTTCAATAAAAAAAGTTCAAAAAAAGTTTTAAGTTCAAATATGAGCTGAATCGGCCCAGGGGTTGTGAAGATATAGAGATCGCGAGGTCTCAGTTCGCCGCGAACTACTATAGTATGTAGCCTAAAGATTACATTAAAAAAAAAACTAGCTTCAATTATTTACGTAATTTTTCTTCAATAAATACGTACTAACAAGTAACATGGATGATAAGTTGAAAGAACATTATTTCGGTGAAATATTACTAAGGGTAAAGTGATAGAATGTGCAGATGTAAGCTAACGAT
This sequence comes from Apocheima hispidaria, assembly GCA_947579745.1. Classification (NCBI taxonomy): domain Eukaryota; kingdom Metazoa; phylum Arthropoda; class Insecta; order Lepidoptera; family Geometridae; genus Apocheima; species Apocheima hispidaria. The sequence continues at coordinate 612,754 of OX388162.1, read as the reverse complement.
GATGATGACGATTATACTGATACGAATTGCGATCAACAAAGCAGCATGTTTCATATAATATGCTAAAAAAACACTTTAAGATAGAAAATACTGATAAACGATTTGTGGACTGCTATAACCGTTTTATAGATTTGAAGCAACTCAAGCATTTCGTCAATTTCTTAGTTTATTTAAAATAACTTTGTGCCATACATACTTTACCTACTTCCCAACCTATCTAGCACGAGAAAGGAATAATCAGAATCAATCAGCTGTGCAAACAGCGTGCGCAGGATCCCGCCTAACCGATGTTTGTGGGAAAAACTCTACGTTTTCGAACGCAAGAACGCGTGTCAATATTTATAACGGTGTACGCGAATACCAGTTAACAATATTTTGTTTGCTAATACAACAGCTATTTCTAGAAGTACTTAGGTACATCTGGTCTATTTTATTCGTCAACTCATCTAAATATTTCACACAAATTACTGTTTACATAATCCTTGCTCTATTCTTAATAAAATAAAATGAAAAAAGATGTTTGTCACGGTCATACGGTAAAATTACTAAAGAAACTAACTACTTCTAAAAATATATTTTTTCTAACTTTCTAAAAATATTTTTTTTTTACGAAAATCGTATGGCAAATCGCGTAAGTAGCTGTACTTTAAAAAATAAAAATTAGACTATTTGTGGAACCCTCAAATGACCATTCTTAGACCATCTCTAGAACAGTCTAGCACTAAAAAAATCGAAAACACGGTACATTTAGTAAATATTTGAGGACCAACTTTTGCAAGTAAGAGTCATTAATTGAATCAATTACAGTTACGATATCCGATAAAAGATCACCGAATATGATCAAAACTAGTCAGTATAACCGACTCAAAGTCTTGAGTACTTGCATTTTATGAATATAAAACAATTTACATTATTACAAGACAGAATGGGAAATTAATTTCAGATTTCCCATTTTCTATTTAGGCTTGCTTGCTCTTCGTGTTGTTTGAGTGGCCCTAGTCATAGAGCTTTTAGGCCACCTGAAACCACTGGACAGGACTGAATACACTGAAGTTGTAGGACAAATACAATTTTGAGGCTGGTTCTAGGCTACAATTTTTAGTACCTCTCGGAGGCACTTAAAATATTACTAAGTGAGTCACAATATGTTTTAGGGATTTTTGTTGTAGCTAATTATGATACACCATACAAGTAGAGTTTTATCTGTGCTGTACTAAGATCAGTTACTGTTTTCCACACAGACTGTGTATTTTCCTTAGGTCCACGATGGAGTCCGCGATTTTACGACCGCCGTCGACAATTTGTTGCCGCCCAAATAAATTTAACGTTTTATCTGCGCCTTGGAAGCGCTGCTGAAGTATGTCGGAGTATGGGGACTGGTATCTCGTCTAGGGACGGACTTTGGACCTTAAAATGGGCGATTTTTAAGATACAATGCTCGAATTATTCGATTTATAGTGGGGTGTCACTCGCACAATATTCGATGAATGTTTATTTTAAATATTATTTGTGTCTTTTGAAACGTAGAGTAATTTTAGGTACTTTTACAATATCAATCGAACTTGCACCGTCATTTTACCATTTAAGAGATCCAAAAAGAATAACAAAATATTTTAAAACAATTACGTACTTTGTAAGTTGTATGAATATGGGTTAAACCACGTTCGAATTTCATTCGAGTATTGAGTGATTCGAATCAAACATTCTTTGTCCACCTCTAGTGGCTGTTTTTGTGTGTTCCCTTTCCGAAGATTGCTTTAGAGGACGGGATTGCAATCGTTTATTACCGGCCTGGTTTACGATTATGCGTCCTGTCACGGACGACAGTTTTGCTTTTCAAATCACTGTTTGATTTCATGATGCATTGTTTTCGTGATGATGAGCTGCGATTTCGTTTCAGTTTGGTCTAATTTGACTCGTTGGGCAAACAAACTAGAGCTACATATAAATTTTACTAATCAATTGACGATTTTTTCACAAGACGAAATATTTTAATCTCAGCTTTTGAGAATTAGTGTCCAGGTCTGGTAGATTTCACTTATTTTGCCTAATTGATTTTAAAGTTCTTGTTTTGTTTCGCCTTTAAAAGTGCTCACTGTAAATGCAGTAGTTTTACGTGCTTTTGATACTCGATTTAGTTTTGACTTGTGTATAGAGCCCAAATCGCCTAGGGAAAAGTCTTCTAAAGCGTTTTTGGTGTGGTGCATAGTGTAGTCAAATGACATCTAATAATTCGCAAGGACGCCTTTCTATCTCATAAAAACCAGCAAATATCCAGCAACCTATAACCTATAACCTATATCCAGCAAATTACTACCCATCATAGTGTTTCCACCGAATATATTGTCCACAAGGGTCTTTTGTCCCATTCCGTCCGTAAAAATAATACGCCCGTTTGCCGTATCATCTTTGGTATCATTTCGTTAATATATCGAATTACTGGACCCTCTACGGCCCATAGGCCTCTGCGAACCTCTGTGAACCTCCACGGACACGTACGGAGGTCGGTTCGTAATTATTGGCCTCTATATTGAATCGGGGTTTTTCATTTTGCCGGGAGTCGGTCATATCGCAGATTAGATATTGGATGATAGTGATAGAGCATGCAACACAGTGAGATAAGTTGCATTTAGACAGTCTATAAATTTCTTTGATCATTTGAGAAATCGATTGTGTAATTCAAACAAAGCAGAGACATTTAATAATCCCAAAATAAAGGATGTCCTAAAACTTCCATTGGAATTGTATCAAATAGAAGCATCGCCCTCCGCAATAACTGTCAATGCTGTACCGGTGCCGTGCAGCTGCTGCACACCACTTTCCAGGCTTCTTTCCAGATCTTTTTTGAGATAATCACACACGTAGACGAAAATCTTTTATTTAATTTTTTGTTGTGATCCATGTCGTAAAAATTCATTAATGACTGTATTGAATTTTATGTACTGAATTAATGACTATGACTGAGACAATGGCTTAGCTACCACTGGTAGACAGCCTCTATTGTATATATGCATATCTTCTACACTGTGACACTCAGCAGATATTAATCTGAATCGGCCGCAACTAGTAATTTCTCGGTTGCATGCGCCAATCATCCCACACCATTCCCGTTGGTTTTTACACTGTGTCCTAGATTAGTTCGGTATCGGGCCGGGGTATTTTCCCGGTATCCATCCCTGTTATATTTTCAGGAAATGTTTGGTTGGTGCGAACGTATTTATCGGCTGCGTTGATCCGTGGCGAGTGGCTTTCGATGCTAGCTTTGTTTGATGGTTTTATGTTCTCAGAAGAGTGAGAGGAGTGACGTAGTGGCATGTACGGAACAGTTTTATGAACTAGTGTTTGTTTAATTTTGTGTGGCTACGAAAAAAAAACGGTATTCATGAAAGCGTACTTAGTTTGATAGTTTCAAATAAGTGTAGAGAAAACTCGAAAATATAGATAAAATTTTGGTTTGACGTGAGTTTTAATTCTTTTATATATTTTTATTATTTCTACATAAATAATTTTCTCATATTTAAATCAAAGGAAACAATTTCTAAAAGATATTTTGTTTAAGAAACATTTTAATTGACATCAGCACACAGAGAACGCACGAGTTAAGGCGAAGCTTAAACAGAAAGACGGGCTTAAGGCGCGGCGCAGTCGTGCGTCAACCGAGTATAAAGTCCAGAGAAACGGTTCCTTAGAACTGTCTTCAACGATTAAACGTTCAACCTCAACGGGAAACAAGGCACAATCTACAGAAAAACGGTGGCTTAAGCAGATTGGTGATCATAATTATGTATGCAAGGGCAGTGATGTATGTGGCTTAAGATGACAAAGGCAACGGTATAAGATGTAAATGTAAAATTATAGCGGTACGTCATTAATTCGAAGCGAACATGAATTGTGACACACGACATTTTTTACCACACATAATATCTTATGAGTTCCCGGATCCGACACTGTTAGCGCTGCACGCATACATCGCTGCGCATGAAGTGAATCCTACAGTCGCGTAAGAATTGTATATCTGCAGCTTCTACTCGGTAGTCGCGTCGCGCTCCCGCGTGATTTATATGCAATGCCGCCCGAGCACATGTGTCTCCGGCCGCGATACGATTACACATTATGTGTCTTGGGACGGGTAACTGTAAATTGTGGAATTTAAGGATATCAGAGCTTTAAAAGTTTAATTTAAAAGTACGATTTTGCCATAGTTCTTAAAACGTAAACTTGAACCATTCGGACAGCCGGCTTGTTTTGTGGAAAGTTGCAAGTTTTTGTAGATAGAGTGTGAATGTCATTATCTGAATTATTTTAAAGAGATATTCATTTCGATGTATTTCAAGTGATCGATAGAAACGTATATGCTTTCTTTTATCGTATATATCCTCGATATTCCGCAACGATATCCACCCGCGCCTCCGCCGGAAACTGTAAAATGTAAGGTGACACAAATTACTCTTTGTATTTAATAATTTAGCGCCTCAGAGCGTTCGTGCTGGGATCACATACTTCACGCCCTGTTGTGAGCCGCCTTAATTAGCTTATTACGTGCCACTAATTTGTATGAATAATTTTACCTTGATATATGGCTGAAATGGAGCAAAAATAGGATTTCTGGCCTAAGTTTCTAGGCTGATGAGTGACCTACTTAAGAATATTTTGGTGATGATATTTAAATGAAACCTCAGGTGATTTGTGTATTTTTAGGGCTCCGTAGTACTAAAAGGAACCCTTATAATTACGTCATATCTTCCTGGCTGTCTTAATTTTTTACAGCCCTGTAACTTCCACAGTTATAAACCTACATGCATGAAATTTTGCACAACGATAATCTCAGTATACATCTCAAGTAAAGTATTTTTTTGTTGGTAGAAGGGCATTTAAAGACATTCAAAGAGGGGATGACAAAAAATCAAGTAAGTCATCACATATGAATACATATCATGTAGGGTGTCATTGAATAGGTCTATTAAAATGAAGGTAAGGTTACCTACACCAATTTTTTATCAGACGTACCGCTTGCGAAATATGGGCCGACAAAGTAACTTGCAATGTGTCAAACACCTCAAACGTCCTACGCGTCTACGGAACCTTACTGAGCATTGCCCGACATGCTCTTGACAAGTTATTCCTTCATTCGAGTGTTTACACCATGCCTTGAAAGACGAGATTCTAATGACTTCTTTGGGTACGGAAAGAAGGTTTTATGCGTTAATACTAACCCACAGAATCTTGCCTTAAGGAGTCCCCCATAACCACTAGTTTTTTTTAAATATTTGTTAAGAAAAAACTTCTAAATAGGTCCTATATTATTTATTCCCTCATACGGAAATGAACCAGTAAACCACACCGTGACAGGCAGAGGAAGTAACGCCACGTTATGCGCCGGAACGTAACGGCTTTTCGTTCGGGTTTGACGCCCAGAGGTAGTAGGTACGTTGCATTCTGCCATGTTCGGTCAACTATTTCTAGATGAACTCGCTGCGAATGTATCTGCATGCATAAAAGGCAGTACGTCTCTTAAAAAAAAACATGTTCCAGGTTTTTATTACCTCTACGGACTTTTAAATCTGTTTGTTTAAGATGATGGTCGAGGATACTGAAACGGGTGCGGGCGGGACGGCGACGCGACGTCAACGCAACGCTCCGCCACGCCCGCTGTGGTATCTCGGTATCGTGCGGTATACATACATTGTACATTGTTTACTCTTGCTGTTTTCTATTTTTCCATTTCACGCGGTGCTTTAATAAATCTACTTCCGCTCGAATCGAAAAAGTAACGGTTTATTTAGATTTCAATTATCCTAATTTTCATACAAAGTTGATTTCTCTGCAATAAAGAACTGCCAAACTGTATTTAATAATACTTTTTTTTTAAAAGGAACGCAAAGACAACTAAAAAGACTTGACAACGATATAACATCGGTTGCGTAGTCTTTTTCAAATATGGACGACGTACGCAAAGAGAACACAAATACTACGTGATGTACGGACGGCACAGAGTTCTGCCTATTATTGACGTCTTTGACCATATATTTATGGTATTCTATGTATGTTTTATGTCTTTGACGGACGTATAGAGTACTTCTAAGTAGTCTTTGGAGTTTTGGCGGGAACGTGAAGAATACATGTCGCGTCATTTTATTATTTTCCAAATCTTGTGTTATTTCGAGTGTTAATGTGTAAAAACGGTGAATTTACCCGTTAAGTGTTCGTGTACATGCACGAGTGTTGGTGAATGCTATAATGTCGTGAATCGTGAATTTTCGTGTTGTTTCCAAAACTCCATAGAAGACTCTAGTAAAGTTTTCACCACTTTACTGGGGCATGACTTGGACTTGACCGTGACTTGCTTTGCTTGACTTTGATCGATCGTGACTATGACTTGTTTGATAATATCTAGCAAAAATTGAGGATATATATGTATACTTGACACTGGCAAATGCATAAGACGTGCGACGCCAAAATCCTCTTAGAGGAAAAAAAAAAAAGTAGTCTTTGCGTCCGTCAAACGAAAATTTACGGTTCACGTTGATTGTCAAAGTCTCACGGAATCATTTTTTTTCTCTTACATTTAGCCAGTATCAAGTTTTGTCACATTCATGTGAAGTTTAAAATGTAGTATGGACTATTTCAAAATGAAGTTTGTGAGACGGTGGCTTGTTTGGCGCCAGCCTTAGACGAAGCATCATACTGGACAGACCCATGAGACGTTGCCGCTCCGACGTTCACATTGTCATGTTTCTCTTTTTATTTCACGGGTCGTCGCATAGAGTAAGCGAGAGAGCTATTGTAAGATTGGCAACCTCGCACTCTGTGTCCATTTTATGACCGACTAGTCGGTCACAACATTGCGACCCGTCTTACTAAAAAAGCAAATTGGATCAAAATATCGCTGTGAATACTTAATATTGTTATACATAGTGGCATTATGGCGTGTTGTGCTGTGTATTGTGCATCGAGAACAACGAAAGGGGGAGTAAAAGATCCAGAATTATCATTTCACACGTAAGTCTTTTGTAGCGTTTTTTACCTAAAATAACCAGAATCAAAGCTAAATATTCGTTTCACTTAAAGAATATACATGTTTGAAGTCATACAACTATCACGCAGTGTTATTTAGTAATGAATTTAAGCATTAATTTAAGATAAATAAATGCATTGTTTTACGTGTTCCTGCTAGTGAAGTACCACTGCACGTTTCAAACTTTGTCGATATTTGGTCGATATTTATCTAATAATATTCTTGTAATATCCTACATATACTACATTAAGTGAAACATGAACCGTTAATTCCTTTCCGCGTTTAATCGGCTTGATACGTATTCTATCGATAATTAATTTTAATCTTTTTGAAGCTTTCGCGGCTTGAAATGTATGATAATTTGTACCAATGTTGTGTCATGGTTAAACAATTAATTAAAATAAAACATTTTGTTATAGGTTTCCAAAATGTCCGGAAATCAGAAATCAGTGGATAAAGGCTGTGAGGCGCGAAAACTGGGAGCCACCTAAATACTCTCGACTTTGTTGAAAACGTTTTGAAAAATCTAGTTTTATGACTGGGCTGTCAATTAAAAAACTAGGAAGAATAAAAGAAACTAGGAGACGGTGTAGATACTTATTAACTTTCATAGTTACTATATATACTATATATATTCGTACTATTTACATGGCAATTACGAGTTTCGATGTTCAATAAAGTACATATTTATGCAAACATTGTGTTCTTAATTTACAAATTCTTAGTTTTGTACACTGTGTACATTTTTATCGATAGATTCTGCACTAGTTTTCACTTCCCTACTCACTAAACGTCACAACAGAAAGTGGACACGCTGCCAAAGCAATCACTCTATCCAGTGTGATACAAGATCCTTGGCGCCAGCAATATCTCTAGTCAAAACTGAAAACGCGCCTTATACGCTAGCTTTGACTCCATATGAACTCGCTAAACTAACCATATTTTACTATTAGAAACTCAAGATAGAGATAGCATGCATTTCAGTGCTGTCAAATCTTAGTTCTCTATACAAGCTTAGATAAATCCGGAAAACAAGTTTTTAGTGTCGCTAGTGTATGTTTTTTGTCTCGGCTTAAATTAGTAAGCATTTTAGTACGTTTGACAGCACTAAATTGCATGCTAACTATTTCTTGTGTTGCTATTAGTAAAAAGATTTAGTTTAGCGAGTTTACATGAATCGACGTCATTAGCTTGTAACCAATCATCATTTGTGTAGCGTAGCTGCCAAATCACATGCCGTGCTACTCATTCACTAGTCAGGCATTAATTACTAAAAGTATCTAGTGATACATCATTATTTACAACGTTTCAACTATACCGACGTTAATTACAATCCAATTCACAAACCAATTACCGACATATCGTCTGATAATGAGGGACAGCGCGACAGACATATCTATCAAACTGAGTGAAGAGCCACACGCTCGTGAAGTTCTTATTTGAAAACGACTGACAATCTCCAGTGGAATTTTTTTAGTTTCCTCATTTTGGCACTTCACCAAATGAGTTGATCGCGCAGTAAAGAAGCGACTGCAGTCATTTTACTATTAATCAGGCTTGCGTTTAAATTTGCCAATCAATCAGCTGGTATTGTTGGCTAGCCGCTGTTGGTAAAGCGTGGAAATTGGTCCATTATTATCTGGTGTAGCGTATTGACGGTTTGACGGTCGGTTAGGAGGAATATGTGTGTAATTATTTATGGTTAGTACAATAGCCTGGTTATAATATGATATGATGTGTGACGTCGTAAAAAAATAAACTGTGGAATATTAATCTTGCGTGGTGTTATGCGTTTCGAACTTTTCGGACGTCACATCGCTTGGGACAGAAGTTAATTTTTTTTACTATCTTTCTCTCTTCTGTGCTTGGGACATATGAGATTCTCCGGTACGCAACACGATATATACTTGTATATAGACTTTACGTGTTTTATCCGACTGCTCAAGCAGAGAGTAGTGTGTTTCTGAGTGATATTATGTATGTTTGTATGTTGTATATTGCTCCAAGTGGCTTGACAGGATTTGAAGTACGAGGACGTGTTGTCCTATTTGTGTTCTTGACCGAAATATCCATACGCTACATTATTTATTGTTTAAATTATAATATATATATATATTTATTTGTGTTATCGGACAATTGCTTTTATTATCCAAACAAAATACATTGAAATTAAAACAAAATAACTAAACTACTTAGGCAAAACGAATTTACTCAAAACAAAATTTCCATTTGCTAGGGACCATTGAAGCTGTAATGATTTTAAAAATGCTCAGGCGTACTACCAGTTGGCAGCATACTAATTAGGTATTCATTGTTATAATATTTTCAAAGCGAATTGAAAAATTGTTTAAAACGAATTGTGGTTTGCTTGTTAATGGCTTGCGGTTTTTGAAGGAGGAAAGGCTGATTAATTGATCACTAAAACTGAATTTTAATGGAAGTAAAGTACAAGATGTTGCAGATGTTGCAATAATAGCATATCTTTGACTCCGAAGACATGAGTATGGACATAGATTCCACCAAACACATAAAATGTGTAAAAATACAGTCTCACAACGCAATCATTGCACCGTAAAAAGGTGAGACCTCATGTAAAGCCAAGTCTATTATTTTAGTTAAAATTAAAGTACCGATTTAGATAGAGATGGCGACAGGAAGATGTATTTTTGGTTATTGGGAAATGATTTGAATCAAAAACAAAAATACTTCTTAAATAATATAAATATAAAATAAATAGTAAAACCTTTGGAGAGACGCTCATATTATGAAGAAAATAAGTTCCAACTAGTTTTTTAAGTCAGGAGCTCCGGATGCATTGTCTCACGTCGCCGAAGCCAAGTTATGGCAGCGTATAGTCGGGGAGCTCGCGTCGCACCGGAAATGAGCTAGTAAAATATGTGGTGCACGAGCCACCTTAACTGCTCCTCTGAGTTTCCTACAGGCAGTATTTTGAATTTGCTACGAGAAATCCATGTGTTGCTTGTTTTTTATTATTATCACGTATAAGTATAAGAAAAAGTCGGAGTTTCATTCAAAAATGTTCAATAAGTTATTTTTAGCTAAAATTAACTTTACCTCGATTTCAGGGGGATTCAAGGGGAAACATATTTGCAACCAGTTGTACACAATAAAACTTTATCTATCATAATTACAGACATATTTATAGAAATTTCCGTTTTGATAGCTTTTGATTAGACGAAATAGATCGAAAAATCTATTTATTATGTAATAATACAATAATATATTTTTCAGGTGTTTTTAATTTACTCAATTAAATTTAAAGATATTAAAACTAAAGTTTTTTCTTTATAAAATTGGAAAATTTTCCTAAAACATCCAAGTATTGAGGAGAACAAAACAAAAAGAAAAGTTCTGCTAGTTGTGGATTTTGTATTGAGGGTAAATTAAAAATATGGCTATTGATAATAGGGTTTAAGTGTTGGAGGTAGCAATATTCGGATCTTTGAAATTTCGAGAGATCGATAGGTAACCCTCTAGTACACATTCAATTTAGCAGAATCAAGATGATGTGATAATTCTGTAATTTTAAATTAAATACCAATATCCAGTAGTTATCGAGTTTCCATAGCAATTTAAACTTAAGAAACCGTAACTGTATTGTACTGCAACTGTACTGAGAAACGAACGAGTAAAAATTATTAGCAACAATACTTATTAAATAAATCACCATCATTAATTTAATGGTTGAAATAATCATCTAACGAGGCACGCCAGACTGTCTGACAATTTTCCGGGTTCTTTCTAAGACTAATGTTTAGGAATATCATCGCTCCATCGCGCCATCTTACAAAAAAAATATTATTTTTCTATAAAACCGCAAAAACTGTCAGAAATTATCCAGGTACTAGCTGCGCCCCGTGGTTTCACCCGCTATTCTACAAGAAAGGTTAAATTTTTAAGGATAAAAAGTATGTGTAAGCTAAACAATAAGTTACTTCCATACCAAATTACACCCAAATCCGTTCAGCCGTTACAGAGTTGAACGGGAACAAACACACTTACATACTTACTCACAAACTTTCGCTTTTACAATATTAGTGTGCTAAGCAACTGAAGATTTTCAGAAAAGCCCAACTAAGAAACGCTTCCCTACTATCCAAAGTATAATCCCGAGTCTCGGCCAAAGTTAAAAAGTAATTTCGCATTTATCAAGCACAAATTCAATTTCAGTTTTTCTCAAACTTTCAAAAGCAAATTGTAAACACACGTCAGTTTATCGGGAAAAAATAATCAGTCAGCGGGTGACGGGAAAAATGTTGAATTTATTTAATTTCCTTCCTGAAGTTAGGAATAATTTATTACAAAGATGAATCTAATTCGACGAAAACATGATTTATTGTGCATAGCAACAGGTGGGCTTGTTAGCCTGTGGGGTTATTGAAAAAGAATATGAAATTAAAATAATGATGTTTGATGGAACAACCTTTAGCTTTCTGAAAACAGAAAAAAATATAGGACTTTAAAATATTGCATAAATTAAATTAAACAAAAATCTATTGGTTTCAAAACTGCGACCAGAACCGCCGGAAGGCGTTCTTGTAGTAAATGGTAAGCGTTCTGCGAGGCTTAAACCACTTGCCAAGCTTGGGGATTAAGGCAACCCCACAAGGGGGAGGCCTTTGTTCAGCAGCGGGCTTCTTCTAGCTGATTATGACGAATCTATTATCTTTAAACTTATTAGACGTATGTGCACGTGCAGTGCTTATCTTTCACGAGTAGATGTAGCAAAGGACGTAATTTTCTCACCCCAATTAAGTAAGAGAGCATCAAGAATAGAAATATTTATACTAACAAAATAAAAAAAAAATGTGGATATACGAGCAGGAGAAATAGAAGCAAGCCTAGAGAAGGCCAGAGTCCGGACAGTGGTTTATGCATCGACTAGCCTTGTGGCTCAGTGGGTGGATTTTCACTTTCTGAGCTGTAGGTTGTGGGTTCGATTCCCACCCAAGACCAACATTTGTGTGATGAACATGGGTGTTTGATCTTTGCCTGGGTGTTTCTATGTATTCTATGTATGTAAATACAAAAAAAAAGTATGTATGTATTCTATCAGTTCTGTTATCTGGTTCCCATAGTACAAGGTTGCTTAATTTGGGACTAGATGGCGCTGTGTTTGAACAACGTCCATCAATATTTATTTATTATTTATTTATCTATCTATCAGCCTGTATCCAACTACTGCTGGCTGTGTCTTATCTCATACACGCTAGCCTTTACGATTCATGCGTTGAAAAAAAAATCTATTAATATCAGAAGACAAAGTCGGCTGCCGTTTAAACACTACTCGAAATCCTACATTTGACACTCATTTTAATCACTGTTTTAGACTTTTGCGGCTGTTTTAGACCTTATCTACTTACCTTTAAATAAATAATGTATTTTTTCTGTTTAGTAATTTTGTTATAGATTCCGCCATATTGCATTTAGTAGGATTCCGTAAGGCCTATGACACGAGAAGTGTGAAGACGCATCGATAGACACATCTTGTCAAAATCTGATAAGCGGCTCAGGAGATTAGAGGGAACATATGAACATACTAACATACATAGACTGTCAAACTCATAACCCTCCTTTTTCGTAGTCGGGTAATAATAATATTAATCGTACTAGTGAGTACTACGTATGTACGTACGTACGTAGTAATAGTGAGTACTAAATTAAAGGTAATAATCTAAATGTTGCCAAATGAAGATTTTTTTAATTTGTTTTGTGATGGAACTTGCTGGGCACACTGTAAATATTGTAGGCCCTTGACAAAATGTTTCTTTACATACAGACATGCCACATTTTGTCTTCGAACAAAGATCTCAAAATATTTGACTGAGTTTACGAAAACTACTTATTTAAAACTTCAAAATTAGTTTTCGTTTCTCATTATTGGCAAAGAAAGTTAAATTAGCTTTACTTTTTATGTTGCCATCAGCCTGTAAGACTAATTTTATCTCTACCTTTATGATATTAAAAATTGTAATGTAAAGTTATCGTAGGATCTTCTTAAATATAATTAATCTTTAAATCACTTAAAATTTGTCTTTAAAGGCAAGTTACCTTCAAATATCAAGTAAGGGTGACTGCACTTGATTGTAATCGCATTTTCAATTATAAAATTTCTTACTCCAAAGGTTGTCTGGAAGATACCGCTCTAGGCGATAAAGTTGAATACACTGTGTGTTTTTATTGTTGTTTATATTTAAGTTTAATTTTAATTTAAATTTTTTTCCATGTATTCTATGTACTTAAACAAAAAAAGTATTTATGTATTCTATCAGTTATCTGGTTCCCATAGGACAAGCTTGCTTAGTTTGGAGCTAGATAGTGCTGTGTGAAAAAACGTCCACCAATAAAATACACCAACACCAACTTGTTCCCGGACTCGGAGGCTTTCGCTTCGCTCGGTCAGTTATGTAATTAAAGCGAAAGGGGGCGCGTCAATTGGTCAGTTGTACGAGTATAAACGCAGCAAAAACCATTCCGCATTCCAAACTACATTAAACTGAACGTAAATTACGCGACTGGCTTTGACCAGTGTAAATAACGCTCAACTGCTGTCGTGCTCAAAGTTTAGTAAACCTTTGCTCTGCATTCAGTCCACGCGAGGTATTTAAGAGCAAGACACCGATTTTGGTCCTTCTAAGTCGTACATTCAATAATACATTTTTTAATGATGTAAAATTACTAAGGGTGATTTAACTAGTCGTTTGTTCCGTATTGTGACCTCATAACCCCTGTATCATGACAATCCCTTGACTGGTTACGCTTATATTCGAGCCATTTACATAAAATCTATCGAAATCAAAGGTCGGACAACAATATATACAAACCCACAAATTTACAAACGTAATAGAAACGTCGAGACTGAGACTTCCGTAGATCGTCGTGTGGGTGAAGATGTGTGCGTGTATGTACGTTATTGAGCCTGAAGTAATAACCTTTCTGTATCATTGTATTTAAAATGTGTTATCCACCTAATAATACATTTTTTACATTCATAGTATTGTTTTGAATATACATCCAAATCTTTGTTAGCTAGTAGAATATTCTAGTTCCGGATTTTATCGCGCAAAGAAACTCCGAGCCTGGCTCTCTCCGTTGCCGTTATGATATTTTATATTAAATGCTTATATTTAATTAAACATTTAACTCATACGTCATGTTAAATGTTGTATCAGAAAAAGTTGCAAAATCATTTTTAGAAATGACTCTCAATTAGATAGTGTAAATGTCAGATTAGCATCTGTACTGACATTATTACTATATGCCCATAGGCATATAGTAATAACGTGTCACCTGCAGATATAGTGCAAAAATAATTCATGGCGTAGTGTCGGTACGACAACTGCGCTTAGATGTTTTAATTTAGAACTTAGAATATTACTTATTGAAATGGACCATCACTAGTGTCCGGGCAATCCAAATGTTCGTTTTGTGTGGTAGGCTAAGTAGTTTTAGCTTATATATATTTTTATATATTGCGGTGAATAAAGGTATATAGGTGATACAGACAGATAAGTGAACAACTTTGTTATACTTTGTTGCTTTCCACTTGGTCAGATTTTTAAGTTAATAACTGTGGGGTTGAAGCGTTTTGAAATATAATTCCTACAAAACGTATGTAAATATTTTTCTACGTTTTTTCAACTAAACTAATCTAGTGAAAGCCAGAATAAAAAAAAAACTTTTAAAAAAACAATGGCCATAATGTCTTTAGTCTGCACAACGACTGGACTGGTTCGGACGTCAAATATGAATGCATATTTTTTTCTTACGTTTTGCCCACACTTCTCTCTGATATTTTGCTCTTTGATTTTCTTCTAGTTTCATACGACTTCGATTGTCTTTTGACTTTGGGGATACAATATGACTTTATTATACACCAAAAGACAATTAAACTTAAACAATAATAGAAAACCGGTAGTATAATGGGCGGCCTTATCGCCTAAAGCAATTTATTATATATTACGATATTGCCTTTCTTCTGTGTGACTACTGCGTGTCAAAGGATTCCGATATTGCTTAGTAGCTAACGACATCGTGCTGTTTTCAGTTTTCATTCAGTTGATAACAATAACATAACCTACAAAACTTCGAAGACTAATGACGATTGTCTCTGGCCCCTCGATAAAAAAAATCTTAGACTTACCTACAATCTCAGGAAATGCTGTTGAATTACTAGCGATATTTTTGGCCTAAGGACGCTGTATATTTTACTGACATAAAACTATTTATGGGAGTTCGCCATTGTTCTTTATTCCGAGTAGGGGTGTGAACTGACGCGCAGTGTACCTACACAGCCGAGCTACAACGTAGCGTATGCAGGTTATCATCGGTTCTTATTTCTTCCAATCTGTATATCTCCCAATCAAGGGAGCCGGCAGCGAAACAGATCTATTTCTAATAGAATTAAAAAAAACTCAGTATATTAGACATTTTCCCTTCTGCGTTTATTTTCGCTGTGATGCTTGGTAAAGCGAGTAGTAAGCAGCGTAGTGCGCAATATCTCAATGTTGCTATTTGCGTTGAGTGACGTATTGAAATTTCAACGGGAGTTTGGCTTAGCTCTCGGAAATCCTACATTGGAATTCATGTTGGTTACTAATGTCAAAATAGTTGGAGGAGTTCGAAGGTATTTGGCAGAATTACATAGAGCACTCGTAATTGCTAGATACAATACCAATTTGTGTTTTTAGGTCGTAATTAGGGTTCCGTACCTCAAAAGGATAAAAGGAACCCTTATAGGATCATTGTCCGTTGTTCGTTTATCCGTCAGTCTGTCCGTCCGCCTGTCTGTCGATCAAGACCCTTTTTCTCAGGAACGCGTAGAGATACTCCACCTCGCTTCCGCGCTGGACGTATGCCGCTTGCGCACTCACTCTCGCTTTCTTCGTTAATCCTAATCCTAAATGCGAAAGTAACCATGTCTACCTGTTTCTCTGACTGGATGTTCGTCGCTTTATCATGGCTAAACAGCTTAACGGATGGACCTGAAGTTTTGCATAGATAAAGCTTAGGAGTCGGTGACGGACATAGGCAATTTTTTTTAGGTCCACGCGAACGAAATGTCTTGTAACAGCTAGTAGCATTATAAATATCTGTTTCCTTTTTTACCGCCTTTGGCAATAAAAGTTGGTGTTTTTTATGGGACTGCGTTTAATTACTATCAGAGGCTTCATACGCTTAGCTTAGTGAGGTACAACGAATCAACGCCAATGTAACAAATTACCGCAAAAAGACTTAACGGGATGCACAGGATAATATTACAGTGTAACGACTGCAATACAGTACGCAATTTCTTCAATTGTTATAAGCAGGCGTTTGTCCGTTTAACATCGATCTAAAAAATTGCTATTAGCTCAGTGGTAGGTGGGCGTTGCTACCCGCGACACAGTTATTTAACTACTGCGGGTAGCATCGTTCTATTTGCATTATTCACTAAGTTTTTGTTCCAAAATAAAGAATTTTGTATTTGTTGTATGTTTTTGAAGTTATTGAGATAAATCTATTCTGCAATAAAAAATAGGCTGAATAACTGGATTCGAAACCAGTTTCATACCCCACGACATTTCATAACCTTGTTCACAACAACAATCGCGCGTGTCGTCCAGGTAATAAAGAGGAACAGGGATGAATGAAGATAAATAAAGATACATTCGCAAACGATCACCATGATAAATGGTAGCAGACAACAGGTGGCGTTTTTATACATTTTCACGGGAACTCTCTCTTGTTTCTAAGTTGTTTCATATAAATTATTCTCTGGAGTGTCTCAAAATTGAATAAATAAGAAGGAAGGTTTCGCATCAAACGATGTCTGTTTGTTGCCTGAAACATAAGTCATTGTATTACTGATTGCAGACACTATACATTGCAGTGGGACCAGATGCGATAGTAGTACTAGCAGTAGGTATGTGAATTGTAACTAGCATAATAACAAAACATAATTACGATTAAGTGATTACGATACCGTCACCGTCACTAAGATAAAATCTTAGTGGACGACTAAGATGACTAAGACTAAGATTTTATCTTAGTGATGGTCATCTTAGTCATCTACTAAGATCTAAGTGGACGACTAAGAAACCGACAGTCTTAGTGTCGGCAGCTTAGTGCCCGGAGAGTAAGCTACTACATTCATACAATAGATGAAAAAAAAGTGACTTGTGCTCGAAATCGAAATATCGTTCTGCGACTCTACGAAAATCCTATTTTGTTAAAAGCAAAAGATTCTGGTAATTGAATGAGTCAATACTTTATATATTACTAACTTGTATTCGCGTTAAACTCGCACGTGGTCATTTGCTCTAAGCTTAGAAATACTCTAAGGCCTTTATCTCACCACAGGTCGCATGTTTAGAGTATACAAGGATTGTTGAAGGACGAAAAGAGCCTCCGAAAAAGTGCTGTAATCACTACTAATCCTAGTTATCGTCATAGCCCACGCGGCAGCCTAAAAATTCTGACACTGAGTTAGTTATTCGACACATGACATGCACGTTATAATTTTTTTTTGTCGTCGGTGATTTTTGACTTTTCGGAGTTCGGGGTATTTCCCCACCAATCAAAAATTTGGACAGATGAAAGCAAATTTTTCCAGTTATAACTGAGACCTTAACACTTGGTCAAGAATAATGAACGCGGTCGGTTATACCGCTCATTATAGCCTCGACTAATATACCTTGCTTTTTTAGCCGTCTTTGGACTGCATTTATTGTAGTCGAGGAGCGAGTATTTTTTTTAGTTAGCTACCAAACATAACCGAGTACGTAACCAAATAACAAATGCGTAACTTGTCATAGATAAGCAACACGTCTTAAGGCGAGGTCCAATCGCAAAACAACAAAAAGTAGCATTTTTCAGCGCTTTGTTCGAAATGAAGAGATTACTTAATCAGGTGCAAAAAATACTGCCGATAGAAAATAAAACTGAAATTACGTTTAACCGAATAAAATTTCGAAAATCTGTCTTAGTTACAAAATAAAAAATCGCAAAATGACCCTCTCAAAATCCCTTTTGAAATCAAATGCTCTGAATTTAAGGCAGTAACTACAATTTTTCTTTTACAAATTAAATATCCAGGCTAGTGGTTTATACGGCGAACCAGATAGTTTTTTTATTTGATTTGTATATTTCCGATAATCGGCAAAAAAGCAATGAAAAACTACAATTCACTGTTTACTCATCAAGTATGATATGCGATTTTCAACTTTAAACCTTAGAACTTTGAGCGGGACAGTACTCATTTCAAATCACGATCTGTCCTCGCCTTAAGCTTTAAAACAATAATATATGGAGCAAAAAAGTCACGTGGCATCAAATCACGTAAAATGACAACGGGTCTAAGCGTGGCTGTGGTGTGGCCCCGGCATTGCAAATACTGATTAATTTTTACGTTATCGCCTCAGATATTATTATTGGTCTTCGATAATGAAACGGGCGGCGGACCCTCTGTTTTATGATAATGATTTGGAGATGAAATTAATACGTGAGGGATGAATTATATTATGTAACTAGCTGTTAACCGCGACTTGGTTCGCGTGGACTTACAAAAAAAGGTATCCTATGTCCGTCTCCTAAACCGTTTTTTAAGCTATACTTATGCAAAACATCAGGTCTATCCGATCAGTCGTTTAGCCGTGATAACGCGACAAACACCCAGACGGAGAGACACAGACAGACACACAGAGTAACATTCGCATTTTTAATATAGTTAGTATTAGGATTACCATATTATAAAATGATCGAAGCTACGAGAATTTTCAAAAAAATCTTTGAATATATATTTGTAAGTAGCTGTTTGCCTCCCACTTATGATTTTTCGCGATTTCAGGTATGGTCCCATAGTAAAAATTGTTCAAAATGTTTTACGTACATACATACCTCTCAATATTGCTTCCAGTAACAACCTGTATAGATACATTTAGTTTAGCTATATACTGTCCAGAAAAATCCAAGATTTGAATAATTGTATTTATTTGTAAAATTCGCTACTATTCATTGTTTTATCGAGACTTTTAAAGTAATACAATTCAATATGGATAAAATAATTCTTACTTTAAAAGTTTTTGAGCAGCGGAGTAAAGTCATTTTACATCTTTATTTTAATGAATGTCTAAGAAGATGCGGTTGCTATTCTTATCCCGAGATTATTTCTCTCTCTTTATACGCTTTTTTTCTAAAAATAAATGTATACATATAAGGGTCATAGAGGTTATAGGTAAGCAGCATTTAATTTATACAAGGGTTGGCACAATTTATGCCCAGTTTAAATTAAAAATCTGTCTAAGTGGTAAGTTACATGAAACTTAACATTAATAAGTAAGTAAACTGAGTCCAGCAGAATCCCTCGCCTAATCCGCTAAGAGTCAGATTTTATATTTTATAGGTACCTATTTATAGTTTAATGAAATCGACTACATTTATGCATATATGGGTATTTTATTGTCTATCTATCCAAATAGATTGACAAGGTCAAGGACATTGTATTGACATTATACATTTTCAAGGGTAAACAAACAATAAGATAAATAAACAAAAAGGAAAACTACTTTTTTTTTGTCAGGATTTTTTTTGATTTTTGATCACAAATTCACCTAATTTTAAGTGACGCTGTAGTTGGGGATGATAATCACTACTATCCTGGAATTGAAACTGGCTCTCAAGTGAAGCTGCCGGGACACACTGTAAGGTGCTTGACAACAGATTCTCAACTTGAGAGTGGTAGCTAGCCAGCCGAATACGTTGTTTGACATTTGCTGACAACGTGCACGGCCATTTTTCAGCAGTTTTGCGCTGACGTGCTTGCCAGAAAGAGAGCCTTTGCTATCTAATTTGGAACAGTTCTAATTCTTGAGTTTTTTTTTAACACTTTTCTGATCTTAAAAAGCTTTTGAAATATGGTTCACGAAGTTGTTACCTTTTTATGAACGCAAACCAAATGCGTTTGTTTGAAATTAGCATTTCTGAAGTTTAATCTAAAATACCTAATGTATAATTATGACGTACTAGCTGACTAACACTGACTCACGCGACAGATTTTGTCCAAAATGGAAGGAAAAATATGATAAAAAGTTCTATTTCTCTCGCATTTTAATCTTTCCCGGACATTATTTCCAATTTTTATTTTCGTAAAACCCTGATTCGGGCTATTATATTATATTATATATTATAAACATTTTAAAACAAAAAATACCCAAATCGGTAGAGCCGTTCTCAAGTGATTATTATTTGTTATATAAATATTTATATATCCAAAGCTGAAAATAAATACATTTATAACTGGTCTTATTTTTTTCAGAACTATTCCAAATCTGTCCAAAGTTTTAAAGTCTTACTTGGCATGTTCAAACGACCATTCAATCCGAGCATGCCATCAATTTGGAAAGGGTTAACCGAGCTAACTGGGGAACCTTGTAAACTAACTCCGAGTGTCCGAAGGGTGAAATTCTCGTTTGACCTTATTAACGCAAGTGGTGAGGGTAATTCCACTTGACGGGTCTGCCCCCAGAGCCGAACGGAATCGGTATTGTAAAGTTTACTAAGTAAAAGAAATGCTGAGATTGAGGATTTTTATGAATTGTACTAAAATTAAACCTTTTCAATATAAAAAAATACTTCTGTGAAAATTAGGACGAAGCCTAACTAGCGCCATACTATTTGTAGGCAGCAAGTATTACTAGAAACAAAAAACCCAACAGCCGAATGGTACCAACTGTTGAGTGTCGCGTAATTCGCTTCAATATAGAAAAATATCCAATAACATAACATAGTCGTAAATATACATGGTGCTAATCGGCTACGGAGCGGTTGTGAGGACGTTTTATATGTCGTGGCCTAATCGTTGAACTGAGCCTATCGAGATCTGCCTGGGCAAATCATGATACGACGGCATTTCTTGATTTGCCTGTCCACCAATATATCCTTCGAATCATAACGTTTGATGCCGATTTGCCCGGCCATGCTTAACCAAATTGATTTTGTAGGATGGCCAAAGTACTAGATAAAAATAAGTTTAGATAATAAAGACTAGCCCAGCCATGCTCGGATACAGTATGTAGGGTGACCAAAATATTTGCAAATAAAAATAATTGGATTTATTGTGACGTTGCCATCTTTCTCACATGTAAACAGCTGACAGAGCGCAAACAGCGTCACAAGCGTCGAAAAACGGAAATACATTATGATGCGCCCAGCCATATCTCGATATGGCCCAGTGACCAGAAATGAAAATCGACAAATACTAGGTTGCTCTCATCGATCTGCTCAACTTTATACTTTGCACATCATGAAATAACCGTTCAAATCAAGAAATGCTGGTGTATCGTGATCTGTCTCACAATTATGTAGGTGTCAGTCATAAAAACTATCAAAAGCTGAAAATTACCACTCACACTGACTAAACAAACTTATAGTACTACTCGCACTGACTAGATCTTCAAACTACCTTAAACTACTACTCACACTCACTCGACCATCAAAGAACCTTAAATTACTTCTCACACTCACTCGATTATCAAACAACCTTAAATTAGCCAAACGTTTTCCCACCTTTTCATCGCAGGAAATCTGTCACTTCCGGTGTAAAAGCCTCCTTGAGGCTTCCGTTAAAAACAAATATCTAATTTCCGATGAATATAGCATATACTTTATTAACGTGAAATATTAAATTTTCTTAGTAAACTCATTACACGTAGTATTATTGTTATGTTCTGTGCTCATTATACCGGAATATACATTTACTTTTTGATAGAGAAAAGTAAAGAAACCTATTCTTTGTAGAAAAGTTTAAAAGCATAAAAAAATATAAGCATAGTAGCTTACCATAAAAGTCTTGAAACAGAACATTTTAAACAGTTTTAGGGTTCTTTTTTTTACTACAGTTAAATTAGTTCATAGAAATAAAAGCTCGTAAAACAACAAACGATGCCTCAAATAAAAAAATAAACTGGAAATCAAAAATAAACATAAATATTGAGATATATCCCGTGGGTACTATTTTCAATATATTTTTCAAATAGATTTTCTATCGAAAGACAGAGTTGCATGTTTGAGAAATGCAAGGCCAAACATATTTGTACGTGTTGATATTTAGTCACTTCAAGAAAAAACGAATAAATGTTTCCGAATTTTTACTAATCAAATTTTAACAATTCTCAAAAAAGTTTTTTAAGCTATTTATTGGTGACTAGCTGCGCCCCGCGGTTTCATCCGCTAATCTACAGAACCAATTTTATTTTTGGATTAGGTCTTTAGTAAAACATCATATTTATATTATACTAGCAGATGCCTGCGAAGTATGTAAGTAAAAATATACCCAGTTCCTAGGTAACCGAGATGCGACTGAGTTTCACGAAAGTCCGAAACTCTGTTGTTTAGTTCCACTATTAATTAGGAAACAATGAATAATTTTCCGAGGGACTTCCTTCAACGGTATCAGAGCGACGAGATATTACAGGGGGTCTACTACGTTATTAGGATATTTTTTTTATGTTTCATTTCGTACACTAAACTGTGCCAGTGATGACATATGGAACTGAAACGTGGTCCTTGACTACTGGCCTTTTGGAGAAACTCAGAGTACACAGCGGGCAACGGAGAGAGCTATTCGGGGTTTCTTTGCGCGATCAAATCTGGAACGAGGATATTCGCCGAAAAACCCAAGTCACCGAAGATGAAGTGGCCATGGGCAGACCACATCACTCAAAGAACCGATAAACGATGGGGAGGAAAGGTTCTTGAGTGGTGACCACGAACCGGGAGACGCAGCGACCGACGACAAGGTGGACATTGTGAAAGTCGCGACAACCGCTGGATGCAACTGGCACGTTGTCGTTCGGTGTGGCGCTCTAAGGGGGAGGCCTATATTCAGCAGTGGACGTCTTATGGCTGATGATGATGTCTAAACATTCTGGCTGTCTGTACTATTGGAAACTTGTAACCAACTTCAGTTAAAATTTCGCCAAATCAAATTATTCACGAGCGCACTAACATGTATACATTTTAGTGTGAATTTGCGTTAGTAAATGACCGATCTATACGATGTCGGGCAGTATTAGGAAAAGTATTTATTTTACAACCAAATTTTTGAGAATTTGGTAGACCCCTAGTAAGCTGCTTATAGCAATTGAGACTACAAATTATCAGAAATGTTTTAATTGAGATGAATTTTTGAATAAGCGTGCTGTTGAGCGGATCTTCCGAGAATCAGATATTTTGCTAATTGAGCATTATGAGAACTAGATTTTCTGAATATCAGATTATAAGTGTGTGTGAGAGTTGAGGCGCAACTTTTTTTGTTAAGTGTTATCACAAAATCACCACTTTTTGCGCCTCAATAAAAAATAAGAAAGTTTTAATGATGGATGTACAAGAACTAGCCTCCTGTATATTGCTGGTAAACAATTTTGACTAGCCTTGTTGCTCAGTGAGAGGATTTCCGCTTTCTGAGCAGTAAGTTGTGGGTTCGATTCCCAACCAGGACAAACCTTTGTGCGATGAACATGGATGTTTGTTCTTTGTCTGGGTATTTAAGGAGAGGTTTTTTTCAGCAGTGGAAATTCTGGTTGATGATGAAGTTATTTCAGAATTATCGACCATATTTGAGAAAAGGAATGTCAACATAGTTCAATAGAAGTGCATAACTACATATGTCTAAAAAAGTTGATAGTAGATGTAACCTAAAAAGAAAAGGATGCTTAAGGTCGAGGACAAGCCATAGTAAACCAGCATATTAATCAGCCACCAAGAAAAAGCATTTTCAAAATTCAGGCAAAGAACGGCACTTTCTATTCAGCCAGAGCGCTAACCGGAAATTAGAGCGTGGAAGCCTCCAGAATGGATTTCCGGTGGACGTCGGCAAGTGGACGGGGTTCTTTATTTAACTTTTATTGTGTAGAGGCTAAGTGTGTAGGTGAGCTTTAACCGGCGGCGGTTTAAGTGAATCGCGCTTCTTGCTCTGTTTTCAGACGATAGGGCTGTGCTGGCACGGGCTTCCCTTTTCTTTTGTATATTCCAACTTACTTTGCTTTGTTTATTCAATCGCCAAGCAGTAGCGAGCAATCATAACTGAGTATCGGATTGCACGGCAATCTTTCCAGTGAAATTATTGAATATTATTGAGGTTTAACATCGAATTATATCAGAGTGAGCGCAGGGCATTGCCACGCATGGCTTAAACTATTGAAGTTGAAAATTCTGGCTAGCACCGAACTGTTATAGACAGGCGCGACGCTCACTATCAAGAGAGCGATTTGCTCATCTTGTCACCAAGTTGTGAGTAAAAAAATATATAACATCAGCTTTTTTGTATGACAAAATACGTACATGTATCAGCACCAAAAAAAAATGTGAACACAATACAACCTCAAAAAATTAAAACCGTGCTTAATTGATTTCAACCGATGTTACTACTCGTAATATCCATGTATCTAATAAAAATAACGCCCTATTTTTCTCTTAAATTATCACTATTTTGCTCATAAATATTATTATAACATTCATACCGTCAGTGGAAGCACTTACCCAACAAATATTAAAATGAGTGATATTTATCTAATCTAGAATTAAAATGCGTTTTAAGTCAAAATAATGATTCGTTTGGTAACCCTATTACCACCAACCGGCGTCGCTTCGTCTCTTTTGATCATGGTATGAAAAGCAAGCGAGAACACACTGCAGCGTCGGAATTACTACCTCATTAGCATCGAACTGATAGCTATGTTGCATATGTAGATTCACTTGTATGTGGTTGTTCACCTCATGATGTCGGGCCTATCCATCTACAAGAGATGATTCAAAGGAGGCAGCGTCCAAAATACATCTGCATTCTTGGCTAAACAGCTAAAAAGTTGATGTGGTATCTCGCCGGTAGGGAAAATAATATTGAGATCATACCGAAACATTATTATAAAAATAAATAGTATGGGGTCAGTTTTTGGTATCAGACCGGAATACACCGATTCTGGAGGAAAATAATATGGTAGTTTCATTTCATTTGTTCATAAATGCTTGTCACATTAAATCAACGCCGAGGGATATGACGAACCAGCAGAATATTTTAAAATACAAAAAACTATTACATTGCGCGCATTAGCGGTCAAGCTATCGTCGGACAAACATACACACAAACACGGGCTTATTCCCGTACACTCGATCTTCGCTTCTTTCGGTCAATTAATATTTCGCTCTCCTAAACCAGTTAACGGCTTACCTGATACTCGCTATCTCGTGCGCACTTTTCAATGTTTTTATATATGAAAATTACAGAGATTTGAATTTTTTTTCCAATGTCTTATAGAAGTTTTCATGTTATTATTTTTATTTTGGCAAAGAAGAAGGGAATCACAATTTTATCGAGTTCTATTTCCCTTCTCCTTCGCCAAAAAAATAATAACATTGGCATTAATAAAATCGCTATAAAACATTGGCAATGGTATGCTGAACATATTCAATGGTTAATTTTTTTAATTTCCTCTCGGTAAAGATAAAGTGCGAAACAAGTAAGCCGAACCTTAACCAGATAGATAATTACTGTTGTACAATTATGGTTGCAGCCAAAATACTGAATTGTAAAAAATATTTTATCAAAATTGTAAATATCAAGTTAATAACAATACGTGTTCAGTGTGCAGTGAGAATAACCCCAGTTATAATATTTCAGAATGTGACAGGGCTACCCGCGGATGATAAATCGCTAATAGTTTACATAATACGACTGGTTAGGATTATGAGAAACGGTTCCGTAGGAAATTATAATAATTTTGTAGATATGAAGCTCTTATCTGCCTAATATATTAATTTCAACATATCGTCACTGAGAAGAAGAAAATTGTCTTCTGACTTAAATAAATTACATATTTTGATTTACATTGAAAAAAATGAACTGGCCTGGTCTCTTTCAAATGTAGCCTAAAATGAAAATAAGGAAGCTAAATGAATTAAGATTAGCTGTGCGTTCTGTTGAAATAATGTGAATAGTCATATAAACATAATGCACAATTTCACACCTTATAGCACATTGCAGCTTTTGAGTTTTACTTTATCCAAGGCGTCGTTAAGACTTAAAAAATATTCAAAGACTGTGAAAATAAAATCCAAGCATCACATCTGCTTAAATTGCAGCTTTAAATAGTTATTTAACCGAAATTCTCGGAGCCGTAAATTACCAAGTCTCTCAAATAAAACCATAACCTTATTTTCGTCACGCCACATACGTATTAATTCGGACACATTCCGAAAAGGCTCCACACTGGTCCAACGAAACCCCAAAACGAAGTACGCAAACAAATTACGTAGTCACCCGGCGTGCGCTGAAAAATCTTGGTGAATTTATTTCTGCTCATCCCCGCATTAAAATCCAAGGCTTTTTGCTATTTTTGCCAGAAAAAAATATTTTTTTGCCAGTGTGCTATAAAAATAAGGCCTATTTTGTTGGGTGAATGTAGAGCCCTGGCGGCCTGGCTGGCGTAGTAAATGAATTAAAGTTTAAAAAGACACAGACTTGAAGGCCATGTCAATAGAGTGTCAATAGGGTCCAGGCAGCCTTGCTGGCCTAATAAATGAATTAAACTTTATAAACACAGATTTGAGGGCCATGTCAATAGAGTGTCAATAGAGTCCAGGCGGCTTTGCTGGCCTAATAAATAAATTAAACATTTTTTTAAAAGGCCACGTTAAGTTTACTTTTAGAGTTATTGAAACTAGTAATTTTTCTTGTTATTTTTGTTTCAATAGTCATAACAATAATACAGGCTGATCGGGAAGACGACGGACATACTCTAGAATATCACTGTACTCGTTATCATGGAAAACTTTTACGTGATAAATAGATACTACATAGAAATGACATTCACCCTCGATTATATATTTGGAACAGCTAGTTTGTTTAGAGATTTCAATGTCAGTCCTTGTAAAAGTTAATCTTAGTGATCAGCAAACTGATGTATGTAGTAAGTATGTGGACTAAACGAACACGTTGTTTAATTGTTAATACCTGAGCAGAGCGTTAGTCCACAGTACCTGCTCATGCTCACGTTGCATCGGATTTAACTCCATTACAAGTAAATATTATCGTACGTAAATTTGTCGCCTCGCCACGATAGCTTTTAGCAAACTCTTATTAAAGTTATACGATCTATTATTAATACCATAGATAAATTATATAAAACAGAGTGCCAATGGCCATAGAAATATACGTAATCCGATTGTAGTAACTGATAAGAACGTAAGATGTCGCGAGTGCTTCGAATTACGATATGATCGTCACAATTTGTGGTTGAAATGAAATAGAAACCCAAGCCACCTCATCGTAATGGTACGGAGAAAAAACGCTACTTGTAATGACTATTTTTTCATTAGTAATATTAGTAAAATTATTAATTTTATATTTCATTTGCAAAACAACCAAACATGCTAGGTTCTCAAGAGATGGCGTTGAAAATATTATTTTTGATAAGATACTTTTACTTCGTATTTCTCTAATTTAAACTAAACCTTTAATTGCAGATATAATTATACTAATACTGTTATAATACCCATAATATGGGTATATTTTCATCGGAAGGGTAGGGCTCTCTTGCAGAATCCGCCTGGAGAAGAACCACACATTTACCAGGTATTCAACCGCCGTGCAGTAGTGTGCAAACATTACTGTGTTCCGGATTAAAGGGCAATGTTTCCAGCGTAATTACTGAGGTTATAGAGATTGAACATCTAATTTTTTAAGGAGACGAGCGTAGTTCATTGTCGCGCAGGGTTATGAACGGTTGAAGTTCAAAATTCTAGGTGGCACTAAATTGTTATGGGCAACCGTAAAGCTTAACATCAGGTGAGCGTTTCGTGCTCGTCGAGCTCTTGCTCGTCTCGTCACCGAGTACCATAAAAATGTATATATTGTGGTTTGAATATTAACCGACTAAATACTTAGCGCCATCTAGTATTATGCTGTTTTTTCAGTGGTACACTTTTTTGAATGAGATTGTAATTCTTCTCGTACAATTTTCTATGATAATACTAGCAATATCTTGTTCTCGCACTTAAACAAACTTTACTAAAATATATCAATCAAATAACTATAATTTAAATCTGCATAGATTGTCAGTGATACCTAACGAATTTGCTTTAAATCACAATTACAAAAACCCTACATCGATTTAACTCGTAAATGCTTTGTTATTTTACTAAAGGACTATTATTTTAGTGGTTTAATTGAATATTTGTTTGTTGCGTAAATTATACTTGGTTTTCCCGAGGCTGGTATTTTACTCAGCGGACCGTGCGGGGTGAATTGAATGATGCAGCAAACCAATTTGGTTTTCACAAATTATGTATTTTCAGGCCAACGAGATAATATCTTTATTAGTCGATCTTTATATCTTTTATTATGATGATTATATCTTAATAGATATTAATATCTTTTTTTTTTAAGTCAGTAAAGTAGTAGTAAATAAGTAATCAGTAATAAAATAATATTGTATTGTATTGTAATTCTAATTTCTTTATTCTTGTCACATTATATTCTTTTACTAACAATAAAATTAATAGCGCGTAATTGTGATAATACCGATAAATAATTCGTACAATAGTTAAATTCAAATTTGATTTCTATTCAGACCTTTTTTATAAAATATATTTGGCTTAGTCTATAATTGCTCAAAGATTAAATTTAATTAATGTGGATTATACTTCACTTAAAACAATCCGTTCTTAATTATACCACTTTATTTTAAAAACAACTTGAATACTTCATACGTAAATTATTTTTTTGGGGTTGTGTGTTTTGGGTTAACATTATGGGCAAAACATCAAAATTAATAAATCTCATTTTTGATCCATATTAGAGCTGAAAATAAGGACGGATGGATGGTTGGCAGTAGAGACCAGCAATATATTTCCGTTTTGGTTTTTTGGATACGAAACCTTAAAAACTGTTTTAACCCTTGCAATATGAGCTTTATTTATTTATGATTAATTATATTCTACTCATCAGCTCTTAGAAGTTCACTACTGGACAAAGCCTCCTGCCTATTTGGGAGGTGTTTGCCATAATCCCCACCCATAGCAGGCGGACTGGAGATCACAGAATGTTCACCGTTTACTTATGAAGATGCTGCTGCCCGTCTTCCGGTTGTTCTTGTCGCAGTTTTAGGACTCACCCGGGCTTAATTATATTTTGCGAGCTATATTGAAAATTACGCCATCACGGTCATGTGATAGCTATCTCACTCGCACGTGTTGTAGATAGAGTGTATCCCAAAAACTGTATGACGTATCTGTTCATCATAGTATCAAAAATATGTCACAGAAAAAATAAATGTGTTTATATCTTTTAATTTGACAGAATATAGATAAAAAAGCCAAAGTTTCTGTTTTTTTTTTTGTATTAATAACAAAAACCAAAGTTCCTCTAACAATATTTTAAAACCTTGTCCTTATAAATAGATACAACTGACGAGGAATTCAAGTGTGAATTCCTCGTCAGTTGAAGATATAAACTTCAGTTATGTGAAAACGAGCGAAATAGAAAACCGTGGATGTGAATAAGGGCCTTAACAGGCAAAATGGTTGTCAAACACAAGCTTATTTAATCTTTCGTAAAATAAAACATTTTCAGAAGTTTCGGCGCCGAACACAAATAGACATACAACCTCCTAAAACCTAAATACCCCTTTTCCAGAGCTAATAAAATCACTAGTACGAACTCCTACCCAATAACGCTGCGACCGAAGTTCGCCCGACCTGATATTATTCATTCATAGCAAAGAAACGCACGTATGACTCCCAGAATCCGCTGCGATTTGCCTTTATTGCCTTCTGGAAATGTGTTTATTCACGTACTGTCTCCCGGATCTCCTTTATAGACTGTTTATTCGACTTTGCCGCGCTTTGATGTTGGTATATTTTTAAATGTGGAAATTTTTGTGGGGTTTTTTTCTCTTTCCTCCTAAGAGGATTTTGGCGTCGCACGTCTTATGCATTTGCCAGTGTCAAGTATACATTATATTTTCATATTTTGTTAAATATTATCAAACAAGACATAGTCACAGTCAAAGAGGAGCAAAGCAAATCACGGTCAAGTCCAAGTCATGCCTGAGTAAAGTGGTGAAAACATTGTTTTTGTTGTGTTTTACTATTGACATGTAGGTAGGACTAATTGTAATTGAATTTCTTTTTATGTGAATATGGGTCTTTGTAGTCTGAATTAAATGATTTGAAATTCGAAATTACTAGAGCATTCTATGGAGTTTTGGACACAACACGGTAATTCACGTTTCACGACATTATACCATTCACCAACACTCGTGCATGTTCACGAACACTTAACGGATAAAAATTCCCCGTTTTTACACATTAACAATCGAAATAACACAAGTTTAGGAAATAATAAAATGACGCGACATGAACTCTTCACGTTCCCGCCAAAACCCCTTTGTCCCGGGTTTTTAAACTCTAGCGCTGTTTGGACTTAGTGTACCTTTTGAGGAGTTTTTGTAAATAAGGATTTATTGGTTGAGTACAGTGATTTTGCGAGTAATTTTATGTTGATTCTTTATTGATGTTTTATTATTTCTATTCTATGAATAGATTTTAGTAAACGAAAGAAAAAATGTGAAGTAGGAGCTCATTAAAGTATCTGAGGTACGCTAGTACGACTTTCATGAGATTCGTAAGAAAGTCAGCGAGCGTGAGCCAGCCGGAGCTCCCGGAGATGGATGGTTCCCGCAAGGACTGTCTCATCCAGGGTAAATGGATGCGTGTAGTGATGGGTTACGTTTTTCTTTTCATTTTGGGTTTACTGATGTTTATTTTGTATTTAAGTAATTTTTATATTTTGTGTCATTTTAAAATTGAAATGCTATTGATATTATTTCTAAAGTATAATGATGATTATTATTACAACTTACATGTATATTAGGTATACGAATCATGGAATATCGTGTTACCTCACGATCATGAGCAGTCCACTCTGCA
Source organism: Apocheima hispidaria (assembly GCA_947579745.1). Lineage (NCBI taxonomy): Eukaryota > Metazoa > Arthropoda > Insecta > Lepidoptera > Geometridae > Apocheima > Apocheima hispidaria. The sequence continues at coordinate 581,754 of OX388162.1, read as the reverse complement.
GATCGCCTCAAACCACGGTCAATATAATCGCGAGGTTAATTATGTAAGTAATAATGAAATTATTAGTTTTTATCGTACTGACGAGTGGATCAGTGTCTCTTCACATTTTAAACTGCAACAGTTCAAAACTGTGCGCGGCAATGCACTGCGCTCGTGAGAGATAATGGATTTAAAATTTATTTGTGAGTAATCTCTCCCGAAACATTGTCCTTCAATTCGGAACACAGTAATGTTTTCACACTACTGCTTGGTGGTAGAATAACTAGCATAGGTCTGGTACTTCCCCAGGCGGATTCTGACTACAACAAACACTACACGGAGTTTTGGCGGGAACGTGAAGAAGTCATGTCGCGACATTGTATTATTTTCCAAATGTTGTGTTATGTCGAGTGTTAATGTGTAAAAATGGTGGACTTTATTCATTAAAGTGTTTGTGAACGTGCACGAGTGTTGGTGAATAGTATAATATTGTGAAACGTGACTCTTCGTGTTGTTTCCAAAACTCCAAAGAAACCTCTAGTAAAGTTTCCACCACTTTACTGGGGCATGACGAGGACTTGACCGTGACTTACTTTGCTTGACACACACTATGACTAAGACTTATTTTAATTCTGAAATATTTGATTTCACTTGAAATATTACAATACTTGACACTGGATATTACAGTATACGACGTGTGGAGCCAAAACATAAGAGAGAGAAAAAAAACAGTAATAACAAAATATATTTAAAAGAAAAAGCTTTTATGAGGCCATATTATAATCGTTCACAGGCTAAATAAACTGAATTGGAAATATTATCCATTAAAAAAATTATCCATACACCCGAATAAATGCGTATTCAAAAGGAAAACACGCATCAAGTATTCGTAAAAACACATGCGCATTACGTCTATGGGATGTTACTCGAAACCACATAAGCGAAGCGAAAATATAAATACCGCGATATACCAGTACTAAAGGTTTGAAGCAGGTATAATATGCGTTGAGATTTTTAGACTCCACGATATGTAGTAAACATATTGTGTTTAGTTAATATAACATTTACCTTAAAACTTATTGGACGGCAGTTTAACTCTTTATGCTAAAAGCATCCTCATCGTTATCAACCATCTTCTTTGATGTAAACCACTGAGCAACTCGGTACCGGCCCGAACGGCCCAAAATGCCGGAGGCCCGGGGAGGCTGGAGGCTTGTATTGCTCTAAGATGTAAGCTCAATTATTCCTCATCTCGGCACAACGTCAGCATTCATTTTGATATAGAACGGATAAATTGCATTTTTTAAAATTTTGCTATAGTTTACCCGACTGACCAAGAAAAAAGGTCATGTTTTCGAGGTGTGTGTGAGTCCTCTTGAAGTCTCTTTAGACTACAGGAGGACTGCTTGAGTGATTTTGATGGTCCGGACATACGAGTATGCTACATTTTGCAGTCGGGTTTTACTTTTGAGGCTACTTTTAAGGTTTTAAGCTTTTGTTCAGCTGTTGACTTCTTCAGGCTGATGATGATGATGAATAATACTTGTTGTACCTAAGTTAACAAACGAAAATGCGGCGTCCTTTAATGTATTATAAGCAAGAAGTCTTAGTACCTAGAAGCACGCACTTTAGCTTTAAGGATTAACTAATACCAGTTTTTTAATTTGATGATTCTGAATGGCCTGGAAGCATTTGCTCTTCAATCCGGAACACAGTAATGATTGCAAAGGAGTTTTGGCGGGAACGTGAAGAAGTCATGTCACGTCATTCTATTGTTTTACAAAAATTGTGATAAATCGAGTGTTAATGTGTAACAATGGTGGATTTTTATCCATTAAGTATTCATGAACGTGCACGAGTATTAGTGAATAGTATAATGTTGTGAAACGTGACTCTTCGTGTTGTTTCCAAAACTCTCTATAATTCTCTAGTAAAGTCTCCACCACTATACTGGGGCATGACGTGAAATTGACCGTGACCTAATTTGCTTGTCTTAGACTATGACTAAGACTTATTTTAATTGTGAAATATTTGACATCACTTAAAATATTACAATACTTGACACTGGTTAAATACACGATGTGTGAAGCCATAACAAAAGAGAAAAAAAAAACTCTACCACTAACTAACTCTCCTACCACTACCAAAACCTTCTGTGTACTTCCTACACCATGAGTATGTTTAATGCAGTAATCAATTTTCAATAATATTTAATGATCTATTTAAACATCCCGAGGTTTGGTACTGCCGACTTCAGTCTATAGCGACCCTACTTATTCCTTCGTCATAAAACAGCTAGAGCATACGGAGCTCGTTCTTTGTAATGCGATAATGCGCACGATGGTTTGATAAACATATGCGTAGCTTCACCAGTATATTTTAAAAAGGTTTTTTACTAATTTTATGCTTATCACAGAACCTGTTACATCACAGAAAATAAGTAAGAAAGAACAGATTAACTTTAACTGACTGCGCCTCGAAGTTTCAACCGCGTCGAAATGCCTATGGAATTTCTCGATCTCTTCAATCTTTAAAATATATCCATGAAAATGAAATCAAGTCGTTGTTGCGTGAAAGAGAAACAAACAATGAACACTCTTTCCATCGAAGCTCCAATCGGTAGGAGGAAAGGGAGTTGACTCCGTAAGTCATAGCTAGGAAGGACTGGTTGAAGGTTTTTCGTATTAAGACTTTCTGATATTAGTGACGTCAATATTCGACGAAACTCCTTAAAGCTGCCCTAACGGCGTAACCATTTAAAAAAAATGTTTACAGTAATTATTACGCACTTTTCTAGAAAGACTATCTAGAGACACATTAAACTTTAAATTAGGTTCTGAATCTATTTAAAAAATAGCTTAAAGCTAAAGAGTCTCCCAGGAGTCATTTAACAAAAACTGCTGTCGATTTTTTCGCGTCCATTTTTAATTTCATTGCGTCCATTAAGAAGTTTCATTAGCAACAATGCTGTGATTATAATTACCGTACTTACCTTTTTAAGGCCGTTTCTATTCATTTCGACGCTAGGGAGAAAAATGGAAGAATTTTGACTAGGCACGATGCGATATCGTATGCCTCATTTCATTCATTTTCTGCCAGAAGAGTCTACTGCTGAACAAAGCTCCACCCATCGCTATGCTTGGCAGGCGGCTTTGGGATCGCAGAATGTTTACCGTTTACTAAGAGAATGATGCTGCCCGTCCTCCGGTGGTTCTGGTCGCAGTATTAGGACATACCCGGGTCCATAAGTTTTTTACTTTTTGCTATTTAATCCAAACAAAAAAAAAAACACAATCATAATCAGGGTCACTTTCACCCTTATTCTTAGAAAACTTTCTGCGTTTGTTTCCCAACGTGTTTGTTGCTCATAAGCGATGGTGTGGTCGACAACGTGACTTGTTGCACTAAAATAAAACTATTCAGTAAAGCCTAAGGATCGAGTGATAGGTAGATGATAGGGAGCTCATCCTGTCGTAGATCTTTAGTAAAATTCTAAATTAAATCCTTAAATCTCTTGCGCATTCTGGCCGGAGGGAGGCCTGTGTTCAGCTGCGGATGTCTTCTGGATGATGATGATGATGATGATTCTGGCCGGAAGGTATTTGGTAGTAATTACACAGTCTAATAATTATTTACGTCGTACTGTTCATAGAAGTGATCTGAGGAACCCAAAACTTTGAATCAATAATAAATGTATCTCAATATTCATTTTATTTTAATTACAAAGTCGCATCGACTCATATAAATAGTAACTAAGTAAGTAGCAAGTTATTCAACAGCTTAAAATCTCAAGTTGAAGCTTCGAGGGTAGAAAAAACCGAAAGCAAGCCAAGTTCGGTACAATCCGCGCCTAACGACCTGCTCTCTGGGTAATTAACTATTTGTTTCGAAAGTCAAAGAGTAGAGCGTCGGTCCTGGTGTGGTCTCGGGCACGGGCGACACAGAGCTTACTCAGCTTTACTTAACCACATCAGTATTTAACGGCTAATGACATTAGATTGCCATGGGATTCATCATCGTCGATATCATCAGCCAGAAGATGTTCACTGCTGAACAAAAGGAGAGGTTGCCATAACCCCAACGCTTGCCAGGATCGCAGAATGTTCACCGCTTGCTAAAAAGACGCTGCTGCCCATCTTCCGGTGATTCTGGTTGCAGTTTTAGGACATACCCGGGTTAATGGGATTGCCGCTGGGTCATTAGCGGAGTCGGTGGTGGTTGGTGATTTAATTTAATTTGTAAGGGCTTACCCCAACGGGCCTTAGACTCTTTGTGAATGGCCATATTGTTCTTTTGAGTATTTGTTCTCGGTCCGTTTCTCCGTGCAGTCAAAACCCCCAATCTAGGCTGAGTCATATGGCAACATTGGGGACGTACTAATTGTGAAAATTTGGTTTATCGCAATGTATGTTATTGGCAACACACATTGCGATAAACCAAATCATACATCATATCATTGCGAACACATTTCATAGCGAATCATACATCGCAATTACGTTCGCACGAATTGAAATCGCGACGCGGGACATCGACGTACATAGAATATAGAAAGGCCATCTAAATACAAACTTCACACTGAATCGAAATATAAATTTCAATAATCATTGTTAATTATATTTATATCTAAATATAAATGAATCGCCTTTTGTTAGTCTCGCTAAAACTCAGACACTGCTTGTTCGATTTTGATAATTTCTTTATTGTTATGTTATGTTTATATGGAGATTTTAGCGAAACCGAATTTTAGCGAAGCTGAGCTTAATTAAAGCACGCTTTTAACGGTGAATGCTGTAAACACCTGTTACTGGTGTACATATCAGAACTGTATCTAATTTAAAAAGTGTTACCCTTATAGATGATAATTAATATGTATACTGTTGGTGTTTCTTTAAATAAATAAATTACGTACGAAGAAGCGGGCATCAGCTAATTTTATATATTGTCTTTCTATATGTAACTTAAAATAAGAACATGGCAAAAAAAACAATTATTAAAAATAAATAAAACAAAACCCCAAGACGCAAATCTTTTTGACGCGCAGTATATTTTGATTTTGACGAGTAAGTAAGTATGCATTGAAATATCAGTTTATTGCATCTTTAATAAACAGATAACGCAATAATAATAACAAGCACGTATTTGTCTTGAAATGCTCTTGCTTATTTAAAACTTTCGAAAACCATTTGAACAGCAACTCGCTTATCGCTTGTCCCGTAAGCGAATATTTCAACCCCAACTGCCGCGACTAGAGTTTTAACATGATGAAAAACACAAATGAGGTTTTTAATAGAATTTTTAACATTCTGCGCGTAAAGGCTCGCGTCGACGCGTGAACCGGACGGGATCAGGGGTTAATGAAAATATATTGTTTGTTTTTGTTTTTGGGGTTTTGGCGTACATGGTAAGCCCTTAAATAATAATCGTCTGTTTGTAGGCCAGTTTATTTGAGTGTCTGAACGTGTGTTCTGTATTTTATAGCCCTTTTCCGCTTCCGCGTTGTTTTATTTTTCAACATTGGAGACGCTACTCTGTTGAGTAAACGTTTTGTAAATAAATAACGTAAAAAATGTAATAAAACAGTTCTCTTTGCGTACAGATTATCCCCTATGTGTTCCACAGTCTGGACGATAAAAGTGCATCACGCATCGGTCAAAATACATCTTTAAAAAGCTATCTCTTTGGTTCTTTGCTATAAATACACGTAGGCCAAACCTTGAGATTTCCAATCGAAACGCCAGGTCTCAGTAAACCGTTTATCCAACTTTGGTTCGATTGTGTCGAAAAAAAAATATCGTAGTGGAGTAGCTGGTGGTAATATGTGTATGTGTAATTCATAATTTACATTTAACCTTTGGAGATTGAGGCTGTTATTTACTTATTAGAAAAACTTAGCTCACGTATAAATTTACACTATTATATTAAACAAAGATAGTTGTAATAAAGTGTTTGTCATAAAATGAAAAGTGCCGCCGACAGTGTCCCCATCTCGTCCCAAGACGATAAACTTGTATTAATAATACTTTAGCGGGCAACGACCCCGTCTCACTACCTCTAATATTAATGGATAGAACGTCGCGAGGCGTTTGAACTAATGTCAAAGCCAGTGTTTTTTTTCTTTTCGACGAGGAGGAAATCTAATACCCGGGGGAAATCTAATATTAAACCTAATATATCTATAAATATAATAATAATATAATCTAATAATCTAAATCTAATACTTTGGGGTTGCAGCCGGGCTATGAGGAATTTTGCATCGGCCTTTAAACATCCCACTGCCTACCCTCTGATAAGGCCATATTCACCAAGCTGGTCCAGTGCGGGTTGGCGGACTTATGAGGATATATGAAGAATTATATACACTAAATCCCCCCCCGGTGACCTGCCTTGGTATTTGACGGGGGGCTCCGAGATCTCCAAGGGAACGCACCGGAGCTCTCAGCACTGATCTTCAGGTCCTCCCGGGACAGTCACAAGCTGACCTGAAACGCCTCCACCTACGACAACGTCAGCCACTCAACATTGTCGTCCTCCCGTCCTCAGTTTGGTAGATAAATTTGGTCGGTTAATTTTTGTTGGTTAGTTAGAGCTGGGGATCTAATCAACCGCGAGCCCAGAGGTCCCCTATTAGTAGGCTCTAACTACAGGCAGGGGATACCGACGCCGTATTCTAGTGCCCCGGCATTAGAGCAAACCACTGACAGAACTGTTTTATATTGATGCTTGTTAATGCATCTGAGTGACGAGAAAAGCATGTTTCTTGCCTGATGGTAAGCGCCACGTTTGCCTATAATATTTCAGTGCGTTGAGTGCGACCTGGAACTTTAGCTGTTATTTATATACCATACGCGGTAATGCACTGCGCTAACTTGCTGTGCTTTTATATTTTTATGTTTGATTCCATACTATTGTAGTTTGTTTCCAAACTCCGTAGAAGCTTTCGGTAAAGCTTTCACCACTTTGTTGTGTTTTTATTACTGAGCCAGGACTTGTCAAGTTAAACTATGACCGAGTTTTTTTATTGTGAAATATTAGACCTTAGATTGTTAATAATTGAGTACCGAATGTTTCTGCTTAATATTATCAAAATCGGCCGGTAAGCGGCGGCGCAATAAACTTCCCTTCATTGCGCAGGAAAACTATAAAACTTAGGACCTGTATACCACGTTCCATCAAGATTTGTTAAAAAAACGATTTTTACTCGAGTACCAACATACGGACAGATGAAAGCAAATTTAGCCAGTTGAAGCAGAGACTTCGTTCGCTTGGCTTACTCTGTCAATAAAATAAATATACAAATTGTATTATTTACCACAACTTGTGTTACTTCGAGTGTCGATATGTGTAAAACGGTAGATTTCATTCATTAAGTGGTCGTGAATGTGTACGAGTGCTGGTGAATAGTATGATGTCGTAAAATGTGAGTTTTTTTGTGGTTTGCCCTAAGCTCCATAGAAGTCTCTAGTAAGGTCTCCACCACTTAACCGGGGCATGACTTGAACTTGACCGTGACTAACTTTGCTTGACTTACTTAGGCCATGACTGACACTTGTTTTAATTATTTAAATATTTTACTTCACTTTTAATACTACTAGTAGTTCTCGCCGAACTGAGACCTCGCGACACCTATATCTTCACAACCCCTGGACTGATTCAGCTCATATTCGAACTTAAAAATTTTATTAAAATGAACTACTTGCTTACAAAATTTCATGAAGATCGGATAAGGTTATCATCGGACAAATATACACACAAACATACAAACACATACAAATGCCGATTTGTCCCAGTAAACTCTGAAACCTTCGCTTCACTCGGTCAAACAATACTTGACACTGGCTAAATACAAAACGTGTGGCGCCAAAACATAAGAGAAAAAAACAAAAGCGTGCGCCCATGTACCACATCTTATGAAGTCAGGAGTAACATCTCGATGTTTGTATCGTATTGTAACGACGCTAAGGTTAAATTTGTTTAGTCAATGACTGGATGACAGTTTTTTTCTGTCTGCGGATCTCGCCACCGTGTTTTAAGTTTTATTTTTTTTACGCCATCTAGTTTGATTTATAAGAAACAAATTTTGTTATCTGTTCCGTTCGACCCCTATATCTTCACAACCGCGCGACCGATTCAGCTCTTAGTCGAACTTAAAAATTGTATTGAAATGAACTACTTACCTACAAAATTTCATGAAGATCGGATCAACGGTTCGCAAGTTATCATCGGACAAATATACACACAAACATACATACAAATGCCGATTTGTCCCAGTAAACTCTGAGACCTTCGCTTCGCTCGGTCAACTACGTGAGGAGCCATAATGTAAAGAAAAAAAAACTGTACACCATTATTATTTCTATTCCAGTGGCCTGATAGCTTCATCATCATCATCATCGGCGAGAAGACGTCCATTGCTGAATATAACGTGCCACTTGCAACCACTGGTTGCCCGCAACTTCCACAGCTATGTGATAGCTTCACTCCAACACAGACACGTGTCGATGGTACGTCCATAACGGAAGGTTCAATTCATATGTCTCTGTGATGAATAATGTAGAGGGAGACGGCGCGTTTTAATTTTGTTTTTAGATTGAGAGAGACGCGACTTGAATCCGAATATGCAAAGCTGAGCAAGGGCTTAGGTCTGGGATATTGAAACAGAGTAAGTACCTGGTTGAGTGCTGGCGGAGACTTTGATAAGGGCAAAAGTACAATATTTAAGTATGTTTCAAATATCGTATAAAGGCAATGATAAAAAGTTTTTTTAAAGATTTGTCAAATAGTTGTGTAAATCTCTCTTGTGGTGGTAAAACCACTGAGTTGAAAATCTGTCGCCAAGCATCTAGTCTATAACAGCCTAAAAGCGGTTATCCATAGTAGTCAAAATATTATTATTCGGATTTAAATTCTTGCACGAATTACACTCTCACAAGTAATAGTCAAAATCTTATCATTAAGTATTATCGGTTCAGGTATCGTTTTCGGCCATCGACATAAAACCAAAAAAAAATGTTTTTGTCTTATATTACTTGTATCTCTTAAGCAAGTACCCCATTGCGCTCAATATCTGAATTCTTAGTTATTTGAACAGAACTAGTGTAAGATTCAACACGCGCATGAATATTGCTACAATTTTATTCATTTCAACTATTTGATCTACTGTACGTATACCATAGCATAAACGGGACAGAAAGCAACTTTGCAACGAGCGCAGAATTCCCCGCGCTCGAATCTAAAACATCGCGTGTTCACGATGTACTGCAAGTTGTTGGAATATTCTGTAATGCGAATACGAATAATGTCACTGCAGAATTAGGTGCAAGTTTGAATCGTGGAATGTCAATTTAAATTTTGAATTTAATACTGCTGTAGTGAAACTGCAGTCTTATTTCATAACAAAAATTTGCGATGATTCTACTGTCACTAATGGCTGCACTAAAATTATTTGCGTCTTTTTAGAATCACATTAAGAGAAAAAAATATGGTAGCTTTTAGAGCTGTCACTAAAGTTGACAGCTCTAAAAGCTACCATATTTTTTCTAATAATCTAATAATTTCGGAAATAGTAAACAGAATGGACACCATTGTAAACTGACACCTTGATAAATCAAGACCAAGGTTCGTAATCCAACCAGTTGCCTTCCTTATCGACGCGCGTACTGCAGCTTATTTTTGATAGTGCTGCAAAATATAAATATTGCAATAAAACAACGATCACAATTTCTAACTAGTAATTTAAAAAAAAAACTCATAACAGAGATGTAAGCGATTAAAATATTAAGATACTTATACAGGGTAATAAGGAAAGGTATGCTAAGCCGAAAAGGGTTCCAATAACTACCAAACCTGAAATCTTGAAAACATATCAGCCTTTCATAGAAAAATGTCAATGATACTCGATAAAATGTATGGAACCGCTGTTTTATTTTTTCTCGATTTCAGGGTTGGTCCCATAGTAAAAGTTGTTCACAACCATGGGTACTATGAGCCCTTTTCACTTTTCCATTCTGATCAAAACATAAGACATAATCGCTATGTAGCTTTATTAAAAAGCACTTGCACAGCAGACAAACTATCAAACGGGTAACTAAATCTATTCCTCTCCACATACAAATAGACAGCACTCGCACCAACTCGGCACTTAACGAGCACCACAAAGGCCGATGCAGCGTTTGTTAATATTTAACGCTCCCCGTCTTAGGTTTGTTTATCCGGAAGCGTGGCCACAATTCCGCATAACTACGGAATTATCGCCCGTTCCTTGTTCCGTTCCTACTTTACAGGAGAAAATGTAGTAGATTAGAAATATGCAAATGTGCAACTTTGCAAACAGCAATTGCGATTATTAACCATCATGAAGCCGCTATAATAATGTATTTGTATATAATGAATTTCAAATGAAAACTGTGTATTTGACGTTACCAAGTGTTGTGCTAACCCAGGGACCAAATAAATTAATTGAATTGAATTGTACCTGCTAAATCTATTTTATCAAGAAATGGGATGAGACCTCTGAGACGAAGACGGAACAACCCATCCAGTTTTGTGCATTTTTTGACGTTTTGTATGGACTGACAGTTGTACTTTAGTAGGGAGTTCTGCATCGCGCAAGCTAAATTATAGCGTATTCATTTTTATACGTCAAAGCTTTATTGGTCCTGATACGACTGCGGCTCTATTCCTCTGAATTATAATAATATTAGTTATGATATAAGGTCCCAACGATAAGGGGTCAATCTTCTCCTTAATCGTTTTCTTCATCGGTGTCAAGTTAAAAGCGTCTTATCAGACTTTATGGCGTCAGGGATGTGCAGACCGGTCAGTAATTCTGTCTGTTCTTTCCATCTCGTAGGATGTAAGGAGTATAAGGTCCTGTATATTTAAGGACCATTAAATCAGGGCGGTAATTTTTTATTGCTGTCAAAAAAAAAGTATTAAAAGAAATGTAATAAGTAAGTATTATTTGCTAAGATAACTCATATTTTATTCTTACCAACGAATTGCTTATTATATCTAAGGGAGAAAAGACATCCGCAGTGGCCAGAGATATGAGATAGCGGATATTCTGGATCTACAGAAAAGTAACTAGGCGTGGATGTCCTGTCAAGTAGAGAATGTCGGCAATCACATAGAAAACCTCATGGTCTTAGTAAAAAAACTTTAAAACTTTGTTGTCAGTCAAAGGGCGACGGTTAAAAGCATGGTGAGTGCCTCAAATCAAAGCACAAGACGCTGACGACCGTACTGAATGTAGACTGAATGGCTATTGCCAGTTTTACCAGTGCCTAGACTTCCTTGATAGAGGTGGCGTATCACAAGAACTTTTGCATTTAGCAGGATAACGTGTTAGCAAAGTTGCTAAATAATCGATCTCCCCACTCGTGTGCATCGAAATATCAAACCGCAAGACTTTCGTGCAAATCGAAAAAAAAAAAACGAATTACAAAACGGTTATCATACAGAGTCAAAAAGGCAACTTAGCGCTATGATGATGACGATAATGATATGAAACTTCAAAATTTCATCTAGATTTTGATGACATATGAAAAAACAAGCGTAGCTTTATTGGAATAAAACAACAATACCCGAGGAATGTGGTTAGTTTCAGTGCGCGCGAAATCATTGTTAAGCCGTAAAGTTCAAACATACACCCGGGGGTAACTAGAAGAAATTAAGCCTTTGTTTCAGAGTACTCTCTCTGTGCTTCTGTAATTATCAGTAATACCTTGTTCAGCGGTTCCGTAGGCGTGTTAGCTGCGTCTGATGTGGTTTGTGCTTTATCTGTGTCGTATTTTGAACGTTCGTTATCTTAAAGCAGAAATGGACGGTTTTCAGGTTACGATCGCCATTTACAATTATTATTTTGTTTAACAGTCTCCAATTTTAAAAACGTTGCAAGTATGTCTTTCGGGTAAATAATCTTAAAAAAAGGCATTCAAATATGATTACAAGGTTTATTTAAATTATGTAACTTTATAACATGGCGCACACATTTTACAAATTTTGTAAAAAAAAAAAATATCATCTAATGACGCCGGTTCTGTGGTAGCATTTTCTAACCTAAACTAAATTTGACAGCTCGAAACTTCTTGCCATCTTGGACTCTGCAAAAGAGTTCTACCACATAATTATAGTAAGTGGCAATTTTTGGCGTTGTGAAAGCTGACAACCGTCTTACTTCACCGAAACTCTTACTTCATAGTCCGAAAGCGGATCACGGTCTGAGTTGAAATTAATAATCACTAGACAGAAAAACTTAAGCATTCCGTTTTGTGGATCCACTTCTAAATATAAAAATATCTATAATCTATATATATTTTACTTGAATCTCGATTCAGTAACGTACTTACTTAGTCCTAGAATCCAGAATTAAATGATGACTTCTCTTTCTTTTTTTCTATTTATAAAATTCAGCAGATTAGAAATTCTTCGAAAGAAACGAATAAATCTGAATAAGATTATGTAGAGGCCATATATCAGATGCCAATTTTGGTAGATAGAAAAAAACCAGTGTTACTTCGGTATATTTAAGGTAGGTAGGTATGTACAGAAAACAATACTGTATGAAGATACTCGTACAAGACGTACAATGAAGTAATGGCTGACGTCTTTGCATTCATCATTATATCTTATTTAATTAATTTTCTGGAGTTGTTGCAACTTCTATTTTACTATAACTGAGAGTTTAAAAAAAATGTGGTTGACAGGCTAGGTATTTTACCGTAACTCGCATGAGGTTAACCTCACATAGCCTGGAATGGGAACAAGCTCTAAAGTGATGCTTCCGGCGACTTCCGGAACACAACGAGGTGCTCGGCGACAGATTTTCAAGTTGAGGATGGTAGCTAGCCACCCGAGTACTATAGAAAGAGTCACCACCATGCTAAGGCTTAGTCCTCCCCAGTATTGGGGAGGCTTCGACCTGTAGCAGACGTCTGCGAGCTGTTAAGAGAATTCACATCCAAAGACATAATCTGACTTTGTAAGTATAGAGCCAGTGCAAATTTTTCCATGGCTCAGCTGTTGTGCGAATACAGCGCACAAATTTTACTCTAGAGTGTAAATCCAGTAGCACGCCAGCTTCGTTGATAAGCTGTAGTCATACTTGTCTTGAAATCAGAAATACATCTGGGGGCACGGCAAATATAACAACAACAAAACATCCTTTTTTCGAAGCAACTCGCGGCACTTTTGACCCGCCCTTAGCTGAACCTACCTCTTTTATTTTTAAAATGTTAATGACCTCAGATATTTATTTTTAAAATGTAGGTAAAAACTTATAATACTCACATATTACAAGTTTTTACCTACATTTTAAAAATAATGAGTATTACAAGTTTTTACCTACATTTTAAAAATAAATATCTGAGGTCAAAGTTCCCGGATTTTGTCACTGATACACTCACAAATCATAATTTTACCTAATAAACTTCTAGCAGACCCACGAACTTGAAATTTTGCATGCGGTTGGTGTTAAGTGTAATTGCAATAAAAAAATATAACTAGTGTAGCGCGAGGGTCTGCTAGTCAGGTCAGCGTCCCTTTTTTTGCGTCCCCATATGCGTGAGCGACGCTGCAAGGACAATTCCCGCGCCCGCGCCCTTCGATAGTCGGCCATCGATCAAGCTAAAGTCCACACCGCTCGTGAAGCGCTTTCAGTTCCGTTGTCTACGATAAGTTTTGCCTAGAGTAATTAATGTTAATGTTAGTTTGTGCTGATTATAGTATTTGTTTATCGTGCACCGGATTGCACCTATTTAATTTCAACCCTGAGAACTATCTCTGTAGTGGAGTGTGAAGCAACGCACACTTCCTACATCATCATCACCATCATCCATATCCGTTCTCTACACTAGTAGTTCGCCCGAGAGGACTACTTACAGATCGAAATGAGATCCCATAAAAACATTATATGTAAAAAAGTCCAAGTCTCGCAAAGCAATCCTTTCACCGTAAAAAGTTGTGAGATTTCATAACAACTTTGTCGTGAATTGTTTCCTAATGAGTTACTTACCAATATTTAGTGACTGTACCAATATTAGACGTTTAGACCAATATTAATTTTGTAGTGGTAGGGCTCTCTTGCAGAGTCCGCCTGGGGAAGTGCCACACCTTTATTAGTTATTCAATCGCCAAGCAGTAGTGTGCCAGCATTACTGTGTTCCGGATTGAAGGGCAATGTGTCCAGCGTAATTAGTAGGCATACAGAGATTTAACCTCTCAGGGTGACGAGCGCAGTGCATTGCCGCGCATAGTTTTGAACTGTTGAAGTTCAAAATTCTGGGTGGCACTGCACTGTTATGGGCAAGCGAGACGCTTAACATCAGGTGAGTAACTTGCTCGTCTCGTCACTGAGTAACATATTAAAAAAGACGTCTTTATTTTTATAATAGTTATAGCCTTAGCACTCTACTCTATGCTAAAACTACAAGTAACTAGATTCTCCAAGAAACGTGCATAACGCGTCGTTTGTTCTCAGCTATTCATATTACTTGCTAAGTAATTTCTCGTGTACTTTTCTCGAGCGTGTAGAAAATGTATTATTTTAGTTATATTTACAAGACACAAGGCAGACTCTAGCAGATATCTGAAACGACGCCTAGAAATTAGAGTGTTAATAATTTTATTGGAAGTAAGATAAACTGCATGGCCAACAATTATATTACTAAAAAGGCTTGGCCGCACAATCCGGTACGACGGCGGAGCCCGGGCACAATTTATAATTAAGTTTAACTATAGTAGTTCGCGCCGAACTGAAACCTCGCGACCCCTATATCTTCACAACCCCTAGACCGATTCAGCTCATATTCGAACTTAAAAATTGTATTGAAACGAACTACTTGCCTACAAAATTTCATGAAGATCGGATAAACGGTTCTCAAGTTATCATCGGACAAATATACACACAAACATACAAACATACATAGAAATGCCGATTTGTCCCAGTAAACTTTGAGACCTTCGCTTCGCTCGGTCAATTCATGAAACTAGACATGTGCAAGTCTGGTTTCTTTCTCATGGGTTCCGTAGATATCTAATCAGATTAAGAGGAATTGGTACCCAAAGTGGTGAGGGAACTTTATTCCTGCCTCTGGGAGAACAAATATTTTTTCATTCGTTTATATCCTCAAAGATAAAAAAAAGAAAGCAGTTTTGACATTGAAGACCATTTTTGTAAAGTTTCTTTTTTTAAATTATTTTTACAGCTACCGTAAGCCACATTTTTTTCAACATAACATAATTATATTTATTCCAAATTCAAACTAAATGGTTTGCAAGGCAATACTAGTTAGGATATTTAAAACATCTGTAAAATATGAACCATATACGCCGATACGATTTTTTTTTAGTTTTCGAGCTAGACATCGAAACAATTTAATATTTTTAACAATATTTTTATTTTTTTTTTGATCACAACTTTGGTGTTTTTAGTGTTTCTCGTTTTAATAAAGAATATACAGCAATTTCAAATTTCTTATATAAACTCTAACAAACATGATTTGGAACTGACAACTCTAACGGTCTAAGCCCCGCTTTTTTATTTTTGAATTAAAAATAGATTAAAATATATATTTTGTACTCTATTCAATGAGCAATAATAAGATCTGCATGCAACTCATTTCGTTAGCTAGAAACCCGAGACTCTCCGACGGACAGAGACAGTAATAATGCTCCTTTTTCCATTTAGAACTTGTAGTTTCCACGAGTATAAAACTGCATATTGCATACAAAGCCAATGAGTTGACGTGCAGTTACTGCTCTTACCTCTCTAAATTTAAAACTCCAACAAATTCCACTCGGTGCAAACATCTGTCCACACCATTACAAGCGCATCGTGCCCCTAACGTGGACCGCAAATCAGTGCGGGATTTGGTTCTCAAATTTGCGCGCAGCCCGGCCCAATTACCGCTGTTCGTTACAAAACTTTATTGCACTGGATTGGCTCACGCGTAATTTGAGCTTTGACCACAATGCGCAGTGTTATTGCAGTTAGTTTTATTCGGGCTTAGATGAAGCATGGCTATGTTTTAGATTGTAGTTACTAGCGTAAATCCATAGTATTGTAGTATTACTAGTAGTATCTTTTTGTATTTTCCGCAGCGACGAAAGCCTCCCACGAAACGTGCAGGGGAAGAGAACACGCGGTAGATCTCCCAATAGATGGAGTGACCAGCTCCGAGAGGGAAAAATGACGTTTTATGATGTGGTGCAGATGGCTGCCAACAAGAACCGCAGGAGACAAGCCGTCCACTCCAGTACAGCAAAGACGTCCTAGTGATCACGATCTTTAGTCATGAAGTACCGACCACAGAGAGAGTACTTTCCGGCATAAAAATCAAACTACTTTTTCGAAAATGGTTGAGCTCTTTGTCATGAGACAATAAAAACTTTATCATCATCATAATATACCGCCTTCCTTATGCCACTGCTGGGTACAGGCCTCTCTCTTGTTATGATATCTGCCTCGGTCCTGTGCTAGGCACATATGTACTTCAAAAGAACAGGGTTTTTATTTATTGCAAGCATGTCGTATTAAAAATACCTACTTGTACTAGTAAAGGAGGAAAATTTGTTAGTAAGTTTGCCACCACTAGTAGTAACCTTGCTACACTTTTTTGTGACTGTATGCTAATAGTATGTTCTACTATTACATACTTGTAGTAAATTTACTACTTTCCAGCAAAAATTTTTAAACAAAAATACATATAATAGTATGTAACAATGAATTATTTGCACTTATTCACCTCCAGGTAGGTAATTCTACTCCATTTTCGAGATAGTATCACCAGTACTAATCGCAGAGCATTTGCGAGCGTTCGCAGCTTACCGCAGGTGTAATAATGAATTTAGAGATAAACACGACATAGACATAAAAACTCTCATGGAGCGATGGATATTTCAGTAGGTAATTATTTGTAACAAACAAAAAAAATTGGCTGACAGGAGCACAGAAGAGAGAGAAGAAATTTTTCCTCTTCTGTGGACAGGAGAGTGCCGATTAAGGTCTCCGTACACTTTTTAACTCCGCGCTATACCAGCGCCGCCACCTCACACCATAATAGTGTAAAAAAAAAAACGGAGTTCTGCTCACAGAAGAGGATTTTTTTTTACCTTTACTTCTCTCTTCTGTGGTTCTACTATACCGCATAAGGTCCATTTTAGACTTGTAAGTCAAAATTTTTTAGATAGTTTTTTTTACAGCACGCTGTCACCGCGCCATCCACTTGACATAGACTTTACACTACAAATGTAGAATTAACCTCTAAATATTACGTCATTAATTCACATGATTGTGAGGTGAGGCGAAGCTGGTCTGGCGCGGAGTAGAAAAGTAAACGGATTCCTTTAGGTTGGGCGTTGCACGAATTTCAAGTAAGTTTAAACTTCTGTAAGTTTATTTAATTTTTGACTTTATTTACATAAAACTAAAGTTTTCGTAAAAACATTTACAAAACTGTCATAATAGATAAAGAGAAAAACAAATTAAAAAAATGTCTTAATTTATAAAGGCGAGGATAAAATAAACTTTATGCATCAACTTGCTTATAGATCTAAAAGAGACGTTATTCACTGGTGACGCGGTGTAACTTTTTTTTTCAAGCTCTGCCACAATGGCTTGACTATTCTTAACAATCTCTGTGAAGAAAATCAAAGTTCTTGCACGTTAATATTCACGTTTAAATATCAAAACTTTCCAAGGTAAGCAAGTATTTAAATTATAAAGATTTCTTGAAGCCTTGTCCGTAGCATTTAACAACTCTAAGTTTCACGTGAACAACACGTTATAAAACGCTAGTTTCCTAAGATAGCGTCCAGATAGCGATTACAAAGTGAGCGTGCGCTAACTAGCGTGCACGAACACCATCGAAATAGCAATCACTGCGAAACACGCTCACTAACTAACTGTAAACGTATGCAATGGTATCTTTACAAACTACAGAACATATAAAGCCCCATCACACCATCACACTATAATTGACTATAATAGAATTGAACGACCTGTTCGGCTCAATGGTAGAACATCTCCCTTATGAGCAGGAGGTCCCGGGTTCGATTCCCTGCCGGCAGATGTTTAAATGATCAAATTAAATATCTGATCTGGGTCTGGGTGTTAGTTTTCCTTGATTTTGTGTGTGTTCTATGGCATCCCCAACAAAGGGCAACTAAGTCCCCAGCTAGAGTGTGACACGTTATTTACATTTTTTTAAACTCATCATCATCAGCCATAAGACGTCCACTGCTGAACATAGGCCTCCCCCTTAGAGCGCCACACCGACCGACAACGGGCCACTTGCATCCACCGGTTGCCCGCGACTTTCACAATGTCGTCGGTCCACCTAGTGGGAGGCCTACCTACGCTGCGTCTTCCGGTTCGTGGTCGCCACTCAAGAACCTTTCTTCCCCACCGGTTATCGGTTCCTCGAGTGATATGGCCCGCCCATTGCCACTTCAGCTTGCAAACTCTGAAAGCTATGTCGGCAACTTTGGTTCTTCGACGAATATCCTCGTTCCGGATTTTATCGCGCAAAGAAACTCCGAGCATAGCTCTCTCCATTGCCCGCTGTGCGACTCTGAGTTTTTCCAAAAGGCCAGTAGTCAAGGACCACGTTTCAGTTCCATATGTCATCACTGGCAACACACATTGATTGAAGACCTTCGTCTTCAGGCACTGCGGGATTTTGGACGAGAAGATATCACGTAATTTTCCGAACGCTGCCCATCCGAGTTGGATTCTTCGGGCGACCTCTTTGTCGAAGTTGGACTTACCTAACTGGACAGTCTGTCCAAGGTAATTATAATGGTCAACTACTTCGAGCGCATCGTTCCCAACAACTACCGGTACGGGTGCAACATGGGCATTCGACATGATTTTCGTCTTGTCCATGTTCATTTTAAGACCCACCTGTTGGGAAACGCTACTGAGGTCGTTGAGCATAATATTGAGGTCCTCTAGCGACTCTGCCATGATTACTATATCATCGGCAAAACGAAGTTGAGTGATGTATTCGCCATTAATGTTGATGCCGAATCCGTTCCAGTCCAAGAGCTTGAAAACGTCCTCCAATGCGGTCGTGAACAGTTTTGGAGATATAACATCTCCCTGTCTCACGCCTTTCTGCAATTGGATTGGCTTCGTGCTCTCGTCCTGCAATCGGATTGACATGGTGGCGTTTCTATACAAACACTTCATCACCTCGATATACCTATAGTCAATATGACATCGCTGAAGGGACTGCAATACCGCCCAGGTTTCGATGGAATCGAAGGCTTTTTCATAGTCCACAAACGCCAGGCATAATGGCCGATTATACTCTTCAGTCTTCTGTATAATCTGGCGGAGCGTGTGTATGTGGTCCATGGTGCTAAAACCTTTACGGAACCCGGCTTGTTCGGGAGGCTGGAAGTCATCAAACCTGCGTTCGAGACGGTTCGTAATAACTCTCGAAAACAGCTTGTAAGCATGGCTCAGGAGCGAGATGGGCCTATAATTCTTCAGTAAGGTGTTATCACCTTTTTTGAAGAACAGCACCACCACACTCCTGTGCCATGCTTCTGGCGTAGTTCCCTCGAGTATGACGGAATTAAATAACTTCTGGAGGACTAAAAGTACCGGTTTTCCACCCGCTCTCAGAAGCTCAGTGGTTATTCCGTCATCACCCGGCGCCTTGTTGTTTTTAAGCTGCTCGAGAGCTATTCTAATCTCGTGCAGGCTGATGTCTGGGATGTCCTCGGTGTAGTGTCGGGTCAGTTCGGCTCTGGAGTCCTGAGCACTTCTGACAATGGGTTTTCGTGTCGAGGTGTACAACTGTCCGTAAAACCTCTCGAGCTCTCCCAGAATCTCCGTTTTCGACGAAATGATACTGCCGTTCTCGGTCTTCAGCTTCGTCATTTGGCTTTGGCCGATAGACGAATTCTTTGCGAACACTTTGGAGCCCTGGTTCCGCTCAATTGCTTCCTTAATACAGCTTGTATTATAGGATCGCAAGTCGTGTCGCATTGATTTCGAGATTCGCCTATTTAGCTTGCCATATTCCGACATGTCAGCTGAAGATTGCAGTCTCATCTCAGTCCGGTCTTCCATTAGCTTAATGGTTCTGTCTGAGAGCTTTTGAGGTTTTTTCCGGCGTGGGGTCTTAAAGAACTTGGACCCCACTGCTTGGACAGTTTCCACCAACCCATTGTTTAACTCGTCCACAGTCTCGCATTCGGCTAGGCTCTGGAAGCGATTGTGCAGTTCGAGTTGAAAGTCTTCGGGGTTCTGGATTTGGGCAGGACCAGGACGGAGCGTAGACTTCACCAGACGTGACCTTTCAAGCTTGACATTGATATTCAATGTGCCCCTGACAATACGGTGATCGCTACCGGTTTTTACCTTGGCGATCACAGAGACATCACTGAATATTCGCTTCTTGGTAGTCATGATGAAGTCTATCTCATTTCTGGTTGAACCATCGGGGCTTATCCACGTCCACTTCCTGGATGGTCGCTTCTGGAAAAAGGAGTTCATCAAATAGAGATCCTCCTTTTCCATGAAGTCGACCAACCGCTGGCCCCTCCGATTCCGCTGCCCGTACCCATACAATCCCACTCTCAACTCATCGACATTCCGAGAGCCCACCTTCGCGTTAAAATCCCCCATAACAACGGTGAAGTGAGTTTCGGAGGCATGTATCGCCTCGGATATCTCCTCATACAAAGCCTCTACTTCATCGTCCGGGTGTGTCGTGGTCGGCGCATATACCTGTATGACCTTCAACGAATACCGATCGGTGATTCGGAGTATAAGGTATGCTACCCTGCACGACACACTATCGACCTTGACTACGTTGTTGATGAGGGACCTACGGACGAGAAACCCAACACCACCCTGGGATTTCCGATCTCCTTCCCGGAAGAAGAGCATGTTGCCGGAATCTAGGACTATCGTATCCTGTCCCTCTCGTCGGATTTCAGATAGTCCTATGATGTCCCATCGCACCTTGCTCAATTCTTCCTCCAGCTCTAATATCCTCTCGTCGGTACGCAACGTGCGGATGTTGTGTGTTGCCAGGGCCAAAGTCCATTGGGGGTGGTAGCGGGGCATCTGCCGGGGATTCTTCGCACCCCCTGCTCCTCCGTTACCTGACCCGCTACCTTGGCCAGGAATAGAGGAGCTGCCGGGGACTGGGGGCCGTGGGCTACATTTGTTTGTCATTGTGTGGGGGGGGGGGGGGGGTTGCCATAATCCCCACGCTTGGCAGGCGGCTTGGGGATCGCAGAACATTCACCGTTGCTAAGAGGACGCTGCTACCCGTCCTTCGGTGTTTCTGGTCGCAGTTTAAGGACATGACCGGATCGGTTTTTTAAACTCGCTGTTTATTTATTGCGGAAGAGACCTTTTTCAGAAGAAAAATTCCATAGTCAACACCCGTCCCGCGGAATGGCTGCGGCCCGCCGCGCCATTAAATTCGGCCCGCAAGACGTTTAGTCGTTCTAAAATGCCTTCAGGAACTACTGCACTTTAGCTAAATATTTATAATTGAGCCATGATTAAAGAAAAAAATTGTCCAAGCAGAAACGATCCAGGTAAGTACAACGTATTCATCGAAAATATTCAACGTCGTCTATTAATTAAATTTAAAAAATAATTATAAAAATATAAAATATATATAATATAAAATAATTAAAAAAATAACTTCATCTCCCTACTGCCCGCGACTTAGTTCACTAATAGAGGGAAGATTTGGTGCTAAAAATGAATAATATATAATGAAAACTGACATTGTTTTGACACATTTCGTTTTAATAGAACGGGAATACTCACGTTAAATTGAGTCTTTAAGTTGAGTCGTTGATTGAGTTGATTGTGCCAGGCAAGATGAGGTCGCGCGCGCATCACACTTATAGAATTCCTTGATAAAAGTCACCTATTGTGATCGAAACTATAGTCAGAATAACCGCCTCAATTTAACGTGACTATTCCCGTTTTATTAAAACAAAAAAATATCCTTATTATAGTTTTAAAAAAACACTTATTTGGGTAATTTGAATTGAACCTGAATTTACTAAAAGATATTTAATAAATTGATACATAAATGTAGTAGTTTTTATGTAAGCTACGTGTTGGAGTTGGTTAACCGCCTGAAAACGTAAATATATGGTAATGTAGCACTCATAATCCCAACTAATATTATAAATGCTAAAGTAACTCTGTCTCTCTGTTTGTCGCGTTATCACGGCTAAACGACTGAACGGACCGACCTGAATTTTTGCATATATCTTAAAGATCGGAGACGGACATACGCTACTTTTATTTTGTAGGTCCACGTGAACAAAGTCGCGGGTAACAGCTAGTACTATCTAAATGAACTGAGTACAATAATAATATTCAGTACATTTCTCGTTTCTAAGCTCAATTTAACCTGTTCGGTCCAAGCATACCCGTAAAAACTTTTTATGCTACCAAAAATGCCATCATTAATTGTCTATATTAGACCCATACCATTTCCAACAACATTTTTCAAGCGAACAAACATCCGAACCCGACCCTAAAGGCAATACCGTATAGATATAAACAAACATCTAAATCGAGAAGGAAATTTAATAGCTTCCTATAATAACCGAATGAGGGTCTAAAAATTATCATAACCCGAACACTATTCGCGACCTTGGATCGTATCCTGACCGCCACAACCTTACAACTGATTACAGAAAACTAGAACTTATATTCGAAAGGGTAAGATCGGTTCGGGTGTCGTTTATAAAGATGTAAATATACTACATCGCCGCTGAAAGGATCGTGGACTAAGCCAATGTTTTATTCATGAGAAGAATTGGTGTTTGTCCAAATTTGACGTGCCATATCTTGCAGCCGCGATTGAAATTTCGCCAATAAAAACTTATTTTATTTTACAGTTTATGGATGAGGAGTAATAGGATTTTATGGGGATGTCTGGTGCGATCGAGGAACAAGGGTAATATTGTCAAGCGTTAAGCGCAGTTTATTTCGTAAGTTGGACTGTTTGGAAGTTTCTAGTTCTTTATGATGAGTTATATGAGTCTCTTTCGGAGCGTTTTGTGTCTTCGAATCTAATATGAAATGCTACTTTCGGGAGAATTCAGAAATTCACTCGTGACTAGATAACAAAAAAAACAGGTTTTGGCATTCCGGGTGGTGACGTCATCTTACGTCACTATCCGCGATTTTGTGTAAGGGTCTTAAGCTTACGTATTTGTACGCTGAAAAAAAAATAAGCTAGGGAAGACAGAGAAAGAGATCGAGAGACATTTTCAATAAAGTATGTGGACCAGACTGGATGCGGAATGGATGAGGGCGAGAGAGCGAGCATGCAGGTTAAGCAGGCTAAGGGAGGCCTATGCCGCAAAGGCAACTTCTGCAAACTTTTTTTTACGCTGATGACGTAGAGTGGTGTTACCACGTGATACTAAAGTGCTATTACTACTGGCGGAGTATTTTATCATACCATGGTCATATCGGCCATGATATTGACGTTTGAAAGTTCGATTACTTTTGTCTATTTAAAAATAATTTTGTATTGCCAAAAAAATCTTCCATATTGAAAACTATACTTTTATTACATTATTTTAATTAAAAAAAATATGAGAAATTTCTGAACGCACTTTTCTCACATTTCTTGGAATAAAATTAAATCAAGATATCCATCACAAAACAAATTAAAATAATCCTTACATGTGTATATTGATTACCCACATTGAAAGGTATGCGAATGCTATCTCTAAAATAAAATTAGATTAGTTCAGATATTCTGGAGTCAATTCTGGATTTAATTTTAGATTTATAAACTTGTCAAGCATGGTCAACTACAACGCCTAATTTTTCAACCTCTTGGTGATCTTTGTATAATGTGATAGTGTTACTGATTTTTATCTGGAAGGGTTACACCATTTAAATGACATTTAATTATTTCCGATTGAAGCACGTCTTCTGGTTCCTGGTACTAAAATTGATTAATTTATAATATTAGTATCGAGTTCATACAAACGTTGCTGCTATCAGCACCAAAATGCCGAAATCCAAATGTCTTTCTTACAGCACCTTACAATAGACGTTTCAAAGACAGATGTCTGTGTGTTCGATGTTGAAGATTTTTTTTTTTTTTTTCTTTCCTCCTAAGAGGATTTTGGCGTCGCACGTCTTATGCATTTGCCAGTGTCAAGTATACATATATATTCTCAAGTTTTGTGAGATATTACCAAACAAGTCATAGTCACGGTCAAAGGCGAGCAAAGCAAGTCATGGTCAAGTCCAAGTCATGCCCCAGTAAAGTGGAGAAAACTTTACTAGAGCTTTCTATGTAGTTTTGGAAATAACACGAAAATTCACGTTTCACGACATTATACCATTCACCAACACTCGTGCATGTTAACGAACACTTAACGGGTTAAAATTCACCGTTTTTACACATTAACACTCCAAAAAACACAAGTTTTCGAAAATAATAAAATGACGCGACATTTTTTTTCATGTTCCCGCCAAAACTCCATTTTGAAGATTGATTGATTGATTAACTCTTTATTGGCGTCGATTACCGCTAAGCCAAACTTAGTGCTATTGCTGTCTTTTACTAATAGAAACACAAGAAATACATAGCATGCATTTTAGTTCCGTCAAACGAGTTTACCGATTAAAGCCGCGAAGAAAAACGTACACTAGCGACACTTTAAACTTGTTTTAAATCGGCACCCGCTACGGTCTCGTCTAAGTTTGTATGGAGAACTAAGATCTGACTAATTTGACAGCACTATAATTCTTGCCATCTCTATCTTGTGTTTCTATTAAGTAAAAGACAGCGATAGTTGTTCATCATAGTTGATCATTGTTCACATAAAATTTTACATACATTTAAAACGAGGCTTAAAAACTACTGCGACAACTGGTGATAAGGCCATCGTTGAAAGCGATCTCTTCCAGGCAAGTGGAAGATTCCACTTTATCAATAATTGTATAATCTAAAAAGAAATCTAACCAGTTGGTGTACCAGTTGACAAGTGTTGGTGAACACTTGTCTTAAGAGTACGCTAAGCTCTCAGACATTATTTCCAATTAAATTCCGCTCAAAGACTCCAAAATATTGTTCCGCAACATAATCATCTCAAATCTTCACAAAAACAATAATGAAAATTCTACTGTAAATAAATTAAGATATGAACTTTGTTTTGGGAGAAAAGAAAAACAAGGTTAGAAGTTTAGATTGAATTCTTGGCGAATGAAGCCACAGCGATGTTTCGAGGCGAGATCATAAAATCAATTTATATTGGACAGGCACCGAGTTGCCTAAACTGGATAACATTTTCAATTTACGACGTTAGGGGTTGTCTGAACTTTAAACTGTTCAGAGTGTAGTGTAGCTGATTGATTCAATCAAATTGTGACTTGAATCGAATTTGATTTATTTATGTTAGGGCTAAGATGTTTTTTTATTTTGTCCACATGCGTTTCAAATTCCAAATGTCCTTAAACTGCGACCAGAACTACTAGAGGACGGGCATCAGCGTTATTTTAGGATATGGTGAACATTCTGCAATCTCCAAGCCGCCTGCCAAGTGTGGTGATTATGGCAACAAAATAAATGGGGATGTTTCGTCCAGCAGTGGACTAAAGCCAAAATACAGATTAAGTCTGTTCATAAATTCCTCTTCCATGCCGTTCCTTAGCATCAAGTGAACTTGACATGACTTCTTGGGTTTCTATCTTGCGCCAAAATACCTATCCGCCCTTAAGAAAGAAGCCTTGTGCGTTTGTGTGTGAAAAGTATAATTGTTTTTTTTTTCATGTATAAAATATATCCAAACAAATACTTTTACTACAAAAAAACAACCAAGACATACCCACTTACAATATAAAGTGCCAGAGCAAGCAACTAAGTAAGTAAATAGTCGTCCGTTTTTAGGGTTCCGTAGTACTACAAGGAACCCTTATAAGTTCGTCATGTCCGTCTGCATGCCTGCCTTTACAGTCATATAACTTCCAAAGTTTTAAGCGTCTATGCATGAAAACTTGCACAACCATAGTCTAAATAAAGACCTCCGGTTACAAAAAAATTTAAGGCGAGGACTGATCGTGATTTGAAATGAGTACTGGCCCGCTCAAAGTTCTAAGGTTTAAAGTTGAAAATCGCATATTATATTTGATCAGAAAACGGTAAATTGTAGTTTTTCATTGCTTTTTTGCCGATTATCGGAAATATACAAATCAAATAAAAAAACTACCTGGTTCGCCGTATAAACCACTAGCCTGGATATTTAATTTGTAAAAGAAAATTTGTAGTTACACCTGAAAATTCCGAGCATTTGATTTCAGAAGCGTTTTTCAGGGGGTCATTTTGCGATTTTTTATTTTGTAACTAAGACAGATTTTCGAAATTTTATTCGGTTTAACGTAATTTCAGTTTTATTTATTATCTGCAGTATTTTTTGCACCTGATTAAGTAATCTCATCACTTCGAACAAAGCCCTGAAAAATGCTACTTTTTGTTGTTTTGGGATTGGACCTCGCCTTAATACTTTTTTTTTGTATAATAAGGGTATCTCCCGTACATGTAAAGAGTACACCATCAATCAATCATATCATCAGTACCGTAATTTTGGGCGTCATCTGTTACTAAAATGTATAATTATACCTAAAGCACCAATCTAAAATCATAGCCTAAGCATAAATGTAATAAACAGAAAACACGGTTTACCATTAACGGAAATATCGATAATTACATAAAAATACAGTTGAATCGCTTAACGATAGAAACAAAAAGCTTTAAAAAAAATGATGTACAAAAATATATTTAAATGTTTATTTAATGCATAATTATAATGGTTGCCTGGAAGAGATCGCTTTTAGCGATAAGGCCGCCACTTGTGTCACTAGCTTAAGTATAAGATAGTTCTGTACGTGTGATCTTTTTATTTTTGGTGTACACAATAAAGAGTTTCTATCTATCTATCTATAATTGAGTTGTTTGTACATTATTAATAATGTACAAACAACTTATTTTATTTTATTTATTATGTGTAAATGTTTGCATAATAATTAAAACAAAACGTCAGTAACAAAGTAAAGCGAAACTATCGCGTTCTAAATAAACATTTAGCGCAGATTTATTCAAATTGCAGAGAGAGCGTTATTTCCACAGAATAAACGTAAAAGAGAATCGCGCAGTAAAACACGACCAATAAAAAAACCGATGCGTATTTCTTTGACAATTTGCAAGTATACGTATTTTTTAGATGGTAGGGTTATCAAACACACGTGATCTTTGGCATCGTCATCATATGCTTGGATTTTTAATTCCATTCAAGTTTCAAGTTTTTCGTGCACGTCCCTCGCCTGATGCTATGCATCATACAGCCCATAACAGTGTAGTGGCTATTTAGACTTTAAAGCTTTAATTAACAGTTTAAAAACCAGTGCGGCACTCGTCCCTAGATCATTTCGCTGTAAGCGTTGCCTTACAATCCGGAACATAGTAATGTTTGCAGTGCAAACTTTGCACACTACTGCTTGGCGGTTGAATAACTGGCAGAATTGTGGAGCTTCCCCAGTCGGACTCTGTAAAAGAGTCTTACTACAACAATACATCTCGAAAGTAATCATCTATGCTAATAGCAATAAAGACAATCAAAGAAAAATAAAAATTAAATACAGAAATGAAAGAAAACGAACGAATAGGTAGAACTGAAGAACGAATAGGATTCCTTCATTCGAGTGATAAACAGCTGCTTACTAGTTTTTCTCAATCATGATAATTCATATCCTGTTACTTACTTAAAAAAAGTTATCAACAAGCCTCGATGACTCCGAAAACTATTATTTGTTGCGTTCAGCCGTTTTTTTTGTTTTCCAACCGCGATGGAAATGAAGCTACTGCTCTTCTTCTATTTTAAAAACACGCTTTTCACAAACAAGTCGATGGCCACCCTACCAAGTACCAGGGCGCCAATAAACTAAGGATGTAGAATGAAGACGAATGGCGACCTTGCAGCGCCGCGACACGACAAACAAACGTGCGACAACGACTTCGTGACCTACTTTTGAAGTTTGAGTGGAGAAAAGATTTTCTAGTTCAGTTCGAAGTGCGACAAAGGGATGTGAGATTGGTATAATATTGGCAATCTCTAGAGACCTATAACTTAATGTGTTATGTACTTATTGTACACTAGTTGTTACCCGTGACTTCGTTCGCGTGGACTAAAAAAAGTATCCTATGTCCGTCTTGTCCGTCTTTGTGATATACAGTAACTCCTTATCAAATTTTATCAAGATCCGTTCAGCCGTTTAGCAGTGATAATGCGCGTGCGATTTTTATACCTCGAAGCTTTATTGGTCCTGATACGACTGCGGCTATTTTCCTCTGAATTATAATATTAGTTACGGTTGATGTCTATAATTTTTCAAAAATAATAAACGAGCACAAGAAGTAATTTTATCGCTAATAGTGGTCTCTTTGAGACAACAGTCGTTAGAATTTAAAGTTATTAGAGATAAGCTGAATTTTAAGGCCTCCTGTTTTAAGGATTTAGGATTCCGTATGAAACTAAGAACTTCTTTACATTTATATTGTTAAAAAGGCATTCCGCAAAATTCCATCATTTATTCACCAATTTAATACGGATTAGCATACTTTCGAACATAGTACGCTATAAAGTTTTGTTATCTATTTTTATGAAATTTAGTGACGAGGCGAGCAAGGTGTTCACCTGATGGTAAGTGTCACGCTTGCCTATAGCAGTTCAATGTCCTCTGACTTAGTGATCTGTTTAAAAATAGTAATTTTACAGTCATCATTATGCCATTACGAGTATCAATGCCATCTATATTTAACCTCCCAATACGTACGCACGGCTATTGTCAAAACAATCAAGCACCCCAAACTCCAATAAGACCAAAGCCTCTCCGAAATGCGTAACGACATCAAAATCCGGCGCAAAACAAAGCAATACAAACAGCGATCAAGGGCTCAATAAGGAGGAAGGACGGGCAGGGAGGTACACACGACGGAGCTACCGAGGGTACACATGGGAAAAGAAACTGTTTATTTAAAAACAGGTTTGAAGACACCAGAAGCAGTCATCAGATTTGGAAACTAGGCTAAGTAATGGGTGCGAAAGGTAATGTGAAAAATGAGAAGGTGTCTTTCGTTCATGGATTGGCAACTTGTAACCACCGCCTATAAACAAAAGCGACACTAGAATTAATGCCAGTGTGTTACCTGCTCTACAATAAATTTACTAACATGTAAGTGTTTTTAATTAAGCTAAATAGCACACATTTCTAACATTTGCTTACAGCTATTACAACAGAGGAGTTAAATTTTACTTTCTTTTTCTTTAATGTAGGGAAAAAACCAAAAACACAGGTTTTTACCAAGTTTTGTATGGAAATCAATTAAATGATTGTTGCATGATTGTTTAATTCCGTAGACAATTAGTAAACTTCATCTACTAAGAACTATTCTCGATCGTTCCATTTTGTCCGAGGCCTGGTGTACTGTCTCTAAATCTAGGGCAGCAAGAAAAAACTGTAACTGTAAACGTTTCATCGGGCCACATAAAAGGGGACGCATCAAAATTCACTTTGCTTGCTGGGAGGGCCATAAAAAGAGGAGGGCGACTGCCGCGGTGATAAATAAAATAAATGCTACTTGATCTGATTCGGACTACGGGGTTTGGAAACTTTTTGAGAGGATAGTTGGCTTTGTAGTGTCTAGCCAAGGCATTTTTTTTTTTGCTTGGGGTAAATCTTCACATGTTACCCGTCTCCTTTGGGGTGCAGCCGGGTAATGTGGGATTATACCCACTAAAACTCCCTCGGTGGCCTGCCTTGGAGCTTGACCGAGGGCTCCGGGATCTCAAAGGGAACGCACCGGAGCCTTCAGCACCACACTTCAGCTCCTCCCGGGACAGAGTGTCGTGTCGTGAGACGCCTAAGCCTACAACAGCGTCCTTCACTCGACGCTGTCGTCCTCTCCGGGCTCGCTTAGGTAGACGCCCACCTCTAACCACCCCCGAGCCCAGAGGTCCCTTGTTAGTAGGCTCTTACTACAGGCAGGGGATACCGATGCCGTATTCTAGTGCCCCATCTAGCCATGGCCTAGCCTATCTTCATACCTTTCTCTATTTATAGTACGAAATTGTATGTTTTGGAAGCCTGTTGGGTATTTTTGGAGTTAATATAAAAAATAAATGTGTGTTATGTTTTGAAATGCTTGTTTTATATGTAGTTTGTATTTTAACTTTAATTATGCACTTGCGCGTTGATAAGGATACTATTTTTGGAGACCGTTTCAGGGCTGAATCGTTTTTTATTTTATTTTATTCTTTCGAGTGCTTTAATAAGTTATATCTTAATTTGATTATTTCTTAAAAATTTCAATTAGTCTAAATCTAGGAGCTGAATTAATGTTCTACCTTAAAATATTATAAAAATTAGTTTAGTAATCAAATCACTTTGCACGTGAAAGAATCGGTCGCAGTTTCCAATCTCAGATATAAAGAATAATATTGAAGCTTTCTCTTATTTCAAATCCACGTTAATGGCCATGTAACCGATAAATAAATTAAATTCACTCCATGCTACTTTCTAAGGAAAATAATTAATGTCTGAAATGAAATCTAATTGAATAGAGCAGGAACTGTGACTGCACGGAATCTGTAATTCTGGAACGTGACCGTTCGCTCAATGATTCAATCAGGCTTCCTTCGATCATCGAGTTTCATTAAAGATTTTTCTTGAGTTAAATTATTATTGGTTTCGTCGTTTTATTTAAGTTAGAGTCAAATTCTATATGAATCAATTAAATGTACAATATTTCGACGCTACTTTTATAAGTATCTCAATATTTGAAATAAAAATAGCTTTATTATGTATATTTATCATCAGAAAACCGATAATATGTATGTTGTACACACATTGAAACATTCTAAAACAATTGCACATGGTTGAAAACTTTCGCATTCAAAAAAAAGATGTGCTCAATTCGATTTATTTTTATTTTTTATGGTGGTTACCTCGGAACTTCATCATTTATTATTAATTTATCGATTTGGATTATTTATTTTATTAGAAAGGAGATACTTCCAGATTGGTCCCATTATTAAAAAAATCCAGCTCTGATAATAAGATCCATCCAGGAAATGAGGGAAATCCTGATATAGTATGGTATATTTAGCGATTTCGGTATTTTCATCAACAAGTCAAGCGTTTGCATTCAGAAAGTATCATTTGATGAAGTGTGGAGCTGATGAAGAATACCACCGGAACTCCACAATGATACATATGTCACGGGTGGCGCCAAGATAATCTCGATTATGATATCACAGTTAAGTGACTATGTCGAAGCAAATTTAAGTAAATGGTTGTGATGAAGTCGTTTTTTTTTTTGTTAAATTATTAATCGCATGTTAAATAAAATTATTTTTACCGCAGATTTTGTATGTGTACCTTTAAGGGTGCATCTTAAATGATTGTTTTTTTTTTGTGATTTTAGAATTTATTTTCTATTTGCAAGTATATATCTGGCTCCAAAAAATCTTTAAACCCCTTGTAGACATGTTTTATGTGTATTAATGTATGAAATTAATAAATTTAAATAAAGGTCATTACTTATTACGGGTAACAATAAAAAATGACAAAGTAACTTGGACAAACTTGATTTAGGTAAAACATTCCAAACTCGCTAATCTGATCTTCATAAAGAAGCTCGAAGTTCCTCCAAATACCTTCGAACATCAGGCAAACAAATCTAAGAAACACTGAGCCGGTTTTGCATACAAGCCCGTATAAAGGCGGGATACACAGACGTAACGAAGAGACCGGAACGGACGCTGGTTGCTGAATGGACGTTGGTTGGTTGGTGGCATACTTAGTTACAGACTTTTTATACAAACAATGAGGTCATTATAATCAGTTCAAAGTTCACTGCTGAACAAAGGCCTCCATCTTAGCACCGCACTGAACGACAGACTGCTTTTGCATCCACTGGTTGCCCGTGAATTTCACAATGTCAGCAGTCTACCTAGTAGGACCCACGTTGTGTCTTCCGTTTTGTGGTGTCACTCAAAAACTTTTTTATTCCATCGGTTATCGGTTTTCGAGGGATGTGGCCTGTCCATTGCAACTTCAGCTTGTAAAAGACTAAAAGCTTGGAAAAACTGGTTAGTCTTCAATGTTTAAAAAATATTATCAAAATTTTGAGCTTTATCGTATTGAGCTCTTAAACTATCAAGACAAGATATACACGAGGGTACAAAGAATCAATCGGACAGGGGCGAAACTGTTTTCTTTTTCAATCAGCTGACGTCCACTGAGAATTCCCTACCACACTTGAAATGCAATGTATCTCGAGAAACACAGCTAAAACACAACCAAAGTAAAGACTTTTCCTGCTGATTGTTGGTTGTTTGAACGTAGAGGAGTTTTCGTAGACTGTGGCTTAGACTAGCAGAGTTTGTACAAGCATCTAAGAGTGGTAGTTAGAAATAAATCGAATATGGGCAAGTACGATCCCTTCGTATTTTCAGATTGAGTGTGGCTTTATTTTAACGCTGCACATCGTAAACGTTAAATTGAAAAAAATATTGCTTTTTAAACAGTAATACGATATTTTTTTTTAACTCAGTCTCTGCGGATTTATAACCGTAAAAATAAAGTAAAACTGTCTTGTGACTGGGTTCCGTACTTATTGTTCAATTGACCGATCAGACTAGCAAGATAGTAAGCGCCTGCAGAACATGCAACATCTAATACAGTGTTTTTTTTGAAATCTTGCTCGTCATTGCTGCGCTTGTCATTTTTATATACCACTTTGTTTATTGGCATTTTTTTTACCTGTTGTAATTTAATGAAAAACTGCATTAAAATTAAATAGATACAGAATATGTATATCAGGAGAAGTGGGGCCCAGAACGTTTGAGACGGAAATGGCTGGATGACATTAGTGAGCGGACTGGATTAAGCTACCAGTACCTAAAGAACTCAGCACTTTGTAGGTTTGCAAGATAATTTTACAATGATCGCAAGTAGTTTTAACTCAGTTAAGTTTTTTAAACTTTAATTTGAGGATAGCACTATTGATGAAATAGCAGCTGAGAAACTGTCATTAACAGTAACAATGTTTACAGTTACTGTTTTTCTTTCTTTCGTATGGAACCCTTAAAATATCCTCTGATCGATTCCAGTAACACTCAAGTGGTTACAGTAACTCAAATACTTGTCAAGGGGTTTGATTAGACATTTTGGACAACTCTTTGTTCTTTTAGTAATTGCTGAATGTCATCACAGACACTGTAATATCACGCAGCTTAAGTTAAAAAGGTTTTTCAGCCACAAGTCAAAAGGATATTTAGTTTAAAAAATGATTGGGTTTTATCTGGGGCTCTATTTTTGAATCGCTCGTACGATTTCGCACGAAATATCATGGGAAATGAATTGATAGAAAGGTTATTCGAATGGTTCAGACCCCTTGTTGCGAGTGATATGATTATTTCAAAAATGCGATTTTTGGTTGGGTTTTCGATTGTTTGTCATTTTGCATGATTTCGCATTAATTTAATATGATTCAAAAATGGGGCCCATGGATATTTGAATTCATTGTAAACTAATTTCAAAATGGATGTATCTAAATTTATCTTGGTCTCTGTCAGTTAGTGAATCGATTGAATTATCAATGATTGTAATCGATATTGTGAAAATCGCGGGTTGAACCTGGACAAGATTGGCACAGGACCGGGATGAGTGGGATAAGTGGCGAAGAGAGGCCTATGCTCAGCAGTGGGCGATTATGGGCTGAAAATATTAGCATAGAAGGTATTAGCATTGAGCTAGATCTACTTCGTATTATAATCATTATGTGACACCGCACTACATAACGAAGTCCCGTTGTCACATGTGCCAAACTCCACCTAGTCATTGGCTAAATCATTGTTCTTACTCTCATAATTATGCCCGGGGAGACTCCTAGCTAGAATAACGTGACGAAATCACAATTTTATCCATAATAATTAAGCGAAAAATACAACACAGTACAGGATACACTGCAGCGAGCTTTTACGAGTGAAGTGTGGCGTGACCACATTTAAATGGGACATCGTAATGTTACCTCTACGTACCTGTTTACAGTACGACCTCAATTTAATTAAGTATGAATTCAAGTTTGTTGAATTGTCATTTTATTAATATTCAACTATGACTATGATGATGTATAATTCTACTTAACGCTATACGATATACTCGTACTAAACACGTTGAAAATTGAGGCAACCCGATGCGGTCCCAATATTTTAGCATAATCATACTAATATTATAAATGCGGAAGTTTGTGTGTTAGTAAGTATGTAAGTGTTTGTTCCCATTCAACACTGTAACAGCTGCACGGATTTGAATGAACTTTGGTATAGACGTTGCTTATACCCTGGATTAACGCATGGGCTTTTTATCCCGGAAAAATATTCAATTTCTGTAGAATAGCGGGTGAAAGCGCGGGACGCTGCTAGTACTATATAATATAATTATTAGCTTCTTATGAGAAATCGATTCTAGTAGATCCACTATAATTTTTGTAAGTTACTCTTTCCTATCAGTTCTTAGACGTCCATATTATTTGTATTATTGGAGTGTCGAAATGAGCAAGTTGATGGCCTGACGGTTAGTACTATGCTTGATGGTATACGATCAATAACGATTCCGGAACAGAGGAGACAAGTAACATTCTAATATATTATTTACAAACCCCCCCCCCCCCCCATACCTAGATGAGGCCTGCGCTATACGTGACAATATTACTAAAACGCAGCTTAATTTTTACCTTTGTAGTCAATAATTCCCTTTTTAAAATCCCTTCAATCTCATTGTTCAGGTAGGTTACGCCCTGAATTAACACATCATCATCATCAGCCAGAAGATGTCCACTGCTGAACATAGGCCTCCCCTTTAAAGCGCCACACCGACCGACAACGCGCCCCTTGTATCCACCACTTGCCCGCGACTTTCACAATGTCGTCGGTCCATCTAGTGGGAGGCCTGCCTACGCTGCGTCTTCCAGTTCATAGTCGCCACTCAAGAACCTATCTTCCCTATCGGTTATCGATTCTTCGACTGATGTGGCCTGCCCATTGCTAATAAAATATTTAAAAAAAACTGTCCTTTGACCTACTAAGATCGTTTTCGGTGGGACATGATATTATTGTATTCAACCAACAATTCACCTAACACCCGTACACAGTCACGAGCGATTGCTCAAAAATAAAAACAGGACAATAAATCTAAAACCTAACCCGAGTGTCGGCGCTATGAAGCGAAATCCGGTACCTCTATACAATATACATACAGGCGCACCTAATGAACGGCATGAAACTTAAGAGAAGAAAGTTATACAGAAGTACAGCTCCCTAACAAGCTGTGTATGGGCGACACATTTTTGCACACAGGTGGTTCTCCTCAAAATGTTTTTTTTTTCGCAAAAAATGAGCTATTTTATAAACCTATAGATACAGTCCTAAAGTTTTGTAAAGAAATAATTGTCTTGTTTTTATTAAGTTTTAGCACTGTCACCTAGGAGGAATTTAAAACACAACCGTGGTTTTAAAAAAAAATAGCTTTATTTTAGAGCCCATGTTACGTTTTATATCAGAGAGATTCCATTGTAATCATCAGAGCTGATATTTATCTGCGAGACTAGATTTAACCTAAATATGTCTAGCTGTCTCTTTGTAAGGATTTCCCACTCGACGATGAAACCGCGGCGGACAAAGCAAACAGGACATCCGCTCCCGAAACAATGCAAAGCACCAGAGTAACACAAAAAAATGAATATTTGTTCAAACGAATTTCGCGCAGTCCACACAAAGTTTGAACAGACACCGTGCGGAAGCGGTCGCGGCCCGGATGGAACCGAAAGGCGTTTTGACATATAAGTAACAAGACCTCACAGCTGACATAAATCAAATTTTACGTTTTCATGAGATGTCATCATCAAAAGGTACTGGGATATAAAGGTGTGAAAGAAAAAAAAACATACCTATGGCTGAGTGCTGCCGAACGTGAGTACATTGCACAAGATTACACTGAACGTGCAACCTAAAGCAAGAACAAATTTAAAAAAAAAGATTTATTGCGTCAAAACCAAAATCCATTAGTCGAACTGCCATTTCAACTACTGTTTTAGTATAAGTAACAAATACTAAACCACCAAAAAAAATATTGCTTCTCAAAATTATTTAAAAATATCAACTTTTTACATGATACGGGTAAATTTTAAGGTTCATTATTTACATTATAACATTTATTCGGTTTTATTCTTTTTTTTGCAGATATTAGCCCGAAAAGTTATTTACCAAAAATTACAGTTAGGAGATCTTGGTGTTGACAGCGTCGATTGTTTTCGGAATGGTTTAGAATCAGGGGTTTTATCGGCGTGCGATAATTCGGTTGAAAATTTTGATGTATATCTAAGTAGTATGTAATATGTCTTCGTGTGCCACCTAGTCTGCAATACACAAATCCTTATAAGATTCAGAAAGCATGATTATAACTTTGGCAATTGCATTTGTAACTCATGCAGGCTTCATCTGTTTAATTTACTACCATATCGAAAGAGTCAACGCTATCTTTGAAACCGAACAGTGCAGTTCATAACAGTTATAAATAAGAGGGTAGAAAATCAAGTTTTCGTCCGCGTTTTACAGCGACTAATAAAGTGGCGGTCTACGGAAATGTTATTAAATTGGAGACGCGACGGTGACGGAGCGGTCTTGTCCGCCAACAAAAAATAGTCCAGGAGAAGATCCCCTCTGCACTTAATCGACAAAAATAAATACTATTTTATAATTATATTATATGAATAAAATATATTATCTATAAGTGTAATATATTTACCTTAAAAAATTAAAAAATGTTTGTTGTTTGAGTTTCATGTTGCACAGTTAAAATGTAGCCCTGCCTGCTATTTTAGCGTAAGCTGTGTTGCAGCAGTCGGTGTCTTCCCCAACTTAGGGATCAATATACAAACAATAGAAATAATATAAAGTAAAAACGTAAACAAGATACCCAATTAAAAAGAAACAAACTTATTATGTTGTGATATCCATGATATTCAAAGCTAAAATGCTCTTTTTGCAAACTGTATCCAACAAACTGGTTTTATTGCAAATGTCGGCACGGGATGAGTAAATAATAGCAAGTAATATAAATTCGGATGACTCGAGAAAAGAAAATTTAAAAAATAGGTGTGAGACGAGTCAATAACACAGAGTGGGTTGACTTAAGAAAACGTCATTTGAGTCAAAACGGTTTGAGATCTGTAGGGGCGAAGACGGAACAAGCCGTAAAAATATATAATTAATATGAAAAGGGGAATTGTTACGTGTATGTGATGATAATATTATTTAACTACGTGATGGAATGATAATAAATAATAAATGTATTTTAATCGATATGGTTAGGGTAGTAAACAAATAATTAGTATAGTAAATCGCGTAATAATTTTGTCCCATTCAGTTCTTTTAAAAGATCTTCAAGAGATTCTACAATCAAATCGTTGCAGCCATTCATTAATAAATTTTTGAAGCTTTTATGATTGCATCATTCTGATGCTGGTTACAGAGTTCAATTGACTGTATAGAACTGGTGCTGTACGGTTTAAATGCAAGAGCATAGTCCTACATTAAATTGTATTATATATGCAACTTTCTTCAACAAAACAGATGTTAGGCTTATTATTTATTTGCAAGAACGTTTCTTATTAAATTAGAAAATGCATGTTTAGAAAACTAGATAAACATCACGAATGAGTGAATTCTTGCTGAATGTTAATCAGCAGGCGGATTTGGTAAATATTTAAACCGGCAGCTCCCGGCCTACAATCCCCTCGCTGGCTCGCATCCAGCGGCATGCGACTTGCATCACGTCCGTTCCACCCTTGCTTTATATGTTTTACTTACTTATTTCTTAGAATGTGAACTATCAAGTCGGTTAAAGTAGGGATTCTTGTGAAATAGTTGTAAACGCATTAGGTTTCATTTCAGACAAAGATACTATTTGTGATGTTATAGAGCTGTAAATAAAATGAGAGCACGCGAGTAGTAACCGCCGTCTATCTTACCTATGAGGTTCCGTAACAACTAATTACCAGCTCAGCTAAATCTATATAACAAAAAGATGCTCGCAAGCATGACGAAACATTGTGATACTAAATCCATGCTCGCAAGTCTTTCAAATACCTATTTTATTTCTAACACTGTCATCTATCAATTTTATTGTTTTTCAAAGTTAGGTTCGGAGTGATAGTTCTGTGACTTTCACACTCGTTAGGTTAGAAGTAAAAGCAGCAGCTTTCAAGGTTAAACGCTTCGTGTTCGAAGTGAGACAGGCCTGGCGAACCGTTGGGGCCGACAATGGGATCGCTATGTCTCAGTCCCGCAAGCCGTGCTTTCGCAAAACAGTATTTCTAAAAATAGAATTATAATTATTCAATATTTTAATCATTGAGCAACACGGTACCGTTCTGAACGGGCCAGAGGCCTGTGTGGCTCAATGATTTTAATATACAAAAATTCAATGTGGAAGATAATGAAATCACAATTTTATGAATTTCCGGGCGCCATTACAAACTGTATCTGCCGTGATTGATATTCCGCCCTCGTCATGAGTAAATTTAGAGATCCGTGGATCAGGTAAAATTAATGTGAAGCCATGAAAAAAATATAACAAGGACACTTCATATTATTTCAAACAATGTATCTAGTAAATGTGCTAATTAAATAATATGTTGAAAAAATAACATTGTGTATACTTTCGAGCATTTGCCTCCAGAGTGCGCTCCAATACTTTTTTAACGCTGTTAGGTATGTCCGCGTTTGGCCACCAACTCGCCTGTTGGTAAGCGACGATGTAGTAAAAGATGAAGCATGCAGACTTAGAAGATAGCTATTCACTCTAACCTTGAAAAGCTCCAGATTGCATCCTTCAGGAAACAAGGAAGCCGGCAGTTTGTTCCACTCCTTGATTAGAACCGTAGACTCAAAATGTTTTATACGTATCCAAGGGAAATCTACATGTACTTCAGCCACATAGCCCATAACATATTATTTTATTGGGGAAATTTCATTCAAAAATCGACGACGACAAATAAAACTGTGAAACTGTAGAATTGAGGTTATACAAAAAAGTTTGTGCTCGCGAGATCAACTGTTACTAATTACTTATTTGTCTATGCTGTGCAAGGCAAGACGAGGTCGCGCACGTGTCACGCTAAGCATTCCTTGATAAAGGTCACCGAATGTGATAGAAACTATAGTCGGTTTAACCGACTCAATTTAACGTGAGTATTCCCGTTTTATTAAAAAAAAATGTGTCAAAACCATGTCAATTTTGTAGTAAAGTTGTCTGTCAATTAATCAGAGCTCAGTAAAATGCGGCGCGTAAAGCGCGTGCGTTGCGGATGTGTGCACTTTCACCAATATTTCATTAGAAAAGACGGACTTTATAAGTCTAACATGATAAACCTCCAATCCATAACATATCTCTCAAACATACAATACATAGTATAAATAAATCTTTCTACCAATTATTACGTTCGTATTTCTGAGGTTTAGTGCAATAGTGGTACTCGAATGATTCGATTGAAAGTCGCTTATTCGTCCAAACATCGGCCCGATATCGTCGAGTGAGGCCATAAAGCGTTTTATGGCAAGGCGAGATAACGCGGAAACACTGATACAGATTTATTCAAAAAGCCATGTAATTTAGAAACACTAGCGCGTTTTAACTGTATTGCTTTACTTAGTTGAGGTGAAACTTTTATTTCGACGACGTTGGTACCACAGCATACGAAAGGAAAATTTTGAAAAAAAACCTCTGTAACTTGAGTATTTTCAAACTAAAGTGTATAATATTTAGATGGCATGTCATTGGCATATTTTATTACGTTTTATCATTATTGGACTTGAGTTTTTGCTGTATTCATTAAATTAATCTTCTAATTTAAAATTACAACAGTCAAAAGTCGCCATTTAATTCTCCGACGGCCTAGAAAATTGATACCGACAATGAAATGAGTATTTTTCGACCCATTACCCTTAACTTTCCTCATAATTCCAACACACGTAACCACGTATTAATAATCCCTTTAGCTCTCCTTTCACGTTCTATTTCCAACTCTAATAAACTTTAATATCTCAAATGAAGAAATCCGAGATTTTCGCGAACGCCTTCGCATCTCCGAGAACATAAATCGCAATTTAAAAATAAAACACGAACCGGCAAGAAAGCTTTCACCGACCATCTTTGAACATGTTTCAAATCGTTCCTAGGAGATGTTCATCCGCACTCACCGCCACAATCCAATTTAAACCTAAAGCTCAAAGAAATATAGCTTAATGTTCTCTTTCACAGGGTTGGAATATTCGAAAACCATTCACGCGAATATAGTTTCTATTCCATATGCATAAACAACACAATCAAATAAGTAGGACTGTCACGGAATTGAGATACGGAAAGCGGAACGTAAAGTCTTCTTGTATTCTGTCGTGAACACTAGTATGTTATATTTCGGAGAAAAACCAGCATAAAGCTGACTAACATGATATTAAAACCGTAGTACTTGTATTCTCTTTGATTAAAACCGAATAATAAAAATATGTTCTTTGAATAGAATTGTTAAGAAAAATGTCAATGACACTCGACAAACTGATACATGATCGATACATTTTGTCAAGTGTCATTTTCTATGAAAGAGCTGTTTTTTTCTTCTTCTCGTTTTCAGGGTTGATCCCATAGTAAAAGTTGTTCATAATGATGAGTACTATGAGCCCTTCTCGGCTTAGCATACCCTTTCTTTATAACCCTGTAGAAGCGCGTGGTAAGGTACGAGTATACTGTAATCTCGGGGAGCACCTGAGATTTCGACTGCACTCCATTGATAACATAAAGTATTCAACTAAAAGTACCAAGAGCCTGTGATAGATGGCTTGCCATGGATACTTACCAAGTATCAACTGAGTTTTGCACGGAGTTAATGTAAATCTGTGCTAGATTTGCATTTTTTTTTAATTTATTTATTTATTTGTAGGCTTGCGTTTGACTGCCATCACGTCTGATGTTAAACAAGGATGCAGGCTACGATGGAGCACACTTGCCTAAAAGAAACCGATTCACTCGCGACTGAAGACACCCAGATTATAATTATCAGGAAAAACCCACTCGGGCAGCGCATTTCACTTTTTGCAGTTCGAATAAAGAAAGTGGAATTAAACCGTCCTTGCATTGATATGCAGCTGGGTTATATAAGCTTTCACTATCTCAAAACCTTGGGTTTGAAGGAGGTTCGAGGTTTTTTCTTAATTTCTACAATTCGAAAGAAGTTTTAACTTAAGCTTTAACTTAAGAATGTCTCGGACATAATTATCCGAAACCATTTCGAGTTTATACAAAATGACTGTATGATCCCGGTAAGTTCTAAAACTGCGATCAAAGCCACCAGAAGATGAGGAGTAGCGTCTTATTAGTAAACGGTGAACGTTCTGCGATCCCCAAGCCTATTGAGGTGAGGATTATGGCAACCCACCTGTTTTCTAAGGGGGAGGCCTTTGTTCAGCAGTGGACGTAACCTGTTATATTTTTTTTTAATTTATGTTTCTGTCGCTCAACTGATGTTAAGCGTCACGCTGGTACATAACAGTTCAGTGGCACCCGGAATTTTGGACTTTAACAATTCAAAACCATTCGCGGCAATGCATTGCGCTCGTCACCCGGAGATATTAGATGTCTCTTTGTTCCCAGTGATTTTGCTGAAAACATTTCCCTTCAATACGGCTCACTTCAGTAATGTATGCACACTACTACTTGGTGGTTGAATAAATGGCAAAAGTGTGTTACTTTCCCAGTTGGACTCTAGAAGAGTCCTACTACTACACAAATGGCTGATTATGATGTGACATCCTAACTAATATTATAAATTCGAATGTAAGTAACTCTGTCTATCTGTCTCTATGTCTATTTGTCTCTCTGTCTCTGTCTCTCTGTCTCTATGTCTATCTGTCTTTGTCTCTCTGTCTCTTTGTCTCTTTGTCTCTCGGTCTGGGTGCTTGTTGCGTTATCATTGCTAAACGGCTGAACAGATCAGGGTACATTTTAGCGTAGATATAGCTTAAGGGTCGGAGACGGACAAATACATTTTTTTTGTAGGTCCACGCGAAGTCGCGTGTATAAGCTATTACATAATTAAAGAGAATACATATGAGTTTTTGTTGTTACTTAATAACGGCCATAAAATATAAATACAATTAAAGATTCAAGTAATTACTGTTTCCAATAATTTTGTGGCTTCTAATTCTGATGACAAAATGTAGGAATACTGTAGTCTAATCTTTACCCAGTTACACGCCGACTTCGTTGGTGAACGGTCGTCGAAAATAAGAGATGTGACGTAGTTAGCTCTACTAATTAATTTAGACAAATTTCCAGTAGGACATAATTATAGGACTCACTGTTCGGATTGACATATCCCTTACTTTTGAGATATTTGGAGAAAATAGAAAAAAAATAAAAAAAATCGTGTCTGAAAATATGACGTAAATATAAACGTAAGCAATGTAGTGTTCTACGCCTGACTTTCGACATTACCACAACTATCTAGTTGATAGATTTTGGCTCTTTGGTATTTGAAGGAATTCTAGTCGGTCCGAGCAATCAACGGCCGCTAAAATAACAAGGTCGTAAATCAACTGTACCATACATCACCGCTTCAACAAGAGCCAGTGCTAATGGTCCAGCAGCACGGAGCAATGGACTCGTCTCCATCCTTACTCTAGTGATTTAGTACTTTATGTTTCTGGA
Organism: Apocheima hispidaria; assembly: GCA_947579745.1. Lineage (NCBI taxonomy): Eukaryota > Metazoa > Arthropoda > Insecta > Lepidoptera > Geometridae > Apocheima > Apocheima hispidaria. Next base: position 538,934 of record OX388162.1, on the reverse strand, counting down.
CAAGTATTAAACAAGTGTCCTGAAGTGTATTTATTTGAAATGTGCTCGGTCTGTGTTTTGGAGAGTATTATTTACTTTGTGTTTTCTTTGATCAATCCCTTAACGTGACTTATTTCCGGCACTGCGAAGTTTTATGTGACCTACAAGCGTTTTATAAAGTAAGTATTTTGTCATAAAGTCAATTTTTACTATCCAAGAAATCATTACTAGAAAATGTCGTCTAAATCCTTGTCTGAGGAGTAATATCTCAGAAATTACTAAAAACAAAAATGTTAAAATTACCAAAATACTTAATATAAATCATGCATACCTGACTGGCTTCGTGCAATATTTTGACCGCCACAGCATAATTCCTTATACGAAACAGGGAAAACAGGGATTTCAAAAAGGGATTCAAAAAATGTCGTTGACGGTGATAAGCATGTTTTTATAGATAAATACCCTTATTTATAAGTAGAATTCTGTGATAACTACATACTTATTGTCAACTGTAGACGTAACGTTGTTGCCGTGAAGGGCCCGCTAGTGCTTGTCAAGTATAGACGTCTATGACTATGACTATATAACGTCGCTAAATCTAAAAAAATAATTATGTGCTAGGCTATCATAAGTCGCTAAAATCTATAAAAGAAAATTATACGTTAAACATATTATGTAGGTGCATATTATGCTGTTAGTTATTGACGCTATGAAATTACATTCAGGCCACTAATCAATTATCAAAAACCACGCCATCGGTTAGATTGATGCGGCTTTTCCAAACAAAGTCTTTCCACCTCTAAGCTCTAGAGTATTTAAGCTCCACAATGGCCTATTAAGATACCTCCGGCATCGATACGGTGTCGTATAAAATTTAAGTATAACATCAAGGTATCGGGAATAAAGGGGCTACACAAGCGGTATTATGACGTAACTAAATGTAGTAAAAGTCACCCAAGCAATGTTGAGCAATTAAGTTTTTTGTTTGCAGTATTATATGACATTTTTCGCTATAAAATGGAACCTCTTTTCCATGTCGATGTTTTAAACGTACTATGATATTTTGTCTAGTGGGAGTGTTCGTGTTTCGAACCAATTTCAACAGGTAGTTGTGACGGATGTTTTTTGTTTTTTTGACTATTTGAAGAGTTATTTAGGGTTTATTTTCGAAAAAAATATTGTGCCTTTAATTAAAATCCCAAAATTGGCAACCAAAAATTCACATGTTATATTTTAAAAGAAAGTTTCATTATATTTCAATAGGGTTCTTTAAAATGTATGCACCTAACAATTGCCATAAAATTTGAAACTAAAATAATAATTAGTAAATTTGATGTACAATTAAATTGCAGAGTACAAATCCGTTAACACACTTTAATATGAACATTAGGACCATGTTCTTAATTAATAATATCACGCAATGCCAATATGCGCCGATCATATATTGAAATGGCAAATCACTCATTTAATGTGTTAATTAATTATTAATGCGAGCTGGCCCCTTACATACTGTTATACCCGTGTATTTATTTATAAATGTATGGTGTAAGGTAAAAGATTAAATAGCAAATTAAAATACATGAAAAAGATTGCTATATGTGAATACCACCAGTGAGAATCCTGGTCATTAGTATTGGCTTAATGCTAAAGTTGTCTATATTTTGTTTGGTGTTTGATACAGCAACATAACGTTTAACATTTTGTTTTAGTGGTAGGGCTCTTCTGCAGAGTCTGCCTGGGGAAGTATCAGATGTTTTGTTTTAATAAAACGGGAATACTCACGTTGAGTCGGCTATTCCGGCTATAGTTTCGATCACATTCGGTAACCTTTATCAAGGAATGCTAAGCGAGATACACGCGCGACCACGTCTTGCCTTGCACTGCGGGCTGCAGTGCGTCACGCGTGTGACGTCAACGGTGTTTGTTACCAGATATTTGCCAGACATTTCTTGATACAACCAATTTATTGGCGCATAATTCATTTTCATGAACCCACGATGAGTAATTAAGTTATAATTGACAAAAAACGCATAAAAAAATTTGAAATTTGCCACGCTGAGCGAAACGTTGCACCTTAATTAAATGAAAAAAAAAATGCATTTGAACTTGCAACAATACGGATTCAGCGAATGGTCAATCACAGTCAGTCCCTGGAATCACTTGCGAACTGTGAACACGCGACGTCCTTAGCTTCAGAAACCTTAGACCATTTTGGCCCATGTTTGCATTAAATTGTATTTTTATATCTACTTGTGTACCGAATGAAGATGGAATGATCGGAATTCATGTTATTGTTGAACAAAAAACATTATAATGAAACACTTTGTGCCCGTAAACTCAGGAGAAAGGTGTGTTGTTGTAATAATGATAATAAAAAAGAAAACACGTAGATATAAACGTATTCAACGAACTTAAATATAGCTATTTCTTACTTTCCGAATCTTCTTTCGCACTCTTTGGCAAAAAACGGTGGCTAGTTCACAATGAGCCGTATCTTAGCAACCAGAATGTAAACAGACTGAGCGGAGCCGAATTCAAAGCGACATTTTGTAGGTAGAAACTGTGTAAAATTAATTCCTTAACGGTACTCAAATTGTCGTAGAACAAATATACTTACAAATGCCGATTTTTTTCTCATAGACTCTGAGACAATCGCTTTGCTCGTTCAATTACTTATCTCATACAATATTAAAAGTTCGACGTCTATTACCACGATACTAACATAATTTTAGTTATGTTTAGCAATATTAAGTAAGCTACTGTTGTATCAGTTTTCAAGCCGCCCGAAAGTTCAAGTGACTCTTCAACGTCTCAATCTTAACCCAATCTCCAAGAGGTTCAGTCGCCAGTATCTTCTAACATAAGTACCAATTACTCGGGTTAGTCACGAGTGCCGATTCGCTAATCCAGTAAATTAATTATTTAATGAAGCCAAATAAGCATTTGAGCATGATTAAGCCACTTGGACTGAGGGACTGTTTGACGACACTGGTAGTCAAAAACAGTGTGAGTTTATATATATATTATTATAACAGAATTCGTATCATAAAGAAATGGTTTGTATTATTTTATATTATTTATCTCAGGAAAAATGTATGGAATTTTCCACGTGGGTGAAACTGCGGGGCGCTGCTAGTATTATATATAAACTAAATACACTCACTTTCCACAAACAATTTAAACACAAAATTAATTTTTAGAAAAAATAAATAAACAAAGAACGACTTCAAGACCTATAATTGTGTACAAACTTAAATTAAAAAGTAGAAATAGTTTAATTACTTCAAAGCAAACAGCATTAAAGGACAATAAACGAAATTATTGATACTTATTTTAATTTTTTTTAAAACCCATTTACAATCTATAACCAGTTATATTTAAAATCGGTGCCAGCCAAGAATAAGAGCAGCCAGAGATTATAAATTGTAAATAAGTTTGTATATATAACTTGTTAATAAGTTTATAGGCCTTGAAGTCGATATTTTTTTCTAGAAATTATTTTATTAAAACTGTATCGGAGCACCTGGTCAATGTAATGCGTGTCTTTAAATGTCTATGGATAATTTGACTTCCTCGGTAAAAATGTATCTTAGTAATTCATGCTAATGCGGTCTTCGATTCTAACTCTGCGGCCACACTAAGTTCCTCGTGCTGCGCTGTATGTATGTAGCTGTATGCTGCGCGTACGGCCACACCCTGCTCTACCCGTGCCTCTCCTCGCGCTATTCATCCCGTTTACGCCTTTGGTCTAACCATCGTTCTATTTCGCTGGTCTTTTGACTCGCACTCAAAAAACCGACAAAATCAGAAGCGGTGGGCAAGGCGAGGATCATGACAAACTGCAGGACGAGTAACCAATGTGGAAAACTACGTCTCTGCCTATTTTCCTAGCTACTTCCATCACCTTTCGTCTAGTATGTGGCCGCACCCTAGGCTATTGTGAATGTTTTCTTACAACAATATGTCTGTATTGTCTTTTATAACTCTATTTATTTCTTTATTACACTAATTTCAATTATTTTGTTAAATTTAAATAAAATTATTATTCATAAAAATGATAACAAATCAAATGCCCATAAACGAATCTTTTTACTAACAAATGCCCATAAACGAATCCTTTTACAAACAAATGCCAATAAACGAATCTTTTTACTAACAAATGCCAATAAACGAATCTTTTTACTAACAAATGCCAATAAACGAATCTTTTTACTAACAAATACCAATAAACGAATCTTTTTACTAACAAATGCCAATAAACGAATCTTTTTACTAACAAATGCCAATAAACGAATCTTTTTACTAATAAGTTGATAACCAGTTGAGCAGTTTGTTGACGATTTTGGACTATTCCATACACATTACGGCATAACATCCGTCGTAAAGTATTTATGTGTTTGGCACAATTCAGTTTGATTGTGCTCCTGTCTCGAGCACTTGTGTTTATCGATGTTGGGACTTTTTATTGCCAGTACTTACCTCATTTTGCAGATTTATGGGGAAATACATTATACAGTCGAATAAAATCTCTGTTATGAGTTGATGGTGGTTCTCGTAAATATTCTGAAATAGATTAAATGACATGGAAAATTATTATTAGTTTCGTAAAGGATAAGGTTGAATATTGTGGAAATTTGTTTTACATTGTTCAGTCACTCTGTTTATTTTATAATTGATTAAAATAATTGTTTAGCTTCTAAGTATCCTATGAACCATTAATTCTTCCGATAAAAAGTAAAAGAAGCCCTTCGCCCTAAGTTTCTAATTAGCTAAAAAACTTAAAGTGAACCCCCTCTTTACATGTACCGGAGCTACCCTTATTATACAAAAAAAAAAAAAAACTGTTTCTAAACTGTAGGTATCTACAGTGTAGGTAACTTAGACTATCGTTGTGCAAAATGTATGCAAGTTTATAACTTTGGAAATTATATGGTTTTAAAAGATTCAGACAGACAGACAGACGAACATCTCGAACTTATAATTTTGTCAGATGTACCTTGCAAAATATGGGCCGAAAAGTTACTTACAATGACACCCTCCTCCCCCGCCATTTCTAAACTATGCATCTCAGAAACTTTTAATCTGCCATGTTGACAGATTTTACAAAAACCTTTCTTTTAAAATTATTTCGGGTAACATGTGATAATTACTTTTTGAGATCTGCGGTAAAAACTGATAAATACTTCAAACGTCCTACGTGCCTACGGAACCCTACTACGCAAGGCCCGACATGCTCTTAAAAAAATATTTATAATAATATTAATTTAATGATCTAGAGATCATTTATTGCCACAGTTTGTATTTTCCCAAATAAGTACTCGGATAATATTTTAAGTAGCTTGAATGTGTGAGCTGTGCGCGTGAACATCCTAAATACAAATTCGTCGGAATAATGAAAACTGACTAAAGGTGAACACGACAAATAGTAAGCACTCATTTAAAAAGGCTTCCCCAAAATGCTACAAAATAAAAGTGTTTACAAAAACATCCGTCGTTCAAAGTTTCAAAAGAACAAAACGTAAAAATGTGTCGTAGTTTGTCAAAGAAAACATGAATCATTTAAATTTTCAATACGAAATTAGGACGAGGGAGGTCTATCAAAGGGCGTGCCCTCGTAACTTGGCAAGATATCGCGGTAAAAGTTAAATTGATACATTTTTAACAAGTTTCGGCTTGTCTCGGTCGGTTGTGGTCAAAGGTAGAGTCGTCTGTGTTTTAATATTAATATTTCAAGTTTTCCGCCTTTTTTCACTTCACATACTCCGATGATCTCGACCGCACAAGTCTGAAGAGAGTGCGCGCACAAAATTTAGCTGCAACAATCCTTCTAGAAAATTTGAAAAGTTACTGTATTTCTAAACAGACTTCAAGACTCATCTAATAACCTAACTGTCATCTTCAAATAGATTCTGCACTCAGAACTATCTAAGTGCACCACGCGTCGCATCGGTCATGACGTTTGATGTGCAGTGCGCTTCACTCTATCATTGCTAGGCGTGACAAGTGTTGGCGTTACCTTGAGATACACAATAAATAATCCTAACTAATATCATAATTCAGAGGAATATAGCCGCAGTCGTATCAGGCTATCGTACCAATAAAGCTTCGAGGTATGAAAATGAATACGTTCGTCGCGAGGAAAAAACTTCGTTTGCGCGATTCAGAACTTCCTACATTACATCTGTTAGTCCATACAAAACGTCAAAAGTTGCACAAAAATGGATCAATGCCATCTAGCGAACTCTTAGAAGTAACTTTGTATCTCTGTATGGATGTTTGTCGCGTTATCACGATAAAAGGCTGAACGGATCTTGATACAATTTATATGGAGTTACTGTATATCACAAAACGGACATAGGATACTTTTTTTTTATGTTCACGCGAACAAAGTCGCGGGTAACAGCTAGTATATTATAAATGTTAAATGGCGACAATGAGACAAAAAAGGTCAAAAGTCGTACCCTTTGCTGTCTTGATACTGTAAATGAAACGTGTGGTCCCCGCTCGCGCCTCTCACTCGTTCCTTCTCAGAAAGAGTTTTTCTTCATAAGTTTTAATCAAAACATTCCTACCCCCGCCAGCAGCGTGACGCGGCTGCTTATATTAACATAATACATCGTCTTATTACACGAGAATATTGTTTATTTTTTGGCCTCTTGAGGTAAATATTGCCCCTTGTACGTGGCGTGCTTTAAATCTGCTGTTTTGGGACTTATCTCTATAGTGAGGTTGAGGTATTCAAATTGTAGCTATTTGGTTGGATTTAGGAGTGAGTTATAGATGTTTTTACATGCGAAGCCTATGTATTAGCAAGTGAGGGCTGTTGTGGCGGTTTTTTTTTTATCAGAGAGCCTGGAGAATTACCGTTGCAACTAAGATAAGCAGAACAGTGCATATAAATCGATCAATGATTACAGTACAAATATAACAGTAAAAAGTTAACGATGTGATTTGCACCACCTTACCGAGCAAGATTTTGAAGCCAAATTTTTAGGTGACAATTCTACCAAGAACAGGCGTCGCGTTTACCATCAAACAAACAACAAACGATACAATTGTTAAGGACACGCGCATCACTTACCATTAGACAAACAACCCGGTTCAACTCTACATTCTAGATTAGTACCGTGTAAGAGAAATAAACAACAAAGTTACCAGTGCTCAGATTTTAAATACTCCATTGAATTTTAATAAGGGTATAAACTAAGTACGTTTGGTGAATACTATCTATTCAGTACGGGTGTACAATCTACGGGTTTTACAAATCTACGTCATTTTTGACAGATGTCTGTGTCAACAGGACTATTAGGAGTTCGAATAACTGGTAACATTTTCGTTTCGCTGAGTTGACGAGAAGTGGCGAAACAACTTTGTGTCATAAACGAGTTTGACAGCAAAGATTGGTTCAACGTGATCATTGGGATTGATCGGGATAGGTACAAATGCGCATATTATTTTCCAGATTTCCCAAGAATAACACGCCAGTCCAAAAATTGTAAATTGTTTTATCGTTTGACAGGTTGATTCCTTAAACACAGCCGAAGTAATGTGATCTTTAAAACTTAAGCCTGAAACAGAAATGCAACACACAGTTTTTAAAAATACAGTCTATACACAAAAATTTGCAAATTGCAATTTGCATTGCAAATTTTGAAAAAAAAAATAAGCCAACAAATATGGTATTTATTTAATTTTCTATTCCCTTGTACATACAGCTATCAAATATTCGACTTGAAGGTGGTAGTTGTCTAGAATAGCACTAGAAAATACCACGGTGGTTTCTATCTGTTGGGACTTGTGCCCACCCCCGATCGTTCCAACTATCGCCACCTCAAACAACATTTCGAACTGGCCACTAAGAATGCTTTCAACACAGATAATAACACTGTCACATCAATATTAACTTTTATTATTTTATCTGGCCGAGTCCAGAGCATCACGAGTCATAGGTAATAAAGTGGGGGCGTCAGTAAAAGTTTTATTCCCGTAATGGAGGGGCCATCATTGGCCGAGGCTGGGCTCAGCAGTCGAAGTCGACTTTATGTCGTCATGGATTATTGACTCTTTCAGTGCCTATAGACAATGTTACGAAGTTTGGAAGAGCATAGACATTGGGTTTAGTTGTGTGTGATATTAGGTTCATTTTAATGTTGGTGTACCTGATTATCATATCAATTTTGTGGCTTTTTTTTTCGTTGCAATCTTTGACTATAAGTTTACACGACCTTATATCTTGACAACCTTTTGACCGATTTTGCTCATATTCGATATTCTTGATAAGAATTGAGTACCTAAAGTTTATGCCAAATATTATCAAAATCGGCCGGGAAATGGCGCCGCAGTAAACTACAAACATTCAAATTTACATTTTAATTATATAGGCCGGTCAAGGTCAATAGTATATATTTTTTTAAATGCGTATCTATCCAACTATCTAATGTTAGTAGAGTTACTTGGTTCAACACTATAACAAAAAAAAAAAAACGTTTAAGAATAGTCAAGGCTACCAGGATTGTCATAATTCTTAATAGTAATCCTGTTACACCTAAGTACAAATCTGTTCCGCAAATCGAAAAAATATATCTTATATTAAAACGTTTTCTACAGAATTCTTAAGGAACTCTAAAATCCTGACCCATTTCGCGCCACATAAATATTTAATACGATTGGTTGATATTCAGAAGTGGCGATAGAGGAATTATGATTGCATCGAGCGATCTGAGCTATAACCTTCTCTATTTAATAGGATATAAGGGTGGTTATAGCTTATCGGTTAGCAGTGATTACCGAGTTGAGTGGATGAGTCTTTTATCGAGTTTTTAGGGTATTGTTATAGGTGATTCTACCTAACTATAGTGATTCGAAGCGTTAATTAACTAGTTAATAAATTAAGAAGTTAGGTTTCGAGTTATAAATGATTTCGATTCTGAAGTTTTAGTGAAAGATTGGATACATTTTGTAGTTTTGTGAGGACGCTGTTGCCCGCGTCCTCTGATGGTCCTGGGCGCAGTTGTAGGACATAGCCTCGGGTATGTCCTAAAACAACGAGTCCAACGAAATTACTGGGTATAAAAATATTTAAATTATAATTATTCAACATCAGCGTCACGAGCGCAATGCATTGCCGCGCATGGCTTTCAATTGTTGTAGTTCAATGTTTGTAATGGCAACTGTGACGGGTGAGCGTGACGCTTACCATCACATGGGTGGTTTAATCGCCTCTCCACTCGGTTCATAAAAAAAGACTAGCATAAAAAAATGCTTATAAATAGCTAAATGGCATTTACACACATTTTTCTATTTTTCCATAATTTTTCTGGAGTAAAAAGGATTTTTTGCCCTTCCTTGTGATTTAAACTGCTACTTCGACAAATTTCATCGAAATTTTCATTGAGGCTATACTATATAGTTTAGTTATAGTTAGGTATTAGGTTAGGTTAAAATCATGTCACCTTCGAGCGCCTAAAAATCTCTGATAGTAGAGCTATGGCCCATATAGCGTAGACATGCAAGCATAATTACAAAGTAGTTACGCATTTTTAGCGAAGCTCTTTAAAATTAAGCCATTAGCAAAACATGAAAGACTGCGTGCTCAGAGTTATTTTCCGAAAACTTCTTAAAATAACCGGTCAAATGCTAGTCGAAATCGCAGACCGAGGGCTCCGTCCTAAAAGTATTTGTTTCCCTTCCTTGACTTAGTGGATACTTAGTTCGAACCCGACTCACACTTGACCATTTTTTAAAATGTTTTGTTAGTGTTAGAGTTAAGTCTGACGCTTGTGTGTACTAATGTAATCATATCAGTTCCATGTACCCTCTCACGTAGAAGTATATTATAAGAATGTAAAATATGTTCACTGTTGGCGTATCTCAATACATAAATAAAAACGTATTTATGATAGAGCAAAAATACGTAATACAAAGTGTAAATTGTATTGTATTATAAATTGAACCTGAATGTTTGCTTGTATTTTCAATTAGGAATTTAGAAAATTATAAATAATGTTGTGACATAAATGTAAATGTGTAATCGTTTTTATTAATTTAATTAACTAAGTAATTTGGAGAAAAAATATCTTGGGTAATGATTTGTAATGTTTTTATTATTTGTTAGGACATAACACATATTCTATGGAAGTTTAAAGCTGCTGACTACTGTTCAAATGATAAAGCCTTTAAAACAGGACGGACAGGCAGACAGCGCAGGCTTAGTAAGTGAGCCCAGTTGACACTCTTCGGGTAGGGATCCCTGAAAACAAATCCTTAATTCGTATTTTTTTAAGATTGGCTACAACTTATTTAGTTTAATCTATTTTATCGTATCTAGTTCGGCGTAAATAATGTAAATAAGCTCTCATAATGAGTTTCATAAATCTCCCAACAATGAACAAAATTAGTAACATATTAAATGTAAATCACCAAGTTGACATTATTTTCGGGCTAGATTGTAATACTCTTGAAAATACCTTTTATTATGAGTGTTACGGCCACGTTCGCACTTTAGCTGCTCTTTCACAGTGGGGCCATTTATTTTATATCGTTCATTTTTATTTAAGCGCTCGCTCCCCTTCAGCTATCTCGTTCGCATTTTTAAAATTATTCTAATATAAAATTACTGTGTGTATATAAAAAAAACATTAATTTATCTTTAGAATACCTTTGGCAATGTGTTATAGCAATTTTCTTGTTATTATGTTGGTGACGGAGAAAGAAAACACGAAAAAAAAACTCCTTCTTCTTCGTCACAATCAAAAATGTAAAACGTGTGTCAGGGTTTCATCTGGATATTGGCGGTTAACCCTGAAAGTGGCGGTCGCCATTTTCCTGTTTTTTGGCAAGTGGCAGATTTTTATTGTCAAAATTTCTACGTTTGACGATCGAACACCTCGTGGTCGTCCGCCACTTATTGAAAAACGTACACCACGAGGTGGTCGGGCTGCCACTCAAGTGATAAAGGTTCAGAACAAAACAAAAAACCGAAGCTACTTATTTTTTTGAAGAATTCACTTGGAATGCATAGGATAACTACTCTGGGCAATTTGGCCTAACAATTAGAATCACAGTTTGTCTGAAATTTTCAGAGAATAGTTAACAGTCACAAACTCACGGAATAGAGGAATTATTGATGATATTATTATATGCTCACAGGCGTTGTTGAGAACGCCGCCGTTCTCAACAACGCCAGTGTAAAAGGCCCCGCAGTCACGCGATACTCCCATCTCGTCTGTTCCAAGCCTAATTACCGCTATCGGTCTGTCACAGACCTTATTATTGTACGCTCCGTGTTTTGGACTCCGGATAATTATGGTTTGAGGGTGAAATTACTGGAGAATTATGTTAGTTGCTGTGAAATGCAGCGGATAGTGTAGGGATATGCTGGGTTTAAATAATACTAGTTTTTCGACCCACACTGTGGACTCTAACTTACGTAAAAATATTTTTAGTGTCAAAAAATCTCATTTTCAAAAACCTTAACCCTTATAAATAAGAAGTATAAGAAGTTTTAGCTAACATTGGTACAGGTTTTCACCTGCTTGTAGAGGACTACATACTACATACTTAACGATTGCTAAAAGAGATGATGCGGCGCGGTAAAAGAATACTATAAAGATTGATTAGGATTGGGCTAAAATGTAGTAGATGAATCGTGTTCCATAAGTATAACAAACGTATATTTTCTTTCACGATTGTCGTCGTAATATATTATTATAGGTAATATTACAAGAGATTACTTTAAATGTATTTTATTTCTAGATCCTTATTGTGTTATATTACAAAAGATTACCTAAGTACTTACTCAAAGAGATGAAGATCAAACAAAATTACTAAATCTATTAGGTTAAGTTCACATAGAACCTTAGCTTGTTTATGAAAAAAATAACCTTTATTTTATTTCAAATTTGAGATGATTTTGCTAGATATACAAGAATACTTAAACTAACTTAGTTGAATGTCGCCTGAATAAGATTTATGCAGACGTAACGGCTGTACTTTCTGGCTCGCGAAGCTTCCAGGACATTCGGGTATGAATTTTGCTGGACCGTAAACGGAAGAGTCTTCATAAGGAAGGTGGAAGGTTCGCCCCCAATCGTCGTCACCAGTGAGAAGCAACTCGAAGACCTGAAACAACAAAACTGAATCAGACTTTTAGTGATATGAAACGCGCACACACGATTATCCTACTAACCCTAACCTCAACTAATATAGCAAATATTACACTATCCACTCAAGCTAATATACAAGCCCTCACTCTCTCACCTTTATTCTATTGTATAAAAAGCATCTCAAAAATTCCAGTTATGCCCGTTATACAGATTATCACGTATTTAAGATTGATCATGATTGTCCAATTACTTTTACCAGTAACATTGAAGGAGACCTTTACATCTAAAAGCTGTAACTATGGATAAGGATAAACAAAACGAATTATGCAACCAAATAGACGACTTTTCAATACCAAAAGCCAAACTATATCAACCAGAGCTATGTGGTAATTTTGTTACGACTAATGATAAATCTATAAACATTTTGTCACTGAATATTAGAAGCGTAAATCAGAATTTTAATAAGCTGGAACTTTTATTGCAGAGAATAGGTTTCGATTGTGATATAATAATACTTACGGAATGTTGGATTCACAACAACAGACCTTATCCTATACTAGCAAACTATAAATCTTCACACACTACTAACTGCATTAATCAAAACGGGGGAGTTATAGTATATTCGAAAACACAACTAGATGTGGAAATAATAGAACCAAATATGACAGACACAAACTGCCTCCTTATAAAGGTTGGCAACGATATGGCCATTGTTGCGTTGTATAGATCACCATCATTTTCCAACACAAATCCATTTTTAAACTCACTTAACGATTTACTTGTATCTATTAAAAACTTCCAAAACATTATTCTCACGGGTGACTTAAATATAAATATAATAGCGAACAATTTAAACGAAAATACCACTAAGTACTTAGATTTACTGGCTAGTCATGGTCTTCTTCCTAGTCATGATATACCTACTTGGCGTAATAACTGTCTGGATCATTTAATAATTAAAACTAAGTACGAAAATACAACAATAGTCATAGATACACTTGTTACAGATCACCGCCCTGTTCTACTAAATATAAAACATAAAATATTAAATAATATCATCCCATCAAAGCAAGTTACTAAATTAGATTTAAAGCAAATCTGTCAGCAAATAAAAACTGCTAACTTCGACGATGCAATGCAATCGATGGACGCTGACGCATCAGCAGAACTTTTAGTCAATAAAATAATGAAAATAGTACAAGCTAATACCCAACAAGTGAATATTCCTCACAGCAAATCTATCATAAAACCTTGGATAACACCGGGTATCCTCCGTTGTGTACGCACTCGTGACAAAATGCACCTACATCTGAAACATACACCAAACAATGAAATTTTAAAAGTAACATATTTAAGATACAGAAACTATTGCACAAATCTACTAAATAACCTTAAAACTGAGTATCACAGAAAAGAGCTTGAAATGAACAAAAATAACACAAAGAAAACTTGGAATATAATAAGAAATGTCACCAACACTAATAAGCAAAAAACGAGTAATGAGTCACTTCTTAAAACGAAGGCTAATCATTTGGACTCTGCAAATTATGTTAATAATTACTTCGCGAATGTGGGAAAAACACTCGCCAATAGAATTGAAAATAGTAATATTCAGCAACTTCACAATTTCAACGGCGCAACTTCACTTAATACTCAAAGACCGTCACAACCTAACACCATTGGTATATTGGAAACTAACGAAGAAGAAGTTTATCACCTAATTAAAGGGCTGAAAAATAATTGTGCAGTCGGATCTGATAATATTTCCGCAAAAATTATCAAACAATCTACACTAGCTCTGGTCCCTGTCATCACGCACGTATGTAACTTAAGTCTATCCACAGGAGTTTTCCCAGCCGTTTTTAAGACGGCGACTATTACTCCTGTTCACAAGAATGGTAGCAGAGACCGTGTCGAGAACTATAGGCCAATTTCGATCTTACCATCTATGTCTAAAATTTTAGAAAAAATTATCAGTAGACGACTTAAATCATACTTTGAAAAATTTAATATACTGTCTTCACGTCAATTTGGCTTTAGATCTGGAAAATCCACAGAAAAAGCAGTATCAGATCTTACTAACTTCATTGTAAAGGGACTAGATAGTGGAAATAAAGTGATTGGAGTCTTCCTTGATTTGGTTAAGGCTTTCGACACGGTTTCTATACCTATTCTTGTTAAAAAGCTGGAACTGATGGGAATTCGAGGTACCGCCTTACTCCTTATTGAGAGTTACCTAAAGGATAGAAAGCAGAGGACAAGGATTGGCGAGACCGTGAGTGCAGAAGCATATATAACCCATGGAGTACCACAAGGAAGTGTCTTGGGCCCGATCCTCTTTCTAGCTTACGTTAACGATTTGTGCAACAGAGTATTGAAGAATGGAAAAATAATTTCCTATGCAGATGATACTGCTCTAATATTTGTTGGCAAAAGTTGGAATGAGGCTCGGGCTTATGCCGAAGAGGGGTTGAAAACAGTGTCGAAATGGCTGCGAGACAATCTGCTTACCTTAAACGTTGAGAAAACTAAATTTATCAATTTTGGTTATTCACGTCGTAGAACTCAAACTATTGAACTTACTATTCACTCACAATGCACTGGTTCCAATTGCAGATGCCCAAAATTAGAAGAGGTTCCTACTATTAAATACTTAGGCATACTCATTGACAGGCATATGTCCTGGCAACCTCACCTTTTGACTGTCAGTAACAGAGTAAGAAAACTCATCTATGTGTTCAAACATTTGCGAGAGGTGGCAGATAGAAAGCTGATATTAGATGTGTATAATGCACTCTGTAGGTCAGTAATAACTTACTGCAATACGTCTTGGGGTGGCGCTTGTAAGACTCACATGATGATTCTGGAACGTGCTCAGAGAGCTGTTTTAAAGGTGGCTACTTACAAACCTTACTATTTTCCTACCACAGAACTTTATAAAGACTGTCGAGTGCTGACGGTGCGTCAGCTTCATATTGCAAGTTTTATTCTGTCCCAACATCGAATTTCGATGATGGCTGTAAACACAAACTACGACAAAAAAGACGTAAAGACAGAATTTTTAGAATACCTTTCTTTAGAACTGTTTCAGCACAACATGATCAATCTTTTCTGGGTCCTTACTTGTACAATGGCGCAGTGAGAGCTATAACTAATCTAAAAGAACTTAACAATAGAGATGCTAGATTGGCTGTTTACAACTGGCTATGCAACTTAGATTATGAAAAAACTGAACAATTACTTATGGTTACAAAATGATATACAACTTCACGCTTAATTCTACCTTAAAATTTACGTTTAAATTAGAACACTTAATTCAAATCATGTTAAATTAAAAACTACACTAACATTTTTTGCTACTGCTATTAATAATAATAATTTTATAATACAATTAAGTTTATATAATATAATACACACAATAATAACATTATCATTTCAATTAATACGAACATTGTAATATTTTGTATATAAAAATATAAAATTAAGTAATGTATTAAAATGAACACTTACCATGTCAAGGAATCACTGGATAAATCCAGTACGCATTCACCACTAAGTAATTAAACTCTCGAAGGACATGCAGCTACCTACGACACAAGATTTCTCTTAGTGTAGGTCATCATCATCATCATCATCAGCCTATAATAGTCCACTGCTGGACATAAGCCTCTCCCAAGGCACGCCACTCAACCCGATCTTCGGCTTTTTTCTTCCAACCACTGCCAGCTGTCCTACGCAGATCGTCACTCCATCTAGTTTCAGGGCGCCCTACGCTACGTTTGCCGATTCGCGGTCTCCACTCTAGAACACGTCTACCCCAACGGTTATCGGTTCTACGACAGATATGGCCGGCCCACTGCCACTTCAGTTTGCTAATACGCTGCGCTATGTCGGTGACTTTGGTTCTCTGGCGAATTACTTCGTTCCGGATACGATCCCTCAGAGAAACACCAAGCATAGCTCTTTCCATAGCTCGCTGAGCGACTTTAAACTTGTGGACCGCTCCAACTGTCAGTGTCCACGTTTCAGCACCGTAAGTCATAACGGGTAGAACGCACTGATTGTAAACTTTTGTCTTAAGACATTGAGGGATGGATGACGAGAAGACTCGACCGAGTTTTCCAAACGCTGCCCAGCCCAACTGTATTCTTCTCTTGACCTCACTCTCAAAATTGCTTTTACCTAGTTCAAGCGTTTGCCCTAGGTAAACATACTTTTGAACAATATCAAGAGTGAAGCCATTTATAGCAACCGGTCCCGGAACAACGTGCTCGTTGAACATGACCTTGGTTTTATCCAAGTTCATCCGGAGGCCGATGCGCTGAGAAGAATCAGCTAGGCCATCCAACATCTCCTGCAAATCCTCTAGCGATTCAGCCATTATGACGATGTCATCTGCAAATCGTAGGTGAGAGATGTACTCGCCATTAATATTTATGCCTCGTCCTGCCCAGTCCAGCTTAGTGTAGGTGCTGCACGACATTGTCACGTACAACAAGCTACATCATTATTTATATTGTTCAGATGTCATATAATGTATTGCAATGTACTTGTAATTTGAAATAAATAAATTTGAATTTGAATTTGAATTTGAAATATAATCAAAAGATTGTAATGGTAAGCAGTTTTACATCTTAACTTAACACGCGACTGATAACATCATTTTGACTTAGATCAGGTGGGTGATGTTGGTCCCACGCACCGACGTTTTCTCTGGAACTCTTATCCCATAAATAATAATAACGTAAAATTTAACTAATAATATACATAATACACTTTTTGTTTTAACCTTTTTCCGTAAATCACAGCTTGTTTGTTAGTTGTTAGTTAGCAAAGTTTATTATATAGTCCTTACACAAAGGCACATATTAAAACACTTAATATAACCATGCTTGTCACAAACCTTTTGAATAAAATTAAATTACCATTTATCCTATGACACCAGAATGAAGAAATCAAAAATTTAAAAAAAAAGAAGAAAAAAATCTAGAAACGAACACCATTCCCATTTCACTTACTTCAGTTTCACGCACCGGGCTTGCGCCAAAATTCCAGAACTAGAGTCCGTGTCGACATAGCGAGATGGACTAAAGCAATGAGACAACTTCTTGGAATCACAACCCAAATCGAAGGGCGAAAAAAAGTGAATCGATTTTTTTGAACCACCCGCTCTCATAGACATACCAGTCTATGAGGCCGACCATCACCAGTGACGGGTTAGAAATCTGATTATCTCGCAGAAGTTACTTAGTATTTTTATTTGAATTATTTCTAAAATATTGTAGAAAAATATGACAGGTATTAGGTATGAGAAATATTTATTATGAAGCTCTATTAGCTCTGTTACACTATTTATATTAATTGTCGGTCACGAATGTGACATGACAAATTAATAATGCTTAAAAATATCTCACAAAAGATTTTATTTATTTTACTTGCCTTTATTTATTTTTCATAATTATGAGCAATTGCACAGGCGCAGTTCTATCGCTGACTACTTATTTTATAAACGCCGATAGTATTGGAATACTACATTTTATTTAATAAGCTTTAATTCCAGATCCAAAAATCCTAAAAACAGTCATCCCAATCCGATTCGATGCCAATACAAAGAATTGCCGGCTCGCAAAACCTTCAGAGCTCAGACCCTTAACAGATCAAGGAACATGACTCAGCGTAAAGAAGGCGAGAAATGTTTGTTTTTTACGTTAGAGCAAAGGCTGAATGACCGAATAGGCTAGCAAACGATTTCAGTTATTGCATCTATGAAATATCACTTAAATACTCATATTATTTGAAACTGATAAAAGATATGTTTTAGACTTTCGTGGTTGTTTACAACATTACTATTAGTACTCATGGGATATTTACCACGGTTATTGTTTTTGTTGAGTTCCCGATATCTGCTATCGCTGAACATCTGTTGGACGCAGGCCCGAACCACTGGATAGAATTTCACAACCCGCAAATTCTGTCTACTGAGCGCCATTATATACCCAGGATGGTAAAGGAAGCGATTGAAATCTCAAAATACCGAAATTTCAATCGAGGTGATGGATTTCAACTTGCCAGTGCGTGGAATCCAGTGTTAGGTGCCTTGATAAGTATATAAAGGTACGCGTCCACAATGTGACCAAAATACAATGCGTAGTGATACTGTGAGTGTGTATTGTCGAGAGTTGCAATCGAGTTCTAGTACCAGTGGTACCCGTAGCAAAAGACTGAGAAAGGGGGTAGATCGGTTTGTCTGCTCCTAAATTTCGTAACTTTTTTATCATCCACCCTCATCTTCAGTCTACCCGTGAACATGGCGCATGCAACTGTGCCGAAATATCGGGAACTCAACAAAAACAATAACCGTGGTAAATATCCCGTGAGTACTAATAGTAATGATAAAAAATATGCTCTTCTATACTACCATTTCTCTTTAATGAGCAAGCCTTTTCTTAATAAACGAAATACTACAATACAGTGCCAGACGGGGTTCACGATTGTTCCTAGCATAAGTTGTAACATCTAAGTCACACATTGTGGATGCAAATTAATAATATCAATATGAATAATATCAATACTTACACACTAAAACAGACAACATATACATGGATTACCGAGAGAACATAATTGAAAGTCTAAAGCTAATCCCAAGTTGGCAACGTATCCAGAATGCTGGCGGCGCTACCACGTTGCATTGCACCGATAAACATCAGCATTTTGGCCACGTGCGGCATCAGCTGCTCTGATAGGTTTCTGAAAATGATACGATCTTATAAGTTATGTTTCATAGCAAAACGTTTACGCTTAACGACCAAGAACATATTTCTTGTCTATAAGTTACTCCGTCCACGTCCTCCAGTACCAAAGTGAGAATTGTATCGCGGAGATGACTTTCGGCCTTTCGGCTCGCGACGGCTTATTGTCAGTCATTAGGCCAGCTCCAAGATTGGAGGGATTTGATTTAGCTCGTTATACTGAAACACTTATGGCTTGTTTATTATCATAATGGTGAGCATTTGAGCTTGGGTAAGCGGGGAATTTAGCGATTTAGACGCTAAAGCTTGACTTTTTACTTGTTGTAATTTTGCGTTTCTGTGTTCCATCGTAGACCGCAATATCACCTGACGTGTGGTGAAACGCAAACCTATTTTAAAAAATATTTACAAAACCATTGTCATCTATGTTGCTTTTTATGGTTCAATACTCAAAGAGTGCCAAGGGGCACAATTACTAAGCCAACGCCGTCTGTTTGCCTTTTCTACTTATTTAAGGCTGTATCTATTGTAAATAGGTGTTGTTGAAATTTTGATATTATGATAAGAAGAGGGTAAAAATAGGTATTCTTTTACGGCATTTTTTATTTTCACTGGTCGTTAAAAATGTCACTAAGCAATAAAACGACAAATAATTAAAAGGCTTAGAGCGTGTTAGGGCGCTAAGATTAGTCACCTATTCATTTATAATGTTAGACAAAAAAACAGCACTAAAGTAGTCCAGCCAGCGCTCCGTATGTACTAGCATGCGGCATTGCAGACATACAAAACTCACTTATCCGCAAAGTCGGTAAACCAAATTCAATTTCACTGACACATAGTCCCTCCAACGGCGATCGCGCACTCCACCACACTCGGACTCAACATATTAACCTACAATAAATCTTTATATTCACGTTCCATGAGCTGCACGTTTTACTAAGATCATGCCAAAATATGCAATGAAAAATGAAACCAATACGGTATTTCGTCGAACTACGTAGTTACTGTAACAACCGCTGTAGCACAATGAAAGCGCGTCTGCCTTAGGACCAGGAGTTTCCAGGTTTGAATAATGAATTTAACTATAGCTGATCTGGATCTGAGATAGTTGTCCGCACAGAAGAGATTTTTTTTACTTCTAGTTATTTTGGACTTTTCTGTGGTTGTCCGTGTATTTTTATATGTTCCATGACATCTCCATCACAGAGAATCCTAGAAGAGAGTTATGAACCTATGAGTATGATAATTTTCTAATTTATTTTAAAATATACGGTATTTTTATATCTTTTAATTTTACGATGGAGATCTAAACAAAAGCTTTTTAGATCTCTATTCCCGTTATTATGATAGACAGACCCAACTTACATATGTCTAGTTTACACTGTGTCTACGAAAACATGCAAATGTGGGAGTGAGATAGGTAGAAATATATTTAATTCATATATTTTACTTTTTCATCACACTGGGAAAGATTATTGGACCATGAATAACCCAGATATCTTTCTAACATAGCTACCTACACTAGATAGCTCTACTCACTTTGTTCAAATTTCGAAACGTCTTTGTGCACTTTGGATCGACCTGTACCGGATTGTTCGATTCTATACATAGACCGGTGTTTGTTGAATCGAATATTCGAGATAAGCCCAGATAGTGATTGACATTTCCGACCTATTGTGGCTTAATCTAAACAAATCTGCTGTGCTTTAATAATATCATTTGAATTTAAATAATATATTACGTATTTAGTTGTTAAATGAAAATTAATATTATATATTTATTTTTATCTGCTAAGAACGAATACAAGTTACAAGTTTTTTTTTCTTATTTTTTTTTTCTAAAATACTTTTTACCTCGAAAAATGCGAGGTAAATAAGACAAAGACGCGAAGATATTTCGAAGAAATCTGATGCTGAGATATTGCAAATGAAAATTATATGCATTGTTTTAAAAAATAAATTAAAATATGAATATTACAAATCCGAGACCGTATCACAAAAGCATAAACTCCAATAGCATTACCGAGATTACGCACGACCGCAAAAAACAACGGAGCTCTGCGAAGCTGAGCTTTGTACACACATTTTTTTCAACGTAATCCCGTGACTTACGCGCGTGTGTCATCGAAACTCAGCGTAAAAGGTATCGTGCAATAAGCATACTATAAATGTACCGCGCGGTTATATCCGCGATCCTTAATTTTTTACATTTTCTGACATAGCAAGTAATATTATAAAAACAAAATACTCGACTGCCAAATGTAGAACATGTTACTCCGGATGTAAAGAGGAATCTAACGACAACTTATACGTTAAATTCGGTTTTTAAATATATGAATACACAAACATGCATACTTTTTGTATGTAAGTATGCACAAAGTTTTAGAAACACAATTATGTTTTCCTTATAAGCTCTTAGACTACTGGATGTAGCCTCCCTATTAGAGGTGTGGTTGCCATAGTCCCCGGGCTTGGAAGGTGACTTGGAGATCGCAGAATATTCACCGCTTACTAAGAGGACGCTGCTGCCCGCCCTCTGGTGGTTCTGGTCGCAGTTTAACGCCATACCCTGATCTAACAAATGGCCATAATATTTGCGTACTAGATTTAAACGTGGTACAACATAACATTAATGTTTTACCTACAACTGTTCCTACCAAAAAAGATATTACTGTTTCTATATTTCTATTTTTTAAGTGAAGTATGTATTTTCTCTATTTAAGTGATATAGACTCACTTTATAGAATAAATACACTCGTCCTTACTCGAACAAATTTATTTTCTCAAAGGGATTTTTTTTAGAAAATAAATATACCTTAAATCATAAACCAAACACACTTCTTGTCAAAGTATAAAGAGATGGCTTCATTAGTTTAATTTGGTAAAAATGTGACAAACAGACAAACACAGAGCTACTTCATATTTTAAAAAAAAACTGTTATACAGTCTTTGGGTTGCTTTATCCCACAGGATTTTATAGGTTTTACATTTTACTACAGATTGTGACTGTTTTATAGAACCTATATCTGCACCAAACCTCACTCAACCCCGTCCCCGGCCCGGTGTCAATTGATTGAAACATGACTTTTACACTATTTCGTTATAAGGTACGCAATCAAAGGTTTTTTTTTGTTTTCACCATGACTTCTATACAAACAGCGTTTTGAACGATTGACTGAAATACATAATTAAGCCGTGTACAGTGGGAGCGCGTTCGCCTCATATTTGTCGTGTCGTGGGTTCGAACCCGGGCGGACCCGTACCAATGAGTTCTTTAGAACTTACGTACGGATATACATACATACACTGGATTTTCGGTGAAGGGAAACATCTTGATGGGAACCTGCTTATTTCCGGAGAAGAAATTGAATGGCTTATTCTTTGTGAATCCGCCAAACCCACACTGGCTCAATCACCGTTCGAGGGTAGGCTGATATGCAGGCAGCGGGATGTCAAAAGGCTAATGCAATGCAGTGCAGACAGACACACAAACATCCCGAAACATTATAAACAATTAAACAAACATTTATAAAATGCGTATTTTATAAATGTTAAATATGTATCAGGGCGCTAGTAAAACACTAAAGTAAGGTCTCACTTCATCTTACCATAAATACAAAACAACTATATTGATGGTAAGGTAAACTGAGACCTTACAAGTACACTCAGATTTAGAAGAAGGAAAATATATCTTCGCAAGAATAAAAAATAATAATATTGCGAGCATCAAAGAGTATTTTTTTTGTCCAATCCGGATTGTAAATCGTTTAGGTACATTTTAAGTTATTACGGAGCAAATGAGATGTGTGCGTATTTTATTTGCGACTGACGTTTCGTTTATCGTATTTTGTTGGTTTTCATTACGTTTTTCTAAAGGAGAGTCGCTGTTGGCTACGTTCCATTTTACGTACGTAAATATAAATACAAATATTTTTGAAGTCCAAACCCCAATTTCAAAAACTCACGGTAACAAGACATTTTATCTGACACATGAACAAGTTTTTATTTGCTTGTGCACCCTGGGCTACATGGGCTACACCTGGTACACCCTATGGTAAAGTCTGTGTTGTATAAACTTGACTGTTGCTAAAACAGATGGTGCGACGCGGTAACAGATAACTATACAGTTTGATTGAAAAGGATTTAATTAAAATGTAGTACGTGCAACAGAACTGTTCAAGTAAAGTAAGTGCGTGGAAGTATGTGGGTGTGTAAGGGTGAGCAGTAGCACCAGTAGCATCGTCGCGCATCACCAGGCTCGAAAGAGTTGGGCTCGCAGCGAGGGCGTGTGTGTAGGAGAGTGAGTGTGGTGTAAGTGATTGTTATTAATGGTTTTGGCATTATTAGTGGATACAGAGTTAGAAGTAGTATATTTGTTATTTTATTACGTCGAGTATAGTTTCTCCATATGACTACAAATACTTAGAAACTATTATTTTGCATTCTATTACTCTTTTGTCGCGTATATCACATAGTTTACTGATTTTATTGTATCTTTTTTTTCTTTCTTTTGTGTAATATAGGTGGCATTCAAGCGACGGGCCTCCTGATGGTAAGTGGTCATCGCCGCCTATGGACACCTCCAATACCAGGGGCATTGTCAGTGCGCTGCTTTTATACCTTTGAGGACTCTATTCACCCTTCGTTTGAAACAGTCTATTATTTCAGTGGAAAAACCGAATGGGGTAAGCCATTCCACAAGCTACAGGTACGTGGAAGAAACAATCGATTGAATCGAACAGTATGGCGATTCTGGAATTTCACATTTCTGGCGATGGCGGCCGGTTCGGTGGTAAAACCGGAATGGAGGAATAAGGGAAAGGGAACCAATCAATCTGGTGGACGCGCAGCACTCCATAATAAGACGGGTGTTAGGGAAAGGGGACGATATTATGTTTGTTACGAATAGCTTTTCAAAGGAGTAAAGACAAAGAAACATTTTTTAATAATATTTATTAATACTTCCTTCTCTCTCGTTACAATTTATTTACAAAACAATACAAAAACGTAAACATTGTCAATGCGAATTTCGTTTCGTACGTATTCGTATTATATCCGTTTTGCTCTTAATCCTTTTTTAATTAAACGTTTAATTTCCAGCGTACAAATTTCGCTGTAATCCTAAAAATCCCCACCAAGGAATTCCTTACGGATAGACATTCTACAAGAACTCTACCTAGCATGCTATAAAGCTGTAGTGGATATTTCTGTTTTTTTTTTCAAAATCATCACATCCAAAGGTACGAGCTAGCTCTAAGCTGGATGGAATTTCTGGTAAATAAACTTGTAATATCCAGCAACACCAGTGGAGATTTTTGGTAGGGATTTCTGAAGTAAACAACATTTCCGAGTTACATACAACATCACGCTACTTTAATTTAAGGAACATAGCTATGTATATTTAACTACAGTTCTATCAATATTCGTGGCTACTTTACAAGTAAGAAGATGGGAAGTTAACAGTCTGAAGCAAGAAAATATCTTTGAATTTCGCGTTGGCTTGCTTTTACATACAACTCACGAATTTTACCAATCAACTTAAGTATTTACTTACAATATTATGTGTATTTTTTTAATGGTAAGAGTGTTTGCGTTTTCCCACATAACTCCGTGGACGCTGAATGGATTTAGATGTAGTTGTGTCTGAAGGTGCCTGGATTAACACATTCCAACGAATTTCCGGTGAAATACGTTTTAATAAATAATACTAACACAAATATACCAACATAACATCACACACACATCGCACAACACATCGCAATTCACATTATTATAATACACAGTAGTATTTTTTACTTTTTTACTAAACAACTGAATTGATCGTGATGAAATTTGACAAGGATAAAAGACATAACAAGCATAAAAATAGGCTATTATCTCGTCCAAAAATTAGGTATAACGTGGTAAGTCGTCGGATTTAATATTTTGTTTACTATAAATGCAAAATCATTTTCCTAAAAAGCATGAAATAGGTATTACAATATCAATTTTATTACCAAAAGTATAATATTAAATTATCTTCTATTTTCGGTAATAAATTTGGCTTTAAACCAAACGTCGTAAATTCAAGCCAACGCGAAACAGACATAACGAATGTCTTTAATAATTATTAATCTCCATTTAATTAAATGATTTAGTGAAAAACAGTCGATAGATTTTCAATTTATTTGTCATATTAATACTTAATAATTACAATGATTATTCTGTATTCATTAGAAAATACAATAAAATACTTTAAAGAATTATTTTAATTTTAATTGTCAAATATACAATTAGATGTTTTTAAATTGCAGATGCTAGTTGTTTTTGTTTTGGTTATTTCTTTTAATCTATGTTGGTTATCCACAATTAGGTAGGATTATCGTGTATTGTAAAGTTCAACTTTCGCGTAATTATTTTTGCGTTTTTTAATCTGTAAATTTTGTTGTAATTTTCTAACAAATACAATAATATATTTAACTTAAACGTTCTATGAACCAAATAATAGTTTTTCACCACAATAATGGTGGAACAATACTACGCAATAATTTAAATATAATAATAAACTTAATTATTATTTACAATAATACGAAATATTTACATCGCCTGATATAAACTTATTTTGCTAAATTACGTATAGGTAGTTCAGTTATTTACAAAAAATGACATATATTTTACATTTTATTTGAGATCAATGAATAAAACAATCACAGCTCTTTTTCTAACTATTACATACAAAATATGCTGAGAAACAAACATACGTATTAAAAATACAAAGAGTAGCTTGTTACTAATTATCCGTTTTTTTTATTGGTAGGTCTAGTCCGAAGGTAACAAAGGAAGATAACAAAGAACTTGATGATAGCCATGAATAAAATAATCAAACTTTATTTTTTCACCAGTCACGGACTTATTCCTTATCAAATCACCAATTCATCTTCGTTTACGAAAACATCATTATTATTATTTAATAACAATTTTCTAATACAATCTCCGCTTATATAATTAATACTCTACTATTATATTTACGATTAAAATATTCAAATGCTATTCTAAAATCGTGGTGGGTGGAGCTTTTGATCAATTCCTAGTAAACGTGGGCACTTATTTACTTGTAAATATGACTGTACAATACAAATATTCAAACTCAATAAAACATTGTAAACTAACTCATGAAATGCGTTTGTAAATAGTAAAAAAGATTGCCACACTAATGGTAAATTAGTACCAAATTAAGGCAATAAAATCCCCATTGATAACTAATTTCCTTGAACGAAACGTATGTGCACAACTCAACGTTATTGTACATTAACATCATTAAAGTAGTTAAGTGCCAACGTTGTACATAACATAACCTAAATACATTTTCTCATCATCACAACCTAACTTTTAACTTATCTATGTATAATTTCCTAAATTAATGTAATCGTACAAAATAATGAAATCTCATAAAAACTAAATTTGAAATGATTATATTTATTGTACCAATTTAAGGTATCCTTAAAACAGTTCAGAGAAGATGCCTATAACATGTAAAACAATGGCAGTTATTATTAAGACGCATGACTAATTTTGAATTACCCTCCTTACTCAAAGCACTTAAATAACTCAAAGCTCACTCAAAATTCAAGGTAACATTTCAGTAATTGTAAAAGGCAAATATGTTTCTACACATTATGTAATAATCAAGAAGAAATCCAAAGTCATTTTTCAAGTCATTTCACCCTTATACAGACACCAAATACAAAATAATGAATAAATAAGAAAAAACTTTGAAATAAAGTCACTTACAAAGTATGAAAACAATTCCCGCAAACAACACATAGAAAAAAACCATGAGCAGATGACATGAGTCACTAACGCCTATAGTCCCCCAACAAGTACAAAAACAACAGTCCACGCAAACGTACAACACAACCGCAAAAGCTCCTCCCACATGCCAGAGCCGCACTCAGGCCGATCACCTGCAGGCCATCGAGGACAATAAGTATGTGACGATCGCGCAGCTCAGCTGGGATGTCAGGTACGATGACGCTCGGTTGCTCGTCTGCATTGCGGCTGGGTGCTCACCTGGTGACAAGGAAAAATATTATGTAAACCATGGTGTGAGCATGATACTATTTTCGGTCATTTCATCTTTATAGTATAACTGATATCATACGCTCAAACTCAACCTTATCACCAAAGCTTACCACAGTAAAAACAAAATCAAAATACCACATTTTTTTTAAAAACATTTCATTTTCATAAATTACACTCTGAATGATAAATGTGATCAAATAGCAGGTATTGCCATTTTCTTCGCTTTTTTAGTGCTTAAGAGAAACAAAGTCAACTTAGTAAATTATTAATTTTATTTTATTAATATTACTTTTATTTTAGTTATAATTTGTAAATGTAAAAAAAAATGTAATAAATATAATAAAATAATAATAATAGTAATAGCATAAAATTTAAGGAAAATGTAGTGTTTTTCATTTTGGAAATATCGTGGAACGAGTAACTTTAATTCAGAAAAAAAAAATGATATCATAAGCAAGTGTTTTGTGTACAAGTCATTGTAACAATTGGTTGATCAACGCTTATGTAAGAAACATAAGAAGAAAATAATCAAGAAATAAACGCAGCCAAGTACTATCTACACTTTTACTATGAAAACTGACGTGGTTTTGATACAATTTGTTTTAATAAAACGGGAATACTCACGTCAATTTAACGTGAGTATTCCCGTTTTATTAAAACAAAAATAATATTTACACGTTGACAAAATCGGGCTCTGTAATAATATTATATTTAAGCAAATCATATCGGTACCATGTTATTCCAAAAAAAATATTTTCTGAAGAAATTATCATTTGCCTAGTGTCAAATTTTCAGAAATAAATCACGTGTCTTTTAGATGCTGCCTAAAAAATAATTGAACTTTTATGATGATTCTCATTTTGGAAGCATTATTTTTGGGACAATATTTTTTTACAAATTCAGAATTTAATTTCCTTACCATTAAGCACGTGTACAGACACGGAGGCGGGATGCGCGTTGTTCGGGACACACGTATAGTTCCCTGAGTCAGTAAGCGCCGCCTTCGTTACTAGGAGCTTACTAGTGGTGCCACCTTCCGTCTTCTCGGTTTCTAAGCTGATACCCCCGCGGGGAGAGTCGAAGTCCACCACTGCGTTACCGTGGTACCTGCAACAAACGAATAGCGTTGTCACATCGATGTGGTTTATACGTAAAAGATACGGATAAATGTTTTTTTCATTTCAGTAAGAAAATGCCAGCAGTAAAGACGTCCGGGCGGGGTTCGCGCCTCGCTCCCGCTGCGCCTGCGCCTCGTGTTTATAATTTACGCCATAATAAATGTTATCTACCCAAGCCATATACTTTGTACTAAAAAGTCCCAACATTTTAGAAGTACTATATTTTTCTGTCCGTCTTTTTTTATCTTTTCAAGACTAAACTTTTGGCGACAATGCGAAACTATACCTTAGTTTGATAAGGAACCTTAAAATTGAAAATAAGAAGCTAGTGTGTTAGTAGAGGTAGCATATCATCATCCACAGCCTTCCTTATCCCACTGCTAGGTATAGGCCTCTCTCTTGTTATCTAGCATAGCATGTTGTTTGTTAATGCAAACTGTAGGCAAAGCATTTTGTTTTTAAGTATACGACTTGCTCTCATGTTAGATTTACTTAAAAGTAAGTTCTAAGTAATTATCACTATCGAACAAACTTATAGAAGTTATAACTTGGCAACTAGTTTACTTCACCACTGACTCATACCTACATGTTTTTGAATAGAACAAGCTTTAGTTTTGTTTTGCGTATTTTCGAACACTAACTCAACTGTAACTGTGAATCTAAGTTTCAAGTACCTTAAGTTGTTTATATTATGTGAGCTATTCAAAACAACAAAGGTCTGAAAGTTAGGTTGTTAATGAAGTCTGTTAAGAATGTAGTAAATCTGATTACAACAGTTTATTTGTTTAATAATTAGCTAATATAATTATAAAGGCTTACAATTTGTTTCACATGAAACTAGTTGTACTCTGCGGCTTCACAAGTATTTTTATGCAATTTTTTGTGGTTTTAAAAGTGTTTTATAATTCTTTTTCATGGTATACTACAAATTCTAATCGAAATACCATAAAAAGAAGTGACAAACTGAGCAAATTGCTCGCCTGATTGTAAACGCCACGCTTACACACTTGAGTGCCACTCAGAATTTTGAACTTTTACAATTCTAAACTATGCGCGGCAATTGCCTGCGTTACACTGAGATATAAGATTTTACATCTCAGTAAGTTTGCTGGAAACATTGCCTTTCATTCCGAAGCACAGTAGTCTCTGCATACTACTGCTTGGCGGTTCAATAACTAGCGAAGTTGTAGTACGACCCCAGGCAAGTCCTATCACTACATAGATGACAGACAGATAACAGACTGTAGAAATAAACTTTATTTTCTCCACTATTTAACGCTATGTTCACCAAAGTCAAATCAAGGGTGCCACATGACCTATTCTGAACTCTACCTCGTTAGTCTTAAGACTCGTAACCGATAATTCGTAAATTATTCTAGATGCTAGACATTCTTGAATGCCGAGAGTAAAAACACGTCTGGGAATGCAATCGAATCCGCGGGGATCCTATCGGATTTCGATAATATAATGGCGATCTTCGTTATTGTTGAGATCATTGGGACTGAAGATGGAACTGAAAATACATACTACAATTTTACTGCAATAGATACGCCGAAACCACTTACTGAACACTAATTTTGCTTAGTGATACCTTTTATTCTGGAGAAACCGGAAAAAATTTAGTTTAAATATTAGCTTTCGTAGCAAACAGAGGTTCCATATCTTCACTTTTGAAAAGTGACCTAGAGTAACACTGACAACTGAGCACTGCTGCGTTTTAGACCGCATGTTATTTAAAGAATTAAAAGGAGTCAAAGAAGCACACAAACTCACACACACACACAATGCTCAGTAGTTCACTGTGTTACAGAAAAACTTTCATATTTATATGAATAGTGACATGATTTTAGAACAGACTGATAACTAACATACCTCATAACTTTAATGGTCATTCTGAGCCTATCGTGTTTGCATCATTTTTATTTTATTTATTTTTTAATATAAGTGTGTATTCAAATTAACCCTTGGGGTGCCTGGTATGTTTGTCAGACCCTTCATCATCATCATCATTTCTTAGGGAATCATCCATATTAGCGGAAGGTTCCACTTTCACAGTTTCGCAATGTAGAATAAGAGTTATTTTCTGCCCCTATCTCGGTTTGCAGCGCGCTAACGTCCGAGTAGCACGTGTGTTAAGCGCGTTCGGATCACGGTCCAGACCCAGGTTTATCCTAAAACTGCGACCAGAACCACCAGAGGTTGGGCAGCAGCATCCTATTAGTAAATGGTGAGCGTTCTGCGATCCCCAAGCCACCTGCCAAGCGAGGGGATTATGGCAAACACTCTCCAATATTGGGGAGGCTTCGTCCATCGTTGGAAATGTAAGAGCTGATAGGATGAATAAAACTTTTTTTTTTCTTTAAATATAATATTAAAAATAACGGAAAATATGCATTCTAATATTCTTAGGACATAAATTAAAGTAAAAAATAATAATTTAAATAAGGGTCATTCAGACCCGCCAGGCACGCCGTGTGATTGTTATCCACCGGACACCCCAGTGTTTAGTGTTGAAAATGCTTCGAGCTCTTAATTTTACTTTAGATTTTACTATAGTTCATATTAAAATAATCTTAAATCAAATGGAGGCTATTTGAGATTTGACTAGACCCATAAATGCTCTGCTAGATACTTGTGAAGCCAAAATGATCTAATTTATGACTTAGCTTAATTGTCAAAACTTAACAAGATTTATTTGCTCACTCGTGAATTTGACGGTAACATGATAAATTTGTCTAATTATATCATTAATTGATTGTGTAATTGGTTTCTGCATTCTTTTTAACAAAACATTACGAGTTTTATTCTTAGATCTTAAATATTTGATGAATAATATTAGGATGAACAATTGTTTTTTTATAAACTGATTCAATAAACATAAAAGTACTCATTGTTTGTGCGCCCGGGGTTTTATACTTTTATTCCCTCATTTTTTGAGATTAATCTCATAATCTAAAGCAAGGTTTGGAAACCGGTTAATTTCATATGACACCACAGGGCATGAATTTTGGTTAAGGTTTCTGTTACCGGGTTGCTAAAGAAACTGTTTTATTTTCTTTCCAAAACCAAAACGAAATGAATACTTATTTAATTTGTGGTAATTATTAATAATATCACTATTTTTTAATAATAGTATATATTAATTTTTAGTCCTACTAAAAATAACTTATAAGGATTCCTTTGAGTACTACGGAACCCTAAAAACACGCAGATAGAAAATAACTAAGAAACAAAGGGACAAATTAAAGATTTTTTTTAAATTAATAATATTAGTACGACATCTAAGAACTTGTTTGTATTACTGAATGCGTAAAATAACTATGACAGTTTACAGTTTCCATTCCAAAAAGATAACATAAAACGTTTAAATCGAGAACATTGGGTTAACCGTCCTCCAGCATCCTTCAAAAACAAAGGAACGTATCTAAAAGCAATATATGCAACGTGAAGTACATTACCATAACACGGAGGCACTGGAGGGGGGGCTGGAGTGCACGTTCACAGAACACGTCAACGATATCGTGCTACCTTTCTTCACGTACACGTCTTGCGAGCCCCAGATGGTCGCCGCCGCAGCTGTAACAAACGAAAACACACCTTGAACACAAACGTCTGAAACACTTATTTATTTGACAGTGGTACAAATCTTACAATGTTGTTTGGTTGTTATGTTGCAGTATTATTTTTGACTAGCTGCTCCCCGCGGTTTCACCCACTATTCTACAGGAACGATTACTTTTTTTCGGGATAAAAATAAGCCTATGTGTTAATCTAGTGTATAAGCTACCTCCGTACCAAATTTCATTCAAATTCGTTACCGAGTGGAACGGGAACAAACACACTTACATACTTATCTACTTACACACTAATTTTCGCATTCATAATATTAGTGTGATTTGCGTATTGTACAAGTCTATTTTTGGATAAAATATGTTAAGTTGAAGAAATACTTATATTTGCCAGAACCTCGCTGTTACAGCAAATCAAAAACATTCTCGAAAACAAATCCATAAAGTCTAAAATACTTTGTATTAGATCCGTTAGGTTGAAAATGCAGAATTTTCAAAACCTTGTAACATTGCAAATCAAAAAATATCCTATTACAATGGTATAAAGTTTGTATTTCTGTGTAATATGTTTGATATGTTGTAAGACATGTAAATAGGTCTTCGGATCGTATTAGTGTACCTTTGGGTACAAGCAGCGAGATAATGTTATAAAAGTTGGTTGTATAAAGTGATCGAGGGAGCAATAATATGATTTTGATACTATAGATCCTTCCAGAGGGGCTTTGTGTTGAGTTATGTTGCGGTCTAAACAGTAATGTTACTATATTGATAGCTTTCTACAGTTACGATTAAGTTTGAGTCACTTTTTGCTAGTGTTTGTTTTTTTTTTGGGTCAAAATATCTTTGTTCCTTAACCGTGTTCTTTTTACTCGACTGTGCATTCAACGAACTAAAAAGATCATTGAAATGATTTATCTTGATTTAATGAATTATTTAATATGATTTAATGATTGATTGATTGAATTTGATTGATTTAATGATTTATTTCAATGATTTTGATTTACTTTACAGTTTGGGCAAAAATTATATCGAATTTTACACTTGTATATATTACCGCTATAATTATTAGGATACAAGCCAACATATAAAACGCCAAAAAAACACGTGTGTTACATCATATATTTCATTTAATTTTTAGGTTCAATAATCATTTATTCTCATAAAGATAATAATTATCACTTGCATGAGAATCAATTGCATAGAAAAAAATGTATTGTAGGTCGTTCTAGTTAAGTTAGGTACTCAATCAACGCATTCTTAGATAAATAGATAGATAGAATAGTTACATTAATTAATAAACATTTGTTATATATGTTGAGCAAGTTTTGTTTTAAATACGTTAAGTGAGTTTATGTTTTTTAATTTAGTATCAAATGATAGGAAATCGTCTTTATTAGCTCATATACTGTACAAATGTAAGCCGGATAGCATGTGGCTTGAGTTACAGCCCTGAATAAGTAGGACAGACAGAGTAGGGAGAGACAGACACTATGGGCTTAGTTAATAGTAGAGTCTAGTTATTCTTTGGGTACGGAACCCTAAAAAATAAACTTTTTATTTATTTTATTCCGCATTTCATTTACAGTCGTATTCCAATTCATTACGTACTTGCTATGTGTAAAAACAATATATAAAACTGACGTTACTAAAAACTTCTCTTGAAATAAACATTTTCGTACGACCTTAGAATAAATCCAACTTTAATGTTGATGCGAATAAAATTATCTCGATTTAGAAAATGCTATTCGAATCAAATCGAGTGATCTATAATTCGAGTTTAATAGTCTTCACATAGTGTTCAGATTGCGTCCACAAAGTTGCACCATCCAAAAAACTATTTCGGTAACGGCAGAATCGTTTATTTTTATTGAACTTAATATCAACTTGGATAAGGACACATTTTGAAGCGAGGCTGTTTTGAGCAAGAGACTGTCAAGTTTTCGACTTAAGCTACCTTTTCTAACTATTTATGTACATAATATATACTTATCTGATTGTCTCAGCAGTAACATAAGTTTGAATCAAAATAGAGCTGTATTTTAGTTTTGTGTTGTTTGTCTGCGTAAATCCTTTTAAGTACACTATATTTTTAAACTATCTCTTGAGATTACAAAAAATACATTTTAAATATTTAGGCTGTGTGTATTCGCCCGCAATATTTGCTAGAATAACTCAAGTTGTTGTGCATACTTTTTTCCTTCAAGTATTTGTCTGATTGCTTCTGGCAATATATCAAAATAAAGCATGGTGTGTATGGCATGGCAATGCATTACAGACCATAAAAGTTTTGGCGTAGATTTTAATGTCCACGTCAAAAGTAATAAGCCAGATAAAATGATGCCACTACAGGCCCACATCAAACAAAGGAGGATGCGACAGAAAACAGCCAGCACTACAAGAAAACAAAAAAGCTAAACTTACAGGTGAAGACAATAAATTAAGGACGACCCCTCCGGCCGACACTACAGGGAAAAAGCAAGTTAAAGGTGCAACTTTAGGAATACAGCAAGTAAATAAGGCTATACCTGGGGAACGGGGCGCGGCCGAGGTCGCAGGTATGTGGGACTCATCTGCAAAGCACAAGACAACAGCTTAGGACAGGGTGAGAGGGCTACAGAGGTGCAATACGCTAGAGGCAGTTTGAAAGGAAAATAAGATAAGTATTGATAGTTCAGGAATTGTGCTACAAAACAGATAATAATAGTGCTAAGTGAATAAATAGATTTATTTTAAATACAATTTTGTTTTGTTGCACTTTCTTGCATAATGTTTTACGTCGATGAAAATGTATGACTTTAATTATGTATAATTATCATTGTCTGATTAGAACTGTGACGAGATTAGCAAGTCGCTCAGCGTCACACTTGCCCATAACAGTTCAGACTACAAAAAAAAAAAGAAAACGGTGCATGTAGAAATAATTTGCAACCACACGATGCTTATTCATGAGTCCGGAAATATAACACAAGAAAATGTAATCCTTTGTAAAAAACAACTAAACTACGGCAAACCATAATTGCCATCACATGACAAATGATAAACACACACAATTTGTCACCAAAACTACCCTTATGATAACAAACCGTGTAGTTTGTCAAACAGTTTGTCAAATCCCGAACTCAAAATAATGGTAGACGCACAATTAATCGCTTCGTGTTTTTCAACAGCAAAAATCTAAGTAAGTTTATATAGGCTGAGTGGCCAGCTCTATTTTTATGGTTGCGTACCTCAAGGGAAAAAAGGAACCCTTATATTTGAGTCTGTTTATGATAAGATTACAAATGTTTTGCAGGATCTTTATTTTTTATTATCTTATGATAAATATCGTATTTTTTGGTTTTGTTTGTCAAACTAAAAGATACCTAAAAAAGGTTTTTTACTTAAATATTTCCCTTGTTGTAATTCCAAAAACGAATATGTTACTTTTTAGAAATTTACACTATCTACAATTTTTTTTTTTAAAACATCTTTGGCAAGTCTATATACCGTTATGTGTACTTCCCAGTTGAATTTGCCATACACGGTCAACCCGACTTTGACTGACCAGTTTGTCAGTTTGTCCGTTCTACCCCTTATTCTTTATTCAAGTTGTTATGGTAATAAAACCGAAATATGCTAGACATTTTCGTATGATTCAGAGAGACGCAATTCGAAAAAAAAAAAAAAAACACTATTATTTTTCAGCAGTGGAAACATTGAGTTCAAAATACAGGTAGATGCAGAATTGTTTGATTCGTATTTTTCAGAAGTAACAAGCTCTATAATTGGATGGAGTTCGATTTGAGAAGCTCGTATGCAGACGTCCGGTGGTGATGAATAGTGAACAAAGATTACACGGACAACGCGGGAAAGAAATAATTGGAACAATATCTACGATAAAGTCTACCCTGTCTGCCTGTCCGTCGATATAAGGCTGTATCTTTTGAACTGTAATGTGTATCCTGTTAAAATATTATTTCACGAAATATTACTTTATTTTAGAAATAACCATCTAACGACAAACAACATGTACCTACTTTTATGTTTTTTTTTTGTATTTGTTCTTGTTCCGTACGAACTTTGCTACTTTTTCTAACTTACCTGTGTTAGAGTAGAATGTTTCTTTTTTTAAATTAATAAAATCATTATATAATAATAAAACTACTCACAGCAGTATTTTTTTTAGCTTTTCACGATTATTGAACTTAAAACAAATAATAATAATACAATTTATAAATAACATTGTAAGTAAAAATGAGCTTTCAAGGCCATTGACACTTCACTGACTTTACAATAAAAACCACATAAAGGAGTACGTAGCACGTTGGCTCAGGCCCAGGCCATGACGGTGAGCGATGGTTCTCGCTTTGTATCACCGCATTACGCCCGCGTAATATGACGCTTGACGAATGTTGGATTACACGGACGCTTTTTACGAAGTAGGCCTAGGTCTTTAAGGGTTTTAGTTAAACCAGAAGCAGAAAGTGTTATTTTTGTGATAAACAGCTATATTATCGCAGCGTGTTTAGGAATATACGTTGTAATTATAAGCCATTTTTAGTTCTCTGTCGCTGGGAAAATATTTTTAATAATAACAATTTCTGAAGGTCATTTTGAAAAACGATTTTGCAACATTTTCTTTATTAAAATATTTAAAATATTCTATACTCATTCTCAAAGCAAGTTTGCAAGCAAACAACATGATGTTTTCTCTATCCTTCAGTTATAATAGTAAATAATGCTTAAATCAAATTAATACTTAAACTAAACTTGTAAACTATTATAATAAAGAAAATTTTGCAAGTTTTTTTTTGAATAATTCTACATAATAAAATAAATTTGATTGTAAGAGCGAGACAGCGCGTATTATGTAAGCTTCTACATAATATTCTACGTATTATGTATATACATACATAATACGCGTTCTCTCGCTCTCACAATTAAATTTCTTTTATTATGTAGAATTATTAACTTTAAAGAGTTTAGAAGACTTTTTATACACAAAATGGTGATATTATACCGTATATGTTTTGGAATTTGATGACCGATATTAATAAATATCATTTTCTTGAATCATATGTAGGTACAAATCACTATAATTTGCAAGTAAATCTGCAAGGTTTTTTTAATAACAAATTTATTAAAAAAACCTTGCAGATTTACTTTTGTCTAGGTTCAAAAATATATAATATTGTAAATAAAAACAAATGCAGAAAAAATATATCGCTCAGATTACTATCACACTTAACAATCTCTTACAATGTGACTGAGTAAAAAGTAATTAATAACACTGTAGTACTCAAAAATGCTGTTGTTTTTTCAATTTGAATACTAATTTTATTAAAAATATACTCGGTAAAAGCTTGATATATTCCACTCAACGATTAGAGATATTTTTCTCTTTGCATTGTTACCCATTTATTGAGTTTTATTAGTACTAAAATATAAACAATATATTTAAGCAAAATGGCTATCAAATGAAATATTGGTTTCTTCTGAATTACCTAGGACAAAAACGAACAAACATTTTTAGAGGTAGCAATCGTTTTAGGTCATGCAAGCCATGTCGTGCGATGATCGGCTCGATCGCACTCACAGAAGAGGAATTTTTTTTACCTCTAGCTCTCTTCTGTGATCGCACTAGAATATTACTATCACCTAAAAAAAAATGGACGGGTAGTGTGACGTTGGTTGCACAACATCGCATAACGTCATACTATGTCCATCCGTATTGTTAAGAGATTAGGGTAGACATTGCCAACTAGCGAGCTAATGCCACAGGACTCAGCAACGACATGCTAATACTGGCTGGTAATATCACAAATACATACATAGCGGTAAAGCTCTAAGTCTATTCATGAAGAAAGAGATAGAGAACGATTTGAACTTTGCTAACTCTATCATTAATATGTGTGTGAGTTAATCCCAAAACTCCCTACGTAAAAATTGTAGCATAATTCCAGTAAAACTTTATAAATATGGATTATTAGAGATTTCTGATGCCAGTTCTTCAGTTATGCCAGTTCTTTCTCAGCAAAGATCATGCGAAGCATGGTCCCAAAAAGGTCTCCTCTAACCCGTCCCATGACTAATAAAGAAGAAACATCATTATGGTTATTACTGATTAACCTAAACTAAATAACCATAAACCACTACGGTTTATAGTAAGAAACCTATTTATCCCTCCCAGTAACTTTTTAAACTCCCATTAAACTTTTTGTGGAGATATCTGGATGAACAGTGCAAAACTACAAGGAACTAACCAAAAAAATCACCTTCGACGTTGAGAACGATGGCCATGTTCAGCTTCGGCTCGGTGTTGATCTGACACTCGTAGACGCCCGCGTCTCTCGGCTGCACGTAGTCTATCTTGAGGTCCCAGTCGTCCGACGGCTCGGGGTGCAGCACGCTGAACCTCGCGTCTCCGGTGTACGTGAAGATGTGGGACGTCAGTATGTGGAGGTCGCGCTTGCGCATCCAGGATACCTGGGGAGAATCAGAGGTTAGGTAGGTTCACACAAGAAATAATCAACAAAGGTAAAAATATGTAAAACTAGCAACGACTTGCAGACTTATCGCTAAAAACGATCTCAGATTCGATTCTGATTTTATTAAAAATAAAAAAATAAAATTATTTTAAAAGTCAGGTTAGTAAAAACTTAATTAGGTAAACCGTTAGTTACCTACATATAACTGGTCATCATTAAATAATTTTACTGTTTATTAAGCTTTGCGTTGCAGCAGTAACTTCACTTCTGATTCAGGCAACCTTAGTATGGAGAGGTATTAAAGATCCTTAGTGTCCTATTAGTACATTATATGGTATTAGTACCTTAATAAGTTGGTATGGTATGTTAAATTATATTGACTATCTAGAATTTTGTAGTCAGATAACTGTTTGAATGGAAAGACGCTTAGACTATCGTGTACTTATTAGTAATTATTAGAGGTTTTACTTATGCCAATCAAATGGAGCCCTAAAAGTTTAGTGCTTACAGCTCAGCTCGATTATTAAATTTTAGTAGATCAGTAAATTTAATTAAAGTTAGATCATCATCATCTGATGATGATTATGATCAGTAAATTTAATTAAAGGTAGGTAGCGACAGCAAAAGAAAACCCAACCACATTTCAGGCGAAACTTAAGACTCCATACATAAGCTAAAATATCTTGTTGTCAGTCAACCTATATTCACGATGTAATTTATAAATTTATTCTACTGTAGACGACGGACATAATTTTAGTATATTATTGTACTCGATTATGAATCACCTTAGAAAAAAAAAACCAAGAAATCGCGAAAAAATATCAGCTGTTTCTTAGAAAACGTCAGTAACCTTCGACGACGACGCGTGTTTTTTTTTCGGGGTTTCATGTCTGTGCCCAAAGTTAAAGTTGTCCACAATGAAGAGTGCAATGGTATCCTAGAATATTGCTATCGTCTAACCGAACATCCAGTATAATTCAATCTTTATGACAATCCTAACAAAATATATACCCAGGATGGGTCTGCTTATTAAAATAAATTGAAATCAGTTCTAGTTTTTTAATCAAATAATTTTCCGTCGCTATGCTCTCAATTTCATCGTAATATCTGACGTTGAACTTTCACAAATGACTTGATTTGAATCAAGCGAAGTTCTAGAACCTATAAAGTGAATCAAGGCACCTAAAGTTTCAAACTTAAACACACTTTACCTTGATTAATCTCTTACTAATGACCTGTATTTCAAGGTAATATTATTAAATTAGCTTTTGGGCATTTTACTATTAATTAAATTTACATATTAACTTAATATTTACATTTTTACCTGACTGCCCAAGAAGGAGGGTAATGTTTTTGGGGTGTATGTAGTTATGTATGTGTGTTCCTACGAACGTACATTGTTACGCGCCGCGCAACGCGCAACAATGTAATGTGGTGCAAAATAGAACTCACTGTAGAACATTAATCTACAAAGCCAAAGAAGTTACAACGCGTATTTAGGTAGAGATAGTTATTCAGTTTAATTCATGAAGACGCGCCCCAATCTAACGTTTACAGTGATGTTTTGTTTGTGTACTTGTTTTATCGCTACATACTAATATCTAAGTGGGCACACAAAGTTATGATTGAGTTATCACGAGCAGCACATTACATATTCAAAATAAGCTGTAGTAGTAATGCTAAGTAGTAATGTCGCGGAGAATTAACAATATTTACACAGTAAACGATAGGCTTCCAGGGTATGAACGATATAATATCATGGTTAATGTTACCAAGTGGATGCGATCCAGGGTAAGAAGTGGCGTATGTATAAGTTATATATTTGGCGATTTTTATCAAAATAAGTCTAAACTCCACCAATCTACTGTTATTTGATGAGGGGTTACGTTTTCCACCTTCCGTCTCCATCGTCAGATCAGCTCGCTCTCATAACAGCGAATTGTCATCGGAACTTGACAGTCATGCAAAATTACAACTCTTGAACAAGGGGGACTGTTCTAAAATTCAGTTTCAAGATTTGACCCGACATACATACTTACATACATACAACAAGTTAAATAAAAGCTTGTAAAAAAACAGTTGCGATTCCCCAGAGAACATTGAAGGTTTAACGGTAACCCAAATGCTCATGCCCAACAACAATTGGCAGAGTATACGCCGCATGCTGGCGGCATTATCACGCAATGCAATAAAATGGCAATGCAATATTGTGTTGGCACTATTTGGTAAAATAAATGCCAGCATTTTGGTCAAACGTCGCATCAACCAGATACTCTACAGCTTTTTGAAAATATGATAATCTCCTGGAAGCTACCCTCAATCCCAAACGGCTCAAATATGTTACAACTGCTGACATTAGCATATTTGTGCCGTTTCTGCTGCTCAGCAAAATTAAACTTTAATACCTTGATATTAATATTTAACTTTCAAGACCATATGCTCTGAGATCTAGGTTTCCAGTAAAAAAACAAAAACTTTCTACAAAAAGATAAAAAAAACAGCCATTATTTATGTGTAACCCGTAATCTTATCAGGTTTCATCCGGCGCCCAGTTCTTTTTGGAGTAAATACCAGGCAAGAGACAAGAATATAATATTACCTGCGTGTGTATTGGTTCAGTGCTTCCTTTTTGTGTAGGTGTAATTGTATGACAGCATTTTTAATAAATTGAAGAAAAAGAGATTTTAGAAGTATAAATGGCCATTAAGTGGACCAACATGCTCTATTAAATACAATATTTTTACTAGGTATGGTTTTTAAATGGAATATGTCATTCAGTTTTGAATTGTGGTGAAAGTTTCAAATATCTAACTATTCGGATAGCTAGTTTAATATCGATTGCAAAGTTTGCATCGAACCAACATACAAGAAATAAATGTAAACAGACAAGAAAACAAGTAAAAAAAAACATTGAGAACGGAGTACAGACATATCTTTTAAAATTACTTGAGATACCGATTGACCATCACACTCACATCTCTCTCACACACACACACAACAAATACACAAACAACATACACAAACCTTTAAGTACTCTAATATTAACACTTATATTATACTTAAGTTGATATTGTAATACCCGCAGTCGCTTAATGCTCACCTTTCATCTTCTGGGCATAGGTGTACGCTGAAAACCAGCCCTGCGTGACCTTTCGGGAGCTCGCAGCATAGCGCTGAGCGTACCCCTATTGCCAATCTAGTATTTGCTTATGCTACAGTGTCCATTTTTATTATTTTTTTGTTTTGTTATTGGCAATAAATATTTTCTTATTCTTATTTTCTTATCTTACATATAAGATCATAAGGCCAAAACATTAGGAAATAGCCTCTTTACTTCTTGTTGAAGTCGAGCATATGTGGCAACGATTTGCACCAAGGATCCACAAACGCTCCTAAGGCTTGACAAACTCAATATGCAGCATAGAGCACCGAGCGCACAATAGCAACACCACAACAGTAAGAAGCCAACGTCAGAACGCTTGAATCGCAGCGACTTCACACACATTCCATTCAAAAAGATTCATAGAACGCGTCGCATAAAGTTACTTTAAAATATTTTCTATTTGTATAAACCGAAGAAATAAAGATTTCAAGACTCAAGGCGTTTTTCATAGGTGTGACCAGTGAGTAACCATTTTCAATAAACTGTAAAGTACTTAAACTGTAAAGGAATGCTACGTGAACCGTTTTGATATCAATCCACAGATCTTTAAACCACTTGTACGGTCCATTACTAAATTTTATTATTTAAAGGCTGTAAACAGCCTGTGGACGTTCCATCTTGCTTAATTACACGAAGGCTTAACCCGGCTTACTCTAATTACGTATAAAAACAAAGAACCGGCGAAAAAGCGTGCGAAATTTATTTTCTAATTTCTCAGTCCTCGGGCACTCGTATTAAAAATATAATTCGAAACGTTTTGTTGGCGCTGTCGTAATCAAAGGAAAGCTATCCATGGAAAGAAAGTGGGCAAATTACCTGTCAAATCATAACACAATTTGTATTTTTAAGTGGTAAGACCACGGAATTTAAACTTAAGGACGCGGTCCTGGCCAGCGCTATCTCTTTCACGTATTTTCAACATTTTGGAGATAAAAACTACAGAGACGTAATTTAAAAAAAAAATAGCCTAAGAAATTTAATTTTTTATTAAAATTTCCACTGAGTGCTTTTTTTATGTCCAAAATTTTTCAAAATGTGTGAACGCGACAGCTCATAAATGGAAGCGGGCCCTCAAACTGGAATATGTAGTTATGTATACGGCATATCCAACCAGTAAGATAATTGTAGCAAATCGGAGCAGGTGGTTCTTAGAGCATGACAACGTACTCGGCCATTTTATACCAGTTCCAGTTTTCCCCGGTTTTCACTCCGACTTCTTTTTAGACACGTATCGTAATCTATTCAGGTATAAATTAGAAAAACCCGGGTACCGCCCAGCCGACCCGGAGCGGCCGCAGGCCACGATGTTCTGGTGTATCCTCGGTCGATACTAAAGTGTTATTTGCAAGGATTTTGTTCCTTGGTTACTGTGTTGGTTACTGTGTTTTAACCTTATCTTGTTGTCACCTTATAACTTACTAGCTTGTCCGCCGTGCTTCGCTCGCCTAGGCTACAGTAAATGAAATACCCGATAACACCTAGTTAGGGTTTTTTCCACATTTTTTTTTTTTAATTCTTGTTACAGAAACCGAGTTTCATTGGCTTAGCATGAAAAAATATTTTATTTCAAAAACTGTGTGTACATTTTATCCATTTAGAAGTGAAATTTCGCGAAATTAGTTCTTATTGTTCTTCTCGACCATTTCCGAAGTATGGGGTTCAAATTTCACGTCTCTAGCATAAGCGGTTTTGGTCTGTGTTTTGATTATTAGAAAATGACTAACTTAATAATTGAAATTCCGAAAATCGAAACCTCTGTTCCAATTCAATATTTACCAAAATTCGTGATATTTAAATAATTTACTAACATGAAAATGCTCTTTAAACTACGGTGTAGGCAGTAGCTAAATTTCAAGGTCCGATATAATCTAAAAATAACTAGCTCAGATTGGTTTATCTTATTTCCTTTATCCGTTAGTTATTAAGAATATTATATGCGTAATATAATAATATTATTACTCATTGAAAAAAATATTACTTTCAGTTTCGTAGTTTTTTTAAACGTAAAATAGTAATTTTAATTAGAGATGATTTTACCATTCGAATTTATTTATAACAAGAATTATCTCGTTGATATGGATAATTGTGATATTTTAACACTATAGTACACGCGCGGCCAACTAATGCAGACCAGGGGTAATATCGTTAGCAATACCTTTTAAGTTTTGAGAGTTACTGTTGAGGGCCGTGATTGATGTGAGTAACGTTTTTTTGTTTTAATTTTATGAAGCCATATAATATTACATTTTTAAACCACAATCATCATCATCATCAGCCAGAAGACGATGTATGAGGAACGGCTGATGGAAATTGATGTCAATGAAAATTATGAGAAAAGAAACGCTTCGGGAATGATGAGTATGTCACAAGTCGCACAATACGATATCACACCAAAGATGAGTTGGTCGATGCGCACTCTGTCCGAGAGCCTGAAATCATTCGACCAGTAAGCTGTGCAAAAAGTGCCACCATATGTATTTGCTCCTATCACCAGACCGTAGTATGTTCTAATTATTACAAAAACATAATAATTGAATAATTTAATTGAAATTATAAAAATATTTCAAGAAATTAATCTCAGAAGTGCCGTTTTGCATTAAATTTTCTTACATGTTTGTTAAATTGATTATAATATTCGGTTCTTACTAGCTATGAAAAAAACTATTCGTTAGAGGAGTTTAATAAATAAGTATTTCATTTAAATGGTATTTTTATAAATGCATTCAAAAAAAACTTATTACAGCCATTTTAAAGTGGACAACCATAGGAGCCCACGCGTGTACTCGTGTAAGTATGTACTCTAGTGTAAGTATGTAAGTACATGGAGGCCTAGTGTATCAGAGTTTTTTAACGCTCAAACGCTAAATTGATCAGAAATGAAGACAAGAAGTTGAAATTTATAATTTAACAGTTGTGTATGCCCGATAATTTCCTTTTCAAAATTATTATCGACTGAAATAAGACACCAAAAACATACCCAAAAATAATTAATCATACCTATACCACTTTACCACAAATACTAACGACCCCAATCTTAGTAACAGATCATCAATCTCAATCTAAAGTTGAATACTTATCAACAACCTATCGGAACCCTTTTGACCACCTGGCAACCTCGGGAGCCATTTTTCTTTGTCGACGTGCCTTCGGACCTATATCAAAGTATACCTATTACCTCCGTATATCACGGGGTTGACGGTGTGTGTTCGGCTATGGTGTGGGTGCACTATTATCGTTATTGTGAAGGTTTGAAGTACATGGGTAGGCTCAGTGTGCACAAGGAGATGGTGTGTGAAACGCAGGAGAGGAAACTGTAGAAAAACTTCCTATTAAAGAAGTAAGAGTTTCTTGTTTGTTCTTCTCAATTTTTCTTGTAATTTGGCGCAGGCTTGAAATTTCTAACGCTCTTATGTTATATCTGTAGGAGCTGGTGATCTTGTGATTGGGCTAAGATATATAGGATAACTAGTAAAGGTTACGTTTTGAGGTGCCCTAAAATTTAAGATAGGTATATAGGCTAACCTGTGAGTTTACGGTTTCTATCGCTATTGATATCATCAAAATGCCGCAACAATTATATCTACAATATATTATAGATGTTCCAGAGGTAAAAAAAAAACCTCTACTGTGGATGTTCCTGATTGTGATAGTGAACGTGTGC
This sequence comes from Apocheima hispidaria, assembly GCA_947579745.1. Classification (NCBI taxonomy): domain Eukaryota; kingdom Metazoa; phylum Arthropoda; class Insecta; order Lepidoptera; family Geometridae; genus Apocheima; species Apocheima hispidaria. The sequence continues at coordinate 494,064 of OX388162.1, read as the reverse complement.
GAGCGGGAGCGCGCATGATGCGACTAACTTGTTACCACCAAGATGGCATGCTATCACAAATTGTGATTCATGATCAAGAATGCAAACGTACATTACAAGGATGCTCAGTTTTATTTTTATTTTTCAACGTATTTCAATGTTTTTACAATTCTGGCGTGTGCACGAGTTTAAAGGAAAACGGTAAGTACTGGTAGTTATGTTCAAATTAATCTTCTTATGTGCCCGGAGATGCCATGATAACGTATTTAAACCAAAAAATAAAAAATAAAAACACTGTACAGACTATGTAAACAGATATCGAACTCTCACATTATACCTCGTTAAATTAGACCAGCCATACTGTCTTCATTCACGAGGCTATATCGTACATCCCTTCAGACTCGCTTCACTGATCACAGAATTAATGGCGCTAGGATCCGGGCCCGAGAATAAATAGGCATTTGACATGTCCTACGGTGCATTTATAATAAACGGCCTGCCTCGAGTAGCTGTCATTTTTTGCCAACGGATTATGGGAGCGGTTTCCCATTTTGCGCGAGGTTTTATGGGCTGACGCCTTTGTTTTGGAGTTTCGATGGGGAACATAGCGTGTAGTTGCAAAATTGGGACCAAATATTCTGTTATGTGAATTATGATGAATCGTTTTATTGCGCGTAGCCCGACAAGTATTTTGTATGTTATTTACAATAGTAAGTTTAAGATTGCAAAAGTACCTATGTGTGCAAGTGATAGAGCTTTTGTTTATAAATAACTTTGTAATCACTGAATAGATTTGCTTAACTTTACTATAGGTTTGTTCTAGTTAGGTTACCGATAGCGGGTAACACCGTGGGCGCAACTAGTTATTTGCTGTATAAGCTTTGATACTTCCGTGAAGCTGAGCAAGTTAAATTGTTCAGCAGAAGGTAGATACTCAAACATTATCTGCTTTTAACAGTTGTATTGCTATCCTGAATTCTAAACTAGGTAATCTTTTGCGCACTGCGCTATAAAAGCTGTGAGGTATCATCGGACAACATTTCTGGCTTGCAACTTATACATTACAAAATTTAAAGCATTTATATAGAGCAAAAAAGTCTCGCAGTGTCCGACACAGAAATCGAACCCGGTATGCCAAGATTTTTTCAATGATTGGTTTTAAGTTTTATTAAACTGGCGACGCGACAATAGTCTCAAAAATAGCGAAGATAAAACATGGACCCCGCGAAATCATGGATGTAAGGCCCGCGGGCCTCACATAGACGCTCATTCAAGAATAAGTCATGGTATTTTACTATGGGGTAATAGCAGCGCTGCGAGCGATCTATTCACTGTCCAGAAAAGACCGGTTACTTTCCTTGAAACCATAGATCAGACTGGCAGTTACAAACCTTACTTGTTATAATATAAAATATTAACCATGACATGTATATCTACCTATACACTTTCGAAATATGCAAATTTGTACGAAATGATAACCATTGTTAAAAACACGGCAAGATTTAGGTACAAACAGCACACTAATTACGTAATCATAATATTATTCCTGACGAGCGCTAACACAAAGAACATTAACTCTGCACAGAGTTAATATCAAGGGTAAATGTCAGTCATGGCTACTATCGCCTAATCTGTTACAGTTGCCTTAACTGTATTTGCAACAACGCATTATAATAGGTTACTATTGAAGAGAGCTGATGGTATTTTAACTGAGATGCTTAAGGGAAAATAAGGTCTTTGGAACAATTACATTTTAAAGTTTAAATATCTATCTTAACAAGTATATTATTTTTAAAGAAAGAATAACTAATATTCGGTTGCAAAATGTAGTTTATTAAATTGTCATACACAGCATCTATGAAGCTATAGTTAGGTGGTAGGTAAGTACTAACTATCATTTTTTCTGTCTAGGATGGGTTTTTCTGTCTAGTCACCGAGTTGTTTTTTTCTTTGTCATCTAGAAAGATGTGAAGTTATACATTTTAGAGGTACTAGTAGGAAGTTAATAACTAGTTTGTTTGGGCATCTCGCGGATCGCTGGTGATTTGTCAATCATCGTGGGACTCATCGATTATTTATCGATCAAATCAAAATCATCAACCTTGAGGTGAAACCTGGTGAGATGAACCTGTTCCCGCGTCTGCGACTCGTGATTATCTGACGGCAAAGAATCTGAGATTGGACGAATCATTTGACCCGATTATATTAGTTACGATAGTCCCGAGTCGCGGGATATTATCGATCGATACAAGATTTTGTAAAAATATTGTTTTTTTTTTTTGTTTTCTTTGTAACTATATGCCTTTAATCTACGCCTAGCTATCACTTAGCAAATAAGACAAAAAAAAAATTTTTTTCATTGACTACAAATTATTTTTATTCAAACGTTTCTTTCGAGTAGACCTCCAGCTTTCCAACATCGCTGCGATGCTGTATCTTTTTTCAGTAAGAGTAGTAATTTAGATTATATTAATAAATATTTTTTTTCTATAATTAAAATAATTTAACTCTCACGATTTATATTTTTTACTCAAACATCTCTTTCAAATAGTCCCTTAGCTCTCCAACAGCAGTGTGATTGTGTTTGTGGTACAGATTGCCTAGATAATAGGAAGCTGAACAAGCAGAGAGGACAAAAGGCTCCGCCGGCAAATTACCGCTCTCTACATAAATATACTCTGTATAATAATGAATTATGTCATGCCGTATTATGAATAAATACTAAGCATAGAATATTGTTTCTTCGTGAGCTTGTAAAGGGAAATTACTAAAGATAGAGTTTAAGTCATGAAAGATTTCTATCGATATTTTTCAAGCCTTTATGACCATATTTTGTCCTGAGTCAAACAACCATTTTTTTAAATGAATCCGAGGAAAGAGAATAGCAGATCGCTCGCCTCATGGTACGCGCTTGTGATTCAGTTCAGTGTCACACTGAATATTAGCTCGCTCATGAGGCTATCATGCCAAACCTTTTAAAAGGCTTTCGATATGTCCAGAGACGGCTAGCGCATTACCGTGTTTCTCGATGGTCTCACTCCAGATGACTATATATTGTGCGCGGCTTATTCTCGTAGCAGATCCCCAGTGGACCGATTTCGGTAAAATCCTTATTGACGATCATTGAGAAGATAATTGCGGCCTATACTGCCAATTCAAGTAGGCCGCTCCATTCCAATAAACACTCGAAGCGCGCGTTGTTACGGTTCCATAGTACTACAAGGAACCCATATAAGTTCATCATTTTTGTCTGTCTGTCTGTCTGAATCCTTTACAGCATTATGACTTCCATAGTTATAAACGTTTATGCATGAAATTTTGCACAATGAAAGTCTATGTAAAGACCTCCAGTTTCAAAACATAAAAATACTTTTTTTTTAAATTATAAGTGTAGCTCCCATACATGTAAAGAGGGGATAAAAAAATATTGTTGTACCTCATCATGTTGGAGCAGGTCTTTAAAATTTAACAACTTTTAAAGAATAAATAAGAAAAAAACATAATTTTATATTAATATTGTCCATACATACTCATTGTCGTTCTGGGTATCATACATGAAAAGTGGGGATAAAAAAAAATATATTGGCCCCCACGTGTGGTGTATCATTGAATAGGTTTTTTAAGTGAAGGTTTACAAAATAATTTTTTTTTGTCATATGTACCGCATTCAATATTTGTGCCGCTAGTAAAGTTGCTTGCAATGTCCCCCCTCTGCCATTTCTAAGCAATACATCTCAGAAACTTATTATATTCCATGTTGATAGATCTTAGTAAAAACTTTATTTTAAAATCGTTTTGGGTGATTTGATAATGGCTTTTTGAGATAAGCTGAAGCAACGGATTAATACTTCAATCGTCCTATGCGCCTACGGAACCCTACTAAGCATCGCCCGAAATACTCTTTAACAAGTTATTTTAATCTGGTAAGATTATAACTTCATAAACTTCGAAAACCTCACTTTGAATTCTACATAAGTATATCATAACCTTATTTATTGCCAATTTAATTTTTGCCTAAGCCTCACCCTGTACAGTGTGTCCACATACAATTGGTGATATTTGCACACTTCTACTTGGCGGTTGAATAACTGCGTCACATAATGAGGTCCATTTCAAAATTGGCACACCGATGTTATTATACCTAAAGCCTAGAGTAGAATAAGAGCTTCATATAATATGTGGCGTGTAAGTATATCGGCTAGCCCGAGCTAAAGATAAGGCAATAGTACTATGTAGGTATAGTAAGTACCTATAATGCCCTAGCTTACGATGATTGAAGGGCCCGAAACGCCGCTCCATCCTCGGGTTAACAGGGATAAATTACCGGCATTTAGCTGTGACCCTACATTTGGGATAAATAGTATCCCTATGCTTTTTGTTGGAATTATTTTGTTTCATTTGTGAAATCTTATGACATGTATTGTATGTAAAATCTTCATGCTAAATACAACAAAATTCTCCTTACAATTATGTCTTTGCTAATTACCTACATATGAAAATTGAACATTATTCGTATAAAAGTAATTTAATAATAATGTAATGGATGGTGATGAAAATTACACGTTGTCAAAATGAGCTCATTCGGTGACGGTATTTACTTTAAGCATGCGAGTAAAACCGCGGTACGCAGCTAGTTAATTACAAATATTTTCTAGGTCTTTAACAAATGTACATTTAAATTAGTACTCACGGGATATTCACCACGATTTTTGTTATTTATGAGTTCTCGATATTTCATCACAGTTCCATGCGCCATGTTTACGGGTAGACTGAAGAATGCGCGTGGATAACAACGAAAGTTTGGAATTAGGAGCAGACAAATCGATCTACGCTCGTTCTCAGTCTTTCGCTCAGTAGAAAAGATTTGTGGGTTATGCAATGAGTTTACACGTAGTAAACAAACGTGAAAATTTAATGATAGAATGAAATCAAGTCATTGGATTTGAAAGAGTGTTTAAAAATAAACATTACAAAGTGGACTATTTGTTAGTAGACTTACAGTTCTATTTCCTATGTGCTTGGCTCTACACCGCAAGACGGCCGCTTGCCCGACGACGGACGTCACGTTGCGTGGCGACACGTCATCGAAGTACGGTCGCTCGGGCCGCGTCACGTCACCTCCGCTCACGCCTGCCAATGCGCCTACGCCTGGAACAAAACATATTTACATATTATTACGACTATTTTATTGTAGGATGTTCTGTAACTCGTGTCCGAACCGCAAGCATGCTACGCCTATGTTCATTCTGAATAATTTTTACTTCGGGACATACATAATCTAAAACCACTTTGGTAAATTACCAAAGTTAAACATTCTTGATTATCAGAATCGTTGTTAATAAAAACGAATCGCCTCCAACCACGCGACGCCAACGTAGTAGCTATTACATAATCTGTGTCGTTGATGAATCAACCTGTTAATTTGAAAATATGTTATAACTTTGCAGCTTAATGGCTCCCATTGAAGTTGATTGCGTATTACACTTTCATTCTAATATAGAGTTTTATTCGACGATTTAGTTGAATTTTATGGATGATAAATAAAAATCTAAAATATAATCTGACTAGTTGCGTTCCGCGGTTTAACGTCCTAGTGGAATTGCAGTTTTTTCCTCTATGAAAAGAAGATGTAAAAAATGTAAAAGACACGTCGTTGTGTTGCTCTGTTACTGTATTAAAGACAAACAAACACACTTTGACTTTTATATTAATACTAGCTACGCCCCGAGGTTTCATCCGCTATTCTACAGAAACCTAATATTTTCCGTGATAAAAGTAGCCTGTGTGTTAATCCAGGTTGTAAGCTACCTCCATACCAAATTTCATTCAAATTCATTTAGCCGTTACAGAGTTGAACGGGAACAAACATACTTACATACTAACAAGTGTAGGTATAACAAGTGTGTAAGTACACACAAACTTTCGCATTTATAATATTAGTGTGATTCGAAAGGATAAGAAGGGAGAGGCATGGAATCAACGTCAGCCAAAAAGCCCCTACATTAAAATGGATTTGGGTGGGAATAACACGTATGCATCAAGGGGCATGACAAAAAAAATATTTCGGAGAGATCTGTGTGCAAACCTTGGTAAAAAGATTTAAGAACAGTATTCCCAAGTTACAAAATGGCAACACAGTTTATATAGTACCAATTTTCAAAATGGCTTATTCTACAAAGGCTTTATTTACAACAAAATGATAATTTACATGAAAAAATACTCTAAGAAAGAAAGAGTTGAAAACCAGCATTTTAAGTTAACAGTTCGTTGTAAAGAATACATCGAAGACATACGAGACATAAGAAAGAGTTCAAAACCAGCATTTTAAGTTATTGAGTGTAGCATTTTAAGTGAGAGTGGTAGGGCTCTCATGCCGAGTCCGCCTGGGGAGGTACCACACCTTTGCCAGTTATTCAACCGTCAAGCAGTAGTGTGCAAGCATTACTGTGTTCCGGATGAAGGGCAATGTTTCCAGCGTAATTACTGGGCATAAAGAGATTTTACATATAATATCTCCGGCGACCCGGTCATGTCCTCAAACTGAGACCAGAAACACCGAAGGACGGGTAGCAGCGTCCTATAGCGAACGGTGAACGTTCTGTGATCCCCAAGCCGCCTGCCAAGCGTGGGGATTATGCCACCCCCCCCCCCCCCACAATGATAGACAAACTGAAACCGCGGCCCCCAGTCCCCGGCAGCTCCTCTATTCCTGGCCTAGGTAGCGGGTCAGGTAACGGAGGAGCAGGGGGTGCGAAGAATCCCCGGCAGATGCCCCGCTACCACCCCCAACGGACTTTGGCCCTGGCCACACACAACGTCCGCACGCTGAGGACTGACGAGAGGATTGTAGAGCTGGAGGAAGAATTGAGCAAGTTGCGATGGGACATCATAGGCCTATCTGAAATCCGACGAGAGGGACAGGATACGATAGTCCTAGATTCCGGCAACATGCTCTTCTTCCGGGAAGGTGAACAGAAATCCCAGGGTGGTGTTGGGTTTCTCGTCCGTAGGTCCCTCATCAACAACGTAGTTAAAGTCGATAGTGTATCGTGCAGGGTAGTATACCTTATACTCCGAATCACCGATCGGTATTCGTTGAAGGTCATACAGGTATATGCGCCGACCACGACACACCCTGACAATGAAGTAGAGGCTTTGTATGAGGAGATATCCGAGGCGATACATACCTCCGAAACTCACTTCACCGTTGTTATGGGGGATTTTAACGCGAAGGTGGGCTCACGGAACGTCGATGAGTTGAGAGTGGGATTGTATGGGTACGGGCAACGGAATCGGAGGGGCCAGCGGTTGGTCGACTTCATGAAAAAGGAGGGTCTATATTTGATGAACTCCTTCTTCCAGAAGCGGCCATCCAGGAAGTGGACGTGGATAAGCCCCGATGGTTCGACCAGAAATGAGATTGACTTCATCATGACGACCGAGAAGCGAATATTCAATGATGTCTCCGTGATCGCTAAGGTGAAAACCGGTAGCGATCACCGCATTGTCAGAGGCTCGTTGAATATCAATGTCAAGCTTGAGAGGTCGCGTCTGGTGAAGTCTACGCTCCGTCCTGGTCCTGCCCAAATCCAGAACCCCGAGAACTTTCAACTCGAATTGCATAATCGCTTCCAGAGCCTAGCCGAATGCCAGAATGTGGACGAGTTAAACAATGGGTTGGTGGAAGCTGTTCAAGCAGTGGGGTCCAAGTTCTTTAAGACCCCACGCCGGAAAAGACCTCAAAAGCTCTCAGACAGAACCATTAACTTAATGGAAGACCGGACTGAGATGCGACTGCAATCTTCAGCTGATATGTCGGAATATGGCAAGCTGAATAGACGAATCTCGAAGTCTATGCGACACGACTTGCGATCCTATAATACAAGTTGTATTAAGGACGCAATCGAGCGGAATCAGGGCTCCAAAGTGTTCGCAAAGAATTCGTCTATCGGGCAAAGCCAAATGACGAAGCTTAAGATCGAGAACGGCAGTATCATTTCGTCGAAAACGGAGATTCTGAGAGAGCTCGAGAGGTTTTACGGACAGTTGTACACCTCGACACGAGAACCCATTGTCAGTAGAGCTCAGGACTCCAGAGCCGAACTGACCCGACACTACACCGAGGACATCCCAGACATCAGCCTAGACGAGATTAGAATGGCTCTTAAGCAGCTTAAAAACAACAAGGCGCCGGGTGATGACGGAATAACGACTGAGCTTCTGAGAGCGGGTGGAAAACCGGTACTTTTAGTCCTCCAGAAGTTATTTAATTCCGTCATACTCGAGGGTAATACGCCAGAAGCATGGCACAGGAGTGTGGTGGTGTTGTTCTTCAAAAAAGGTGATAACACCTTACTGAAGAATTATAGGCCCATCTCGCTCCTGAGCCATGTTTACAAGCTGTTTTCGAGAGTTATTACGAACCGTCTCGAACGCAGGTTTGATGACTTCCAGCCTCCCGAACAAGCCGGTTTCCGTAAAGGCTTTAGTACCATGGACCACATACACACGCTCCGCCAGATTATACAGAAAACCGAAGAGTATAATCGGCCATTATGCCTGGCGTTTGTGGACTATGAGAAAGCATTCGATTCCATCGAGACCTGGGCGGTATTGCAGTCCCTTCAGCGATGTCATATCGACTATAGGTATATCGAGGTGATGAAGTGTTTGTATAGGAACGCCACCATGTCAATCCGGTTGCAGGACGAGAGCACGAAACCAATCCAATTGCAGAAAGGCGTGAGACAGGGAGACGTTATTTCTCCGAAACTGTTCACGAACGCATTGGAGGACGTTTTCAAGCTCTTGGACTGGAACGGATACGGCATCAACATTAATGGCGAATACATCACTCACCTTCGTTTTGCCGATGATATAGTAATCATGGCAGAGTCGCTAGAGGACCTCAATAACATGCTCAACGACCTCAGCAGCGTTTCTCAACAGGTGGGTCTTAAAATGAACATGGACAAGACGAAAATCATGTCAAATGCCCATGTTGTACCCGTACCGGTGGTCGTTGGGAACGATGCGCTCGAATTTGTTGACCATTATAACTACCTTGGACAGACTGTCCAGTTAGGTAAGTCCAACTTCGACAAAGAGGTCGCTCGAAGAATCCAAGTCGGATGGGCAGCGTTCGGGAAATTGCGTAATATCTTCTCGTCCAAAATCCCGCAGTGCCTGAAGACAAGGGTCTTCAACCAATGTGTGTTGCCAGTGATGACATATGGAACTGAAACGTGGTCCTTGACTACTGGCCTTTTGGAGAAACTCAGAGTCGCACAGCGCGATTTTTGTTTGCGCGATAAGATCCGGAACGAGGATATTCGTCGAAGAACCAAAGTCACCGATATAGCTCTCAGAGTTTGCAAGCTGAAGTGGCAATGGGCAGGCCACATCACTCGAAGAACCGATAACCGATGGGGAAGAAAGGTTCTTGAGTGGCGACCACGAACCGGAAGACGAAGCGTAGGCAGGCCTCCCACTAGGTGGACCGACGACATTGTGAAAGTCGCGGGCAACCGGTGGATGCAAGTGGCACATTGTCGGTCGGTGTGGCGGTCTAAGGGGGAGGCCTATGTTCAGCAGTGGACGTCTTCTGGCTGATAATGTAATTTTAAGTTAACATTTGTTGTAAAGAATACATCGAATACATACGTTACGCTAGCTAGACAAAGACTTGCTACCTAGCTACATATATTATGTATACACATACATAGTTATCTCATATATATGTACAGGTATACGGCGGATAGAGAGATCCACAAAAGAACGTCTTCATCGTTGTCATTTCCATTTCCCCGCTGCACCGCGAACTTATCGCGTGGGGCTACAAAAACCGAGGTTTCTCAAGCCTTGTAACACGTATAATAACAGGTATAATAACAGGTATAATAACAAGTATAATAACAAGTATAACAACAAGTATAATCACAAGTATAATAACAAGTATAATAACAAGTATAATAACAAGTATAATAATTAATATAATAAAAAGTATTATAACAAGTATAATAACAAATATAATATTAAAAGAAAACAAAAATCCCGAAAGTAAGTAAAAAGTGAAAAAAGTAGTCTATGACACTCCGTAAAGTGGAATCCAACAACAGTTCACTCGTCATGTCAAATCCGTCAAGCTTTTTAGGGTCTAAGAGGTATACGAACATGCAAAATTATATACTTACATACTCACACACAAGATAGGAACAACCAAAACATGACTCCTTTTTTTGGGTAGTTGGGTAAAAACGTAAACTATACTTGCAAATTATCATCAACGCATAAATTATTGAATAGTTCTGCGTACAGTAGATCTCGCAAGCATAAAAACTTGAGTCAGACCCCAAGATTTAATATCTTGATAACCTCTAGACAATTTTTTTTCATATTCAAATTTCATGATTAGTAGGTATTATTATCGAGTACAGAATGTTCCCGCCAAATATTATCGAAATCGGCCGGTAAATGGCTCGGCAGCAAACTTCCCACAGTTTTGGGAGAAGTACCCTTCCTATCAATATCGCCGTAAATTGTAGAGCCTGTATACTAAGTTTCGTTAAGATTAGTTGTACTACCATACGGACAGATGAAAGCAAAATTTGCCAGTTAAAGCAGAGGCTTCGTTTGCTTCGCTCACTTGGTCAACTATAGTTTTTGCAAGAAAAACACATCGATCCGTTGCTCTGATGCTGCATGAAACGGGAACAAACAAACATTATTTCGCATTTTTCATTTTAGTCGTTTGTAAATTAATGAGAGACGTATTTTGTTTCAAAATGCGCCTTCGTTGCAATACCGCTAGGTGCGTGGCCCACCCGCAACTTTATATGCTCTCCCGGGCTTCCTTTATAAGAGGGCGGGCAAAGGCTTCGTTCTTATTTCCGGTTCGACGGGTGTGACGTCACACTTCCGGTAGCGCCACTATGATATGTATTCTTCGCCACAAAAAAACAGTTTTAAATTACAATGTATTTAAGGAAATAAACTTTAAAATTTAAATATAGTTTGAATAATTCGTAGCCGTCGCGCCAATTCTCTTAGTTAATGATTCTATGATGTGTGATTTCCAGTTTAGTTTACTGTCAATTATACAAAGAAATTTGGTCTTACTACTACTTCCTGTACGGTTTTTACTTCTAGTATTCGGCTGGCTAACTACCATCCTCGAGATAAAAATCTATTTCAAAACAACTACGGTGTTCCTGCAGCCTCCCAATGGCCAGCGCTCCCATTCCAGCCTAGTTTTATTCTCAACCTAATCAAATGCCAAGCCTGTCAAACAAAGAAGTGGGTACAGAATCAGAGAACGAAGACATCAACAGGCAACAACCAGCACACAATATTTGTCTAACATTTGGTAACTAATTCGAATGTTACTCAACTTAAGATCCGCTTTCAAACTCAATCTTGGCAAATTTTCAATGAGTTGTTGTCAAAGCAAATATCGCCGCGTAAATTGTGATAGTTTTGGCTCTTCGCTTACGTAAATATCTCATACGTGTAAACAATTCTATGCTTACTATGTATACTTATGTAGGTAGATGTACGTACGTCTCTGTCTAAATGCCAGATACTATAAAACATTTTTTTATTATGTACCAAATCCTCTTGTAGGTATCAATACGCTCCATGCCCGCTTCCTTTGGAGATCCCGGACCCCTCCGTCCCTCCGTCAAGCACCAAGACATGCCACTAGGGGTTTTACTGAGTACAATCTCACATAAGTTTGAGGCGAGGTTTTAAAAACAAACCGAAAGCAAAAATTGAGATGTCTGGTTCTTTGCAGGCAAATATCTAAGTGAGACCGAAATCATTGCAAGCGTTATTCTAGAAAACTTACAATTCAAACCTCTCACTCACTGTAATCACGAGGAAAAGAGACGACTCCACAGAATAATCCATCTTCAGACTGACGCAGTACCTACTATCTAATCTGTGTCGGGAGACGATTTGTCATACTCCTGACATCACATTTGCTAATTCCTCAGTTTACTTGTCGTCTTGGAAAGTGAGCACTTTCTAATTTGTACGGATTTTCGTGCCTCGCTGGCACTGACTAGTCACTGTGACGGATGGGATTGTTCTTTAATAGCTACGGCAATGCGGGTTAACTTTTATTCAAGAGCAGAAAACCGACTTTGGTTCTATCTTGCTCGCACATTGATTTTTTTTTAATGATATAAAACTAGTAGCGCCGCCATATAACTTCACAATCTCTAGAAAGATTATGCTCATATAAGTACTGAAAAGTTGTTTTAAAATGATCTACTTTACAAAATTTCATTATGATCGAAACAAAGTTTTTTGTCTTAAACTAATTCTCACTAATTATGTAAGTTTCAATTTCTTAAATGAGAGAAGATGTGTCCTATAGCTCAGATATTATAATTACGTTTTATAAAATTACACTAATATTATAAATGCGAAAGTTTGTGTGTAATTGTGTAAACATGTAAGTATGTAAGTTTTTTGTTCCCTTTTTGGTATGAAGCTTACACCCTGGAATAACACAGGCTACTTATTATGCCGGAAAAATATTAGTTTTCTGTACAACCGCGGGGTTTAGCTAATTGAAAATATAACTTTAAAAAATTGATTGTAAAGATTCCCGTTTTAATAAAACGAAATGCATCAAAACCACGTCAGTTTTCATAGTAAGATTGTAAACATATTTTTTTTATATATGCCCTTCAGAAATGTACCTAATCTAATTAAAATATCGATTGTGCACTGGAGAGAGCTCGTAATGTCTAAATGTGGCCTTAGCTAAGTGACGAGCCATGAAACTCGTTCGCCCGTTTACACGTGTCATAAAAAACTCAGAGAGCTAGAAATTCTACCTGGAATTGCCTCAGTTTACATTTCTTTATGTTTTGCAATTTTACTAGAATATATACTAGAATAGTTCTTCAATCTGAAACACATTTACAAAGCGTATTTTTTTAAACTATAATAAGTTTAGTCGTGATGTGGATCTTTCGATAGTACGTTTACCAGTAACTCTTGATTGTTGGTACTGGATGATCACACAACAGTGTTTTGATTAACAAAGTCTCAAAACACCTTTATCAGACGAGTATACCTAAACATAAAAAAAGGTTGATTTTAAATCTTTATACGGGAACGTGTCAAAAGGGAATCATAAAACCTCCTCAGAAGACCATTCCACTCATACACGTACCTACGAGTAGAAATAGCAAAAATTTATAAACTTCCTTTTTAAACAGTATTTTAGTTTGTCGCACAAAAACGTCGTAAAACTTAATAATAACACACTCCCAATTTCTCAGCTTCCAAGGAAAATCTCAAAAATTTTATTTGCGAAAAATTCATATTGGACACTGCATAAATAATAAGCCACTTGAGTCGCTCCAGTGGTGGCATTCTGGGAGTTCCCCCTTACGAGGGGCGAGGGGAGGGGTGGGAAAGGGTGGGGTGTAATTACGGTAATGAATATTAACGGCAAAGGCGTTAGTGACGGGAGTTTGTAATTTTTACGGAAAAATCCGGATCTAAGCTAAAACTGAAGATGGATATGACTGGCGGGATTTTGCCTCATGGGAAGCCTAAAGTTACTGAAGCTTACTGATGAAGATGGATAAATTAGGAGGCTAGAATTATTTTTTGAGGATTGAGCTACGCAAAGAATTCTAATATATATGTGATAAGATTAATTATCTTTTATAAATAACCAGGATTCGCAATTTCAAGTGCTAATTGATGCCAATATAATCCATCTGTCTGTATTTAATGTTACACCGAAAGTCACAACTATTTAAAAATAAAATAAATGTAAGTAAAGTATTTTTGTAGTGGTAGGGCTCTTCTGCAGAGTCCTTCTGGGGAAGTACCACACCTTTGCCAGTTATTTAACCGCCAAGCAGTAGTGTGCATACATTGCGGTGTCCCGGCTTAAAGGACAATTTTTTCCAGTGAAATTACTGGGTATAATGAAATTTGTCATGTTTTGAAACTGTTGAAGTTCAAAATCGTTTGGGGGCGTGCGATTGAATAACTGACAAAGGTGTGGTATTTCTTCAAGCGATTTCTGCTAAAGAGTTCTACCACTTGCGCATAGATTCAACGGAATAAGTCATCTAAATGTACATTCATTTCAGAGCAAATTTCCCTTCCTTGGCCCCAATATTGGACACTTACCGTTGTCGTCTTAACGTCCAGTATTAAAATTCATAAACGCTATTGCGCTTTACATAATTATTTAATGAACCCCCTTTCGTAACTCACACCACGCCATGCTGTGAAGGTCATCGCATATCAGAGTAGAGAAGCGAAGTACTTAGATAGAAAATATGAATCAATGAGCACATGAACAAGTCCGTACTTCTATTTGGTCTTTGTACGAAACTATGACTTGTGTTGCTGATATACAGACGGTGACGTCAATCCGAAAAATGTAGGTTTCTCATGCCAACGGCTTCATGAAAATACCCCATGTATGTTCTACGATTTTTGTAGTTTAGGAGTTGGGATTTATTTTTATGTTCTTAAGGTTTTTCCAAATGAACTGTTTCAATAAATTTCAACTTTTTATGGGTGGATATTTCGATGGTGATTACGGATTCTTCTTCGTGCCTTTTCAAAAATCCATCCGAAAAAGTTGGAATATTTTTAAGCGGCTCATTTGGAAAATCTATAAGAAAATAAAAAAAATCATAACAGCATAACTACGAAAAATCATAGAACATACATGGGGCTTTTTCGTGGTAGCCCTTGGTATGGGGAACCTGATTATTTGTGATCTGCGACATCCTGAGCAAAAACAGCGTCGTGTGGCAAACGTTATCGCAAGTACGGTTATACGCGTACAATAATGCTCACACTTCAACCAATCGCGAACGGTCGAAATTCTCTCACACTTCATAGAGTACCAAAGAGACTTTAAAATTTCGACTTTTGCACAGTCTACTAATTTTTTGAGATATTTCCAAACTTTTTACACTATTGCAGAAATTATAATTTTAACAAAAAAAAAAACAAGACTTCAACAGCCATTTAATTAAATTTGCTTCATCGTAGTCACTTATCTATCATAACCGAGATTATCTTGGCACCACCTGCTTGACGCAAATATTTAACTTCTTAATCAAATACCAAAATCGCGATAATTATGTACGCCTATAATATTTGACGAATTCCCTCAATTCCTCAGGGATGCCATTAACAGAACTGGATTTTGATAAAAATTTAATCAATCTGGAAGATCGATGGAAGGAGATACTCCTCTCAAATAAAAAAAGGGGTTTTTCAAATCATTTTATAAATGAAAGAGTTCAGAACTCTTTCAAAATATTTAAAAAACTTAAAAAAAACAGTCAAATTTTGAACCTCTTTTTTGGTAGTCGGTTCAAAAAACAAGATTTCTGGTTAATTAAAAGAGTTTTATTAGCATCGAGTCATTAAAAATGTAGAGGGCCTTACACCTCTGTTTTACTTGTAAGCTATGGACAACACGTGAAGCCTTTTCTAAAAGGCTTAACTTTAACTGTAAATAAGTTTATTTCACAGCCTTTTCGGCTACACCTATAGCTACTTTTGTTTTGAAAACTGAAATAAAATATATGTTCTTTTATAACATATTCATAACACTGTTTCAATAAACGGTGCCTGAAAGGCAAGGCAATAATAGGAAAATTATTCAAATATTTTGATGGTTTAATCCCGCAATGATGGGACGTTAATGTCGGCATTGTCGGCCTTTGGACATGGGCTTCGAGGTTCGGACGAGGATTTAGCTTGTTTCCAAATGTACACGCGGCTTTGGGCGCGAGTTTTATGATTCTGACAATGGGACCCTTTCAAATGTGAGCGTTACCAAATCCGTCAATTTAGGGATCTTCTATATCCTCTGTTGTTTTAATTTTTTTAAATTACACATTGAATTTTACATTGAGTTCTATGGATAGGTTGGGTTTGAGAAAGTGATTTATTGTAGACGCAAGATAACATAATAAATCTTATGCAAGCCTATCCTCAGCAACAAAATGTTAACTAGGTATGAGTATATAAAATAAGATAGACCACTAATAAAGAAGTGGCAGAACAAGTAATATTATTAAATCAAAACCAAACTACCCGACTGCTAAATGTAGCCCATGTCAATCCGGACATAAAAATAAATCCTACGACATCTTACTCGTCAAAATCAGTCAAGCCCTTTTGGCTTCAGAAGTTAATATAGGAACACACAACTATATATAGTATGTATTTATTGTCATATATATTTTATGTATCTACACCACCGACCGTAGTTTAAAAATCATAACTTTGTCCATCCAAAGTTTGTCTGGAAGAAATCGCTTCAGGTGATAAGGCTGTCCATTATAATACCTTTTTTTATAAAAAATATTGCTCATTTTTAAGTTCAATTGTATTTTTGGTGTATTGTATTGTGTTGTATTGTATACATATACTTATATACAGCGCAAAAACATTATCCTCCTTATTGCGCAGTTAGCTAAACATCAAATATACACTCTATTTCAGGGAGTTCACAAAAAAAAAAGTATTCACATTTCGCCACACTCTGTTAAATATCGAGCATAACATATTATTTTGTTTCAATTTGTTATTACTAAGTATAAAAGTACTATTCAACGCCAAATCAAACTATTAAACACACATAAATGTACCCTCACAAACAAACAAAGCCCTATCGAACTATCTCTCGGACCCGTTCGCATAAACCGAACTTAATACTGCTTCCCTAACCCTAAAAAACTGCTGACGTGTCCCATAGGCCAGCAATTAGCCATTTCAACGCGGGGCATAATCTGTCCCATAAAAACTAACTCACACTATGCGTGATACATAAAAAGAGGCAAACGTGGCCCGAAACGTGACAAAAATGGCAACTAGCGTGTGGATTGTAACCTATTCAGACTTCGGTATAATACATATTATTGTATCGTAGTTTCTTGGCGTGTCTTCGATTCCCCCCAGCCTGTTGCTCTGCGATATACAGAATACATATATTTTTTCAATGAAAATAGAATCGCAAACTAGTTGAGAGGCCAACCTGATGGTAAATGGACCATCACCATCACCACGTATGGACTAAGTAACACCAAAAACTTTGCTGGTGAAGCTATTATGTATCTACTATTTAATAAAGGCGATGACGCATTACATTGCTTGCCTCAAGTATGTAGTCGGGTTTACGGCTTACTCAAACGATCTGATCAATTTATCGCTGGCCTGTCAGGTGCGGGCAAATCGATGATGCGCTATATTGTAGCTTTGTCTGAAAAGTCTTTCACGCAGGACAGAAACGTCCCACCGATGGTAGCGGACTGATATGTTTTTAGTACTATTTGAAGGGTTGAATTCGGTATAAGCTAAGGGACGGTTTATGAGTTTATTGACAGGTTTGAGACATAATGTTTGTGATCGAACGGTTTGTTTTTCACGAGCACAGACTGAGAATAAAGGAAGACCACTATTTTAATTCAAACTCCTTCAATTTCACTTAAATGTAGTCATGTATTAAGTGTAAAATACTTCGTCTTACTTGAACATTGGTCTTATCAGAAATCTACAATGTCATAGCAACTTTGAAATTTTAGGCTATCGCGTCGCTTTTGAGATCGATGTAGTGCTACAGCCCAACCACATACACGGGTTTTTAAGGGTTTTCTGCAGTCTATACAATACCAAAGTACCGCACCTATGCACAGTTATTCAACCGCCACGCAGTAGTGTGCAAGCATTTCTGTGGATTCCGGATTGATGGGCAATGTATCTAGCGTAATTACTGAACAGAGATTAAGCATCTAATATCTCAGGGATTTAATATCGCAGTGCCAAGGAAAAATAAATAGGGTTAAGCAAGAGATATATTTGATAGACCCGCTGCTGACTATCAGGACCTTTGTCAGTTATTCAACCGTGAAGTAGTAGTGTGCAAACATTACTGTGTACCGTATTGAAAGGCAATTTAATGTTTCCAGCGAAAATACTGATTATAAATGGATTTGATATCGAACAGGTATCCAGGGATACCTAGATGCAGTGTATTACAGCGCAGGCACTGTTGAAGTTTATAATAAATTGCGTGGCACTAAACTGTTACAGCAAGAGTAGCGATCACCATCAGGCGAGACACTTGGTCGTCAGTAGCTTAAAAAAACACCAGTTGGCAGGTGACAATGTAGTCACTCTTGCCTTAACAGATCCCAAATTATACTTATTAGAAAAACTGAGGATCTTAAATTTCCGAAGAAAACTTTAAATCAAAATAATCCAATTCCAGACCGATATATAAAACATTACCAAACTATAAACTACGATTTTCGTAAAAACTACTCCTATTTCACCCAAAGTGGGGGAATAAAATAAATGTTCCCGTAAATAACGCTGTTAACAATATATTTCTCCCGAATTGTCGGGAATGGCCCTTGATGCAGCAACACTTTAATATTTTTGGGGAAAACGTTAATGTAGTGTGGTTTGGAGGTAAGAAGTTGGATTTATTGGCATTTTAATTACATAAAATATTGTATATTTACTACGATATTTGCTATAGCATGATGGAAATCGTTGTTAATCACTCAATAGTTTGGTATTCATCATCATAATTATTATCATCGACCAGAACGTCCACTGTTTAACAAAGGCCTCCCCCTGAGAGTACCACACTGAACGACAACCTGCTATTTGCATCCATCAGTTGACCACGACTTTGACAATGTCGTCGATCCACCTAGTGGGAGGCCTGCCTACGCCTACGTCTTCCGGTACGTGGTCTCGGTGTTTTGTTTTTAATGATGGAAAGTTACTGAGGGTGAAATTAAAGAATTTCTATGCAACAATTTCTTTAAAATACCATTTATCATGTCTTAAAATTGATTATCACGGTCACTAATGCGAGTTTTTATTTTTTATGCGAACGTTATGATGTATTTCCGTTTTGCTCAGTTATTATACTATGTGCAAATTAATAGTTCAACTGAAACATGTTATGTGTTGTAATAAATAGACTATTAAAAAAACACCTCTGGTCATTTTATTTAATTAAAAAATATTTCAATTCAATGTATATGTAACTAGCTGTTTAACGGGACTTCGTTCGCGTTGACCTATAAAATAAAGTACCGTATGTCCGTACCCTTAAGTTATATATATGCAAAGTTCAGGTCGTTTGGCCGTGATAACGCGACAAGCACCCAGACAGAGAGACAGAGAGGTAGAGTTACTTTCGCTTTTATAAAATTACTTACGGACATTTTAAAACCTATATCCTATATCTAGTTTTATGTTTTTGCTGCTGTTAATGACCAGCGGACTGATTTTAAAGTAATGGGCAAAATAAGAGCACAGAAATAATTAGCAATAGATTAGTTACGCATGGATGTATAAAACCCATTTGCTAATCTAGAGTATAATCCCGTCCAAAATCCACAAAAATTCCATCATAATCTGTTCAGCCATTACAGAGTTGAGTGATAACAATCACGCTTACACACTACGAACACACACATACTTTCACGTTTATAATATATTATTGTGATTAATGTGATTTCTGCGTAGTTTTGAACTTTGCAATAGTGTGTATTTCAACCATATTTCATCCAAAATCCTTATCTCATCCGTCGAAGCGTAATAAAATTTAAATATCCGTACCCCTCTTTCACCCTCTTACACAACCAAATCCTTGGAAGAAAAAATACATTCATCCCATAAAGTAGTGACCATAACTAATGCACTGCTGTGACCATAATTCTCCCGGAGCGTCCATAAAACGGGACATAACTAAAAGTTTCTCGTAATCCCGTAATGGGTCGAAGAATGGAGGAATTCAGTGATATCAGAGTAGTCATTGTCCTCGGACACGCGGAATTATGGCTACATTACTTTCTCTGATGGGAGAATGTTTATGTTGGTACGGTTTATGTCCTTGAATGTCGTTATAATATAGCGTCATGTGTTGATATGCCTTGTCGGCCTTTGTCCAAGATTTAGAACAGATTTTTCTTACGAGTGCTTATATTATGTAACCAAAATATGTTTTTAACTTATTATTTCGCACTGCTGAGCGATAGCCTCTCACACTAATAATGTCAGTCCAGTGCTGCCTCCTAACTTCCGAAATGCGCCAAGCCTGACACGCCACCGATTTCTAGGGCTTCCCTGGCTGCGTTCGAATGTTACTATAATGTTATTATGATAACAAACAAATATTTACTGACTCTGTATATTAGCCTCCCTGTAAGAACAACTTTATACGGCGTTTGCTTTAGTCTTCGTAAGAAATTAAATTAAACGAAGCAATAATTAACTTCAACAGGTCAAAACCACGCGCGGCGATGCACTTCCCTCGTCACCCTGAGATATGATACAGCAAGAAAATGAATGAACGTTTTTTAGCACGCTCTCCTCACATCTGTGGGATCGCGGGTTCGAACCCGGGCGGGCTCGTACTGACGACTCCTTTGGAACTTACGTACGGATATACCGCTAGCTTCTCGGTGAAGGAAAACATCGTGAGAAAAACTGCATATTTCTGAAGAATTAATTCGATAGCGTATTTGAATCCGCCAAAAAAATAAACACCCGTCTTTAACAGATCATAACGCTTTTTTGTCTCTATTGTTCTAAAACCGTGAACTTTACTTACCAAATTTTTTTATATTACATTTACAGGTTTTTGAACTTAAAATATTGTAGAAAATTACAATTAGGTACTTAAACTCAACCAGAACATTTAATATATTTACATAATTTTATGCTAATGACATTAAAATTTGCCATAAATAATATTAATAAAACATCTGCGAGATAGAATTAACGTAAATTGACATTTTTATTTTATTTCAGGCTTTTCGACCTAATTACGGGTTGACGACCGACAGACTAAGGCACAATAAGTAATTTAAGTTTCGCTCGCAAAATATTTAGCTCAAATTTTCCAGAAAATCTCAAGGATCTAGCCTTTTAGGAAGATTGAGGCAAATAAAATGATAGCAGAACAGAACTTTGGTTACAGTATATAACTAATTCACAATAAATTTCTGTCAGAAAAGAGACTAGACTACTGAAATAATTGGCTACCTTATTTTGAAAAATCTTCTTCATTTTACGGCACTGATATAAAGACGAAAGCTATTGACAAATCTTTTTAAACATAGATAAGATCGGTTTTGACCAAATTGCCTCAAAATCAAGATGTCTAAGAAATGCTTGCTTGCTTTGGATGCTTGGGTGTTGGTATCTAAAATGCGCCATGCCGCTTGGGATGGTAAATATAAATATTGGATATTCGGTTCCACTTAAACATTCTAGAATATCATAGTATTGTACTCTTAATTTTGGCCCATTATTACTAAAGGACAACGCAACGATGAGTTCAAAGTTATTCTAAAATACAACCGTATTCTAACCTAATCCCCTGTATAGTCTGTATACCTACGTATAGTTACCACTCATATACAATCTTATGCAAATGATATCGACTTACTCAATTACTAATTTGTATGTTTCCAAAAAATAACTCTTATAATGCATTGCGTGGCTTCCCGGCCACCTCGTGGTATGCGTTGTTCTTGAATCGAAATATGAATGGTTTTTTTTTGCCCCTCGGCAAAAAACAAGAATACGACCGCCACTCTATGCGATAATCCACACTTATTTCGTTTAAAACGATCCATTTAAATTAAACTAAAGCTTCCCATCTACCAGTTGCAACCAATCATCATGTTCAATTAACTCGCGAAAACGTTGCTACAAAAACTGTTACGGTAACGGGATGCAGTCAACGGCGTTCAGTTATCGGCGTTCGGTAACGGCGTTCGGTAACGGCAGGGAGCGTTCGACTAATGACTGTTTCATTGCATTCACAGCGGAAAGTGATTAATTATGGCAACCAGACACTGAACGCAAAATAAGGTATTTTTACATGTAAATTACAAATACTGAATGCACGTCATGTCTTTGACTGTACCGTGCCTACAGATCAAATTTGAATTGGTAAGTTGGAAGGATAGCTCCGCTTCGATTTGCTGTCATCTGCCTTCTGGTTCATTCGTTCATTCAGTATTTAAGAGCGTGTCTCTTGTCAGTGGAGTAATTTTCAGGCTTGACGATCTTCTGCGAGCGTTTTTATATTTTTACGACAAGCATCTGCCTTCTTTTTTATCTGGTCTATGTACCCATTCGAAAGAAAGTTAGGTGGAAAGGGGTACCTTTCCTTCTGACTTTCCCAGTGCAGTTTTCATCAGTTTATCAACTCGTTAAAAGCTAAACATCTCGGGTCCATAAACGGCCTCCTGGTAGCTCTTAGCTTTATTCTTATTCAACCCCATGATGGCAAATGAAAATAACTAAGGTATTTGACCGCAGCTGCTAAGTAACTATACCAACAATAATCATTGTAACATGACATTTTAATTTTCACATTGACAATGGAACCTTCCTGACATTTGACATATTTTATTGGACGCTTGTACAAGTAGGACCATTAATAGGCAATTGAATGCTCTTTAAATTATGTGTCAATGCCTAGTGGGAATGTAGTGTTCTTTGTTTTTTTTCTTCAATGTTTTATTTTTTCATGTATTTTTTTTGTTTAAATCATGTGGTCACAGAATTATGTTTTAAATTATTTGATTGTAGATATTTGCATGCAGAAAGGCGGAATATGGTGCTCTGTATCTAATGTTAATTCCACCTTGTATACCCATATACGCAATAAATGAATTATTATTATAATCGGTGGTGCGATTGAATACAGCTCGTTTTGCTTAGATAATACTGGCTTTTCTGTGATATGGGAGGAAAAAATAACAAATTTTATCGGTGGTTAAAAAACGAATAAAAGAATAAGTAATTGCCTTTTTATTCCACATAATTCCTAATCAACATTCCTTATAATCTACCCTCATTTGCCTACCCCTAACTCATAATTACCATAATGCATCCCACTTAACATTAAGTAGGGTGGCATTCAAATCACCTTAAAACATTTTGCATGAGAGTTCGCCGTTAAGCTGAAAACATGGTCGCCATTATAACAGCTGTATAACAGCCATATAACGGCTGTATAGTGGCGCTATCGCCCACTCATTCTTCCGAGTTGTAAACTAGAGCGATTATTGTTAACCGCGGGGCTAATTTGTAAAGGTGGTGGGGTGGGAACTAAAAATACTGACGCCGTAGCTTAGTAACATGAGCAGTATAGACACTTATCACAAAATAATTTTATACAAGATTTTTGATTAAGTTTTAAAAGATTAGGTATAAGCATTTAAGACACTTATTCGGAATGTTGTTCTATTCTTTATTAAAACATCTATACTATTATTAACTAAACAAAATACAAATAAATGACTTAGCCTACTACACAAAAGGAGTAGTTGGATTACATAGAGACCATTTCAGGCCAAAAGATAATGTGAATGCTCAAGTCACTCCTAGTTGGCAGCGTACCCAGCATGCTGGCGGCATTACCACACTGAATTACAATGATTATGCGTAACAGACAAACGCCAGCATTTTGGTCAGGCTTTGCATTAACCAGATGCTATATTTTAGAAAATGTGGTGCACTCCCTCGCACCCAATGTCTCTACTCCAAACTACTTATATATGAAACTACTACTACTGACTAGCCTTGTGGCTCAGTGAGTGGATTTCCGCCTTCTGAGACATTTGTGTGATGAACATAGATGTTTGTTCTTTGTCTGATTATTTCTATGTATGCTTTGTACATATTTACAAAAAAAAAGTATTTATGTATTCTATTATCAGATAATTGGTTCCCATAGTACAAACTTGCTTAGTTTGGGGCTAGATGGCGCTGTATGTGAAAAACGTCCACCAATATTTATTTATTACTACTGGGATTACTATAATTATGTGTGCCGCTTATTTTGCTCAGATTTAAAAATATCAAAAGCACATGCTTTCGATATTTTTTTTGCTTTTAAAGAAATGACCAACGACGCAGGAGAGCCTTATTTTCTTTTGTAACTGATCGTGAATCCAAAACGAATTGATTCGACAAATCTTCTAGAACAAAACTTTGATAATAATCAAGCAAGGTTACTTCCGTTCACAGTTACAATTCCATAAACAAAATCTACATCTACCTTCTTATTAAGAAGTAAAATCGGGCTCTAATCTTCGAGATGTGCCGATAAGTGCTAGCCCATTTAGCTCTAATGGCCCGAAATTAAGTTATACTCAAATGGGGGTGGAAAACAAGGGTGGATTTATTTTCCGTAGTAAGTGTTCTTTGATCGAGTTGATGTGACGTGCCTGAGTGCTGGTCTGGGAGAGAGGGAGAGGTGAGAGAGAAGGTGGTTTTAATTTGGGCTACGATTAATAGTAATGGACATGCCTTGATTTTTATTAATAGGTGCGTTGAGTGTCGGTTTAGTTTTGGCCTATTTCCTGGTTTGGTCGAAAAATTACCTAATTTTGGGTATTGGTATTTTTTATTTTAAATATCAAACCTGGTATGTTGTTTTCACTACACGGTCTTTTGTATGTTTCATTTTTCTTATCATTTCTTAGACGTCCTCTACAAGAAATCTCCACGCTCCAAAATCCCCACGCTCGGCAGGCGGCTTGGAGATCGCATAATGTTTACCGCTTACTAAGAAAATGCTGCTGCTCGTCTTCTGATGGTTCTGGTCGCATTTTTAGGACTCACGCATTATCATTATAAGTTTATTAATGAAACTGGTTAATATTAAATTTTATTATTTTATATCAGGATTAATTAATCTCTCATGCAGAATTAGTGCATGGTCGTAAAAAAAAACTAAATTGTAATGAAAATAGCCCATTTTATTTTATGCAATTGAGTTACGATATGCGCTTGTCACTCGCCTGGTGGTAAGTGACGCACTTGCCCACTACAGTGCCAATCAGCTATAACAGTTCAAAACCACACGCGAATTGCATTGCACTAAGCTCATTTATCTAAGAAACCATTAAGTCAAATTTCTTTACGTCCAGTAATTTGAACATATATTGAAACAGTGCTTTTCAATCCGGAACACAGTAATATTTGCAAACGACTGATAGCGGCTGAATAACTGGCGAAAATCTTGCTTTTAATCTCAAAATACACATCACCCTATCATTCCGACCCAGACGAGATGTAAGTGTTTTTTCCCCCACAGCTCCATCCCTTTCCTTGTTATTCCTTTTCACCCTCTCGTGTCTATCACCGAGCGACACTTATGCACAATTTCCTAATCTGCCAAACCACGACCAAGATACGGGGCTTTTTATATAAGTAATGTACTTATATGAAACCCCGTATCTTGGTGGACCGTTAAATAAAAACCCTACCTTGCGAAATGTTAAGGGTACCCTCACACAAGGCGATATTAATCGCCCGGAACGGCGACTCATGACAAATGATATCATACCCCATAACAGTAAATATACGGTATTTCTGCGGAGTTTACTATTAAAACGAATGTTAAATGAATCGATTAAAACATTTCTTTATTTATTTTACATGTTTTATCACTTTTTTTTTGTTGAACTTATTTAGAAGAGCGTATTTAAAAAATGTACTGCAATTATCTTACTATGTTTCAAATGTTAGCTGTGCGGTACAGTTATTATCCGTACAGCCTCAAGGCTTCACATAATTCCCTCAACTCATAAATAATAATAGAATTGGTACCTAAAAACAGATTGGACACATTAGTTCTTAGCATCATAAACAAAAGTATATTATACTTATTTTTAGTGTAATGAAATTTGATTTAACTGCATTCGATATTAATTTTGTTCATAAAGCTTGTGCTTTATAAATACGCTCTACGAGAATGCGTCCTTTAAAAAAAAACTCATTTTTTCTAATTTTCTCAATACAATATCTTGCACCACAAAAAGGGCGCAACATTATGTCCCCCTCAGGGCGCCATTAATCGCGCCGAATGGCGACGACTCGTGACAAATGACGTCATGCGGATCCGATACCACTCGATATAAAACTATTTAGCTGCTTTACTGTCTCATAAAGATAACTCTTTATTGTTTTCTTTTTTGCGGTCTGATTCTATTAAGGGAATGGTGTGGGGGTGTTGGAGCACATTCGGAAGGAAATTGAACTGAATCAGGGAAGTGGCGATGAATTTAAAAAAAAAAATAAGTTTTGTTAGGACTCTATTTTGCAGAGTCTAGCTTTACTTGGCACAAAGATATATAACATCAAACATCGCAGATTGATGAGCACTGCGCATTTCCAGTGAGCTTGTATTGAGTTCTGAGTGGCGCTGAAATGTTATGGGCAAACATGACGCTTACCATCAGGCGCGTTGCTTGCATCAACTCACTGAGTTGCATAAAAAAAACTTTAATAATATTTTAGAGATTCTTTGGTGTAGCATGTCATCATCATCGTCATCATCTGTCAGAAAACATCCACTGCTAAAAACGGCCGCCCCTTTGAAGGGTTTAATAATCCTCACGCTTGTCAGGCAAATTGGGGACTACTGGCGATCGTGGATATTAGTCTGTTTCTTATTATTATTTTTCTATATAGTCTTTATTACATATTTATATTTTAAACTTTATGATACAATTGAAAACTATTAAATAAGTAACAAAGTTTAAAACAATGTTAAACAAACTCTAACATTAACACTCCCGTCTCCGACGTTGTCATCTCAAAGCTTTGTCAACTTTTAACAAGCACAATATAACGAATTGAGTACATTTTCATGTTTATACACTCAAAAAACTTTGTGTGACATTAATTACTCAACTTACTAATTAATATTGGTCGACTCGAAATGAAATGCCGAATAGTTGGAGCTTCTTTCAAAACAAATACTTAGTTTTCTCGACTTTGAAAAACTTTTGTTAACGATATACTTTCCAAGTTTCAGTAAAATGAATGAGGTGAACTTGAGATTACAGTACAATTATTCTCATGAAAATGAAAGATAACGTTGGGATGGCACGCAGCATCCGCGGAGTGAATAGAGCAGAACTTAAAAAAAAAAAAAAAAGTTAGCTACTGTGTCGGATCAAAACATATTTTTCGTTGAACCTCTACATCTCATCTTGCAATTTTGATGTTGAACTTTTGTGAAAATAAATTTTCCTGAATCCAAACATTTTACAAAATAAAATAAAACATATATTCCTCTAAAGCGCACTCGCTTCTGAAAATGTAAATCTTCTAGTGGCGAGCAATTTCACAAGCAAAGTCATGCTTTTGAGTCTACAAGACGACACGACACGTGTTCCTTATTACGATTTACCGCTACGACGTAGCCGCACGCTACGGCGTAGCACCGTAACACTCCGTAAATCGGTTGCCTGAATTTGAACATAGGACCTTCACGACATCGTCATATACCATTCACGTGTAATATACGGCCATAAACTAGCGTAATAAGTTTTGGTATCTGAGGTGACATTGCCAGTTAGTGGCTACACCGTAGTACAGCTACGTGGGCGTAGACCCGCTACGGGACCCTCGTAAATATGAATATAGTTTGAAACGTTTCATTTATTAGCTTTGGAGGTTTAGTACGTTTGTAATTAAATAAGTTGGGTCGTGCCCCGATTCTAGGGAATAATATTGTTTTAGAGTTGGTACGTTTTCTCGGGCTATATCTAAACTTAAGTATAGTGGTTTGTTGTTTGACCTACTTGGTTTTTTAATGGAATAAGTGGCGATAAAGTGACGTGCTCCTGATTATAAGTAGTCTACGCTGCCTGTGACACCTGCAGTACTCGGGGCATCATCAGATCTCTGCTGCCCTTGACAACTCTTATTCACCAAAACAGCAATAACTGTGGTTTTAGTTGTAATACACAATAATTATTAATAGTAATAGATTTACACTTAAAAGTAGCTTAGAGATCGCTTCTCGTAACCAAGAGCGATTTATCACAGCAACTTTGCTTTAATAACTATAATATTGCTTTTTAAAATTGCTTAATGTACTTTTTGTTTTGTTACTTTAGGTATTACTTTTTTACTTTTAATTCTTGTCCCGTAGCACGCGGCGCGAACGCGCTTATGTGAGCGTCGAAGATCGAGAGCTAATTGTTATTAATAAGGCTCGTGTGGCGGCTGAATCAGTAGAACGCAGCAGTTACATATTTTTTCTTGGGGCCGAAACTATAGGACCGTGGCAAAGAAAATATGAAGTATTTTACAACGCGTCTGTTCGAAGAATCTCGTGAACAAAATTCTGGTTACTTTGCTCAAAGGATTGCAATCGAAATTTAACTAGAATGCTATAGAAACAATGCTTGCTAATAGCAGTTCATCGGATTAGTCTTAGTTTAAATGTTATCAATTTCCTCTTGTTTTCTTGTTCTTGTTTTGTTTTATTATTCATTTATGTTCACTTAAAAAATTTAATCTATATTTTAATAGTTTTATACTTTTATAATTTTTGTTTCATCAAACGAAAAATAAATAATACAATGAAACTGTTCACCTTTAAATGAACTTAGTTACAACGTGTATATGATCAATTTAAGTCTCCAAAAACTCCTCGCAGGTATGCCCTCTATGGCATACCTAGCCCCATTTAATTTAGTTTTATAATTTGTCTTTTTTTTTTCCCAAAACAGAAACATTTAAATAAGTAATCGTTAGTAAAACAACGTATCGTCGGTATTGTTCGCTACCTTTGGGTCTTCTGTTGTGTTTTTTTTCTTTTCTTGATGAATTTGGAAATTGTTCATATTTATATTTTTGTGGCACTGCGTTGGTTTCTTTTTGTTCTTCCAGCTTCTAATGGCGACAAGTGACAGGTGGATGTTAATATTTTTTTTTGTTTTTTGGCTTGTGTTTTGTTTGTTTAAGCGGTTGCTTAAACAGGTACAACGAGCAACGTTTTTCGGAAAACTACCCAGAGTCGTACAGCAAAATCCTATTTTTGCCATTTTGTTTCCCTCAAACAACTAAGTTGACCATTTATTATTTTGATGTCTAATCAAGACTTCGAATACCGCAACACTTCAAATTCACGCACCATAAAGCGCTATCTCTCCCAAAATATTAAATTACCAATATGAATAGCCAAATAGGCTAATAGAATATCATTGGACGTGGTATCGACTCCGTCCGGGCTATCGGGGCTGTACTAAGGGGCTATACGGGGCCTATTACAGCTGATTTATGGCCTCTCAGCCGCTGAAGCGCTGAAGGCTCTATTGTCCTCTGAACGGCTCTCCGAGTTCCGCCCGCTTGAGATGACAATTGTAGGAAAGATGTCTTGAATGAGTAAGAATTACGAAATGTATTACATAAGAAAATGTTATTTTTAACTTGTGAGCGAATGTTTAACTGTTATATGATTAAAGGCAAAGGCAGACCAGACTTTTGGCATCCGCGATTAGGCACCTGCATCGATGTTGAATCGAGTTTTATGGAGTTTCTTCTATCAACTGCTGAGTTGAAATCACGATTTGTATCGATTGCTTCGATGATGTATCTAGTTTTGGCGATTTTGATTGCGAAATGATGCGTTTTAACAAAACTGAGACGAGTTCAGCCTAACCGTCGCTAACTTTCTACGACTGGCATCTGAATATGTGCGAATGTTTGCTATCAGTTGCTGCATAAGCTTCTAAAAAGCGACTAGATCGCCGTGACTGGCGATTTTATTTCTTCTGAAGTGTTTTGACTCTGAATCTAGCCTCCGAAAAGCAACTAAAATGGCGATCGCCTATGCTAAGAGACGCCAGTCTGCTTTGGCTCTATTGTCATATCTAATAGACAGTAAAATTAAATTGCAGATTATTCTCAATCTGTTTTTAGTGCCCCGTACCAGAAACGGAAAAATGAAACCCTTATAGGCTCACTTTGTTATCCGTCGCTCCATCTGTCTATCTGTCTGTCCGACTGACTGTCTGTCCGACTGACTGTCTGTCCGTCAGACCCTTTTTCTCAGGATTGCGTGGAGGTATCAAGTTGAAATTAAAATAAATAACAAAATGCGATTACAAACTTAAATTTGTCATTGAGGAAATGACCGTGACGTAATATATCGACGATATTTTTTCAACTACAAAGTTAAATTTGTACGGAAGCCTCGATGGGCCAGTCAGAATAGCACTTGTCGGTTTTTTTTTATTATTTTACTTCTCTCCACAACACAAAAATATTTCCAGTTTGAAAACCTCATTAGAGCGAAAAGCGAAGTCTACTCTACTCACTCTCAGACGTCTACTTCAAAGGGTCTCGAAGCAAAGAGGTCTAAAATTGCCTTTTCCTGAGAATATGGTACGAAGGCAATAACAAGATCCACCAAGATCTTTGAAAGTTCTAAGAGTAGGATTTCAAAAGCGACAAGACTTTTAACTTAAATTTTATTCCTAGTAGTCTTTAAAGTACCAACTTAAATGGTACTACGTAGCTGCAAATGTAAAATTAAATAAAACTCGAAAATAGCATAAATTAAATCAATGCTTTATCTAAAAACAATAACATAAAACAAATAGGTTCAGAAAGCTGGTTCCATAAAACAAACGATAACCATTACACAAAAACAAACCAGTTTTCGCCTCAAACACGTGAAAGTACGAACTCATGTGTGAAAGGTGCTTATTAAAGCACCTTCTTAAAGTATTCATGTAACTGTATGTATGTATTGGTTGTATTGTTGTCATTTGTATGTAATCATAAAAACTTAGAATTTGTAGAAGCCTTCTGACAAAGGATTTTGCATAGAAGAAACAAATCAAGTCAAAGTCAAACTTAAAATATCGCGTAGAGTGTTTCTATAGCCGTTAACTGTTTAACTGTGTGTTTTAATCTAATCAAATATCGAGGTCTAACGTACGAAAATTACCTCGACCAAGACCTCTTGACCTGTAAATTTTATATTTTAATAATAAATAATCTGTGTCTGTATCTGAATCTTCTCCTGGAGCTGGTAGATTGCCTTATTATAAAAATATCATGTTGACAGAAAAACAAAGACAGCATGATCAAAATGCTAAGGTTATGTGTGCAATGACCAATTTGACCATATGTTATGATCGTTGTCTGCCTAATGTGTGATGAAGGAAACTAGTATTTACTTATATTAATTTTTAGAAATTTCTATTATTATTATAGGCATCAAAAAAATGTAAGAGTTATTTAATATTAAAGTTAATATATTCTAATCAATAAAAGTCTAATTTTGCATTTTTATCCTATTTAATATGGCGTGTCGCACGCCCTACGCCCCACGCCCCACGCAAGCGTTTGTGCAACATTTTAGGCACAACCAATTGAGGGTCACAAACTACCAGTACAGCTGAAATAGATAGAAGATGAATTAAAATTTGCTAAAGCCCTAAAAGTTGGATTACTCGCGAAATCCTATTTATACCCGAGACGAATTTTTGACAGATAAGACAATTATGGAATAGATTCTCCGCACGATATTGCCATACCCAATCAGGGTCATTATGATTACTTATTTAAAAACTGGTAATTAGGATCGGCATGCAATTTACATAATGTTTGCAATAAATGTATTGAGTATTGAGTTTAGAGTTGAGGATTTTTTTTAAATGAGGTACATCAAAACCATTATAATTTCAAAAAGTCAATTTTAAATAAACCTAGCATTTGTGTACTTATTTCCGAAAATCTGACGCTTCGACTTCATAATACACATTTTATTTTAATTTTATAAAGGCTACGTTTTCTTTTATGTACTTTTTAACTTGCGGGAAGTGCTGTAAAGCATTTTTATTCGCGAAGAACCCTTTCGCGATGATAAATGAAGTATTCTCTGGAGAGCACTTAACTGCTTCTTTGAACATAATAAAAATGTGCCTTTTTGAAAATGGTTTTTGATCATTAAAATTGTATAATTTCTAATTTTACTATGAAAGCTGACGTGATTTTGACACATTTTGTTTTAATAAAACGGGAGTACTCAGGTTTAATTGAGTCGGCTATTCCGACTTTAGTTTCTATCACATTTATTGACCTATATCAAGGAATGCTAAGTGTGACACGCGCGCGACCATATCTTGCCTTGCACTCACTAGACTCGGGATAACCGTAATAATAATCTAATATTAAAACAAAAATAACTAATCCTGTCATAAACAAGTCTGCAATCTAATAGTTTATATTTTTTGCTCATTTAAGTAATACCTTTGTGTTAATAAATGCTTCTCATTTTAATGTATTAGTTTTAGTATAAACATAACTTGAGTGCCATGACATCATATTATGGTGTGCGTTGTTTTGGCGGAAATGGTAGGACAACGTCATACTCCGCCACTTCCGCCAAAACAGGAAATGTTGTTTGCCACTCCAGGTGATATTGTTTAGCTATGTTTTATTAAGTATATAGTCTTATTATGTAGGCATGTATATTTTTTGCGTATAACAATCCCAAAGAAATCAGAAATATTGATTGGCCATAAATAACATTGAATATTACAGGCAAGTCACTTTTACAAATTAAACTATGCTTAGAGTAAAATTAGACAAACTTATCAATAATTTTAAAAATTTGATAATATTGTGACAGGTAGGTATGTTGCTTACTCCGTTTGTTCATTACACAAAAATGAGGATTCCGTGAATTTCATTGACATAATATATATTCACTTAATTTGTTGAATGGATTATTTACAAAGAAATGCGTAAGAATCTGTTTAAATTTGCTGATTTAGTTCGGTTATAGATTTATGTAATTTATTGTACATTAATATTTTCGCGTGACGGCCCTGTTTCTCAACTTTAACTAACCATGGCTTTTACAGCTTTTCCTTTTTCGTAGATTGCACTGATGCATATCCTTATTTTTTGGTAAATTAGCCTCGTATATTTCTAGCAAACTATTATATATGTAGAGAGATAACACCCGTCCCTTACTTCTTCCATATAATATATATTCTCCATGTTAAGATTGCCTGGAAAAGATCACATTGACCGACAACAGTAGTTTTAAGTAATTTCCGATGTGAACAAAAAGTTGACTATATATTTATGATAGACAGATAAAGCAGTTTTCGGAAATTCACGCTATTTATCTAAACTTGCAAGCTATATATAGCTTAACGACAAACCTGAATCTCTCATACCCAATTAACTTAGCTGTCTACTAAAAATAATGTATACATAAAATAAAGTAAATCTCCGTTGAAACTTAATGAGCATGAAACTTAAAACCGAAAATGGGCTTCACTTTTTTATCTTCTAAAGCTCTGATTATGTTACTCAATTTATTTTATTCATAATGTGAAGACTTAGAAATAGGTTTATCGCCTTTGAAGTCTAATCTTCAGATAAGGGAGAAAGATAAAAATATTTCTT
Source organism: Apocheima hispidaria (assembly GCA_947579745.1). Taxonomy (NCBI): domain Eukaryota; kingdom Metazoa; phylum Arthropoda; class Insecta; order Lepidoptera; family Geometridae; genus Apocheima; species Apocheima hispidaria. The sequence continues at coordinate 460,800 of OX388162.1, read as the reverse complement.
AAATTCTCGACACTTCGCTTGCCTTGCGACCTATCTGAATAATGTGGAGTTTAAATTACAAATTATTGAACGTAAATTTTTTAACATATTCTTAAGCTACAAAAACTTGCAGACGCTTCCTGCAATTATACTACAAAAAAACTTTTTAAACAAGACGAGAAAATTGCTTGCCTGGCGGTAAACCACGCAATAGCAAATGAAATGTAAAGCAATTAGTATGTAAATTGTTAATAACTTTATACATTAAAAACTGCTTGTCTTTGCACCGCACTTATCACACTGACATAAATGGCTCTTCATACTCTGTGACTACTCTGAAATTAATAATTATTCTTTAATTCCGAATACAAATAGCTATGTCTACATTGAACTTTTATCCCAGTTAAAGTTACTGTTATAGTTAAAGTAGCTATAAGTAATTAAGTATAAGTAGTTAAGTAGCTATATAGATTGTTTGAAAAGTTTGAAAAATTAAATTATTTTGTTGCGCGATGAAAACTTGTCAGGGATACTTCTATAGCCGGAACTCATTTATTTTGGACATCGTACAACAGAATCAAAGTCACAATTTGCTTGTAGACCGCTTCTGAGAGTCTTTTTTCGTGTCTGAACTTTGCTTATACCAAAAAAACTTGCGAAGTATAGTCCCGATGACATAATTTAAATGAAATAAAGTTGGAGGGTGAGCCCAGGAGTGTATTTTGTTGAATAATGGCCGTCAAACTGTGGACCTGTCCTATTAAAAGTTGCGAAGATTATGGGCATTAGCTCCAAGGGAGATATTCAACTTTTCCTATAACTCGGGAGCTTTTAAGGTATTTGATGATGTATAACGAACGTGAATTTAGGAGATAAAAATGAATTTAAATAATTTTTCGATTTATAATCGGTATTATGATGAATCTATCATAATTTAAGCTGATCTTTTGTTATGTTGCAACTATTACAGAGTTTACCGTAGATTACTCTTTCTATTTAGACCTTCGAAAGTATTAAAAACTTCGACACTAAGGCTAGCGACTCGCTTAGATAACGAGTCATTTGCTCTGTAACAAAGTAATTAAATATCGTCATCAGACAAGACTTTAGAAATTCAAATTCAAGTTATTTATTGAGATACAAACGGATAAGTCCACTTTCATTTGTCTCACATAATTTTAGGAAAGTGATGGGTTACAATAAACCCCACACTTGGCAGAAGGCTTGGCTTGAATATAATTATTGAATATTTTGAGATTCAACTATGACATCGTTTGATTATCTATTTATATACAGGCTATATCTATATATATATATATATATTCTATATATATACAGGCTAGGCGTTTTGACCATAAACTTACGATAAGTGACCGTAATGTTATGACGGTGTGGTCGGAGTTGCCACACCTATACAATTAACCGATCTGGCTCTTAACTGGAACTGGCTCTCAGCGAGAAAATTTTGAAGATCTGAGTAAATTACTACCTGCTATGTATTACAAGTACACGGCAGGTTACCACCAAAACACCACCAAAGCGCAAAGCGAGAACTAACTTTTCAATGATAATAAAAAAAAAAGCAATGATAATTTTGACGATATTTATTAAGATCGTAGCGTTCCGACTATCGTCATACCCAAATATGGTCATATACTTACGATAAGTGATGTGATGTGAAGTGTTACTTTATCAAAATGTGTAAATTTAAGAACTTCTTGTATCTACATAATACATCTGCAACTATATATTGAGTGTCGAGTATTGAAACTGTACTGAGCTCTCTAGATATATTTCAATAAAGTTCTGCAGAACTGTCGTTAAAAAAAATAAAAAAAGCCTAAAAGTAAACCTGTCCAGCACCAAAATTGACAGCAGATGTCAAAATATAAATCTTAATAAGCATGGCAATTCAACGAAAAATCAATTTCACGGGTCATCTACACGAGAATTAGCGAGGGCCGGGACCGTTAATTTGGCCGAGGGATCCAATTTAGTTTCACTGGAAATAGCCTAGCCTTTGTAAAGGAGATTCTGTCCGTCTCCCGTGTCACACAATGGCCCCTTTTGCCCCTTAACTACATTAAAAAAAAATTACGTGGGATTACAATATTCTGGACCAAATTGTTATGCGAGGGTTGGAAAGTTTGTTATTTTAATTTTATGTTTCGTGAAATCTGATGTACGGTTGTTTTTGAGTGTGATTCTAGATGGGTAGTCCTGCAGTTAAATTTTGAAAACTTTCAGCCTACTTGATATCTAGGTCTAATCTGCTTAGTCTAAATGTGTTTATGTGTTAGTCAAGTACACGATGATTACGTTTGCAATAAATACCGGTTTTGGTAATGTATGTAATTTTATCCATGAATGTCGAAACTTCGAATCTAATTGTTTGTGATTCAAAAGTGATTTGAATTTATTTGGTAACTTATCAATAAAAACTTTCAAAACAATCAAAATGATAATTTTAATCAGAAAGTTTATAGTTTACATTATAGTGATTAATCATTTTGTTTTTATATAGTCAAAAAGTTAATATAAAGTTTGATAGATTCGGGTAAAAGTTTTCATGGAAACTACCAAAAACTACTAATAAAAGTAGAATATTTAATAAACCCTCTGCAATTACAAGAATTAATTATGAATATAATAAAATACGATGTACATACTTGACTTGATTTCTTGATGTTATGGCTTCTGCGAGACTGCGAGGTATAATGTTAATTAAATATTAAGATACAATAAAATATGTTATCAAACTCTGCAACAATTTTTCTGCTTCACCCATCACACCACATCTTTTAACCAGCCGCCGTACCTTGTAAGCTTGAATATCACAAATATTATACAAAGTTTAACTACTCCATAGAAATATGTCTCAATATTCTGGTACATTTTAAGCGAGCGATCGCTGAAGTCTGAAATATTTTGACAAATCTCCCTCCTCTCCCGCTTTACCTGCAGAAATAAGATAATATTACTTTGCGAAGATCCTCAATACTACGAGCAAGTGAAAATGGTGCGGATTCGAGCGATATTTTACTGAATTTAAACCTATCAAGCAATATCAAAAGGTATGTATGAACAACCATTACTACGGGACCAACTCTGAAATCGCTTGAAAAAAAACAACTGTTCCATACATTTTATCGAGTGTCAGCCAATGACAAGTCAGTTTTTCTATGTAACAGCTGTATTTTTTGTATTATTATTTTATAATTACAGCTAGTATACTTAATTAATTAATTATTAGATTGGTTTGTTCTAAAATTTTGCTGAGGTTGAATAATGAAATCGAATGTTATTATTAAGTTTGAAATTAAAATTTTCGCTTAATTTGAAGGTTTGAAAGTATTAGGAGATTTAGCGAGTTCTTAGTAGACGTGTACCAGTGAAATTAAACAAACTGTCTTAATGGATGGATGTCCAAAAAAATACACAAGGGCATGGCAAAACCAAAGACGTGCCTTTGAAGCGATTTCCTCGTTTTGGTTAAAAACCAGTATTAGTAAGCTGCCGTGAACTAGAGGTGAGTAAAATCCAAGCAATATGGCGCATGTTCCAGTTCATAAACGCCGTAATCGCGTCGGCCGTTCAATGATCGGCTCCGGTCGTGAAATGACATTCAGCCACGGCCGCTGGCTCATCGCTCACCGGCGTTTTTTTCCTCTTTTCATCGCAGTTCCATCTAGTGACTCGACAAAATATACGCGACTCCATCTCGTGTGCCATCAATTCACTTTTTAGACTTTCAGAGCCGGACTGTGTTGCAATTTTTCAGCTATTTTCATCCAACATTTTTTGACATCGATGCTGTTTTTTGAGCCGACACCGATATTTTCCGATTGGTTCTGCTTGGATTGCTTTTAATATCGGTTTCGTTTCTGTTGCAGACAAAAGCGCAAAGGGTTTTTTCAGTGATTTCAATTTTCTACACGGTTACTGGCTTGCTGGCAGAATATTGTCTCCAAATATACCAATGATAATATTTACACCCGAAATACTTTGGCAGCGTACCCAGCATAATAGCGACCTTACCACGCTGAATGGCAACGCTTTAATGCGTTGCGCCAGATAAATGCCAGCATATATTTTTTTTAAGTTAAAGTTTCCTCAACCATTTTTTTATCAGATGTACCGCTTGCGAAATATGGGCCGATAAAGTTGCTTACAATGTGCCCCCCCGCTATTTGTAAACTATGCATGTCATTAATTTATAATTTTCCATATTGATAGATCTTAGTAAAAACTTTCCTTTAAAATTATTTAGGCAACATAATATGATAATTACTTTTTGAGATATGCGTTAAAAACTAATAAATATAAATAAATAAATAAAACTCCAAACGTCCTACGCACATACGGAACCCTACTAAACATAGCCCGGCATGGTCTTAACAAGTAGTTCTGCCTAAAGAATATTTCAAATAAATGTGTAGGTACGGATTGCTATACCACAATTCATTAACTAAAATATTTAGATATTAGGTATATAACTATATCTAATCCTATTTGAAACAAATAATGAAATGTTTCAAATAGTTAAAAGAAGTAGGTTATTAACTTTCAAACAGTGACCAATCTGTAGTGGCTTTCCGCTGCTTTTTTGAATCCTCAGGTAACCTGTTTTAGAAGTATTTGCCATAATGTAATTCTGATGCCGTAACCTACTCAGTGAACATGCTTAAACTTGCCACCACGAATCCATCCCAAGTCGAATCGACTTTATATATTTGTCAAAAAAGGTAAACGCGTTAACAAAGAAGCACTAAACACAATACCTTCTTTGGCTTTGCCGGTGTCGAATTGAAAACAAAAGATGGTCTAAGAACGCTAACCTTTGGCTTGCAACTTGATAGCTATTCAGCGTCCAGAGCAAAAGCAAGTCCATTCACCTATACTGCCATTATGAAAGTGCGTAAACAATTCCTATTTTGACGTAAATCCAATGAACGTCTTATGTTACACTAAGGTGGGCTCATCCAAGAAAAATTGCGTTTCAGATTCCTAAAGCGTTATCAAAATGAGTCAGGAAATCGGCTTATGGCGTTAAATTTTCAAATGTCACTTTTGTTGTCTGTTATGATCTGAAAGCTTTGATAGAGGTTTCGTCGTACAAAGAAATATAATACAGTTTTGGATAATACACTACAGCTGTCAGCGATCATGCTAAAGCGAATAGACTATATCGTATTAAAAATGAGTGTTATATCATGTGATGCGGATAAAACCGCGAGTAAAAGCTAGTTTACACATAAAACCAACGTTTCTCGTGTATAACTGACTGGTTCATATAAAAGTGACTTCTCAGCGTAATAATTGAGTGAAATCGAGCGAGACGATGGTCGGGTAAGGAAACGGCTTCCGAGAGATGAGCGGGTTCAAAGGATACCTTTATGTCGAAGTCAAGTCGAGTACATGTGAAGTTTATACCTTGAATTTGGAAGAACAATCATTTGTGTATAAGTATAAGTGATGGACATAAAAATAATAAATAAATGCTATACACGAGATTTTATTTATAACCAGTTTTCTTTCGAGGCTTTTTTATGGTACTGGCTGATGAGACGAGCAGGTCCCTCACCTTATGATAAGCGTCACGCTCACCCATAACGGTTCAATGCCACCCAAAATTTTGAAGTTCAACAGTTCCAAACCATGCGCGGCACAGCACTGCGCTCGTCACCCTGAGATATTAGATGTTAAATCTCTGTATGCCCAGTAATTTCGCTGGAAACATTGCTCTTCAATCAGGACCACTGTAATGCTTGCTCACTACTGCTTGGCTGTTGAATAACTAGCAAAGGTGTGTTACTTCCCCAGGCGGACTCTTGCAAAAGAGTCCTACCTACAAAAGAGCTTATGGAGTGCTATTGCTGCGAGTTTGCCCAGACTTATAATAGGACATGTCATCTCTCCATGCCAAAAAAAAACTGGAAAATGACGTCATCTGCGCAACAAACGATTTTTCGGTGTCGTGTGTTTTTGCTGAGCGAAGATTGTGCGGGGCGATTTCAATGTACGTAGTTGCGTTAATATTACCTATACAACGCCGATGTTCGCTTAAACATACAGGGTTTTGAACTGTTATAGCTTAAATTTCTTCATCATCATCAGCCGGAAGACGTCCACTGCAGAACACAGGCCTCCCCCATACACCGCCACATCGACCAACAACTTGCCACTTGCATTCACCGTTTCCTCGCGACTTTTACAATGTCGTCGGTCCACCTTGTACTCGCAGACCCTGAGAGCTATGTTGGTGACTTTGGTTCTTCGGCGAATATCCTCGTTCCGGATTTTATCGCGCAAAGAAACTCCGAACATACCTCTCTCCATTGCCCGCTGCGCGACTCTGAGTTTCTCCAAGAGGCCAGCAGTTAAGGACGACGTTTCAGTTCCATATGCTATTACTGGTAGCACACATTGTTTGAAGACCTTTGCCTTCAGGCACTGCGGGATTTTGGACTATAAAACATCACGGATTGACATGGTGGTGGTACTAAAATGGTGGTAAAATTCTTGGTGGTACTGAATTATGGGCAAGCGTACCACCAGGCGAGTCACTTGCTCGTCTCGTCACTCAGTTGCATTAAAAGTAGTTACTATTGTCATTATTATGTAAATATTGTAACAATTAATTACTCGTTACGATATTAGTCAATTTACAATAGCTGGGTCCGCAACTGTTGATTTGCATTTAGAGGGTTGTCATTTCAAACATCTTTAGAATGGACGAGAAATGGCAAGAGCTTTTGTGACTTCGAGGTATTTGCGTATTATTTCTGAAAAGTAATGAATATTCTAACTGGTAGTGTCAATTTCTGCTCGAAATAGCCATTTCACAATAAATAAAGCCGAGGTCTTTATTTGCATGATGATGGGTTAACAAGATCTTAAAAAATTGTGAATTATTGGTATTTAATATACATAAATAAAAATACAAGGCAAAAGATGTAGGTAATTGTATTGTATTTTTTTTTTTACTTTTTGTATGGACTGACAGTTGTAATGTAGGGAGTTCTGAATCGCGCGAGTGAAGTTTTTTCCTCAAGACGAAATTATTAATTTTCATACCTCGAAGCTTTATTGGTCCTGATACGGTTGCGTCTATATTCCTCTGAATTATAATATTAGTTACGATAGCCTGTTGTCGGATGAATTTGTAAAGTTTAAACTCACTAGAAAAGTCGAGGAAGTTCTAATCTCGGCACTTGATACTATTTGAAAAATGATTGTTCCTATATACTAAAGTTACTAAGATATACTAAAGTTCCATTCCAAATATACAACTTTTGGTTTTCGAAAAGGCTTGAGAATTCTAAGAATTTTAATAAAATGAAAACTTTACAATTTGTCTGAAAGATTTGACAATGCCTTAACTAAGTACTAACTTTCAACTAAGTCCTTAATCTCATTGAACCGTTTACGAAATCAAGTAACACACTTTCGCCGAACTTTTCCCTAAGATATTGCTCACAAATCAGTCTAACTTCACAACTTTTGCAACTTCTTGCGATATTAAATATATACACATATAATTGCCCAGTTTTGCTGCTAGTTTTCTATCTAGTTCCTATTGTCCTCAAAATACGGTTGAATTAAGAAAGAAAATTAGGTAACCGGAAGTTGTACTCGTACATGTAAAATTCAGGCTCACTTGTTAAAATGTATTTTGTTTCGCTCTACAATATGTTCCCTTAAAACCATATATAAGATTGAGAATAAATCTAAGTCACACCTACACGATGTATGTGAATGTGTATTTAATGAATTTCATATGAAAACTGTGTATTTGACGTTACCAAGTGTTGTGCTAACCCAGGTTCCGAATAAATGAATTGAATTGAAAATTGAACCACAAGCAACTAAATGCGGCGTATTGAAAACCGCGCAATCCCCGTAAAAATGGCTAAGATAAAACATCAAAATAATTATACCTAATGTTACACCTATATTACCTTAAATGACCTGAGTTAAAAACTTAACTTAGTTCTTGGCCGCGGTTTTGTCTGCGTATTGGCGGAACTGACGTATGTTGCTCTATGATACAGAAAATTTTAAAAGCGTTTAGTCTGATACGTTGTTTAAAATTAGATCAGTATAATTCCAGAATCTTAGTAAACAGCTAAACCTACTATTAGGAATTATATAGTACATTGACAAGCCTTTTTTTAACTATAATTTTTTGGGCTTTAGTCGCCATGCGGTTATAACAGACCCATTTAACAACACTGTATTAAATACCAATCAACGCGACTGAAGTCCGAATCTAAATATGTTATTTGAAACATTGGCATCCAAAATCCCGGCCGCATCACATGTAAAGTTCTTATTTATTTCGCAGTCATGTTGTTTGTTTCCGTATGTCCGGAACTTAATTCTGCATTCGTGGAAAGACTCGGGCATCTGATCTCAAAACGTGATTTATAGGTTATTTCGCAATAAATATACGATGCATTGAGAGTTTAAAGTGTAGGGCAACGGCACGAAATTCGTATTCATATTTATATGGTTTTGGCAACATAAATATATTTTAAAATATTATTGTCAGATTTCCTGGACAGTATTTTTTTTTTAATGTTGACAGTCGAGGCATATGATCACAAACTGACCATATTTAAGTGAAGGTATCAAGGATGGTATACACACCGTGTCTGGAAAAGGTATTGGATTTCAAATGAGGCACTGTTGAAACACTCCGTTAGGTGGTTGGCGACAGATAACCGAGAGTGAAAACTGTGTTTAGGAAAGCGTAGTATTAGTCAATCAGGCATCAGGCAGACTGACGTTTAGTTGTAGAGAGACGGAGAGAGAGCTAAGAATTCAAGAAGGTGAAGATAAACCGACTCATTTAGCAAAAGACAAACGAACAAACATACCAAAAAGACAAATCTAAGAATAAGACATTCCCATTTTATTAATGTCATTTCTTGCATAATTATTTTACTGCGGCCCTATCGATTATTCTATTCTAGGTAATCGAACCTGTAAAGTATTTGCCAAAAAAGAAATTCTGTAAGTTGTAGGTAACTTCATTTAAAAAAACACGTCGATATTTTCAGATTCTGAAAACAACGACGTGTCTTAACTCTGCAGTGTCCATTCATTGTAGGTTTCATAACAAATATCAAAATAAAAAAGTCTCGGCCCGCATTCAAAACGAAGCAAAACACAAAATTTAGAGCCATTCCGCATTTCAATCGGACATTCGTTTCACTGGCAACCCTTCCCACGAACTCGGCGAAAACACTAAAATGTAATTGGAAAACTTGCGTGGAGACCTCGAAAGTCATTTTTGTAAATCCCACAAGTGCCGGCCGGTCGGACTCCGACGTTTACTGAAAATCGAATCCAGTTTAATTGGTAAAGTTGGCAGTATTCTCAAGTTTCTCACGAAATTAGCGAGAAATTTCGCCATCGTATAATAAATTAAAGGACCTCAAGTCAAACACGAGAAAGAGGCCTTTCAAGTAATATCGAGTGTCTCTCGTAAAAATAATATTAAACAAATTATTGGAGTCCCTTTGAAGTTGGGACGACGGAGAGATATACTATTACTGGATAAAGTAGCCGCCACTCAGTTTATGTTATCGATCGATCTCGTCGCAACCTAAATTAGTTCATAGTTATTTGACTATGTTACAGAATGATAGTACTAGTCATAAGTTGATTGAGGCCTTAGAAAAACTGCACTATTGTGCTTGCTTTTAAATTAATTGTGACTACGAAAATATTAATATCTACCAGTGTTGTTCCAAGTCGATTTTCGGGCTGCCGTATCTAGACCTCAAAATTGCCGTATTTGGGACAAAATCAAGAAAAATTGCCGTATGTTCTAATTTTGCATTAATTTTTATACAATATTATCATTCTTAGCTTTTTTTACTGGTCTCCATATAGATTTTGAATTTTGGTTAGAAGTTATTTCTCATTTTCACTTGGAAATGGTATCTCTTCTTCTCTTATCTTTCTCAGTATCGCCATTTTCACCCTTTGGTTTTCTAATTTTTCTGAGGTATCACCACTCACCCATCGCAACACGTCTAAGCTCAGTGAAACGATGTAAACACAAACCACTTAATAGTCCAACGTCTCAATTTTGTCGTATTCATAGAGGGCGTTTTTCAACGGAGAATTCCAGTTTTTTATAACTCTCTCGTGGATTGCCTTATATTTCATACAAATATTATACGGTTTTGGAAGTGCTGCCGTATGCCGTATATTTGAAGCGCAGCGTGCCTAAAAGCCGTTAAATACGGCAATTGCCGTATGGAGAACAACACTGATATCTACGAGGTTGAGAGCCATACACCTGTAAAATTCCTTGAAAAAAATAACTGGATGTGATTAAAACTATAGTAGGAATGACTGGCTCTATTTAATTTTATTATTCCGGTATTATTACAGTAAAATAAAAAATACGGGCTTACTCCAGAAATCCCCTTAGACAATCCCAAGCGAAGGGGATTTTTGGAATGTTTGTCCAATAATCTCCTTACCATCAGAGCATGCGAGGCCAAGGGGATTACACGTATATAAATAGGTCAGATAGTCACATACGACGGACGCACTGTTAATGATAAATCAGCTTAGGAATCATATTTTTGTCACAAGCATCCACGCAAATTAGCACTTAATCTTAAAAGGAAATATTGTCTTTATGAAGACTACCCCTCTCCTGAAAATCTAATATTACATTAAAGATAAACATAGTCTCTACATGTACGGAGCAACCCATTATGGCCAAGTGTAATGTCGCCGGCGAACGATACCGCCTTGCGCCATGCGCCATGCCCCATGCACTGCACAGTGCACACCCGTTACACTATACGATGTGCTGTGTAGGCGATGTCCAACCAGCGATATCGGTATTTCACTACATCATTTTTTGTCTGTTATTAATCAAAAAAATGTCCTCTTAGAAACATTAAAAAGTATCATTAAATAGGCAACCTTGCGTCGAAACCTTGGGACTGTGGCGCCAAGTTTATTTTGATATCCTTCCTCTCGTCTGGTCAAAGCAACGCGTGACCAAAATGCTGTCCACTATTTCGCCCAAAGGGTGAGCAATAGTGAGCATCGCAGAACAGCGAGGTCAGTAGGCCAGCATTTTGGGAAAAGTCCCACGTCTTTTATAATATTTGAGTTTACTTTTATTATAATATGTTTTAATATAATATATTTGATAGATAGTTTGTTATAGTTTCTTAATTGCTTAAAAAAGCAACCTTGTAATGGTAACTCAATTTAAATGCAATTGGCTAAAAGCACAATTGAAATCGTCGACCGTGACATCACAATTAAAATGATAGTTACTACACACGGCACTTCTTGTGCATATCAGTTTTTGTTAGCTGTGGTAAACTAACGAAGTATTTTTTATTTTATTTTTTATTTATAATTATATTAGCATTTTCTATAACATTACTATAATTTTGTGTAAATGTATACAGGAACATATTTAAGCTCGTCTCCAGTTGAGTACTACTTATACAACACGGTGCTATGCACTGTGGGTACTACAATACAAAAAACGATTTTGAAACTACGGTAAATTGGAAAGAGTTAATTCTTTCCCGCGGCTTGTCGTCGACTTTGTGATGGGCGTCGTTTAGATCAAATAAGCAATAACGGAGCAATTCCATAAGATGATAACGTGTTTTTATTCTAGATGCAAAGAAATACCAAAATGTTGTCGCATTCGGACGCAAATCGCATCTTAGTGTGGTTTAAGGACAGTGTGCATGGTGGCACAACAGATATTAAGTTTCTAAGTCGCCGCAGAGAGGTTAAGATGCTTTTATTAGGAATTATGACAGCGGTCGTGCAGTCTTTATTGTAGTTTAACAACTACTTGTGGTGTAAGTTGTGATTTATGCGTGTACATAGTATCTATAGCTACGTTTGTTGTTATCACTAAGGCTAAGAGCTAGTCATTACGGTCTTTTAAGTTGCCTAGTTTCTTAAGCTCGGTATGGTTTTGTCGTTAATGCTTTCACGTCGATTCACGTTTTTGTAGTGGTAGGGCTCTCTTGCACAGTCCGCCTGAGGAAGTACCACACCCTTGCCAGTTATTCAACCGCCAAGCAGTAGTGTGCAAGCATTACTGTGTTCCGGATTGAAGGGCAATGCTTCCAGAGTAATTACTGGATATACAGAGATTTAACATCTAACATCTCAGGGTGACGAGCGCAGTGCATGGCCGTGCATAGTTTTGAACTGTTGAAGTTCAATTTCAACTGGCACTGAACTGTTATGGGCAAGCGTGACGCTTATCAGGTGAGCGACTTGCTCGTCTCGTCACCGAGAAACATAAAAAAAAAACATCCAAGGCTGATACCCAAATAGCCTATGTCTCTAGACTGGACGTATAGATAAATCGAACAACACATCACGAATTGGGATGCCTGTGATACCCACCCAATGGAAAATAAATTATAAATATAAATAAATAAATCAAACGTTGAAATCGGTCAAACCTTATAGGCTACAGGAGCTAATATAGGAACATACCAACATACTTACATACCTACATGATTATACATTTACATATTAAACCACAAAAACAGTAGCCTCTTTCTTTTTTAGCTTTCTTTCTTGACTCCATTTCAGCGTAACATACCAAATGTTTCACTTTTTTTTTTACGGGCAAGTGCCTTTATTTACGAAGCAAAATACATACAAACTACAACTAATTAAACTACTTAGCTTACGACCTAACCTGACAGTTGGATTATGCAGAAACCATTACAGGTCTATAGATAATCTAAATGTTCAAACCCACTACCATTTGGAAGCGTACCCAGCATGCTGGCGGCATTACCACGCTGAATGGCGATGCAGCGTTGAGCCAAATAAACGCCAGCATTTTGGTCACGCGTCGCATCAACCAGGCGCTCTGATAAGTTTTTGAAAATAAGATGAGCTCCCGGTCCCCGAGGGCCCAACGTCTCTACTCCAAACGGCTCAAATATCCAAACTACTAATACCTATAACCACTACCGAGGTTAGCATATTTGTGCCATATATGTTTCACTGCTATGTACCGCGAGAATTAATATACATCTACATATATCGTAACAGACAAAGACAAAAAACAAAGTTGTCAACAAATCGATGCTGTTTCAGAATAAATTCGCTCGTTCCTATTTTAAATCCTCACAAAAGAGAGCTGCATTATTTCAATACATACTATTCTTTTACTTGCAAATTGTTCTATCGAAATGGAATGGAAAAGAATAGGAAAAATGGTAATATTCTATCGTAGTCCGTTGACCAAGTGAGATACGAGTTGGCAGCAGTCTCAACGAGCACTAGTGATGTTGAAAGTACTGATCGGATGATTTGATGTGAGGCTAAGTTAGATTGACTGAGTTAGTTGAACTTAGTGTTATGCCAAGCATTGAATCAAAACTATAAGTCTCTAGTCTCATAATTGAAATTGTTAGATGAGACTTCATCTTCTAGTTAAATTAATGGGCATTACGAGATTTCATATCTAAATATCTAAGGGTGATGAGCGCAGTGCATTGCCGTGTATAATTTAGAACTGTGAAAATCCGAAATTCTGGATGGCACTGAACTGCTACGGGCAGGCGTGACACACCATCATGCAAGCTCCTCGCTGGCTCTCTAGTCACACAGTAACACAAATAAATGACATTTAGTTCTATTTTATTTGTGTATATTTTTGACATTGTATTGGTGTGCACAGTGTAGGTGAACCTAAATAAATAAATAAATAAATAAAATACCATACAAAATGACAATACCTTGAGTTCATTTTCTAAAAAAAAAAAACTTGTTTTTTAATCATACAATTTTTTTTTTGTAATTATTAACTAAAATTAATTTAAAATCTTATTGAGTTAAAAGAGTTATCATCTGCTTAGTTTTATATTTTCAACTTTTCTTCCTGAAACATTTTATTCCCTGGTTTCTTTGTGAGCAATGTTTGTTTTGCTTAATATTAATGATGATGATATTAAGCAAAAAATTAATAAAAATGATACTTGTTTTATTCTTTTTCTCTTTTCGTTTTTAATTTTTCTTTTACCTCTTTTCCATTTGTTTATTTTGCTTTTTCCTTCTATTCTTTTCATTTACTTATTAGATAATGCAAACAATACTAATTCTCCTATAATAAGTTTAGATGGGATAAGAATAATAGCCGATCATTATACTAAGCTTCGCTTTACACTGCAGCTCTTGTAAAACCGCCAGCAGTTATGTAAGACGAAACGGAGCGGGTAATGTATGCGGAACCAATTGCATTGGATTTTAACCGCTTAGTGACTGGCGCGGTCCAGCGAGAGCTGACGGTGGAAATCTGTGGAGAATTGTACTGTTCAGAGAATAGATGAATAATAGAAATATTCAATTGAGTCTGCATAAATAAAAAATGATATAATACGATAAAGCTTTCAGAGTTTGAAAGCTGAAGTGGCAATGGGCACTCGAAAAACTGATAACCGATGGGGAAGAAAGGTTATTGGGTGCCGACCACGAACCGGAAGACGCAGCGTAGTCAGGCCTCCCAGTAGATTGTCCGACGACATTATGAAAGTCGCGGGCAACCAACAACGTGCCACTTGCACACGTTGTCGGTCGGAGTGGCGCTCTAAGGGGGACTTTAAGCCGTTCGTTTAGTACGTTCAGCAGTGTACGTCTCCTGGCTGATGATACTGATAATGATGAAATAAAGAATGGGCTTATATTCTTACAGCTGTTAGTGAAATATAGATAACAAACTTTTGCATGAATGGCACTGTATATTAGATGAGATAAAATAATTATAAATAAAAAAAACGAATTCACCAGAAACATTTATTGAAATTTGATTCGTCATCTATCATAATCGAGATTGTGTTGGCACCATCCGTGAAATACGTATCATTGAGGAGTTCCTGTAGCCAAATGTGGTCTGCTTCATCAGTTCCACTTTACCAAATGATACTTCCTGAATGCAAATGCTTGACTTGTTGATAAAAATACCAAAATTGCTTAAAAAAAACCTTGTATGCCTATAATATTTTTAATAGTTCCCTCAATTCCTCATGAATTTCATCATCAGAACTGGATTTCGATTAAAATGGGACCAATCTGAAAGTACATCCTTTAAAATTCAAAAAATAATTTTCCATATCGTTTCATAAATTACAATAAGCAGTAAGCGCATGCAAAATTTCAAGTTCGGAGGTCTGCTAGAAGTAGCCTGTCGCTTCGAGAGTAAAGAAGAATTCAACACCCTATCCACCAAAATCGGTCTGACTACTTACGAAAACCCAAAATCATTGTCATATAAGTGAATAAGTTCGTTTTTATTAGTGTGTAATATGTTAACATAGTATCAGTTCTGAAACCGCATAAATTACTTGACATTATCGACTAATTACTTTGCAAGTTTGACAAAGCATTTAGAGAGTTCGAGCCATAACTCCTTATCAAGATACGAGTACTTGGCCGTATCTAGTTCAATGTTACTCGTTATGTTTACGACGTCATTAAGACTTTGTTGCAAATACTGTCTTATTCTTGCACTTTTACGATTATACAACATTATTTAGTAGAAGTACCATCACGCTATGATTTATTTGTGGCCCTATGTCTACATTTAAGATTAGAATACACCGCCTATTTGTTCATACAAAGAGCGCACTACCATTTCCTATCCTTAAAAAATGTTATCCGATTCCGATGCTTTTTTTTACTGACCGAGCGAAGCGAAGGTCTCAGAGTTTACGGGGACAAATCGGCATTTGTATGTATGTTTGTATGTTTGTGTGTATATTTGTCCGATGACAACTTGCGAACCGTTGATCCGATCATCATGAAAGTAGTTTGTTGTAGGCAAGTAGTTCATTTCAATACAATTTTTAAGTTCAAATATGAACTGAATCGGTCCAGGGGTTGAGAAGATATAGGGATTGCGAGGTCTCAGTTTGGCGCGAACTACTAGTATATAACTAGTTCTAGTTTCTAGTTGTTACCCGCTACATAGTTCGCGTGGACATAATAAAAGTATCCTATTATGTCCGTCTTTGTGGTATACAGTAACTCCTTATCAAATTTTATCAAGATCCGTTCATCCGTTTAACGGTGCTAGCACGACAAACCTCGAGGCGAGCGTATTCATTTTTATACCTTAAGCTTTATTGGTCCTGATACGACTGCGGCTATAATCCTTTTAATCATAATATTAGTAAGGATTATAATTATGGTACACACCATGAAAAAAGTATGTTTATGGTTTAAATTTTTTGAAATATCTGAATGTTTGAATATCTTCTTAGTTATAGGCACCTATAGTAAATTTACAACAAAACAAGAGATCAAAATCTTTTGTGTCTTTTTTTTGGTGTCAATGGTTTAGAAACGGGGGAAATTAGTTGTCCCCCGAAACGCTAATTCATCTAAAAATGCAGGTTAATTCACTTACAACTTGCAACATTCTGTATCACTCGCATGAGAAACAGAGCGACAGCAATGCAATTTTCTAACACGTACTGCGCTAAAACCTCACGGCAGGACGTCCCTTTTAATCTTTCTACCTCGTATTTAACCTCGTATTTTGCGTAATAGCTACCATCATATCTATCTACGTCATAGGTACCATCATATCTATCTACGTTACAGCTACCATCTTATCTATCTACGTCATAGCTACCATCGTAGCTTTCTACGTCATAGCTGTTTACATCTTAGATATGCCTACGCCGTAGATACATCTGTGCTAAAATAATGTTTATGACGTCCTAGAAGCTACAAAGAGGCAGCTGCACTCATTTTTGATTTAAAATAAAACTTTTTATGGAGCCACTACATTATTTTAATGTAAATTTTCTGTAATTAAATATTGCACGAAGTATAGATTTAAGGGAAAAACTGTATTTTGAATTTTTTCCCAGAACATTCAATTATCTATTATCTTAATTTTTTGGTTGCTCTGCGGGATGTGTATACACAACTTGTGTGAAGTGACGTTGTGGTAGCAAGGTAAACGAATCTAGTCTGGAATGGGCACTGGCTCCCAAGTGAGGCTGCCAGAACTCTGTCACCAATACCTAAAGGCCCCTATAATTTTAGTTTTTTAGCTAATGGCGACAGATTTTCAACTCTGATGTGATATCTAGTTTCTTCACTTGGAATCGAATACCTGTAAAATAATAAATATATTATGTTTTAGTAGTAGTATCAGAGCAGAACCAAGTGAAACAACCTAGCTACTATAGTGACTAGTAACAATATACCTATAGTATTATAGTAGGGTTGATACAAGGCATAAACTCACATCCTGTGGAGTGTGATCCAAAGCACTGACCTATCATCTCTAAGCTAAATAAATACCTATAAAAATGATAACTAGTGTTCCTACCAATAATCTCAAGCACCAGACACAGTTGCGAGTTTTATATTTCTGAATATCTTCGCACAACTGTAGACAATTCTCTACGATAGTGGCTATAGTTACCGTTATTGCGTTACTGTAACTGACAGAGTCAGGGCTAGCTCGTTACAACCTCGTAACAGTCTGTTCACTGGCGCAGGCGGCCGCTCTACGTACACTGGTCACGGATAAGGCTTAAGTAAATATGTTATTACTATTCGTACTTACTACTTCACTGGGTGGGTTTGTATCTGTGTTAGAAGCTCGTACTATTCCAAGTGGAGTGAAACGGATGACTAAGATTTACTTGTTTTATAATTATGTAAATTTTGTGTGATATTGTAAAGCATAAATTGTAATTTCACCATCATCATCATAAACCGGAAGAATCCCACTGCTAAACATAGGCCTCTCCCTAGGTAATTGTAACGAATTGTAATTTACTAAATCACCGAAGCGGTCAAGATATAAAATCACTAAATATATATTACATAAAATTCATATTTAGTAATTTTATACACAAAAACAAAAACATCGACAAAAACATTGTGAAAATGTGCGAGTAAGACAAACGTGGACGCAACTAAGTGCTTCTATTCACATTTCCTGTTTCCACAGTAAAAAACAAATTTTGACAGATTTGGTGTGGCAGATGTTTTAAAATGTGATCACAAATTCTTTGAATAACTACCAGGGTCTAATTCTTAACATTAATTTCTCTGTAAATAAAGCGCATTAAGTTTGGTAATTTACACGTTTTTGATGATTAAAAAAGTGTTTGTCGACTCCGTGAATATTCCCACAATGATTTTATGATTCAAATTCCTAATAATAAAGCGAAAACATTCAAAATACATTACTCAGACAACAAACTTGAAATCAAACTTATCTTCCCGCTCCAGAATAACGATCATATTATACTCAAATCTCACGAGGAAAATCAAACTTAAACGCACCAAAAATAGAGCACATTTTCGTCAAACACCTGAATACTTCACAATTTAATGTCACACGAGAACTAAAACTTCAATATGGCATTTGAAACTTTAATAACGTAAAAATACAGTGAATCCAAGTCGCTATTAAAGTGTTTGACTCCTAACCGTTTCGCGTAGACGAATTCCGACTCTACTGTTTTAGAAGCAGGGTTCAAATTCCTCTATAGTTTTTTGCGGGTTATAAGTCTTACAAGTTTGGCGATGGTTGCTATATTTTTATTTGCAATGAAGGCCCCGGGGGGTCCGGAACGCTAATAATGGGTTCGGCAACCTCTCCTGCGGACGTTAAAAAAAGTCCGACAGTACGGAAGCGCCGAATGGAAATTACTTTTTCTGCGAATAGTTTTGGAGTCAAGTAGGTAAAGTTTTGGGTTCTTTTTGTTTCTTTGGATATGAATGTGGATGAAAAATAGAATATATTTATAAGTTTTATTCGGGACGTCAGAGAGTACTATCAAGGTATGAGACTTATCCGTTATTACCGCATATCTCAAAAAGTAGTTATCACAATATGTTGCCCAAAATAAATTTAATAGAATGTTTTTACTAAGATCTATCAACATGGAAGATTACAAGTTTTTGAGATGCATAGTTTAGAAATGGCGGGGGGGGGGGGGGGGGGGAGGGACACATTGCAAGCAACTTTGTCGGCCCATATTTCGCAAGCAGTACGTTTGATAAAAAAATGGTAGAGGAAACCTTAACATCATTTTAAAGACCTATTCAATGATACCCCACATGAGGGGTACAGGCGATTTTTTTTTAAATCTCTGGGAGCTACCCTTATTTTACAAAAAAAATATTATTTTATTTAAACTGTATGTCTATACTTAGGCTATCATTGTGCAAAATTTCATGCATGTAAGTTTATAACTTCGGAAGTTATAAGGCTGTAAAGGATTCAGACAGACAGACAGACGGACATGACGAACTTATAAGGGTTCCTTGTAGTACTGCGGAACCCTAAAAATGCCATAATACCCAATCTCCGTTTTGACACATTGAAGTCACATTAACAGTTTTTGTACCTTTTTAATTAGAATTTGTACTTCGATATTCACAAAAACACAATCGTGTAGTTCGCCGAGATTGGGCGAGTATTATTTAAGATTTGCTTCTAAAAAAATATATTATCTAGAGTTCACCTTTCGAAGTACATTAATAAGAATACTGAGCTTAACTAAACACGAAGCTAACAAACTGATCAGAGTTTATTAGATTGCCATTGATTGATCGCATCTAGTCCTTCACAATTTGCTAAACGTATTTATCTCTCAGAACAGACGAAATAAATAAGAATATCCCGGCAAATAAGAATACCCTGTGGTATAAATTCATTAAATAAACTAAGAAATAAAGTTTCGAAACGTGACCGAACTATCGCGGCCGTTACTTATCTAAGAATAACAATTTATTACGCTTAATGAATGGCTGAATGGTAATATACCTCTAAATAGTTACAATATTAATGCTAAGTAAACAAGTTAGCTCTTTCGGTTTCGTGGAGATAAAGGTTTTGACTTAATGGGCAGTTACTCTTGACTTATTAATAATTAAAGATAAGATTACGTTAAAAATATTTCATTTCATTTCAGAAATATTGAGGTTTTGTCACTTTTCATCTATATAGAAGTTAAACGAAATATAGCTTATGCCACTTAATAAGTGATACACTATAATATAGTGTGCTCTTTTAGGAGACAAGCGTATCGCTCACCTGATAGTAAGCGTCACACTTATCCCCGAATACTGAAACGTTCGTTAACTTTGATAACAGATTAATTCTAATACTGCCTTCGTCTGGCACTAAGCAAATGACAAAGGCAACAATAGACTTAATCTGTCGTCCAAGTTAACAAACGTTTCAGTATTCGGGGTTACCCATAACATGTCAGTGCCACCCAAAATTTTGAAAAAGAGTTGAATGAAAGCTTATTTTCATTTTCATTTTTTGTACCTACAGTAAATTTTGACTCCAACTTACTACCTCAAATTCACAGAATTCTCCTTATAAATAAGGCTCAAATTAGAAAATTCTTTTTTTTTTTTGTAGGTCCACGCGAACGAAGTCGCGGGTAACAGATAGTTGGAAAGTTTTGAGAAACGATTTTACATTTATCAATGTGATGTAGAAATACTTTTACAAATTCAGCTCTATTTCGCGCTGAATTTTCAAAATGCCGCTCAGCATTTCATTTCCCAAACGAAAGAACTGACGCTCTCAAAATATCAATTTAAACCGGCTAAATCAAGGAGTTAATTGTCAGTGGGCGATCCGTTCGGGAAGCTGACAGGCACAATTTGGTCGCGTGATAGCCTCTAGTGGAGAACTGACAGCTGACAGGCAACGTTGCGCGAACTGACGGGCAGTTTTGTCTGTCGCTGGGGTCGCGGAAAAGTTCGTGTAGGTATTTCATATTTATCTATAAAATATAAGTTCAAAAACTAAAACCCGCCTACGTAAAAATATGAAACAAGAAAATATTATTCGAAATTCAAAATGACGTGATCCATTTATTGCAGGTACATAGTGTTTTTCCAATGAGTTTTAAAGTCTTTTTAACCGTAGAGTGATACCAAGGGCATCAGACTACGGTACTAGGCTTAAATGGACCGTGCCATTTTGAATTTCGAATAATATTTTCTTATTTAATATTTTTACGCAGGCGGGTTTTAGTTTTTGAACTTATTTTTTATTTACATATTTATTTATTTTATTTTATTTAGTGTGACGTCATACATCCTACAGCACCTGCAGTATTAAGACACTTCGATAGACACCTAATTTACTAAAATCTGATTAGTTACTTTGGAGATACGAGTGAAAAACGAAACGTGAAAATATTCACCTACAAACACACTTAAGCTATATATATATATTGATACATTTTTTTTACATAATATTTGGAATGTACTCATGAAGCCTTTCATTTTGGTACCAAACACGATATTTGTACATCACAATTTTTTGTGTTTGTTTTGTAATTTTGTTATAGATTCCGCCATATTGGATTTAGTATAATTCCGTATAGCATATGACATGCGGAGTGTGACGACCCATCGATAGACACCTATCTTGTCAAAATCTGATAAGCGGCTTAGGAGATTAGAGGGAATATATGAACATACTTACATACATACATACATAGACTGTCAAACTCATAACCCCCCTTTCGTAGTCGAGTAAAAACTAGGCCCATGGGAACAAGTAATATCATTAAAAGAAAAACAAAATATCTGACTGCAAAATGTAGCCTGTGACACTCCGGACGTAAAGAACACTAGACTCGTCAAAATTTGTTAAGCCATTTAGGCTACAGGAGGAACTATAGGAACACACAAACATACTTACAAACACCCAAAGATATTACCCACCTTCTTGGGCAGTCGGGTAAAAGGTAATTAAGAACCTGAAATCCTAACTAATATTAAAAATGCGAAAAAGTAATTTAACTCATCGATACTTAACCGGAGTACGATTAGATAATAGAATATTGCTTGGCTAACCTAAAAATAACTATAGGTGAAGAAAAACTACACAGAATCCGATCACACAAGATGATACAGCTCAAAAAATGAAGCGTTACAATCTATCGTCTTTTAGTTTGCATAGACTGCCATTTTCTTCTCAGATCAGTTCCATTTATTTTTTCACCCCTTCTCGAATGATAAAGTGATTTCACTCTGTCTAGACGTGATAAATAAAATCAGTGCCTAGTCATGCGTGGAGACTTGTTTATGTGTTTTAATCTAATCTCTTTTTAGGCTTAAATAGGTTTCGATAGGCTTAAAAATAATTTTGGTTTCTATTTTGATGGCATTTTGGTTGTCATTATTTGGGATATTTCATTATTTTTTCTGCATTGTTTATCATTGCCAGTTTATGTTTATCTACCGTGAGCCATGTGCCGTGAGCCGTGAGCCATAGGTAACTCGCAAAGACTCAATGATCACCGAAGCTGTATGAAGCAAAGCTGGATTAATATATGAATAATTTCCTACTTTAAAAATAAAAATATTTTAACCGAACTCCTACTTGAACAGTATTGATGTTACTTTTAGTTTAAAGGCAGAAGGAGAAAAAGATAAACACATCGAAACTATTTCATACACGTTTATACCACTTCTACATTCAGGTCGACTGAAGGGTGTCACAGAATATACTACAATTCTCTAAGCGGAGTCTCTACTCTAGAACTCATCTACCCTGGCAGTTAACGGTTCAACGGGAACCATGGCTAGCCAACTGTTACTTCAGGTACCTAATTCTCAGAGTTATGAAGGTAACTTTGGTTCTCTGTCAAAGATAAAGTTACCTAGTAACTTGGCTAGTACAATAAGTTATGTCCCCAGTAACTAGTCCCATTCATCACCCTTCTGAAATAACAATATCTCTAACGTATCAATTTATCTTTGCTTTATACAGCGAACTAAGCAAAAAGCTATTTGTTAGTATGACAACGAGCTTCAAATTAATTTTCAATCCATCATCTCTTTATCAAACATTAATTTAACTAAAGTTATAAACATAAAATGTACTTTATTTTCTGCGCAATAAACTTCAATATAGTTTAACAATTCGATGGAAATACGTCGTATTGTAGTTGCCAGTGATAAATTAATTATTTTCTAAGTAGAGAGGTCGCTGGCTATTGTTGTATCGTGGAACGTTTTGTCGCGACGTCAAACGTTTTGTCGGAGTGTCGCGCGACAACGTCTCGGTGCATCGTTTAGAATAGGCGATTAATGCACCAGACATTTTAAACTTAGGAAGTGTATAACCATAGCGGTGAGCTGTGTACAAGCGATATATTTTATTAAATGAAGTTTTTTTAAACAGAATACCAATTATAGAGTTTGGTCGAATTTGAGAAAAGTACATCAAATTTGTTACGTTTGAGCATATTTTTGAATTTTAGCTACTCATACTCATTAATAATACATAAAAACTAAACATAAACAATTATAGGTAGGAACTCTTCTATTCTTCTATGTTAATTCGTATTTTGTACGATTGTCGTGACGGCGCGCCTTTTATATCGTCCGAGAGACGGTTTAGACATCCGTCGCCATTTCGTGGCCTTGCTTGGACGTCTGCACCAGCCGACGCGGGGGCGCGTGCAGCACGCGCGGGCTGCGCGCGCTGGTCGCCCAGGCAAGGATACTCGTCTAGATGATCTCACGCATAAAAGGCTGCTTGCAGATTCACAAGACAAGGGAGAGTCAGTATCTTCTTAGACCGGAATAGAGGTATTTGTTATTAGGGATATTTGAATACCTTTGTCAGATTTGACGGCAAATAACGTTTGTCACCTTGAATGGTAAGCGCTTTAGTTGCCTAGATCGGTAACAAAAGTTGCAATGTTACCCAGATAAGAAAGTAATATAATTTATATTTAATTTTGAAGAAAATATTGATGTCCTCTTTAAATTATTGTTCGCTTAGCTAGTGGTAAACTCCACAAGAAAAAAAAAATACCACAAGATCCGAGTATTTTTATTTGTATGAATACTAGAACTTTGCAGAATGTTATGAATCTCACGAAAAATATCTTATTGTTTTGATTGTCAGAGATTAAAATCATAACCAACCCGCAAATTTTAATAATCGTCGCAGAAAACAAAGAGACAAACTTTCCATTGTTCCTCTTTGCATCGCAAATAGTGGAGTATCGGAGTGACAAAAGAGGGAGTGCCGAAGTGACAAAAGGTGGCAACTGGGAAGTGTAGACCGTAACCAGCGAGGAGAAAATCTTTGCAGAGAAATAAGTCCCTAACAGGGTTGGATTTAATACGATAATTATCGTATTTATTTGTACCTATAGTTTGGTTTCTCGTACGATATACTATTCTAGTTAAAACCTAATAAAATTTGGTGTAAACAATATAATAATAGAGTTTATCTAACTATACATTTTATAAACTCAAACAACTATAGAATAATTCCCTTTTTATTTCACACACCTTAATATATTTTACACACTTTTATTACAACTATCACTTTATAATACTTTTCAACTCCAAGCCTTAGACTCGACTCCCCATCTTGACTGACTGACCGACTCACCATCATCTTCCCTCCCCAAGTTTTCCCTCTAATATTCTACCAGCGTTGGCCTTCTCCCATTGGTTGATTCTACTTAGCTACCATTGGTGGACTTTGGAGAGCCAACCACATGCTAGTGTCAGTGTTGCCATCTTTAAAAATAATACCGAAATATTAATACAATTAAAATGGTTCAGAAATCTACTAAAATCATGACATTCGGCCATCCGTATTAGTGCAACCTCCCGGTGCACTAACATACCACTCAGTAAGTCAGTCATTACAGAAACAAATTAGCTAAAACAAGGCGAGACTTAAGATGAGTATATTTAATTTAAACCATCTATTTAATTAATATCATTCATAATAACAACTTAAGTTTCTTTACTTCCGTAATAATACATTTCTAATACTTTTTAATCTTAACATTGTAGTAAGTCTCATTAATGTAGTACATGGGTAATTATCGTCAGAAATAAAGTTTAATAATCATTTAGGAATAAACTTAATCGACTAAAAATCATGACATTCGGAACGACTTTTTATTTGAGACTGGCTGCAACTAACGACAAAGGAGTATTATCGTCGTTTTCAGAATCTGTCGACTCCCCAGAACTTTCGTTCGATTTATCGGAGTTAGAATTTAATTTATTTACATTTATCCAAGGCCTAATTCGATCAGCTGCAACTACGGTCTCATATAACTTACTTTTCTTATTGAAACCAGGAATATTTCTAATCTTATATCGGTCGTTACCAAGAGCTTTTTCTATTTTATAAGGACCTGTGAATTTCGATAAAAGCTTAGTACTATTACCTTTATTATAGAAATTGCTCCTCGCAACTTTAACTAAATCTCCTTCCATGTATACGGCAGCAGGAGCTCGTCCAGCGTCATGATAACGTTTTTGCTTTTCTTGACTTTTCTGAATATTGGCACTAACCTCCCCTCGTATAGTTTGTATACAACCGGGTAATGCATCAGAACCAATATCGAGTCTATTGGCTAAGTTGTCGCGAAGACGAAGGCCGAAAAGAGCTTCTGATGCCGTTTTTTTGGTCGTAGAGTTGATTGAATTATTAACACCCCACTGTATTTTGCCCAGATGCGTATCCCAGTCATTTTCATTCTTCCCGGAATTATGTTTTATTAATGCACTTAAAATTGTCTGGTTAAAACGTTCTGCCTGACCATTTGCTCTGGGACACGCAACTGCATTCAGCACATGTTTAATGCCGTGAAATTCACAAAAATTTTTAAAAGCCCCTGAAGTGAAGGATGTGCCTCTATCGGAAATTATCCGAGAGGGGAGACCAAAATCGTTAAATATATTTTCAAGAACCTTCAGAGTGCTTTTAGTCTTTGTGTCCTTCACCGGTTTTACAAAGACATATTTCGTAAATCCGTCTACTACCGTCAGAATGTAGGCATTACCCTTTTTACTCTTTACGAATGGACCAAGGTGATCAATATGAATAGTGTGAAAGGGAATGTCTACCTTCTGAATCGGATGTAAATGTCCCGATTTTTGTTTTGCCGAACTATCCTTATTGTATGCACATTCTATACAAGATCTTACATATTTTTTTACAAATTTGCGCATTTTAGGGAACCAGAAGTTTGTCTGAATCCTTTCGAAAGTTTTGGACATACCTAAGTGACCAACATCATCATGGTTTGCGCGGCATACCTGAAACCGTGCCATACGAGGAACCACCATACGCAAACCGTCTTCAACTTTTCTATAAACCTTGTGATTCTGAATAACGTAGTTTTTCTTAATATCTTTCGAATCTTCGTCGTTTTCAGGTTTGAGAACCTTTACTATCCTAGAAACGTCGGGGTCAGCCATTTGTAGGGTCAAGAGCCAATGTTCAGTGTCAATATTGTAAACCGATACTTGAGAGTGACTGATAGTCGAGTTGACATTCTCGTGATTCAATGAAGTATTGCGACTTAGAGCGTCGACATGGGCCATCTGAGTACCAGGCCTATACTCAATTTCAAAGGTGAATTCACTTATAAGAAGCCACCACCTTGCTATACGTGGCACAAGGTCGCGCTTAGTAAGTGTAGTCCTAAGGGCATGGCAGTCTGTAACGACCTTAAAGTTAAGTCCTAGTAAGTAAACTCGGAATTTTTTTAAAGAACATACTATGGCCAAGGTCTCAAGCTCATAGGAATGCAAGTGGCGCTCTTCCGGTGTAGTTTGTCTGCTAAAATAAGCTACCGGCTTTAATACACGCGGATTCTCTTGCCATTGGAGTAATATACCTCCCAAACCTAGAGCACTGGCATCCGTATGGAGTTCGGTTTCAAGCTTCGGATTATATAAGGACAGAATTGGACGCTCTACTAATTTGTCTTTTAACAATGAGAAAGCTCGAAATTCTATATCTGACCACTGAAAGGGAGTATCTTTTTTTAATAGATTAGTGAGAGGTCTAGCAATTTCACCAAAATTTCTTATAAATTTGCGAAAATAGCCTGCTAAACCTAAAAACTGCCGGGTTTCATGAACAGACTTTGGGACTGGGAACTCACTAACTGCCAAAATTTTTTGTTCATTAGGTCTTATACCCTGAACTGAGATATCGTAACCGAGATAGTTGATAGAGCTATCAAAGAATGTACACTTGGAAAGCTTTAACGTAAGTCCGTTTTCGCGTAAGAGCTTTAAGACATCTTCTAATCTACGGAATCCTTGCTCTATATCTTCCGACGGTACGAGAATATCATCTAAATATGCTAGAGCCGATTCAAAACGTTTCGTACCAAGCATTTTATTTATAAATCTTTGAAAAACGGCCGGCGCGTTGGCTAAGCCGAACGGCATCCTTTTAAATTCGTAATGGCCGTCCGGTGTAACAAATCCAGTCAACCGCTGGCTTGATTCAGCCATAGGGATCTGGTAGTAACCAGAAGCAAGATCTAAAGATGTAAAGAAACGATTGCCGCTGAGATTGCTTAACTGGTCGTCAATAAGCGGGAGAGGGAAACAGTCTTTTTGGGTCTTATTGTTTAACGCCCTAAAGTCTACGCATAAACGTTGTTCTCCTGTCTTCTTTCGTACCATGAGAATGGGGCTTGCAAAATCGGAACTGGACTCTTGTATTATGTCGTGCTGCAACAATTCATCAACAATTCCTCGAACTTGTTCTCTTTCGGAATAAGAGAGACGATAGGGTCGGTACACGACTGGCTTATTATCAATCAATTCAAGGTTCATTTCAATACCCGTAGCGCATCCTATCTCACTAAGATTCATTGCAAAACACTCGCGATATGATTGCAGAAGATGGTGTAGCCTATCAACGATTTCACTGCTAACGTCCTTACCAACCTTTATGGCTGCTCGCTCTATGGGCTCTAACAAAGAAACATCTGTTACAATCCGATTAACCTGATAAAATTCCTTCTCTACAAAGGGAATAGCTCTAGCCAGCAACATATCTGAAGTTAGTATCAAATTGTCGGAGCCTAAATTTGTGATAACAAGGTGACCCTTACCTTGGTTGATGTGGTAGGCACCTTGATGCAAGTGGTATTCTTTTCCGGGTTCGGCACAACTATGCCCCTCAACATAAACATCACCACTAAAAGTAGAATTCTCAGTACGAATCTCAACCAAACCAATCGTTTTCAGTTCTGTAGGGTTTACAGTTAATAATTTTAAGCTTTTGTCTTGGTCAGAGATATCGTCAAGAGGACTCTTGTAGAAGACAAGTCTGTTGGTATCTTTTAAGACTGTTACAGACGGTTGTTCAGTGAAGTCTTGACCAACCAACAGAGCGGTACGCATGAATTCGTCATTAACAACCAGGACTTCTGTACATGCCTCAACATCGTCAAGTCTTAACGTTATGAAACTCCTATAGATCGGTACAACAGATGAGTTTCCAAAACCCTTGATAATGGGGAGTTCATTCGAATATTTAGTTAATTTTAACGCCCGAGCATTACTTTCACGCATCAGAGTGCACTCACTTCCAAAATCTATGTACGCCACAAAATCGTTCCCATTAACTGTACATTTCTTAAAGAATTTATCGTTGGTGTTATTGATGGTAGAGATTGATAAAGTTTTTCGTTCCTCAGTGGTAGTTTTAGTGTCGTTAGTCTGTTGAGGAGTTAAAGGACTTAATTTACATGCGGCTGAATTGTGGCCTACTCTGTAACATATCTGACACTTGATAATAGGCTGAGGACATTTACGGTATGTATGGCCCTTGGCGTGGCAATTAAAACATGTTGCAGGGCTTTGGCTTTGATTTGAATTGGAGGGAGTAATGGGACGATTGATTGAGTTATCAATTCGTTTCCTAGCATTATATGGATCAACAGGACGCTGTGAATTAAGGAAGATCAGCAAATCTTCTGGTTCTTTACAATTTAATGCTTGCGCGCCATTCCTAATAGATTTGTCATAGATTCCATGTGTAATGCAGTCTACTGCCTTCTTTCCTATTATGTTACATCTATTTATTAAAGTGAGCTTATCATAAAAATATTCACGTAGTGTTTCATTGCTACGAGTAGTGCGCGCCAACATCTCTTCCAGAAGCCGTCCATAATTTTGCTCATTCGGAAAGGCCTTTAATAGTTTTTCTTGCCACTCATTCCAGCTATAATTAACCGATGGCAAAGCCTCGTACCATTTTTTTGCAAGACCATCTAATTTTTGAAGAGCAAAATGTATGGTCTGCTTCTGGTCCCATTCATAAATACTGGCGCATTCATTGACTTTCTTTAGCCAAGTCTCTATATTTTGAGCCTTGCTAGAGGGATCGAAAGTGGGTATTACATTGTGAAGGTGATTGTTATTCAAACGAGAAAGTTTACCTTTATCATCTCGTAACGTAGATAAAAGTTTGAGTACTTCGTCAGTCGTAAAACTCGCAAATGATGGTGGCTGAGATGATTGACCTGGCGTCGCAGCAGGCGCTGAACTCGACGCCATTCCAGACGCTGATGCCGCAGTAACTGGGTCCAACGTCGCGTCAGCCAGGGCACTTACCGATGTATTAATTGGATTCGGAAATTCAGACAGAACTTCTTCCACAACCCAATTCGACATTGGGGTCTTCTTACGTTTTTTACAAGAGCGCCTTTCTGTAGTCAGTGATGGAGACTGTGTTCTTGCACGTTTCCGCACGGAGTCACCGGTGGCAGTCTCCTCGTCCGGACCCATTCCCTCAAAAAAAATAAAACTTTAGTTACTTAAGATTGTCAATGTATTATTCTAAATCACTGGATTGCTAAATAAATTGCGTAGGATAAATGGTACTCGCTGTAAATATTTGTAACACTTAAATTCAGTGGAATGTTAACTCAGTTTAAATAAAGAGATGTTTGCTTTGTCTTACTTCTTATAACTTCTGCGGCTTTATCCAGCCCTAGTAAGCTCCAGTGTGACTATGCTGACTTCGGCACTACAGATGGGACATATTCAATACCTTATCCAGCCTTAGTAAGCTCCAGTGTGACTATGCTGGCTTCGGCACTACAAACTTAACATTATACCTTATCCAGCCTTAGTAAGCTCCAGTGTGACTAAGCTGGCTTCAGTAATAAGGACTTGACTTGACTTGACCATGTGTGTTCATGGTTCCCTTGATTGTAGAAATAAAAATGATCGAGAGCTTAAAAACGAATAATAGTCTTAGTACGTATGGGGCATTAGATAATTATGTTACGAAAACAAAATGCATTCTGATTATACCAAAAAAAAAAAAAGTACAAATAAATAAGTGTTTGTATCAATTGTTTTTTCATCAAGCTTCATTCTTCTGCCACGCCCTAATACTTCATATCGTAACTTATAAATTTGTATGCCAACACAAATTGTAGAACAGCATTATCAAAGAGTCGCCTTGATCAAATGGTTCACACAATAATTTAGCACACTCATCAGATTAACACTGTCAAAGGGTTGCCTTGACCAAGTGATAGTCTAACACCCCACTTGCAATTGTATTCTCTAATAGCAGTACAATGCTATGTAGAAAAACCATCAGAGAGTAGCCCTGATCAAGATTTTTCCAGCAACGCAGTCAGATTAATAGTGTCATGGAGTGCCTGACCAACTCTCAATCCAACTATAACTGCTTCAAATTGAGCACTAATAATGTTTGTAGTATACTTAGTCAAAATCGAAGAACCAGAAAAATACTTTTTAAAAAATACAATTTTTATTTGTGTCCGATACACTTGAGAGTAACTTAATTAATGCTCTTAAAAATTATTTAATTCTACTCGAGAACTCTCTTATCTCGTTGTGCATTCCGGTGCAAGAGGGGCCCAGACGCTTAGTCAGCAGTCTACGCTGCTACTTGTATTGTGTTATTCGCTGTACCGGAATGCGTAACTTCTCCCTCCCTCATTTCGAAATTATCGGGTGAACATGAGTGAATCCGAGAATTTCGATTTACAATCATTTTCTTAACATAAAATACAATGACTAAAACTAGGATTACATATAAAATTAATGTACCGATACTCATATCGTTCGCGTTAATAATGCCTCGATTTTCACTAAAATTTTCACTTACACTTTCACTTTTTGTTAAAACTTCAGTCAGATGTTGCAGATTTGACAGTTCTACGTCGTCCAAGTTGACAGGACCAATTTCCAGGGAAGATGTCCTTACAGGCATGGGTATCTCAGGCAGGTTGATAATTGGCAGGACAGATAAGTGAATCTTTTGTGTACTGCCTTGGCGTTTTCTTAATTTTATTCCTTTTATTTCGGTTTCACAGTCGTCATCGATAGTCAGGATATATGTTCCATAGATGTGGCGATACGTGTTTTCTTCTTTACAGATCTGGGTTAGTATGAGGCTTGACTTTGTGTAAATCATCCATCTATCAGGTTGTATCCTTTCAACCTTGACGTTTTCTATGTTTACTGGAATCGGAATACATTGCGTCGTATTATCAGCAAAAGTTATCAGATCGGTGACGCACTCGTCTTTCACGAGGGATGATGTGAAGTCTTCTTCACACAGGAACAGGAAGTCATCTATTTCTCTGCAAGGGCGGTGGAGCGACACAGTTTTCAACCCTTTCGCTAAGAGGTAAGGGAACTTGGGTAGAATGAGGCAAGTTTGATTGAGAACATTGGTTATAGGCAAGGGAAGGATTTTGTAATATATATACACATCAGTATCAACTAGGGGTATGTCTAAAATGAACGTTATTTGATTTTCCTTTATGTAAACTTTTAAGTCAATACATTGTTCTAATTTTAATATATTTTCGGCCTTAACAGGAAAAATAAGCCGATTTTGTTTTTCAATATTTTGGAGCATTACAAGTAATTCATTTGTATCAATAACTGCTTGATGCAGCATTCCTAATTTACTAAATGCAACTGTTGTTTCAATCTCATCCAGTTTGGCATAAAGCGTTTGGAAGTTATGCAAAAATAAATTATAAACATTATATAGTCTTAGCACATTTTGGTTTTGGTTTGTATCATTTAATTGTTTTCTAATGTCCCAGATTGCTTTGTCTAATTGGATGAAATTGTATTTAGTGCTATTGGTAATATCTACTAATGTCTTCAACACTTCAGCGATCACTGTGACCTTCTTATTATTTTCATTCTGTTTTACTTTTACGTTGTTAATTAGCGTCTCATACCTTATGGCATCGTCGTTATCTAGATTTCCTGAAATTAGCTTTATTATAGAACCGAGAGGATTTAGAATACCGCGTTTGGTTTTCTTTGGTGGCAAAAGTTGATTGAGTTTTTCCACTGTCAAATTTCTAACATAATCAGTCTGAGTTTTAACGTCACTGATTTCCGGGAAAATGTATTTATTTTCGAAATGATTGGAAACGTGCTTGTTTAGGATCGCATATCCGTTCACATTAAATTCTAAGTCTTCGCGAATTAAGCTTAGGTCTAAAATCTTAATTAAAGTCCACTTATCATTACTAATGAGTGCCTGGCCTTCCTTTATTGGGAGAATCCCAGGGTTGCGGTCAATCCGCTGAAGAAGAAGGGCCAGGCCTGCTGATGTCTGCATCAGGATCAGGACGAACCTGTGAAGGACGTTTTATATCCTTTATAGGTGCTTTAGTTTCACGGCCCTTAATATTAACTGGTACTATATTCCTAACTATTTCTCCTGTTACTTCCGCTTTTTTGTAACGTGGTTTGTCTTTGCTCCTTCTGTCATTTACGCCTTTCACATACACTGTATCTCCATCGTGTACATTAAAATGTTTTTCACCTCCATGCTTTTCCTTGATTTTCTCTTTCTTTTCTATCGCCTTATTAGTTAAGTACTCATATAAGTATTTTGTGCGTTTTTTATGATCCTGGACTAGTTTTTGGGTATAGTCTTTATTGAATTCTACGTTAAAAGGGCTCATAGCTTCGGTGTGACCGAAGACAACTTCAAAGGGGGTTAAACCAGTTGTACTATGTATAGTCTGATTATAGGATAAAAGTGCATATGTCATTACTGATGCCGCGTCAGTAAATTTGTGTTCATAGTTTGCCAATCGGTAAATCTCTATTATGGTCGAGTGGAACCGTTCAACAATCCCCATAGAATTGGGGTTGTGCGGGGTGCCAATGTGTAGGTCTATTTTATAGAAACTTAAGGTTTCCTTCAGCAGATCGTTATTGAATTCCGCGCCTGAGTCTGCACTTATTCTATGTGGAACTCCATATATGGAAAAGTACTTGAGAAGGGCTCTTATTACTTCTGGTGTGGTTTTATTGTTTATTTCCATTGCCTGTCCTAGTTTACTAAAAGCATCTACTATTGTTAGGTAGGTTTTTCCATCAATTCCGAATACATCTATGAAGAGTTCTTGAAATGGTTTCGTCTGAGTTTTGGTTAATTGTAGTTCCGGTTTTAAGGGCTTCCTGTCGTACTTCATTATTTTACAGCTATCGCAAGAGTTTATTATTGTTGCTACGGTGAGTTCCATATTAGTCCAGTAATATGTTCGTTTGATGTGGATCAGTGTCTCCTTAATACCTCGGTGGCAAGTTTTTCCTACATGATACTTCTTTACTATTTCTTTCTGCTCATCTTCATTTTCCACGTAAACTACTCTTTCTGTGCATTCCAAAATTTTTACTGTATTCTTTTTGAAAAGAGCTATCGTAGCTTCTGCGAATTGTTTCCGGTGAATTTTATCTTCGAAATATATGAAATATTTAGTTTTCGGTTTAATATATTCTTTCAGAAATTGTTTGACTAAATGTGGCTTATTCAATGGTAGATGGGCCTCTAAAATTTTTTGTTTAGGTCTGGATATATCTTTTACGGCAAGTTCATTTCTAAACCAAGTATGTACTAATATTTGATTGGGCTTAGTATCTATGGCTTCATGTAAAATGGGAATTCCTGTCGTGTCTGTGTCAAAAACTGAATGTTCCGTTTGGGAACTTAGTTGTGCCGAGACGGTGCTATTAGTTGGGGATGGTATAGAGAAGGGTGATCTTGTGTCATGGGGAGGTATTACTGACACAGTTTTCTCCGAGTCTGATGATAAGATTATAGTGCTGTTATTTTCTTCGTTTGGTTTTTGCTGCAACCTCTGCAATATTTCAATTTCTCTCATTACTTCATCTATTTCTTTTTGTAATTTATCTTCATCAACATTGACCTTCATGGATATGTCGTCGCTGTCTACGGCGTTTACTTTAATTCGGGACAGGGCATCGGCGACAACATTTTGTTTTCCGTTTTTGTACTCAATGTCATAATCAAATTCTGATAGTCTGAGTTTCCAGCGTGTCAATTTACTATTGTGCTCTTTCATGTTGTTTAGCCAGGCTAGGGGTCGATGGTCTGTATATATAGTGAAACGTCTACCATATAGGTAGGGTCTAAAATGTTTGACCGCCCACACTATTGCAAGTAATTCCTTTTCCACGGTACTGTACCGCGATTCGGCGTCGTTTAAGGTCCTGCTGGCATATGCTATTGGTTTATCGTTGCCTAAAGGGCCTTGAGATATTACCGCGCCTATTGCGTAATCGGAAGCATCTGTGGTGAGAATGAATGGTTTTTCGAAATCCGGGAATTGCAAAATTGGGGCGTTTACTAGTAGTTCTTTGCACATCTCAAATGCTGCTACATATTCATCTGTTAGTTCAATTTTATTTCGTTTTTTTAAACAATTTGTTAGCGGGCGAGTTATTTTGGCAAAGTCTTGTATGAATTTTCGATAATAGCCGACTAATCCCAGGAAACTTTTAATTTCCGTTGTGGTTCTTGGAATGGGGAAGTTTAGTACTGCCTGAATTTTGTCGTTATTTGGCTTAAGGCCGTCTTTCGTTATCATATGGCCAAGGTAAAGAACTTCTTTGCGGAAGAACTCACATTTATCTAAGGTTACTTTCAAATTGGTGGTTCTAAGTCTGTCAAAAACCATACGTAGTTTTTCTATATGCTCTTGTAAGCTTGCTGAGTAGACAATTATATCGTCGAGATAAACAAGGCAATGCAAGCCCTGTAGACCTCTCAGGACGTTATCCATAGCTCGCTGAAATGTGGCGGGAGCCGTCTTAAGACCAAACGGCATTCGGGTAAACTCGTAATGTCCAGATTGTGTAGAAAATGCAGTTTTTTGCCTGTCCTCTTCCTTAACTTCAATTTGATGGTAACCGCTCGCTAAATCGATTGTACTAAAGTATACAGATTTGCCTAATTTATCGAATAAATCTGAAATGTTGGGAAGTGGATATTTGTCGTCGGTGGTAATTTCATTCAAACGTCGGTAGTCGATAACCATTCTGAATTTAATTTCTCCGGAGGCGTCGGTCTTTTTGGGAACTAGATGTACTGGTGCGCTCCATGGGGAGTGTGACTCCCGAATGACGTCATTTTTGAGTAACTTTTCTACTTGGTTTTGTATTTCTGCGGTATAAGTCGGAGGGTGTCGGTATGGTCTAATGTATATGGGGTCTTCATTTTTTGTTCTTATTTCGTGTTTAACCCCGTTAGTAAAGGAAAGTGGTATATCTTCACTGTAGAAAATGTCTCTGTATTCGTAGCATAGCTTTTCTATGCACTGTTTTTCTTCCTGATTGGTGTGTTCTAAACGTAGTTTTCGCAAATTTTGTTTCAGCAATTCGTCAATCTCACATTCATTCATCGTCACATTCACTGTACATTCTTCTCTTACATACTTACTCACTTTCAGTGGTTTCGAAAAAGTCATGGTTACCCTATCTTCAGAAGCATTTTGTATGATGGTATACGCGAATGAATCTTTGCACGATACTAAAGCACATGGCATTCTTACGTCTTGGCCAAAATCAACATAGTCGATAATGGCCTCGCCATTTTGTAGATCAGTTGGTACTTTAACTCGTGTCTCTGTCCTTGGTTCTATTGTTATTTCATACGGCGGGTTGTAGATTATAGGTATATTTGCGGTAGGTGTTTGTAGGACCTGATTTTTCATATCAATTTTTGCTTCCAGTTGTTTTAGAAGGTCAGAGCCAATCAAGCCGTCATATCGACTGTCTACATCGTATACATAGAATTTGTGGTGTCCTAAATTTTTGAAGGTTTTCAGCATTGGGATGTAAATAGCTTCGTTGTGTTGACTACGGGCATGAGTGCTGACTACTTCAAATGGCTCGTAGTACTGGTAATTTTGGAAATATTCTTTGACTTTTGCGGGGCTAATAAATGACCGGGTGCTGCCTGTATCGATCATAAATCGGGCTTTTATTTCTGGTATTTTAATGTGTGGGAGCTTTAACAGAGAATCACAATTTATTTGTATTATTTGGGATGGAGGCTCGAGGCCAGAACATAAAAATTTTCTGCGCTGCTTTGTTCTGTACATGCTTCGTAATTTTCGTCGTAAGGCTGAATTTCTGGCAATTCTAAATTGTACGAATAATTTTCGTTGCAATAGTCAAAGTTGGGGTCGCTATACTGATCGGGGGGTGAATCAATTTGTTCGGTGCTGTAGAAGGGGTCGTCATTTTCCACAGCGTCTGGTGGAGTGCCTGTTAGCATATTTTGTCTAAATGGGCGCGCCGTGCGCATGGAGACGTCTGTGTTTTCTTGCGGTTTCGGGGCCTGTGTCTGGGAATTGGGGATTCCAAATTTGAAATTGTGTTGGGGTACATTTGCTTGAGGCGGTGGTGGTCTATTAAAGTTATTGAATGGTGGCCTGTAGCCTTGCTGAGGGATGCCGTTATTGAATGGTGGCCTATAGCCTTGCTGAGGAGTGCCATAGTTGAAATTTGGCTGTTGTCTCGGGATGCCAAATCTAAAGTTTTGTTGGGGTGCTGGGTTAAATCTAAATCCAGTGGGCTGATTTTGTGGGACGAACCTATAACCTTGAGGTTGTTGTTGTGGAACGCTCGGTCTCAGATTTTGATTAGGCGTCGGGACTCTGTTTTGACCGAATTGGGAAATACCATGCGGAATACCAAATCTGAAGTTCGGGGTTGGTGCTGCTGCTACTAGCGGTTTGAATGCCTGAGGGGCGGAATTTGTGCGCATTTTGTTTCTTGCGTTGTATTGATTCATAAAATTGACTTCTTCGGTGACTATACATAAAGCGGCTTCCAAGGTTGTACACCCCTTGAGGCGTACGATGCGGATCAAATCCTCTGTTAAGTTATACAGGAATACATTTAATGCCAAATTGTTGTATACTATCATTTTAGCAGCTTTCACACCTTCATCCGAAAGTAAGTTGACCTTCGCGAATAAGCTACTGCGCGTGTGTTGGATTCGGTGGCAAAAGTCGATGTAGGATTCGACGGGCTTAATTTTTAGTTGTTCTAGTTCTATCGCAATACATTCCTCAGATCTTGGATCGCCAAAATGTTGAATTAATATTTCCTGTAATTTCTCCCAAGAATTCACGTCCTCTCTTTCACTTAGGAGAATTGCTGCTCTACCTGTGACTCGACTTGAAATTGCGTGAAAAACATAAGTTTTCTGTGCGAGAGAAGTTGTTGTCGGGGGTGAAAAGGCGTTGTATATATATTGGGCCTTTTTTATAAATAAGTTTAATAAGCCCTCTTCACCTTCAAATTTCGGGATAATACATAGTAAATCTTTTGGTATCGTTCTTATTTGCTCCATTTTTAAATTATTTATTATTGTAAATCTAACTTCTTAAATACGATTTTACCTAAAAAGTTTCACAAGTAATACACTAATAACACAATAAAATTCACACAATAATAAAAATTAAGGAAAATCAAATAACTAAATACCTAAAATGCTGACAAACGGAAATAGATAAGGAATGGGCAGGAAAATGCGAAAAGGTTTACTCACATAGTCGCCGCTCTCATCCTTCCGTTGGGGTCAGGCCGTAGTTTGAGACTCCGTTGACTAATTTATTTGGTTTGCTGGATTTCCGCGCCAGTGCGAAGCGGCACAGCGACAGCCACGATTACGTGATATTAACGTTAAAGACGTAGCCTTATCGCGCGCGAAAATCCTACCGGCTGCGCCAGTCAAAATCGAAGAACCAGAAAAATACTTTTTAAAAAATACAATTTTTATTTGTGTCCGATACACTTGAGAGTAACTTAATTAATGCTCTTAAAAATTATTTAATTCTACTCGAGAACTCTCTTATCTCGTTGTGCATTCCGGTGCAAGAGGGGCCCAGACGCTTAGTCAGCAGTCTACGCTGCTACTTGTATTGTGTTATTCGCTGTACCGGAATGCGTAACTACTTATCGCTGCATGAAAAATATTACCAGAGAGTAGCCCTGGCCTAAAACCTTTCCAGCAACGTACCAGATTAACACTGTCAGAGTGCCTGACCAAATGTTAATCCAGTTAAAGTTTATCATTGTGTAATAATTCCAATAACTACGAATAAAGGCGTGGCAGTGGGCATAGCTTGTTATTCGAAACTTTTATAATGTAAAATAATGTCACATACCTTTTGTTTCGAGTGGAAGTGCGTAGGAACTTTATGCCACTTCTGAGTTTTTATAAACTCAAACAACTATAGAATAATTCCCTTTTTATTTCACACACCTTAATATATTTTACACACTTTTATTACAACTATCACTTTATAATACTTTTCAACTCCAAGCCTTAGACTCGACTCCCCATCTTGACTGACTGACCGACTCACCATCATCTTCCCTCCCCAAGTTTTCCCTCTAATATTCTACCAGCGTTGGCCTTCTCCCATTGGTTGATTCTACTTAGCTACCATTGGTGGACTTTGGAGAGCCAACCACATGCTAGTGTCAGTGTTGCCATCTTTAAAAATAATACCGAAATATTAATACAATTAAAATGGTTCAGAAATCTACTAAAATCATGACATACATATCAATCTATTAAAATTATCTATAAATATATATAAAATAAATAAATACATATATAATATAAATATATATTAATGCATATAAATATATATTTATTTATATTATCTACCAAAAAAAGGAAAATACGTCAATTTTCGTAGGGGCCATAATAACGTAATCAAAACATTAATTTAGTAATCAATACATTAGTCATTTGCGTAATGTCTCTTCCGCACATCTGTCACTGCCATTTTCTTCTCAAACCGTACTGGCGTAATATTACACAATTATGATATACCGCGATCTTTCTACGGTTTTTCCCACGATACTGACAGCGAGTACACGAAAGTTTGTGTATGATCTAAATGTCACAGCCTGAAATGACCTAATTGTTATTTAGATATGTTTTACTTTAAGGTAAAACTGAGGAAAAATTGCTTTTATTTTCAAAGACGTCCCTCACCTCTTTCCTAAACGAGGTTTAGGGGAGGGATGCAATCGGTCTGCGACAGATACATAACAGTCATTTAGAATCATCATAGGTCTCAGTGTCTGTCGCCGTCGTCGAGTGTCAACATCGCCTCCGACCAACGCCCAGAGTCTACAGCTGCTGTTCCCCGCTTCCGCGGGGGGGATTCCGTCCGCGTCGAGTCCCCCCCCCCGCCGAACGAAGTCGCAGCTCAACAGCACCATACCACGTGCTCCGTGCCATCCCTGCAGCTCCGTCTAGCAATAGACGTCGAGAGCGGGACAACACGAGCCGGGGCCAACAACAACATAAAGACTACCCGTAGATGGAAAATAGTTTTTTCCATCTACCCTCATTTTCCTGCCACATCGTGCCGTGAGTAAGACTCGCATCGTCAACACGACCGAGCCTCCGGCACGACCCAAGATGTGAGTCGCGCCCTCACCATGGCTCGCCGATCGGGACCGCAGGACTCGCCTCCCGCTGAGTTATACTCCGCGCGGCGGCGAACTTCCTGCGACACCTCCCTGGCGGCGAACTTCCTGCGACACCCCCTGGCGGACGGTTCGAGCATGCGACGCGCACCATCACCATCACCTCGGGCGGGACTAGTTGCCAAGCCCCGGACCGCTCTTCGAGACCTCCCGATGCTGAGGGGCTCCGAGCAACATGAAGAAGCCAAGACGATGCCAACCCCCGCCAACTTCTCCGTACGGGCTCAGCACGCAGGTTAGCTTTCCGTAAGCTCAGCCGCGTTGTTAGCTCGACGGATTGAGGCTGGCCCCGGGCGGGACTAGTTGCCAAGCTTCGGACAAGACACCCCGCACTGAACGCTAGTGAGTGAAGTGCGGGGCCACCTACCTGCCGAGCCCGGGTCGATTATTCCCCGGGCTCTCCAACCAACCACCTGATGGACGGGCTCGCTCGGCCGAGTACGGCCTGAGACAGCCCGCCCACAACACCACGTCACCATCGCCCCGCCCGCCCAGCTGCGCTACTCGCAGCCGAGGCGCGAGGCGCAACAACAGCAGGACGAGCTTGCCGCCGGATTTGGCCGACTTCATCGGACGAAGTCCGGTGATTCGCGGGAAGCCTCGCTCGCGCCCACGCGAGCTAGAGGCCACCCGCACCATCGCCGCTGTGCCTGCCGCCAGTGGCATCCGACGCGTCAGCGTCGAAGAGGGCGTTCGAGACACTCGATCTTGCGCCCTACACCACTTCACTCCGGAGCTGCGGGGCGTGAGAGGTCATTTCTCCGCCCTCCGCCATCCCACTCGTCCGCGAGTGAGACACCCGCACCGCATGCACCGGAGTGAAAATCACTCAGCGCTCACCATTTGAGGGTGCCGTGATGCCGCCCGGCCTTGCACAGCCGGGTGAGGATCACGCAATCTCCGCCGTTCCCCGGGGGTAGTCGCCCCCGGCGCCCTGCCTCGGAAAAGAGGGCCTCCCTCGAGTCCGATTCCCTACCTGCGCCGTAAGGCGAGGAGGAAGAACCGGGAATGAAAAATGAAGAATCATCATTACTTGCTAAGCTGTACTATTCTTAGGTATAATTTGTCTATCCGACCTACGCTTGACAGCTCTTCTAGAATAATAATAATTGAAACTAGTTCAGTAGACAGTTGAATCTTTATAGCATTTTCTACTCGGTGTCGACGCGGTCTGATTCGTCATTGTCTGGTGATGAATCGGTCCCTCGCTACTCACACTTCTGTAGATTTGCGACACTTTTGTAGATTTGCAAATGTTGTGACAAGGTTTTTTGAAGGTAAGATAAGAAGGGTTTTTTGTGGGCTATTTAAACTGAAGCACTAAGATAAAGTAAGTTAATTTAGTGGCCAGATTTAGTGTCTACAGTTTTATGACGTGTCGTCGTTTTCGACTTGACTTGGGGTTGCAGAAAAAAACAGAACTAGCATTTTAATATGAAAACCTAAACAATTGTAAATGCCACTCGCGGTCACCAATCGAATCGTTTGCAAAGCTGGTGGTTTGCAAATTCTTACTAGCATAGGCATACTGGCCTGGCAGTCGTGCTATAGGTAACTGGTCTTAATTTATCACAGTACACCAATTTTGAGTAGGTACGTTCAATTAATATGCTAATAAAAACTTTTTTATATACCACAGAATCCGACTAAAAGAATTCATTAAGTTCATCCTCGCTCAGCACAAGGTTCCAAAGAAAAGATTTGTCATTTAAATTATATCGCAGAGTTAATTATAACTTCAAGAAAAGCTAAATCAAAGACTAGGTTTATGTGACTGGAAGTCGCAGCGTGATGCCACCGAGTAGGCAACCTTACAGAGAAGCATTTTAATAGCTTCTATTCTTAAAGAACTGTCTAGTATTGAGCGTTTGTAATAAAGGCACTCTTATAAGGAGAAAATAGTCGATATTTTGGCTAATGTTTGAAACTGAATTGAAAAATTGTGTTTAAACTTCTTCTTAGTCGCTATTAGATATCCACTACGCTGTACCAGTGATGGTAGATTCACATACGCCATTGAATTTCTTCTCCGGAAATATGCAGGTCTCCTAACCATGTTTCCCTTCAACGAAAAGCCAGTGGGGTATCCGTTGTATGTAAA
Source organism: Apocheima hispidaria (assembly GCA_947579745.1). Lineage (NCBI taxonomy): Eukaryota > Metazoa > Arthropoda > Insecta > Lepidoptera > Geometridae > Apocheima > Apocheima hispidaria. Next base: position 419,039 of record OX388162.1, on the reverse strand, counting down.
CTTAGATGTAGTGCAAAAAGATATATACGAGTATATACATTTGCATAAAACATATAAATAACACTTTACAACACCATAATCGTGTTTGTGTGTGTGTGTGTGTGTGTGCGTGTGTGTGAAGTATTGACTGCTCTTGTTGTTGTACTATGTTGTTCTGCTTAAAGCACAAGATTCATTACAACACAACATTACGCGTTTAATCATACTAAGAAAGAACAACTTTAAAAAATTCTACTCTGTGATGGAGTTTGGAACAAAAGGCGAGGCAGTGCTCGCGACACAAAGCGCGTAAGACGTCGCTCGGCTCGTTTTCACTGTCTTTATGAATGTGGAATTAGCTAGAACTTCTAACTGATGAGTATTCATAAGAATTATTGAAATTGTATGAAACTGCTAAAGAAGTTTTAAAAGTGTGGAATATTTGAATAGGACGCTAAGTATATATATTATATTTTTACACGGCGTTTATAGGCGTGTGCGTTGTTCGGAATCGTTATAATTTTCAGTAAATTTTCCTCTACAGTTTTTGTAGATAGAAAGCATTTAGTTTGAGTAGAAGCCTCTTTTAAATTATGTTTTCTAGTAACATCGTCACGTGTTTTTTTTTTCTTTATTCATTATTCCTTTGGCAAATTTAACGTAAATGCAAGCACGCTGCGTTTCAATATCTTTTGGGAGATTTACGAAACTTTTCAAAGTAGCCAGCGCTGTCGGCGCGAGACGTATTACGAACTTAACGAATTAAAACGATTATAAACTTAACGAAGCCTAAAACTATTGTACTAGCAAATTTTTTCGAAAACAATTTGTCTGCTTTGTATGAAACTTTCGTACGTATTTGCATAAAAAATTTAATTCTAAACTTAAGTATTTTTTATAATAGTGACTTACCTGTAATATTTAATGTTATTTATGGCCAATAAATATTTCTGATTCTGATTCATATTGACAAATTGATACATACCTTTAACGACATACTTTTTGATCGAGCGAAGCGAAGGTCTCAGAGTTTACTGGGACAAATCGGCATTTGTATGTATGTTTGTATATTTGTGTGTATATTTTTCGATGATAACTTGCGAACCGTTAATCCGATCTTCATGAAATTTAGTAGGCAAGTAGTTCATTTCAACACAATTTCTAAGATCGATTATGAGCTGAATCGGTCGAGCGGTTGTGAAGATATAGAGGTCGCGAGGTTTCAGTTCGCCGTGAACTACTAGTTATAAAATGATTTATTGTACTTACATAAAAATTAAATCTAAGTCTGTGTACCAACCAAGTTTCATCAAAATTTTCCAAGAAAATGATCTAATTTAATATCTACATTATAATTATTTATACAATGATCGGTGTCTGGAGCACCGTTAACAATCAAACGCAGACTCGACAATATAATATATTAGAATTTAATTTTCTCAGGATTCAATAAAGTAATTCCTCAGAGCACAATGTCGCAACCGACTCACTCTTCAGAATGTAATCTCGGTACGTTTTCACGCGTCACTTGGTGAAGTCACTCGACGTCGTCTGTGAGTGACGGCGAGACACTCGGCGACGCGCTCATATATTAACACATTCACAGACATTCACCCGATATCAGTTTATGAAAGTTTAATAACAAGACAAGCTTGCATTACGTAGGCACTTAAATTAAAATAATAAAAACATCAAGAATTATCAATATGTTGGGTCGTTGGCCACTCTTCCGGAGTCTGTGTTCCCTAAAAAGTACAATGTTGGTGTCCTGTAGAGTAGACAGGTTCCTTCTAGGCAAGCGTGCTCCATCCTAGGCCATATCATTGATTAACGCAGGCAGTATAATTAAAGATCCAAAGTGTAAAAATGCGTAACTAAGTATAATTATTTATTTGTTTCTTTTTTTTTTTCATTCTAACTATTTCTTCTAACCTTTCAATATTTTAGAAACACTCTCAGACAGGCTAAGAAGGAGATGAATATAAAAAAAACGCCATCAAAATGGGACAGTATTATTCCGTTAGTTACTCAACAAACAAACTCAGTTTATTTAAGTTGATTTACTTTCGTTTCTACACAGAGCCCGCTTTTATTTTCATTTATAATAAGAAACATGAAAAAGGTACCTAATTTATACGAAAATGTAGCTTTAGTAAAGATTAACGATAAAAAACAGACTTGAGCGGTTGGCACTAGGCGGACCCGTGTCGTAAAATCTAGTTTCTTTCGTTCCATATCACTATAAATATTTAGTTTCTTGAAAGACGTTCGAGATATCACCCAGTAAAATAAAAGATCTGCGCATCGAGCCATTCAGAGAACTCCCTAGAGAAAAAGGCTGTCGAATCAATTGAGTCCCTCATAACAGCACACCTCGCATTCATCATGGACACAAAGCAAGAGCAGTGGAAAAGCTTGCACAAACGCAGTAGGTAGGCCAGAACTGGGACGTGCACAAAGCGCCGATGCCGGCACAAAAGGTACTGAGAGTGCCTAGCTTTTGCGATGACGATTAGTTTTGATATGGTCTGTCCGGTCTGTTCGAGATGAACTAGTTATGCCCGCTAAGGTCACATTTTAGATCTGAGCAGGAATTTGCAAAAACCGGAGTGGTAGCAAAAGCTGTAGCGGCATTTCGGATGTAGACGTAGAGTCCTTCTTCGATCGCCCCTCCCGCTATAGTTCATACCGTTTCTATACAGTAAATATGTATCAACAATCGCGGTCATAATATTAACATCTAATATCTCAGAGTGACGATCGCAGGACAATGTGACGCAGTGTTTTGCATTGGTTTATTATGAAATTCTGGGTGGCATAGACGTGTTATGGGCACTTACCATCAGGCGAGCAACTTGCTAGTCTAGTCAATCAGACTTATTAAAAAACTCTTAAATCAGGTTTGGTTTGATATACAAAAAGACATTGTATTTTGATCAATCCGTCCTTCTACTGGGCAGGACCTCGCTATCATACTTCCACTCTTCACAGATTAAAGCTTTTTCTGTACAGTTTCTTTTCATCCCGCCATCTCCACCTGAACATGTCGGGTGGGCTGACGAGCTGTGGAAGAGGAACCCACTGTGTAGGGGGTCATTTGACATTATACTACAACGGAATCTAGTTTTGCTTATTAAAAGTTATGAATACCCACTAGGTGTTCTTGTGTCTGGGATGCCATGGACAGCTAACACCCAGAGTCGTTAATCCAAACCGGGACCGTGAGGTCCAGAGGGTGACCTCTGGGATCATAAGGCACATGCACTTAAATACTTAAACGACCAAATATATCTATATGCGCTTTGGCCTTCCGCGAAAACGGTATTTTGCTGATTTGATCATTCGCATATAAAATCATCGAAATACGTGAATGACCAAAAATCTACTCTTTGGCTTTTTGTGTTTTTGGTAGCTTGCGTCGAACCAACTAAGGCAGAAGCGAAATAACTCAATGATGATAGTGTTGTATAATACAAGTGCTGCAGAACTTCTATAACATATATTCAGAAGCACTTAATAAAGTAGAACAAGTACATTACAATAAAGACACTGAACCATAAAACGTTAGACACGAGGTAATAAATAAAACAGGCAAATATACTAACAAAAATCATAGCTCCATCTCTTAGAAAAATACAAGGGCTGTAAAGAGAGCACCTCCGTAATACGTCAGCCGTAAAAAACGAAATAACCTAAATAAAAACGTCATAAAGTTCCTTGTAAGCTAAAGTAAACCTCTCGCAGACGCAGACCTAATCCTAGCCTGACTAAAGTAAAGGAGGAACCAGACAAGAATTTAAATCAAGCCATATTAGGACATGACATAAGTCATGACAATGAAAAAACCTAACTCTGGGACAATCTTATGAAGTATTGTGACTTATTTTATTTTAGTGAGCCACTCAGAAAATTCGTTGCGTATAACCGTAAGATCATGTGAGCCATGAAAAAAAAAAAAAATAATACCACGTAACTAAATAATAATAATAACTTGTTAAGAGCATGTCGGGCCATGCTTAGTAGGGCTCCGTAGGTGCGTAGGACGTCTGAAGTTAATCAGATTTTTTCCGGGAAAAAAAGTGAAGTAGGAAACCTTAACTTAATTTTAAACGACCTAATTAATGATAGGTAGGCGATTTTTTCTATCCCCATGTTAGGTGTATATCCCCACAGGATTTTTTAGGTGCTCACGGCTTAGAAAAAATATATTCCAAATGAATTATGCGAAAAGGCAAAAAAATAATTAACATTTAATAAAAGTTACCGGGAACATACTCATTCTCACTTTTTATTAAACACCTATATATCTAGCTTTTGACCCTTGAGCTATTATAGCTCAATGCTTTTGGTGTCTATTTACTAGGAATGGAAACTTGTTCAATTAGAACGCATTCTATGGACCGATTTTTCTCATATTCGAGCTATAAAATTGTATTGAAATGAACTACTTGCATCCAATATTTCATTAAGATCAGATCAACGGTTCAAATATACACACAATCACATAAATATGTCGACTGGTTCTCGTAGACTGAGACCTTTGCTTGGCTCGGTCGATAATAATGTCAAGCCGGCTATACACTTTCCGGTACCTGACAAGTCTGTTTGCGCACGTGCACGTTTCTGGACCGCAACAAGTATCTGATTAGTATTTGAATGTGTGTAGGCGACCGAAGCAACAAATCATAAAAATACTTATCGGGTGCATAGGAACGTATACCGCCGGCCTTAAAAAAAAAAACAAAATTAAAATAAAAACCTGCAAAGTCGTAGACAATTGTATCTAAAATATCTAAAATTATTTTTTTAAAAAACCCAAACGGGCTGCTTGCCAAGTCTAGTTCACGCCTTGCTGACGTCAAACAACTTAGAACTAGTTATAACCTGTTTCTTTTATTGTATCGAGACATTGGGGACGAAGTTGGGACGAAAGTAGAAAATGAAAAACTTCGATGTTATAGACCTTTTATTGGAAGTTATTTTTTGATGATGTGCTGTAGTTTTTCTTTATTTATGTGTTGGCAACACCAAGGAAGCCTGCAGTCTAAGCAATACAAGGCCCCTATTCGGAGAAATTACATTTTATCTCGGTCACTCTCACTCCCATTAAATTCTAAATTAGAGAGACAGTGACCGAGATAATCTCGAGCGCACAGGAATAGGGTCCCTGGACGGTTGACGGATAACTTTTTGAACAGCGTAGCTCTCTGTGATTGGATTCGGTGACGCATGGCTTTTGACTGTTTGCTGGGGCTTCGGAAGATAGAAGTTGGCGTGTTCATGTAATTTAATTATTGAGCAGCCGGTTTGAATCCTTAAATTATTACTTGATTATATAGTTGAAGTTTGCTTAAACGAAGGTATTTCTAACATACCTATGCAACAGAGTGACGAGACGAGCAAGTCGCTGTCTCTCTGCATCAGCCTTCCAACATCCCACTGCTGGTATGTCAGCCTACCCTCGAAAGGTGAATTAAAGTTCTCCAAGTCGCTCGCCTTATTACCGTCACACTTATCCCTAACAGTTCAGTAGGACAGACTTTAAAATTAAACTTTGTATATATTCAACGCCAGAGATTTTTTAAGACTAAAGTTGCGCTCCACAGTTTACTCACCATCTTTTTATGGTTAATAGGCAAGGCGTTTGACTAAAACTCACCTTTTACTTACTCTTGGAATTGTACGTTGTTCGGGCTAAAAAATAGCGTTGGAATGAGGTAATCACGCAAGATAATCCTTTATATACTAAATAATAAGATAGGAACCAACCTAAATAAATACAATTCATTTATTTGGGCGTAATAAATAATGCAATATACAGCTAGTGTTCTCCGTGGAGACACCCGAACTAGTTGGGGATTGTGTGATGGAAGTCACTGGACTCTCTTATTTCTCTCTCTCTCTACAACAAAAAATAAAAATATTAATAGACAGACAATAAATCTAAATATTTTAAAATTAATATTGAAGTTTATAGTTTATCTGAAAAACTGTTACGGAACAATAGATGGAAAAAAATATTAAACAAGTACTTAAATTTTTCTAATGTAACATTTTGATTTATTCACAAAGAAGTAGTATAATAAGAGTAACTCTCAGATTAAATAAAATTAATATGACTTTTGTCAGACGTGTCAATAAAAATCTCCGAAAAAACACAAACAGTATCAAACGAATTCCAAAAATCAACCATTAGTTTCAAAACAAATCCCCCAAGAGGATTATTTCTGACAAAAACAGAACTGAAACTGTTGTGTCAGCGTTCAATTACCGAATATTTGCTTGTCAATCTAATTTCGAGCACTGTACGCATTGTGTCGTCGAAGTGCAGTGCTCGATACATCATCAACTATTCTATTTTCAACGGCATCATCTCCCGCATAAAGTTCAAATTTGTTCAAACCAAAATATTGCTATGTAGATACTGTTTACTTCACTTTCGGCTTTATCTACGCCCGCTTAAAGTGCTAAATCAGGTGATCCTGATATATTGTCAACGTTGTCATCTACTGCTGTAGTTTGAGCGTTTTCGCTATTTACGCAGAGTTCAGAGTCGATAGTTTCAATATCGTCATCAGTGAGGTATCGAGTATCGTAATTGACAGCGCCCGCATGCACGTCACCGCTTGCTTTGCTTTCGATCGGTCGCATCAGCGTTGACTACGTTTTCGCCCTTAATTTTCCCGGGATGTTTGCTCTTTAATGTTTGCTTTCGGTTAGATACCAGTAATACCAATACCAGTTTGCTGGATATTTTAATATGTAACCTATTTAATTGAAATGTTTTAGACAAGATTGAACTTAATTTTCTTCTTAGGCTTTTGTAGCTTATAAGTTCGTCATGTCCGTATGTCTGTATATCTGTCTGTCTGTCTGTCTGAATCCTTTACAGCCTTATAACTTCCAAAGTTTAAACCTACATGCATGAAATTTTCCAGAACGATAGTCTAAGTATAGACCTCCAGCTTAAAACTCCACACGTCTCCACGGACCAACATTAGTGTACACATAATAGCCATTGTTTAGTTTTGTAATATCTCACAACAAAAAATACTGTCAGTCATAGTCTATGTCAACAATTTCTCTCACCGTCCAGTTTTTCCAGAAGCTTTCAGTAAAGTTATCGTATCTTTACTAGAAGCTTCTAGGGAGTTTCGAAAACAACAAAAAATCACACGGTTTATCACTTTATACGACACTGGTATACACTGATCACTCACTGACCACACATTCAGTTTTGTTCATACTAACATAATAAACCACCATTGTTATACTGTGATTCAAAATAAAATATTTGACCGAGCGAAGCGAAGGTCTCAAAGTTTACTGGGACAAATCGGCATTTGTATGTATGTTTGTATGTTTGTGTGTATATTTGTCCGATGATAACTTGCGAACCGTTGATCCGATCTTCATGAAATTTTGTACGCAAGTAGTTCATTTCAATACAATTTTTAAGTTTGAATATGAGCTTAATCGGTTGTGAAGATATAGGGCTAGCGAGATCTCAGTTCGCCGCGAACTACTAGTAATAAAATAATACAAAGCAGCGACAAAATCTTTCTACGTTGGTGCCAAAAGTCCTAAGACGATTTATCTTCTTAAAAGTTCTAGGTGTGTTTTGAACCCAAATCTCGGCGTGTTGTCCGATTGTCCCAACCGTTAAACTATCATTATTTCAATTTGCCGTGACCTTAGTTTGATCTATTCTTTGAAATGTTTCAACTCTTTCTTATACCGCTGACTCGTTAACAATTCCCCAAGTTCTATTATAAGTAAGTTCAAACTCTCAACCTGAGTAACAAGAGTTTAAATTAATCCAGAAAGTTCGAATTGATTCGGACAAACGTAGGTAATGAGTTGAAATGTGCTTACCCGGGAACTGAACTCACGATATCGCAGTCTTTGGCCGGGAGCCAAGTTTTAATGAATCCACCAGTAAATTTTACACGTAATGGAATATCTAACGGTAGGAATAATGTTCTCAGGATATTGTGTGGTCCGCCGGGAGAGGTTTACGGGGTGCTTTAAAATTCATGGGAGATACAGGTGTGGCATGTTTAGCTAACAGGGAAATATATTTTGGGCGAAAATGCATAAGATGGCAGTTGTAAGTCACCTTTTTAAGGGTATTGGTATAGCTTGTCATATTGATGTATTTTTGACCACACAGTTATATACTTTTATGGGATTACGTAGATCGCACAGCACACCTGTGAGTGATCGCCATTTATGCCACGCAATGTTGATTTTGTCTCACCAGCGTCGACATTAGCATCTGGTGCTAGCATGGAGCCTAGGTTTTTGAACTTCTCTATGGTGGGAATAGATGCCGGCTCTATGTAGATGGTTTCAGATATATCGTTTCCGCTAAACGGATATTTCAGATATTCGGTTTTGCTCCTGCTACTCTTAAGGACGTACTTTTATAGCGCATGAGTCCACGTTTTTAAGAGTTACATGTGGTGTCGGCAGCTAGAAATTACAGGCTAAACCTGAATGGATAAAACCTGAGTGGATAAAGTCTTTTTGTGACACTCTACCCGTACATTTGTAGATGATTAGAAGTTCCCGTTATTTCTGAAGTTCGTATTTATCAAGATTAGTGATGGTCTCGCAGCAAAGTCCAAGATTTGCAGTGCTCTCGGCCCCTATATGCCCATTTCAGTCTGCTCCAATTGTCTTATATTCGTTTGATGCTATGCTGTGTATTAGGTCGTCCAAGTCCTCCCTTAAGTCCACCTTCTCTGCTTCTGTGAAGCCTGTCTGTGGGGCAGTGGTTGGTGGTTCTTGGCTTTTTCCTGTAAGAGACCCCATGTTCCATGTTGCAAGTCTGATCTTATTAATATTTAAATACGAGTTTTTGTTCTTGTCGCAGTGTCCGTCGCTTCGGGGTTACGCCTATAGCAGTAATCGCATCATTTGCCCTCTTATTCGCATTTACGTCGCTTACTGGGGACGCCCTATTATTATTATTATTATTATTTATTTAGTACACAATAAATAAAACAATATAATTACAATGGTCTAGTAATTCAATTCCCAAACAGACCTCGCACGCAGCCAAGGCGAGTTTAAGCCCCTCGCCGAGAAGTTTATAGTTTTTAACGAGAGTTCGCAACTAGGATTTAAAGGCTCATATTTTCGGGATTATTGTTCAGTAAATGGCGGTAAAGTTTCAAAGAATTTTCACTTCATAGACACATTTTTTTTATTAGATAGGAAAAGTTTTTCTAAGTTAAAAAAAATATATTGAAATTTGAGTAACTTATTAAAAATGGGCGATTGCTTAAACTAAGTTGTATAAAAATGTTTTAAAAGCTAAAACCAATATGCTATGCCACTGAAAGACATGACGAGCAAATCGCTCATCTGATGGTAAGCGTCACGTTTGCCGATACTAGTTCAGTACCACCCTGTATTTTTAACTTTAACAATTCAAAACCATACGCGGCAATGCGCTGCGCTCAGCACCTTGCGATATTTATTCACAGTGATTTCACGACAAAACACATGTTAATGTTTGCACACTACGTCTTTGCAGTTAGTTAAGGTGTGGTAACATCCCAGGCGGACTCTGCTAAAGAGTTCTCCCACTACAAAATGACTACTAAACAAGTTTAATTGACAACAAAATATGATTTTTAAAAACTGATATTCATAAAAATATAATGTTATAATAATAGTGTAAAATTTAACACAAAATGTATTTATAAAACAAACTGGGACGAACGGACAAAATTAAATGGAGTTACACAACGATATTTTTAAACAATTCCTTCAACTTCAAGTTAGAACTATAAACCTATAAACTGAGAAAATCAGAACAAAGATCGAAATTTACACAAAACATTGCAGCATTTCATAAGACAAATTATTTGGCAAATTCAACCACATACACGAGTTCAAGCCGAAATGCGGCGGCTTGTACGTAACCGTTGCGGCAGCACTGTCTCTCTATTCTATTAAACCAAGTGCTTGCTATACGAGCCTAGCTAGTGCTATGCTACTCTATCTAGGTACCTTTATCTAGACTGCTGGTATCCACAAAGTGGTAAATTGTACTTTACATACTAAAATGTACCACGTCTTAATTTGGACCAGTATTAACTGACTATCAAATTAGTGTGCTCAAAAACAATTTTACGCTGAATTCATTTTTTTTTTTTTTTGATATCTGTTTATTTTTTTAAGGGAGTGATTTTTACCTGCATAGGCCCTAGAAGGAGGCTAAAATGTTTTAGGATAAGCAAATGTGTGTAGTTATTATTAAGTTCGTCTATTCTTGATTTTTTTTTAAACAGTTTGACAGATTTTTTAATGCTCTGTGCCGTTAAGTGTCTAATGTAGTTTTACATTAGACAGTTAACATAACACATTGTTAATATAATCCACATTTTACACACATTTCACATTTTACAGTCGGGTATTAGATCTGGTTCGTACAAACTGAGACGAATCCCGCCGCGGGACGCGGCATGCGATTTGTTCGCGCTCGTTGCTTCAACTAGGTTTAGGTTTAAAGAACTTTATTATCAACAAAGACAACATTGTCACTTATGTGATAACATAATTTAGCTTAGATAGGTGTTCGTCGTCGTATTAACTAATTTAAATAAAATGTACAAACAAATAAATGCTGAAAGTAGGTAGGTAGGTATCTAAATTATTACATTATTATCATTTATTCGTATAACTAATAACTAACTTGTATCGACCTGTTCAAATTGCTACAGGAGTTACATTGTTTAGGAAGCTATGAGAGCAAGCGAATCGCACCGTGAGCTTTACTAATCAAAAGCTGCGAGCGAATCGTTCGCCCGCCTGTATTTGACCGAAGCTTTAACTGACTGTAACACCTTCCATAAAAATCTTAGAATCGAATAAGTGGGAACGTAACATAGCTTAAGCCCGGGATGACTACTAGTTTTGTAAAAAAATACTGACATATATTATATAAAAACACCGGACTTACATTCGTCTCATGCGTAAACTTCATGTCACTATGCCGGCATGATTATCACTTCGCAAAAGTCATAATCATAAACTAGTTTAAATTCCAGTATTATGATTCGTTGGGAGCAAGGTATGTGTGATTATTTGATAAATTTCTAACACGGTCCGTTAGTAAGACCAGAAATTTTTCATACACTGTAGATATTCTGTAGTAAGCAGTACGATATGTAAGATGGAATGAGTGAGCGCTTGCAAGGAAAGCACTCACTGGTACGTTCTGTGGCAATGTGTAAATGTGAATGGCTGAAAAATGCTCCATCTGCCTGTATGTGGGTTACCACGGGGCGTACCTAGACAAGAGGAGTGTCGGTATGGTGGATCGCCGCTCTCCCTATCCTCTGCGACCGAAGTGGCAGGCGGCGGGGCCACTCAACTGACCCGTCGCAGGGGGACCTCGGGCGTCCAGACACGGGGTCGTCTGGCGCCCATCGGCCGGCTTGGTCCCCGAGAAGGCGTTGCGGCCGCCATGTGTCCTGGCGTGTCGCGACGGGGGGAGGGTGCTGCATCCGACCCCGGAGGAGGGTCCGGAGACGGACGGCCGCGGCGGGTTCGCGGTCGTGTGCGAAAGCGTTCCCGTGTTCCCGCCTCAAGCGGCGGAGGAGGGACACCGTGGAGTTTTAGTGGGTTGGATTCCCACATAACCGCACTGTCTCCCCGTGGCAGTGCGGTATGCGTGCGCATTTCTACACGAAAAAAAAAAAATTAAAAAAAAAGGGCGTACCTAGACAGATAGATAGTTAGATTAACTCTTTATTGTTCACACAAAATTTTATATACATTTAAAAAGTGGCTTAAAAACTAGTGTTACGTACTGCTTTAACTGCTCCGATATTCATAAAGAGTTAATGGTATAGAGCATAGAGTTAAATTATTTTTAAGCTTTTAGTCAATCTGACGTGATATCTTTTTTATGACATTTTTAAAATATGTATGCATGTCTAATGCCCAAGTTTGATAACAATTCACTTAATGAAAAATGGTGACGCGGTTAGCGACGAAAATTTGAAATTGCGGAGTTCTTAGCTAAAAATAAAGCTAAACACAGTAGAGCTACGTCCACTGCGTCAACTCCATTAATCTTTGTTTGAATGCAGTTGTGAAGCGTCTACACAAAAATAATTGAGTTATTGTGTGGGACAAAATAAACATCATATTATTAATATAACACCGAAACGTATTATCTCAAACAGTGGGTAGCTAGCATGTAACTTTTGCCGTCACAAATGACAGCCCGCAACACGCATCAATAATATCCCAAATTTAATCAAGAGTAAAGGGATAAAGTACACAAGTTCTAAACGTCACTAAAGGCTTTTAGGTTCCGGTCCTTCCTCACTTTTGACACGAGGATCGCTATGCAAATTAGATGGCCCAACACACACTGCAAAACCAACCTTGACTTGGACGCGGTAAAGTCGAATTTTGGATTGAAGTGGCGTTCAGACATGAAGACCCATGTCCTACATATGAGATGGTAGCTGACAGATGTTGAATTGGATGGTGATATTGTGTGTTAATAGAGCGAAAGTTATGTTTCGACCGCATTGTTAAGGGATGTAATTGGGGTGGAAAACTGCGGTGCGACTGATGTATGGAAAAGGGTACAGCACCATGAATATGATTGTTTGTAGGGGGTTTCTTTTTAGACTGTTTTGGTATTGGTTATTTCTTGCTCGACGTATGGGCGGAGTGGTAAGCCCTAGCTCAATAAAAGTAACTATGATTTTTACTACTTATACGTACGTATAGAACGGTATGTCTTCAACATTATTGTTTAAGAATAAGCATAGGTAATACAATTTAAATTATTTTAATGTTAAGGATAAAACCAAAAAAAATAATTACTACTCTACTCAATAAGTTCTACATAATGACTTTAATATTTTTTATCCATGAGATGTATGGGACCAATGAAAAAGGAAGTAATTGTATGTCTAATAACATATTCGGTCAAGACGCACAGACAGCAGAATGGCTCCAATAGGGTTCCCTTTTGCCAATTGAATATGAAACCCTAAAAGAACCAAACAATATAAATTACTTTTTTGCGTTGCCTGAAACTTGGCGACCCCTATAACTTCAAAACCCTTGAACCGATTCTGCTCATATTAGAGCTTACAAATTGAAATGAACTACACGCATAAAAAAATTCACGACGGTTTGCAAGTTATCGTCGGACAAAATATACATTCAAACATACAAACATATATACAAATTGAATTGTTTCAGTAAACTCTGAAACCTTTGCTTCGCTCGGTCAGCCAGTATTTTTTGAAATCGCGGTTAAAACTGCGAGGCACAACTAATGATAGGTATAATAATATCTGCCATCACAACAAGCTTAAACTTAAGCTGGTAGTTGGTCGCCGGCCGCGGGGGCGCAGCGGGGAAACTTGACGCTGCTAATTGCTCTCCTTTAATATTTCATAACTATCTAAAGACCATTTTCGCAAGGCTTTAATACAGCTTCGTTTTGATGAGGCAAGTGCCTTAATCATTTACACAAAAAACAAATAAACTACTTGGCCTACTAAACAAAACGAACAATTGGATTACCCAGAAAGTGCCCAAAAACCATTGAACATCTCCAAATTCAAATACCCCAATCCACAACAAGTTGGTAGCGTACCCACATGCTGGCGGCATTTCCACGCCGATGGCAACTTGATATAAGTGATCTTAGCATACACAAAGATTATATACTTTTGTAGTCACTGGCATAAAAATAATACCCACAGATGTTAAAACCGCGAAAAATTGTGTGTATGTATGTATGTATAAGACTGTTTAATTTAATTTAATATCGATAGTCAGCAAATTATAGCAAACACAATTTTATATTTATGTTATGAATTATGTCCGGGTCCTCCATACTAAGTTCCGTAACTTGAATGGGCTACTAACCGGTTAAAGAAATGGCCGGTTTTCAGCCCTTGTTTTAATGACCTTTTCGAGGACTAAAAAACGCAATAATCTAGACATATACGAATATAGAATTAAGCTTAGGTGTCATTTTAAATTAAAATAAGAAACCTAGTTGGGTCATAAATGTCTACCAATAAATTAAAATACTCAATTAGGTTCTGCCTCCTTATTATCATGAAACAGTATAGGTACTGTTGTACTGATCACAAAATAGATAGCACAAACAATAATTACACCAGCAAATACCCCACAAGTAGGCCAACCAACAATAAGTACCTACCTCAACTAAGATAAGGACAAGTTTACATTGCCTAAGATAAAGTTACATTGCCCCTGTGGGGTTACTCGCCCCCTTCTACACCTGCCTCACTTCCACAGCGCTAATTGCAGACGTTGAATATTTTATCATAGTTCACAATATGAGTTTGCTTTGGAATTATTTGAATTTGATTGTCGTTTTATCATCATTTATAATTTATATGAAAACATTCAGCTCAAATTTGAAACAAGTTACATACCGCATTTTCTGGGATAAAAAGTATTTAGTCTATGAATGCGGTATGATCTACCTCTGTATGAAATTTCATCCAAATCCGTTATTGAGTTGAGTAGGGACAAACATAAAACACATTTTCACACACTCACATACAGACCCTCCCGAACCCTTGAACTGCGACCAGAAACATCGGAGGGCGGGCAGCAGCGTCTTCTTAGTGAATGGTAAACGTTCTGCCGCCTGCCAAGCATGCCGATCATGGAAACACCCCTCATTTTAGGAGATAACATTTGTTCAGCAGACATCTTTTGGCTGATGAAATAATAATGACACACCCTCAATTTCGCAATTATAAATAATTAATATGATTTAATTGAATACTTTAATTAATTTTTTACTGTATCTTTAATGAATTTATTACTTACAACAGATTACTTCATTTGAATGTCGTTCCAAAACCATGACAAAATATCTAACTAAAGTTTAGTAATAAGATTTCTAAATAATGGTTTTGGTTTTCTTAATCATCGTTCATCCCGAGTTCATTTAAAAGTTATCCAACTCTTAAATCAAAGTAATTTCATCTAAGAGATGTATTTTCTCAACAAACCAAGCTGGTAAGGCGCACCTGCAACGTTGCCCGCTATTTCTGCAACCTTACAACCTCCCGCAACCCCGCTTCTATACTCTACAGCCCGTGCCAAATTGTTTGGCTACCCTGACATATGTCCATAAAAATAAATATCTAAAAGCGACCATTAACATTAAACATAACCAACCATTAACATAAAACATTATTTAACTTTAATCCCGTGCTTACGTCTCAGATATACTGTTTTTTCCCATGATTGTGTATTCAATAATACTTTACATGCTACACAAGTAAAGATTTTAGTGTTAGCTTTAAACATAATACATCAGAAAATTCTACCAAACATCATTTTATATTTATGTTATGAATCTTATAAAGTATGCCCGGGTCCTCCATACTAAGTCCCGTAAATTGACTGGGCTAAATATGTACGCTTCAAGCGCTTCGAATTCACATTTTTTATACAACCGTGAGAATTTGGATCTATCTACCACAGTATATTTCCCAAAAAGTACAATATGTGTGTTATCAAATCCAGAGTAAAAAGGTATCATCTAAGAAAGCTTGCTCCATCCTAGACTACTTATTTAGTTACTATCAGGCAAGAATATAAATATTTTTAAAAAACTGCTTTATTTTTTGCGTAGCCGTGTCGCGTTCTGCGGCTATGTTCAGAGCGGCGGAAAACTTTGACAAGGACTATACAACCTCGGCAATTCCTGCTAATTATTATAATTGAATCTTTTCTCATCCTTTTTCTTTTTGCAATCTTCTGCACCGGCTCTGAGATTAATTCTTTCTCCGGAATTTTATATCCGAAGATTATTTTTAAGGCCTTACAGACTTTTGGAGGAAACTCATAATGGAATGGCCCATTTCATTCAGTTGAAAGCTTTGATGTTAACATGATTAAAATAAACGATAAATTTATGTTAAGGCTGACCTAAGTAAACTCAGATTGTATTTTTGTACTCATAAATTACGTACGTTCGAAAACGAATAATACCTGTTATAAATATTAAATATTATTACCTAATAGAAAATTACTTATTAGTAGCACAATGTACACGATAGCCATTGTATATAACATTTTTAGTTAAATTATTCTGACACGATTAAGATATGCGATTTTTTCCCCGAAATAAACACTTACCTATATAGTTGATTGTTTCAAGCGTAACTGTGCGGAAGTTCATTTTCAAACTGTGTCTAAAATAACCAATGTGTGAGTGTCTTTCCATTGCAACTTACCTACCTGTATTGTGTTAAAACATTTTGAATTACAAGGCATATAAACTGAAAAGACGCTTAAATAAATTACATCTAATCTGTATAAAAAATAATTGCTACATGTATGATGGAGCGTCACTTAAGAACAAAGTATTTTTGTGTTCGTAATTGTTAGGACGAGACGCAGGCTTCACCTAGTTATATATAAAAGCGAAAATGTTATTTTATTCCTAAATATTATTAATCATCAAATTCATCAAAAGTAGAACTTTTGTAGAAAATACCCCTTTATTTTCAAAAGCAAGAATAAATAGATTGTACTGTATATATATCTGTATAGACGTTTATTACTTTCTACCTGACTACCCAAGAAAGAGGGTAATGTTTTTAGGGCTATGTTATTTTGTAAGTATCTGTGTTCCTTATCCTATATTATTACCTCCTATAAAGCCTAAACGGCTTTACAGATTTTGACGAGATATTTGTTGTGGGATCCCTCTGTATGGCTGGAGTGACACGGTTACGGTTGGTCCATTTTAATATTTTTCAAAAATAAAAGTCTATATCAATTATATTTTTTTCAGTAAGTAGTTTTCTCACCTAATAAAGTTATTTAAATTAGAACATACAAAACATTAAACTAGTGTTAGTTTTAATTTGTTTTATCTATTCTAATATCACTTAACTTCTTATTCTTTTAAAAATTACACAGCCGAATCACAAATCATATTTTACGGATATTTCTACTATGCTGATGATGGCCTCCAAAATTGGGGTACTATATAACAATAATGAGTAACCAACGCATTTCGCGAACTCAACGGAATCATAATCAGATAATTGCTTTAACAGTTACCTAATTTTCTGTCGAAGAGAACAGAAGCTCTAATGATCCCACTAATTATATCGGATATAACCACAGATTTATGGATCCAGAGTCGTCCATTACACGCGCGATTGGCTTCAACACAGCCCCAACGTTTGTGGATGCTTCCTTATTAGCTTTTGTGAGAAAAACAGCGAGAATTTTCGTGATACTTTTTATTGTTTGGTGGAGAATGTTTCTGAAGGTCTTATTGTTTTTTTATTTTTTATGGTGAGGATATTGAAAAGAAATTTAGTTTCACGTTTTTTTATGTATAGAGGCTAGACATTTGACTACACACTCGATGTTAAGTGATTTTCTGGTCGAGGATGGTAAATACACTTACCTGTGGAAAGTGGTCCCAAATGAGGCTGCCGTAATACAACATTAAGTGATTAGCTACAGATCAACATGCGGATGGTAGATAGCTAGCCGAGTACTAAAAAGTACTAGGAAACACGTAATATTATAAAAGTTAACAAAAAAACCGACTGCAAAATGTAGCCTATGGCACTCCGGATGTAAAGAGAAACACACACGTCAAAATCGGTCAAGTCATTTAGACTACAGAAGGTACTATATAGGAACACACAAACCTACTTACCTGAGGTTAATGTGTTTGGGGGTGTACGTTTTTGGGTTTTCTTGGGCAGTCGGATAGAAACATAATTTTCCTAATGATGTTTTACTGCAGTGGTATCTCAACTTCATTGTTCGGACTTGAACCCACACCCTGCGGTGTACGATAAGTATGAACTACTGAGCTATCACCGCTTCAATAACGAATTTCCTATTAATATATTCAGCGTGGTTATACCGCCAACATGTCGTGTCCGCTGCCAACTGGTAGTGTACTTGAACATTTGGATTATCTTTAGACCTTCAAATGCTCTCTGGGTAATCCAACTATTCGCTTAGTGTACGTACGTACACGTACGTGTGTACGTAGGTGTTAGGCTAATTTGTTTGGGTAGTTTGTTTTAGTTTGTATGTATTTTATTTTTTTAGTTAAAAATGCCTATTGTAATAGAATTTATGCAGTGTAAGTAGAAGTTAAATTTATTTTAGTCCGTCGGGGAACCTTATGTGATATCTAAGCGGCGCACAAGCAAGTAAAGCGTTGCATTCAACTTGAAAAGCAACTGCTATTTTCAAAAAAACACCTAGAGACGTTTTGCTTTGCTCGTTTCGTGGGGTGTTTACTCTGTCTCGAAATTGCATTATTATCTGCAAATACAGTAGTAATATATATTACTAAATCAATTACTCAATTACACTGAATCCCCTATACAAACCCAATTAATCAATGTAATCTAGCAAGCTGCAGGTACAAAGCTCAGTCAGTGGGCACAATGTTTCCCAAGAATTTAATCGAATGATATAATAGTGAATCTGAAGGGCTACAGGATTACGACCGTCAGGTTCTGTCACGGATCCTTTGACCTTTTTGTCCCGGAGGCGAGATTTGCGGTCTCTCCCAGAATCGTAGATTGCTCCTAGTTTAATCCCGTTTCGGAGATAATGGGCTTATAATTGATGCTGAATTAAAATAGGGAGATTTGGCAGTTCGTAATGAGAATCGGGAAATTCGACGCGAAAGCGAAATCACTTCACGATATTATCGAGGGCGAATAATTTAATTAATTTCTGTTTGAGTTCGATTATTTTTTGCTGAAAATCTTCTCGCAAACAGCTTTCTTTCTAATAACATTTTAATACCTTTTCAACAGATCCAATATTTCTTTTGTCTTCCGAATATTCGTATCAGAATCTAATCTAACTCGTAAGTAAATAATCATTGTTTTCTGAACAATAACTCTCTGTCGCCTGTTTCCGCAATTGGAGCTCCATAAACAAAGGCACGTCGACTTCTTCTGACCCTTTTTCCGACAATATTCAGATAAAATCTAACCGAAGCGAACTTTGACATAACAATACTGTTATGCGTAAACAATGGAGAAGGGACAAAACCACGGACATATCCCTTGGATGTACCTTCGAGCAATGAACGGTATTTACAAAGGCGGAATTACAACAAAACATACCGTTTGCGGCGTACGTTTATGATTTGTCTTGTTTAAAGTTTTGCTTCAGTTCGTGCATTATCCTTTCTATTACATCATACTATGAGCTTGTATTTGTAACTTGATAGTTTGCAACAAATAGCGAGCGTTGTGGTCAAACGTTGACTTTTACGCGATCAAAAATATCCAAGGTTGACGAAGTAAATTTTTGGTATTATGCTAAATATTACGCTCTGGTACTCAACGTGACTTCTCCCGTATTTATTATAGCAAAATATTCTGGTATTAACGTAAGATGGACGAAGGTGCGTAATTTTCATTCGTAAGTCGCTTGTCATTTTTTCGAAACAAAAAGTAATTTGAATAAATGTATATGATATATAGTGTGACCTTATACGACAAACGAGCAGCCTTATACGCCTATACGCCTTATATCGCCATGAGTAGCTATTATCGCTTTCAGTAGATTGTAACAAAAATCATTTCTACGCCATTTTGAAGTAATTTAAAATTCAACGATTCCATTAAATTATAACACATGTCTTGACACATTTAACACCTTACCAAATTAAGCGAATTATCTATATACAAAGACCACAGTTTGATACATATTTATTGGTTCTGGAAAAATCGTGATGTTAGAAAAGCAGTAACGATGTGCATTTCGATTATATAAATATCTCTGTACTTAAAAACATTACGTTCCCATTAACTAAACTTAACACAAAACCAATTTTTATGCCAAAATTAGAATTGTTGAGCCTGAAACTTCCAAAGTTCGGTCCAGACATTATTATGTCACAGTTTCTGCTTTACATTAAAATCGCTAACAACAATAAAACATACGTTTCATCACACTAGCTAGTTCACTCTGTGTAGAATTTAAAGCCGTCCAAAGCCGGACAACTTTATTCCCCGGGAGCCCGTCGGAGATTCGTTTAGCTATAGGTATATACATATATTAACTACACATCGGATATTTCGTTTTGTTGTGTTGTTGACTGCGTGATTTTATCTTAGCTTTGTGTTCTATTGTGTCTTAAAAATAAAATTAAATAACTGATCTTAAATTGATGAAACATAGATAAGCAATACACATAGAAGCACTTCTTTACTAAGAACTCCACAAAAAACTAAAATATTAGGGTTGGTAAAAAGTCTGGCTTCTACCGCTAGTGTTTGACGTGAATTATATGACGAAAAAAAACTACAACATCAATCTCGGACAGATAAAATAAGTAGTATTTTCTTTGCGAAGTTCGAACGAAAGAGTTTCGAATAAAATGACGATACCAATAGACACTAGAACGTCACACAAATAGTATTCCAGAAGTTTTTTTTTTTTCTTTTCTGTGAGTATTTTAATGGTGGTACGCAAACTGCACAACACGCGATACTTGCCAGTTTGTGATTCATTGCGTCGTGTGCGGTCATTGAAACACTACCCGTGGCAGAGAAAAATAAAACTCTTGCAAGCAAACTTTAAACAGTGTAAAAGCTTCTTAGAGACGACTCCCTGCGAAGGGATCTCGAAATATGTATTTTGCTCACAAATATTATGTTTTTATATTCTACAGAGTCAAGCAAGTCACACAAGACAAACATCAAGCCCTGGTGCCAGAAAATACTATCATGCGGGGCAATGTACTGTACTCGTCATCCTGAGATAATCTCTACAACTAGATCTATAATAACTAATAATTACCTCTTTTTATTGTGTAAATGTGTTTTAGAAAAATGTTTTAAGGTTAACAATTTCCTTAAATATAAAGTTAGCTTTTTGATTAATTTTGATAGCTTGTATATGGGGATTCCGTAGCTAACTACATATTTACAATAAAAAAAATGTAACAAAATGTATCAACGCCAAATTTACATTGTTATTTTAAAAAGAAACGGTTAAAAAACAGAAAAAGAGCTTTGAAGACGCAGCATCATGACCACTAAGAATTAAAACAGTTGTTATGAGCCACATGTACGATCCCATAATTATCGGAAAATACCATCAATAATAATACTTATTAATTTATTTCATTCAATTCTGATGAGATACTAAATATTCGTAGCTGGAAATATAATTATTAATTAACACAAGTGGAGAATTACAACTATAACATTCCAACGGACTATGACATACATTGTGTAATATTTGTGTAGCCATAATTAAATTTTGGGAGCAATGTTTTAAATACATTATTACGAGCTATATTGATAACTTGATTCAACATCATCCATGGTTTTTTTAATATTAATCACGGCAGCGCATAAATTTGATTTACAAATTGTTATCTGAACCACGCAAGAGTTAATTTTGTTAATAATTAGCCCTAAACAGCAGCCCATTCTCTCTCATATCTATTCAGTCGTTAATTCCCTTCAGTTAGCATTCGTTGCGGTTCTTACTCTACGGTACGGAAATCGGGAAGAAGCGTGTTTTCATGTACGTCTCAGGGCTCAGGGCTTTGAAGATCACAAGATGTTTCAATACAAGTCTACGTTTTATTTAAAGATTATAGAAAAACTTTTACCAGATTGGGGTTGCCTAATTTTCTTTTCTAATCTTTTCTAATTAAATGGTAAGAAAATCGGATCAATTTTACGGTAATTGACATCGTTTTTATCTCCGCTTATCTCACAGATATGGACACATAAGTATTAAAGATAAACAAAATATCAAAAGCCTGAGATAAATCGCACAGATTTTTGCTACATTGACGGCAAAACTAAATATGCGATTCGTTGAGTATACATACAAACTTTTGTATAGTATCATTCCAATGAGTAAGTTCAGAAAAGTGATTTTTATTTCATTTTTTATCAATAAAGCTTTTAATTATTAATATTTTTAAATATCATTTACAAATAAATAATATTATGAATATACTATACAACAAGAGCGATGGGCATATAACCAGATATTTTAGCGACTACTTGTGGACTTGTGTTTGTAAAGCTGTCTTGTATGTTGGCTTGTATTTACAAACAACAGGCCGTGATATGGGCGTTCCCACAGTTACTTACAATTCTCCCGGGGCCTTATTTATTTGTGGCGAGAATAAATTTACTATAAGTAGTATTTGCGAGACTCCTCGCCGGGAATTAAGCTTTATGAACCGTGGAGGAAGAGAACAGATGTTGCGGTGATGTGGGACGAACGCTGGAGGCTTAATTTTCAATTTTCTTGGAAGAAAGATAGAAAAAAAAAATACGAAATTCAGTCAATACAAAGAACCCAAATACGTATAATTTTTTTTTCCAAAAATGGTTATTTTTCTATTAATTTATTGCCGTGGAAACGATGGGCTGTTGGGGCTCAGAGGCCAAGAGTCTGATTGGGGAGATAGGGCATAGATTAAAAGAGAAGTCCGGTGACTCCCGCTCCGGCTCGTACCTGGTGCAAAGGTTAGCCATTGCTATTCAACGCGGCAATGCGGCCAGCGTAATGGGTACTTTTCCGCCGGGTACAGTTAGGGGTGGGTAATTTAGTTTCACTATGTTACTTAATTGTTAGTACAAATTTGATTTTTATGGTTTAGTTCAAATTTAATTTAATTTAAAATACTTCAGTAATTAAGAAAAAAAATGTTTATGGTAGTTTAGAGATACTTAGTCACAAAAATTATAAGCAGGTTAAATTAAGTAAGTACAGACTATAACCCTGTTTTAAATCAAAACCATTTAAAGCCACTAAATACGCCCTAAACAATAAAGAATTTTACAAAAGAGCCAAAATAACAATTGATAAAAGAGCAAATGTTCGTATAAAAACACCAATGTGAAATATTTACGAGTTTATCTTTTACAATTTTCTCGCAACTTTACAAAACAAGCTTTGAATATTTCGAAAGAATTTCCAGCAAAAAAAAGTTCGACATTATTGTAGCCACTTTCTAAACAATTTGCTTATGAGAATTCTCACATCGTTCCGAGGCGACGACGATAACCTCCATAACATGTATTCAATTTTAAAAAAGATCTGTAGCTTGCTAATAACAAGTACCTTTATATACAAAATAATTTACAAACTTAAACGAACTACCTAAACTACTTAGCCTATTATACCTACAAAAGAAAACGTTGGATTACCAGAGACATTGTTGTACTATAAAGATTATCCAAATGCCAGAATCCATTACCAGTCGGCAACGTACCCAGTAGCGGCGGCATCACCACGCTGAATGGCAATGCTTATAAATTCCGTCAAATAAACACCAGCATTTTGGCCAGAAGCTGTGATATAATTTTGAAAATGAGTTGAGCTCCTGGCCTCCATGGATAATGTCTCCACCTCAAACGGCTCAAATATGTAACCACTACTACCAGTATTAGTATATTATTATTTGCGAATAAATAATTGTGTTAGCTTTAGCTATTATGGCCCTTAGTTGCATGCACGGCTGTCTTGCTCGCGCATTGTCACTTTATTGAAGGTATAGAATTATTAAGGTTAAATTGATAAAAAGTATAATGTTGTGAATTTATGAAAATAATACAAATAAAAATAACACAAAATAAAATACAAATAGAAACTTTACTTATACGAACTCGTCTGAAATATATTTCTAACATTATAGTAAACAAATTATATCTATAGTTGTAAGTATATAATTATAATAGTTTTCACCCTCTTTACAAAAAAGCAAGTGTGCGAGTAAGATAGCTGCGTGGCCCTTTAACTATATAATTATTATTACTTATCAATACCGGGCGGAGCATTTTTTTATGTACTTCTTATGCTAATGTGTTGACCGAAAGTACACGCCTTACGCGAGGGTATCGTTATTCCAAGGTAGGTAGGGTTCGAAAACAAGAGATTGAAATTAGTTTAATTTAGAAAATGGTAGCACAGAATCGAATGTTTGCATTAAAAAAGAACATAATTTACTGTCAAACGTCCAAAAACACATACATTCTCATTTTACTTTGCCTATATAGTAAGATAATAAGATTAAGCTGCGGCACGAGTTCATAAGTTACCTCACAGACGCTAAAGTGTGCAAAACCAATGAAAGCAGCCGATTCATATTCCCAGTTTAGTTCTTTATTCCATTGAATTATTTCCCTCAAATATTATAAAATATTTTCAAAATTTTATCTTTAAGTTTAAAATATGCGGGCCACAGGATTTTCTCTGTCAACGTGAGTCAACATGGAACCGTACAAACACATTGATTTTCAATATGTGAGCGTCGCCGCAGAAACTGGCTTTCATAATATTACGGAGCAGGACATTTTGCACTTGGAACATATTTATCAAAAGTAATTTAATATGAGTAAGAGTTTTATCACTTAAGTTGTAATCCTGGGTTACTTGTATACCACGATCTCTAAGCATTTTATATTAGTATTTATAGGCTATTTTCTTGTAAGAACAACAAAACGAAAACCAAAACCTAGTGATAAATGATCGTTGAAATTATTTCTAATTTTTTTTTTTAAATTGTGAGTAGTTACTTTTTGAAACATACCATTTTTTTCATTAGGTTAGGTAACTCTTTACATCATCATCCCTAGCCGGAAGACGTACATTGCTCAACAAATGAGCATCGCGCCCAAAGAGCCCTAGAGCACCGCTTCCGCTTCTGTGCTCTTTCCTTCCATGCCCGCGATTTTTACAATGTCATCAAACTACCTACTGGAGGCCTACCTACATTACGCTGCGACTTCCCTGCGTTCCCTAGTCGTGGTCTCCACTCAAGAACCTTTCCTGCCCCTCGGTTATTGGTTCTTCGAGTGATGTGGCCTGTCCATCATAGCCAGTTCAGCTTGCATACCCTGAAACCCTATGAACCCTATGTCAATGACTGAATTCGTTACATGCATCTAGTCAAATTCCCAATTTGAACATATAATCAACTGTGTGTATAGTAACCAATCTGTAGTATCTTTCCGCTGCCACGTCACGTCTAGTATAATAGAAACAAGGAAACATAGCAGTGGAAAGATACTACAGATTGTTACACACATAATGAACAATATGAACTGAATCAATCAACTACCTATACGTAACAAAAATCGACTCAAACAAAGTAGTTTTGGAATAAAATATACATCAAACTCTCTCGCTCCGATAAGCCTGTGAGCACGATAGAGAAGAATAGACACATTCATTCTATTTTGACTTTTTCTAGTTTTCTTTACTTTATACAGCCTAGTAATTTAACTAGACACATTCCATATAATTATATAGCATTTATGCTAAAAAAAAACTGTTATTTGATGTATGAATACCAAGCAAAGTATTTATCTAATTTTATTAGGTTGCTATTTTTTTACTATACAATATTTATGTACTTTAACAAATAAAATTATAATAAATATAAATAAATGTGTCAAATCTGCACAACATTTAAAAGCGAGCTAAAATGAAGCTACACCTTTTATCTGGCTAAATAGGTAAAATACACACCCGAAAACTACAGCGCACAGGAAGATTGTAAGCCCGCGGGGGCTTTTTATTCAATTGCTGCACAGACTCACTTTACTCGAGCTTTCATGAATCTAACTTAGAACTTACAAGGGGCTTTGGTAACGTACTCTGCGCTAGTCATATGTTATAAAATTGTAGCTTGTAAAATACTCGTGTTACTAACTAGAGCTCAGAATACCAACAGCAGGTTTAATGCGTGTTTGGTATTTTCCCTCTCTCTACTATTAATAATACGAAAGTATGTTTTTTGGTTTGTTTTTATTTGACGTAATTTTTTCCTCGTATGTGCTCCGTAATTTAATGTAGTCTGGGGAGAATAACAGCGCTTATTTTATTACGAAAAAATACTTTCCGTATGATGTAAATTTAACTAACCTCCGTGAGATAAATATTGATTTTATTCTGAAAATAAACCCGCTAGTCTATGATACATTTATATGACTAATTCTAGGTCGGCGCTTTTAACTTATAGCAGAACTAAACAGTAAATTTAAAAAAATATCTTTCGGTAGGGTCAGGCAGAATTACTCAGTACCGAACTAAATTTTAACCTCGACATGCCCCGAAACAGCTGTTCTGATAAAATATTCATCAGAGGCCCGTTATCAGTGCAGGATCCCATGCTTCCTCGCTTGACTGAACACGGTCCTTTTATATTCCGCTCTATTTCAACACTAAGTAGAAAATTCTTACAGAAAAATACCTCGTGGAAAAAAAACTGTAGGTGCGAATACAGTACATGCGGATCGATGTGTGCACGAGCTGATTCGCGACAAAGCTTCGTACAGAGGTTTGAAAGACATTGTACGAAGTCAGAGGCGTCACCCGCGTTTACTCAAACTTTAATTCTCGGGTTCATGGCGACGAATCTCGATTTGCACGTTGCTATGTTATTCGTGCAGTTTTATCAGCTACATGAAAATACCTTAGGTATTTTTAGTGACCGAGTGTGCCAAGCGAAAAAAGTCTCTGCTTTATTGACTGAGTGAGCGAAGCGAACAAGTCTCTGCTGTAACTACCAAAATTTGCTTGCATCTGTCCGTATATACTCTCGTACAGGTCGTATTTTTCAACCAATTATGACGAAACATGGATTACAGGCTCTACAATTTTATATAATTTTTTAAACGTTGGCGATTTTTGATTAGTGGGGTATTTTCCCCAAAATGTGGGTAATTTTGCTGCCACGCCATTTTTTGGCTGATTTTGGAAATAATTATTTGGCAGAAAAATTCGTTACTCAATTCTAAATATGAATTTCGAATATGAGCAAAATCGTACAAGAGATTGTCAGGATAATAAGAGGTCGTGAGTTCTCATTTTCGTCTCGAACTGAGACCTCACGACTTATAAATATTAATGTCGTCAAAAAAACTATGAAATTGTAGGGATATTGCTATTGGGATTGTGGAAAAAAAGGTTGTGAGAGTAGGCCTCTCGAGCACAAACTTTGTAGAACGTTCGCAGAACTACTAATAATTTATTTATAGAAATTTCTGTGGACGTTGGAAAATGTTATATGCAGAAGACTAAACTAAGGAGAAGCCTGCGTAAAACTGTGATAATTATAAGGCAGACTACGAGTATAATCACGCTGCTTGGGACCTTTTTCTCTGCATGATGTTTGACTCATGATTCAACGGCGGAGGTGAAAAATTCAGCATATTTAAAAACTCGTTTCCCGTAGGTGTTCACGAGGGGCCCCTAAAAAGGACATTGTGCCTTGTTAGGGGACATTGTATTGTTGTTAGGACAAAACGCGTGGAATCGTACTTATACCCCATTTCGCACTGTTTGGGCCCGATTTCCACAATCGCGATAAAGCTCCTGAATTTTAATGAATGTCCAATGTACTTGTTCTTTTATCGACAAGCCCCGATGTCAACTTATGTGACACGACGCTAGGTACCGTTTTGTTCAATGTTTAGGGTTCCATAGCGCTACAAAGAACCCTTATTTTTAATATGGAGACTTTTGGCATGCATCTGATAAAACACGTACTTTAAAAGTCCCTGAAAACTTGTCGGATCATCGCCATGCTCGATTGCTTAAATGATCACTGCGGCTAACCGCCGACCGACCCGCTCGGGCCGGTCCGAGTTACTCAATGGCGACGATGAATCATTTACCAAGCAACCCAGCACTAGGTAGACCGACGACATTGTGAAAATCGCGGGCAGCCGATGGATGCAAGTGACACGTTATTGGTCGGTGTGGCGGTCTAAAGGGGAGGCCTATGTTCAGCAGTGGACGTCTTCTGGCTGATGATGATGATGATGTTATAGAGTGGAACGGGAACAAACACACTTACACACAAACTTTCGCATTTATAATATTAGTGTGTTTTTTTATGTTAAATTTGCGAAAGATGTAACATGCTGGGAAACGGGAACTTATGACATACGCAATACGCGAGGCATACGGCATTTTTTTTCTACACCAAAATTTTATTTGTATTTTCAAAAGAGTCGAAATAAAATAAAAAGGTTTTCTTTTCATATGAAGCAGCTTGCAAACTCTGAAAGCTATATCGTTGACTTTAGTTTTTCGACAAATATCCTCGTTCCTGATTTTATCGCGCAAAGAAATTCCGTAAACTCCGTTAGAATCTCTGTAACGGCTGAACGGATTTGAATGAAATTTAGTATGGAGGAGTATAAACTTGGATTAACACATAGGCTACCGTTTATCTCGGAAAAATAATCGGTTTCTATAGAATAGCGGGAGAAACAGCGGGGCGCAGCTAGTTGAAGATAAAAAACAAATACGAGAAACTATTTAAAAACAAATGCATTTCAATTGATATAGTAATTTTCATGTCGATAAATTCTTCTTTGGCGACAGAGTAAAGAAAAAAAATTAGGACTCCAAGTTTTATATAGTTAAAATGCGCGCACAAGATAGCTTGTGGCTAGAAGCTGGCCACACAAAGAAACACCATCTAGTTGATCCTTCTAATAACAAAGTCAACAAAAGTGCCGAGCCGTGTACACACTGAGCCAAATATAGTGCCACTATGCAATACAGTTTCCAAACCAGGCAAACCTGCAAACCAAATAGTTCCAGTGTGCACAGGGTGTGCCAAATATATCCAAGGCGTATCGTGTATGCGCATAATTTCACCTGTTTTCTCTCAGCAGACAAGTGGATACAGTGTTTGACTTTCAAAAGACTTTGTTACTTCGTTTAATATTACGGTGAAATAGATTTATTGTTCTCGTAATGTTAGATAAATGAGTATTTTTTCTAGAGACAGTGTAATATAAAAACAATAAAAGCAGTCTAATTGATATTTTTAGTCCATACTAGATGTTACCCCGCGACTTCGTTCGCGTGTACATAAAAAAGGATCCTACGTCCGTCTGTGATATACAGTACCTCCTTATCAAATTTTATCAAGATTCGTTCAGCCGCTTAGCCATGATAACGCGACAAACTTCCAGACACAGAGACAAAGTTACTTCCTATAGTTCCCTGGATGGTGTTAATAAATTTTTGTGCATTTTTTGACCTTTTGTATGTAATTGATTGTAATGTAGGGAGTTCTGAATCAGGCAATCGAAGTCTTTTCCTCGAGACGAACGTAGTCATTTTCATACCTCGAAGCTTTATCGGTCCTGATGCGACTGTGACTATATTCCTCTGAATTATAATATTAGTTAGGAAGTTAGGATTGTGTTATTGTTACGTATGACAAATTGATGATTGATACCATTAACTGTGTTATATTGTAGGCACCACAGAAGAGAGAAGTAAAGATAAAAAAAAATCCTCTTCTGTGGTAGGTACATACCTAGTTATAGTGATTATTTATAAGTTTTAAATTCACAGTCAGTCCTTTTTTAAAGGAAATTACAAAAAAAAAAAAAACTTTTATATACAAATCTTAAATAATAGATTTATTGGCGATAATCTTATATCTGAAGTTGAAACTACTGAGACAATAAAAATAAGTAAAGTAGTAAAGAATACACATTGACAATCAAAGCAGTGTCCCCAAGGTCACCAACACACATTAATATCTACGACTCTGACCTTGTACTGTTTCGTTTATTACACTTTTTCTACAAACAAAACAATAAAGGAACAAACTTTGTCCTTCTCCATAATATTGCCGTTATTCCAGCTAACCGCACGACAAAAAACTACGGCAGATAGTTCAACTTCGTACCTTGTTAGCGACTGAAGTATTTAACGAATCCAACATCGCTAATGTGCAAAAAATATTCACCGACTCTCGAAAAGAAACTTCATGAAGACTAGGATGTGCCGCACCTTGTTTCGCCGTATTATTTTACCGTAGATTATTTTGCCGTATTTGCATTCCATCCTTCGAAGCGAGCGCTACACGCGTTCCATTTAATAAATTACTTCCAGTTGTATGAATATATGAATAAACAAGTGTTTTCACGTTTTTACAAAGTGACCCTTTTTAGTATAGAAAGTACGGCATAGATGTTTTATACATTTGAACTTTTACTTCATTCTGTTAATGGGTTTTTCATGTCTCAATTGCTGTGATTTTTTTGCTTGCTTTTATGTGCGGTACTTCAAATAATGTTTATTTTTTTCTTTGCTGTTAAACATTTACTAGTGTTTGAGAAATCTTTATGTAACGACCATAGCTTAACCAATTGGTAGAAATGAAATCATTAAATTTAATTTGTAAAAACGGTGACTATTTTTCGTCTTGATATAATATCATTGCCAAAATATTATAAAAACAGGATAGTAAGTTTTTAAATCACAGTTAAATATTTAGTTAAAAAAAAGTATTTTCTCTTCATGTCAATCGTCTACAGCTCTATTATTTCCGAAGATTTTCACACAAAAATCTTTTCACAGATACGACTACGCTGTTCATATATCTGAGTCATAATTTCTTATCATAATCTAGAAACCCAACATCCAAAGTACACAGCATTTTACAGCAGGGCTTGCGCGAGCTCATTAACACCTCATTTCGTTAATTAAATCGATAAGCACACTAAGGTGCTCCTAGTGTAGTGCTGTAAAGCTTGCGCAATGTAGAGACGTGTAGTGTCGAATCACGAGCGTGAGCTAATGGGGAAACCTTGTAGTGAAACGTAGGTGATTATAAGGTGGTAATGATTTGAGTAGTAAACATTTATTATTTAAAATGAAATTAATCATAAAAGATCTAAAGTTACAACCAAAATTATTATACATTAAATACAGATAAAAAACAAAGCTCAGGTCAGTATCCGCGGGCAGGGTACCCAAAAGGCTGGTGATGTTACCTCGTTGAATAGCAATGCTAATTCTCTGGCCGAGGAAAGCACCAGTCAGTAAGTCGTTTGTTCATTAATCATTAATCTTATACAAATGGCGCATTTTATGAAACCAATATAGGTTTTCATGCAACAAGTAATATTATTTAGAGAACAACAAAATACTCGATTGCAAAATGTAGCTTCACATCACTCCAGGCATAAAGGCCTAATCCTACGAAAACATCGATTAATCCGTTTAGGCTATAGAGATAATATAATTACAACAAACATACATACTTATAAACTTACATAAATACTTACAATACACCTAAAAAACATTACCCTCCTTCTTCAGTCGGGTTTTTTATGATAATAAATCGTTAGACAAATTATATTTATTTTTAATTTATTTTTTCGCTGACTCCACCGTACACTAATGTTTAACCGAACACTATAAAATAAATGCAACTAATCATATACTATTAGAAAGCAGAATCTAAATTTAAAAGGTCAGTTTGGAGCCGATAATAATTTATAATTATTATTTATTTATTTATTTCATTAGTACGGTATTTAACCAATTATACTAACTACATTACAATTAGATACAATTGATGATGATGATGCCGATAATTCCGAAACAACATCACAAGTACGAGTATTTACAAAATCACTTTCGAAATCCGTAAAAACAGTTCAGGCAATTATTCACAACAACAAAAAGCATAGTAAATCACGATTTTTCCCGACAAAATTCATGTTTATAATGTCCCAAAGAACGCGGCACGAGTGAGTGGGCCCGAATCTCAACGCTCCGGGAATCTTCATTCGGGCCAAATCTATTGGAATAAACTGGCAACACAGGTATGCGATATATCGATACTTTCATGGTGCACGGATTTTTTCGGGATGGAAAATTCCTGTGTTACACTTTCACGCTTTTGTTAGGGAACCCATGCTTTTCACTTACGCACTTATAATATTTTTGTGAGTCGTAATATTATAAATATGAAATGACATAATGATATGGAATGTACACGTGGTCCTTAACAGCTAGCATTTTGGAGAAACTCAGAGTCACATAGGGGGCAATGGAGAGAACTAT
Source organism: Apocheima hispidaria (assembly GCA_947579745.1). Lineage (NCBI taxonomy): Eukaryota > Metazoa > Arthropoda > Insecta > Lepidoptera > Geometridae > Apocheima > Apocheima hispidaria. Next base: position 387,143 of record OX388162.1, on the reverse strand, counting down.
GCTCGGAGTTTCTTTGCGCGATAAAATCCAGAACGAAGATATTCACCGAAGCACTAAAATTACCGCTATAGCTTTTAGGGTTTGCAAGCTGAAGTGACAATGGGCAGGCCACATCGCTCGAAGAACCGATAATATAATCGATGGCGAAGAAAGGTTTTTGATTGGCAATTACGAACTAGAAGACGCAGCGTAGGTAGGCCTTCCACCAGGTGGACTTTTTTATTTATTTTTGTGATACTGGCTGACAATCCAATTGCAAATTGTCGTTCAGTGTGGCCCTTTAAGGAGGAGCATTGGTTCTGCTGTGGCCGTTTCAGGCTGTTGTTGATAATGATGATGATGATGACACTAAAATTTACAACATTCCTTCCGTTTTCGTTGTATAAAAACTCCTATCATGCTTCTGTGCGTTGTCTGTTAGTCAGTTGTTCGGTTTTTAATAAGTCGATTATTATTATTTTTTTTTTGTTGGCTCGTCCCGAATTACTTAATTAATTTAATTAATCTCCACGTAATTATGATCAAGTTAAGCAAACTAAGAGAGTCGCACACTTCACTAATCCTTCGTCTGAGCCGTCACCAAACACTAATAAAAGTTTAAGAGCCGACCGTGGAGCATTGGGTTTATCGGACGCTGCCCGACGGCGGAGATTGAAAACATGACGCAGCGTAGGGCTTGAGTTTTCGGCATTTTTTAACTTGATTTCGGCGTCTTTCGGTCTTGATTACAGCTCGGTCTTGTGTTAAATATTTTAGGTCGATTAAATTATGGAAACTATTTTGAACTATTAATTGTTTTTATTGACTATTTGGACCTTAATTTCAGTTGTATATATATTTATAATAACTATTTAATCATTAATCTGTGTTTAGTAATTTTAATTTAGAATTAAGATCAGAAAGCAATAAAATATGGTTCCGAAATAAATGTTTTTTTTTTTTTTTTAAATTTCATTAAAAAAACAATGGGTGTATTTAAAAAGTACTCAAAATGTTATCGATAATGTTTGTCATTACATTACTTATTTGAATTTAGGTTAAGCAAATTTAATGTATGTTAATATTATTAGTTTTCTATGAATACGCAAATGGAAAACTGTACGAGTACAGTTGTCTCTAATTTGCCTTGATTCGCCTTTTTTCGGCCAACGAGTCCTCCTCACGCCGAAACTAGTAAGTAGCACCGTAATCTATCCATAAGTGTCCCAAACAAACAGAGGCAGGTGGATCGATTATTGAGGGGTCATACAGGGGTTATAGAGGGGTCGTTAGGGGTCGAGGGGTCTATGTTGTTTGACGCATCGGTTCTCGTCGGCTTAATGACCTGGAAATGCCGATGTATGAACATAATAGGATTTCGGCGTAAACCTGCTTTGGGTAGTTAATATGGCCTAATTTGTTTGAAGTGGATATCATAATGTACAAGTTATGGAGAATATTAATGGCTGCTTACATTCCAGAAAAAAAATATTGACTTATCTTGTTTTACTCTGGGTCTGGATGGTTGTTGTCAGTGTCTTTGTGTGTGTTCCATGGCATCCTCGACGCAGGGAAACCTGGTGAGGAGCTATGAGTGCATGTAAGGCATTACTATACACAAATAATATGAAATCGTGTGCAGTGAGTGGGCTTCAAATTTAAATAGATACATTGAACTCGCTATTTTTTTAAGAATATTTACTATAGATAGGTCCCCGGATAAAGGCCAACGTTCAATAAGTAAGTATATTTAAAGTAAACACACAACCTTTGTTCCTATAAAACCTCGCACAAATCTCGCAAACAACTCCAATCACCGGTTTGCCTTTACATAACGCCTTTATATCCAACTTAGCTGCGGAATAAAACTTTCAAAGCGTCTGGAATATTTAAGAAAGACTTCCAAATGCTCAATCCTTCTACAGAGCCGTGTGCGGTGGAGACCGAATAACCTTGAAACCGCGGTATTATAAGCGATTCTAGTTGTGGTAATGTGCAGAAGTACCGCTTTTACTGCTTACGTTAAACGTGTTTAATAGTAGGTAAGGTACACTCTTATATTTTAAACTAGCTGTTACCCTCGACTTCGTTCGTGTGGACATAAAAAGTATTATAATATGTCCTTCTTTGTGAAATTTACAGTAGCTGTTTACCAAATTTTACCAAGATCCGTTCAGCGATGAAAAATGTTTAGCTAATGTTACAGAAGTGAGAATTACTCTGTCTCTCTGTTTGAATGTTTTTTTGTGTTCACAGCTAAACCATTCAGACGGAGAGACAGAGCTATTTTTCACTTTTTTAATATAAGGTAAATATTTTGCAAGTAGATGTGTTTATGTTTGAGCTCGCGGAGCTTGGAGCAAGTATACAAGTATACCTACTCGTAAAAAAATCTGTCCTCAAAATAAAATGTCTACTTATTCCGGAAAATATGAGTTTTGTGGATATGCTGGTAAAAAAACGGGCGTATAATAAAAACAAAAGTGCCAACGATCCTAATAATGATTGATTTTAATTTGGGGTATAACATTTTCTATTGACAACTAGTTTTGTCGTAAGACAACAAAGTGTTTCATCGAAAACTTATGTTGCTTTATATGAGCAGGTGTAATAAAATTACACTCGTGTGTGATAATCCTAAAATCTAGGTCTGCTTCAAAACCATTTAGGCATTATGTAGTGATTAAACAAGTTATTTAAATATTTGTAACCGGTAAAATACCGTTCATTGTTCGTAGTTTTCAGTCTTCAGCTAAATTCTTGTGATCTCCTTGGGGTCGTTTCGGCTCGAGTGGTTCGCGCCGGTCGGCTGTTTTGTTTCAAATAATTTCCCCAAGAAGCTAATCTCGATTGTCCGATTTGGTGTTATATTTGTTCTTCTATTTCCCTATTTTGTTTTATACTTTGTTTGTACGATATGTGTGAGTATTTGCAGAATAATTATTCATATATATTTTTTGTTGCATCATGTCTACCGAGTAAAATCACTAATTCTTTCTTAGGCATCTATTTAATTGACCAAGTGAGCGAAGCGACCAAATGTCTCAGTTTTAACTGGAAAAATTTGTTTTCATATGTTCGTATTCGCGTACAGGTCGTATTTTTCAACCAACCTTCGCGAATCTTGGTGTACCCTAACTTATTACTTGGTATAGGTCCTACGATATGTTAGAACTTTTTAGTCGTCGGCGATTTTATTGGTGGGCTGTTTCCTCCAAAAATGGGGGAAGTTTGCGGCGGAACCATATACCGGCAGATTTTGATATTTTGGCTTAAGGATTCGGTACTCAATTCTAAGCAAGAATTTTTAATTATGAGCAGAATTGGTCCAGAGATTGTCCTCTTGACAATCCTTTTGACCGATTTTGCTTATATTAAAAATTATTAGTAAGTATAAAATTGTAGAATTGATGTTGTGCAAAAAAGTTAGTGGCCGCGAGGTCGACTGTTCGCAGACTGAACTACTAGTAATATTATTTGGGTTCACTCAGTTTAAATGTAAAGGAGGAATATTACTGTTAAAGGCTAGAGAGAGCAGTCGCAACCGATGCAGAATAAATTAGTCAAAAGTAAAGAGTCTCATAAATCCCACTATTTAAAATTTAAACCAGAGAGGATTAACTGTACATAAAATCCGTACACTACCGAACCACGCTGCTCCATTTGCGTACATAAATAATTAATAGCGCTGGCAACACAGTTTCCAGCTACGCATTCTATATCACCTAAAACGGCATTATTTCGGCTCTTTGCTTCTCTACGCAGAGCAAGCACATTTACATAGAGGGCTTTCTTACAGTCTACCCATTTCATATAACATCTCTGCTTCGGTAAGGCCTCACTATCTTTTATCTCGCAGTAAACGCGCATTGGAAAGCATTTTTAGAGATCTTTACGAATAGTGAGTGGAATGTAAGCCCTTTGTTTCATTCGACGGGTAGAATAAGTTATTGGTAAGAATAAAAATATATTCTAAGTGATTCAGTGATTCTTCAGTGGTATAGCGCCAAGGGAATACTTTTTTTTTAATAAAAGGTAGATCAAAATAAGATTTGTTTCAAAGAGATTTGGAATTTTAGATATGATGAGATGATTTACTGCTCAATAGAAATGCTCAAAAGGGACCATTTTTTATTCATTAGATGAAATATTTTGCTCATGCACATTATAGAAGTTACGCGAGAAATGTTAAAGTTTTACCTTTAAAAGAGCCTACAAAGGATTTTCAGAAGCCTATTTCTACCAAATGAAATTCTCTGAACAACTATAATGTGAAGAAGTATTTTTTTACTCAACGAACCACGTTTGAATGTAAAGACCTCCAGTTTCAAATAATAAAATAATTTTTTTTTGTATAATAAGAGTAGCTTCCATACATGTAAGGAGGGGATGAAAAAAAAATTCGCTGTACCCCGTCAAGTGGGATGTCGTTGAACAGGTCTCTTTAAAGTGACAATTTTGAAATAATAAAAAAAAAACATAATTTTATATTAATGGGGTGATAGTGAAGTCTGACATGTAAAGTGGGGATCAAAAATGTTTTTTCGCCTGTCCCCCATGTGTCCCACATGTGGGACAAAATCGAATCCCACATATCTCACATAATCGAATAGGTCTCTTAAAATGAAGTAAGATTTCCTACACCATTTTTTTATGAGACGTACTGCTTGGGAAATTTGAGCCGACAAACTTACTTGCAATGTCCGTCCCCCCCGCCATTTGTAAACTATGCATCTCAGAAACTTGTTATCTTCCAAGTTGATAGATCTTAGCAAAAAATTTTTTTTAAAATGATTTCGGGCAACATGTGATAATTACTTTTTGAGATAAGCGGAAAAAACGGATAAATACTTCAAACGTCCTACGCGCCTACGGAACACTACCAAGCATGGCCGGACATGCTCTTAACAAACTGTTATACATGTCATGTCCATTCGTAATTTTGATTGCAATTGTGTTCGTGCGCGAGTGAAAGCGCGCATGATGCAAGTAAGTTGGTGCGAGCGGGATGGCATGCGACCATAATCAGAATTATGACTAATTTGATTTAATACTTTGAAGTTGCTCTGGGTTTCCACAAATGAGGCACCCCCAACGCAACACGTTCATCTGTAGTAATTAGATAAGGCGATCGGTCTGTACATGGATGTTGTAGCACTGACCTCCACTAGGTATAGAGGCGGTGGTCGCCACGCAGAAGCAGAGCGACACAAACGACATCAGCATGTTCATCGCGACGCGGCTCTGCATCCTCACACGTCACATCCTATGGGTGCTCATTTCGTGCGCGCTCGGGAATTGGACGCCATCTTGGTTGGAACTGAAACAAAGTAGAAGAGATATTTGAAAAAAAAAACGGTGATGGGCACAACCATTACAAACAAGGTCTAATGCTGATTTCACAGCCATACAATTGAATTTGCAAACCAGTCGGTGGAGCTCCGAAACGGAGATACGCGGGCAGGGCTTAGAACATCGTTTTAACGTAGATTTCTCTGTACAAAATACGAGCCCTCCGCGTATCGCATTCAGCCGCTGATGGATGCTCCGTACGGACCGCAGAAATAGCTGTAAAGTCAGCTGAAGCATCTTAGATATATTCAAACATTTCAACGCATATATAAGAATCACGTTTGCACCACCTGTGTCTGTAATTGCAATGAAGATACTATCGCAATCAAGTTGATGATCTCAATCAGCGTTTCCATTTTTCTGTATTTGTAGGTATAATTTCAAAAATAAATAACGTAGTAGCCTAAAACTCTTTAGCTACGAGTGCTAAAGAGTTTTAGGCTCGTACCTACTCCTTAAAGGAGTAGGTACGAGCCTAAAACTCATTTGGGGTTTAGGTAAAACCTATCGGTTCGGTTATTCGGTTTAACTGTTTGGATACCATTCAATGATTCAAACTATGCGTCAGTCACTGTTCTGAGGGAATACAGAAAAAAAAGGAATCCAAATATATTCGGAGACACGAGCCGACGTCGTAAGTCAATTTGTCATTGTTAAGCCCCACTCATTGTCGCTCAAGCCTGCGCACTCAACCGCACACTTCATCGATATTAAAATGTGAGTAAAACAATGATTTTGTCTTTTAAATAAATAAATAGAGCAAGCAGTTTTTTAATCATAATATGTTGTGTAAACTGAGAGATCAACGGCAGCTGTCTGGTAGAGAACCTCAATACCTACCAATTTAACAACGATAAGCCAAACATTTCGAAAATAAACCATACTTACTATAAACTTGTTCTTATTTAGTCTAGCTGTACTCTTATGTACGTGACTTGGTCTCCTGTAATTGGGGGAGTAGTTATCTAGCTTCGTGCCTCTATACATTCTTAAATATTTTGTCAATGTTATGGTATAATTATAACCTTTGTTGGAAATCCCTATCCTATTTCATGAAATTGAATTCAAAAAATTAATTGTGTCTTGCGCAATACATTGTTATGGATAACCGATAAAATGTATGATAAGCAGAAATCGCCTTTTTTAAATTCTTTTTTAACAGCCGATTCATTCTTGTTATTACGTAGTTGGTCAAAATATTTAATAAAATCGGTAGTTATTAAAGTTCTGTCAGAGAGCTGTCACATGTCGCAGACCAATTTCGCAAGCAGTTCTTCTACGTATTGGTACTATAATATGTTAGGGGCAGATCTTTTGGTAGACCCGGGTATTTCCTTGAACTGTGAGAACAGGCAGCAGCGTCCTCTTAGTGAATGGCGAGCGTCTGCGATTTCCAAGCCGCCTTACAAGCATCGTGATTATGGTAACTCCCCCCGCTTTTCTAGGGAGGCCTTTGTTCAGCAGTGGACGTCTTCTGACCGATGATGATGATAATGTTGAGACCGTGTATGTAGCCCACAGAAGCGTCAATATTATGCGCACGTTCGTCTAAGGTAATCTTACAAACTTCGAACGACACGCACTTGACGACGTATGCACGTCGGCAGGAGTCAAGCACTCCGGCCGGCGTTTACAAATCGAGATGAGCTATTAGTGTTAGGACAGGACGTTCAAAATTAAATCAGAATAACAGAAGTCGACTTCAGAATTTTCATTTACTTTTAACATTATATAACCACCTCCACAGACACAACATTTTGCAATATAATGGACCTAAGTATTCTCCACAACGTTTACCAGAGCTTAATTATTTACTGCACAAACTAACTAGTACAGTGAAAGCTTAGTTTAATATCCCAAGTTCGCGCACTCCTAGCAAGCGGCAGAACTGTTCATATTGGTATCTCTAATGATAATCTCAGTTGGAATCTACTCCATCTAACGTTGTAACTGAGCAGCGCCGGCCCAAGGCTGGGAGGAAGGAGGCCGGGCGGATTAGACTTGACCAGACTCAAGGCAATAGGCGAAGAAGATTTTCTTTTTATGAAAAAAACTTTCCGGCTGAACCATAGGCCGTCCCCCTAGAGCGGCAAACTGAACGACAACCTAGGCTGCCATTTGCATCCACCGGTTGTTCGTCACTTCAACAATGTCGTCGATCGACCTCGTGTGCCTACACTGCACCTTCCGGTCCGTAGTCGCCCCTCAAGAACCTTAGAAAGTGAGCGTACTAGAATTTATTCTTTTATTTATTTCTATTTGTTTCCAAGTATTCAATTGAGATATACAAGGTGTTACTGAAAGGTGCAACAATATAAAATAAAATAAATAAATATCTGGGACATTTTTGCACACACGGTCATCTGACCCACACTGATAAGCAAATCTTGTAATATGGCTGCCAGAGACTGATATACGTACATATATATTTTTAAATACATACTTATATAGATAATCACACCCAGACATAGAACAAAAACTAATATTCATCACATTAGTGTTTGTCCTAGATGGGAATCGAACCCACGCCCCAAAACACAGAAGGTAGGTTCACTACCAACTGAGCCACCGGGGCATATTGAAAGGAATGTATGTAAACAACATAAACAACCTCTACTATGGGAACAACCATGAAATCGCGGAAAAAAATCGGCTGCTTAGAGAAATGTCAATGACACTCGACAAAATGTATGGAACATCTGTTTTTTTTTTCGTGTTTTCTGGGTTGGTCCCATAGAAAAAAAAACATAATGATGAGTACATCCATAGCTTTCAATACTGTTGCACCTTTCAGTAACACCCTGTTTATAAATCAAATATTACCACTACGTGGTTTTGCTCACTCACTATGAGGTTCCCACGATACGGCCCTAGAGGCTAAGTGTGGGGCTGCAGGATAGCCTTAATATAATCCTTTAATCGTTAAGACCTAAGCAGGTCCTAAAAGTGAGAAAAGAACAACCGCAGGACGGCAGCAGCGTCCTCTTAGTAAAAGGTAAGCGTTCTGCGGTCCCCAAGCTGCCTCCCATGCGTGAGGATTATAGTTTTTTTTAACTTAATTTTATTCTCACTTAAGAAATCGTGATTCTGCTCACTAAATAACCATTACAGTACTTTCCGACACAATTCAGTTCAAAGCTCTCTAAATCAGTAATACCATCGTTAAACCTCAAATAAACTTGGGCAGATCTACACAACGTCTTTCTATTTATAGGACTATAAGTATATCATAAAACAATCAGACTTCAATTCGTAGTCGAAACAGAACATTACCTGCCCATAACATTATCGGTGCCATAAAGCTACCCGTTGTTCCAAATTCTTATAGCAAATGCTCGCAATTTACTTTATTGCATCGTCCTATCACGGCCAGAGTAGCTTGACCTGTCGACGGGCTTGTATGTGCCTTTATATTCCAGTTTTCGGGCTAGTTTTTTGGCTATCTTGAACTGAGGCGGGTCTAAGTAATTTGGCAGCTGGTATAGGTTTCGTGAGCTCGTTTCGCGACAATTTTTTTGACCGAATTCGCTGCACGAGGACTCTATTTGTCAGATATGGCTCCTGGGGGGAAGGGAGGGGCAGAGGGGTAGGACAGGGTTGCAGAATCCCCGCTGTGTATGATGGAAATGAGTCTGCGGGTGTCAGCATCAATTCCGCCAATTTTATTCGACCCGTCTTTTCCCTTTCGAGTTGACGAATGATGCTAATAAATTTTGTTGTTCGAACGAGTTATCTCGTTGAAAAAGATCTTGTAAGTCGTTTGCTTATTATATTATATCGGAGAGGTTATTTTTTATTTTCTTTTCTGAACCGTTTGATGAGAGTGGGCGGTAAGAGGGTTTGTTCTGATTTACTGTATTATTTCTTGTTCTTCTTATTTTGGGGTTTATCGAGTCGGCACAATAGTTTTTCCGTTATACGGGCCTTTTACTGACTAAAGGATCACGAGAAATATAATAATGAATGTTTCCCTTGAATTCTCGATAAACCTACTGTCCCTGGGTCTGTTTTTTTTCGTTTTGAGTTGTGATTTGAACACATAATTTAATGCTAATAAAATGGAGTCAGCTCGTGACAACAGCTATTGTAAAATAGCCGAAACGACGAGGTATATACATAAAATAGGATGATAAAGACGTCATTGGGCTGCGTCAAATGACCATCAATCTCGTAAATATTGACAATGGCCATTTCGTCTCCGGTCTCCTGATATGAATACTAGCGGTAGCCCGCGACTTCGTTCACGTGGACCTCCAAAAAAATTAGTTTATGTCCGTCTCCGACTCTTAGACTTTATCTATGAAAAAAATCAGATGCGCTTCGTTCATCGACAAATACCCAGACAGAGGGACAAAGAGACGTAGTTACTTTCAACTTTATAATATTAGTTAGGATTTATGTATACTTTTAATGTCAACTCTTTACATTATTTAACAAAGTTAGTCCGTTTGTTAACACTTCACCCATAATACTTACTACTACTACTTGCTAGTTAATTCTTAACGAGGCACTCAATTTCTTTTAATTCTCAGTTTAACACAGATCCGCCACACAAAATGTAGGTCGTTAAACTGAAAATAGGGATAACTTATTTTTGTTATCATTTAGTGATCGTAAAATTTGTTCCTAGTTTCAGTTTTAAGTCCAAAAACACACAAAAATACAGTTCTACTATTATTCCAAGCACTTTTTATAATTTCAAATTTTATCAAGATCCATTTAGCCGTTTAGCTATGATAACGCGACAAGCACCCAGACAGAGAGACAGGAAATCGGAGTAACATTCGTTGTTATAATATTAGTTAGGATATCAAAACCAAAAATCAAACATTAATAATATCGCCTGTGTAAGCGAGACATAGCTAAAATAATTTTCTCCGTGTTAATAACTAATAGCTTCTGAGATAAGCGGTAGGCTGTATATGTATTGAAATATAATGTACTGAAGTAGATTGTGATATCACTTTTAACAGTTTTCACTTTGCCAATGCCAAACTTCACTCATTCACTCGCTAGAGTACGGTGTGTGATCACGTGTTGTATTGAAAAATATGCTGAGGGTTAAAAAAATATTACGAGACACTCCGGCTATTATGCGAATAAGGTTTTTTTTCTAGTGATACTCTGAGTGAATCAATGGTCTTCTTCTTCTTCTTCTTCTTCGTACTCTTGATCCCGTTATTTGGGGTCGGGTCTCCTCACTTTCCTGCGCCAAGTCATACGATCTTGGGTTGTCGGTTCGAGCAATTGGCCTTCTTGAGGACTCGTTCTATGTTGTATCTGAGTGAATCACTATATAATAATAAAGATAAGTAAATGGGACATCACCGTGTAGTTCTGGATCACCTCTAGCACGTGGCATATAACAGACAATTCTTATGTTGGCTATTTTCAGTACAAAAATATTCCTTGTCGCTTTCCTTTACTACGTACTTAATTCTGAAGCCCGCGGAATTACTTTCTTAACATTTAATACGAGGAAAACTTGTACTTCGAGTATTATTTTCATCTAGAACATGAATACATATCACTTCCTTAAAACTTGGATTCAATATTATAGCAAAAGAAAAGAAGAAGAAATCCCTAAAAGAAAATTCAGAATTAAAAAAAATTACTCGTGTACGCCTACGCATGCCATAGATCTATATCTATAAAAGAACAAGCCCTTTAGTAGGAATAAACGGACAGACCAAACCGCTTAGGATAGAGACGTGAAATATGAACCCTAAACTCTTTAAATGGTCTAGGTGAACAATAATAACGGATTTTGAAAAATTCCACTTTTAAAGGGGTAAAATAGACCCCCAAAGTTTGTATGGAAATAAATCAGTCAGGTCGGTGAGACTCGCGCACGCCACAAAATAGAGAAAACTATAAGTGTACCACATGCAGTTGTTTTTATATTATCTCTGTAGACAAAAACTTCTTCGCTTCTTACCTATCAACATTATGTTAATTTTAAGTGTAAATGCTCGCCCGCAAGGCTTCGTTCGCATACTCCACGCAGGCTGCAGTAATTCAAATACCAAATTCTACTTTTTTGTTATTTTAATTTTTAACATTTCAATTACCTGTTATTTCGTACCCGTTAATCCAGGGTATAAACATCCTCCATACCAAATTTCATTCACATCCGTTTAGCCGTTACAGAGTTGAACGGGAACAAGCACACTTACATACTTACACACTTACACACAAGCTTTCACATTTATAATATAAATGAGAAGTGTGACAGTTGACAAAACATTGTAAAATCTGACAAAAGACACGGACCCCGGAGTCCGTGGAGCCGAATTACGAATAATAAAATAAAAAAACTACTATTATTTGAGATTACAGTAAAAGTTTATAAAACTAGTTAGTAGATTCAGCTAAGCTTATTAGCTCGAACGAGCCAACGCGTGCCAAATCTGGATAGCCACGAAGGCGAGCTACAATTTGTCACTTGGCACCGACCACCGTTTTCGAAGCTTACTTTACTTTAGCTATGTCAACTTTAAGCTATTTACTTTGTAACTGAGTTTCTAGTGTATGGACATTTAAATAAAGATGTTGATTGTTAAATAATAAGGTAAAATACCCATAGCATTACTGCTATGGATGTTTCACCTTATTGTGTACTTTATAGTACTTATTGTCTTACAAATATAATCATGTATTTATTATATTATAGTTTGTTGTTTGCCACATTTTTTTATGAGATGCCCGATACGGCGATATAAGCACTATTATTTCCGTAACTCACAAAACCTCCGTGCTATAACATTTCCTAAGTACATCAGTTTTGTTACAATTTCATTTCTGACATGAGACCCCTTGCCAGACCGATTAGACGTTCATCGAATTCATGACAAAAACAACATAAGTACTTATCACACGATTTCAACTGTGCAAGTTAAATAAAAGTGTATAAAAAGAAAGTCCCACAACAACAACAAACAAAACAAGAAAACAGCGTCAAGAAGTCGTGTCCTACGCGTTAATGAAACTACGTTTGAAACAAGAACACTTCACTTAGCGGTGTCCTAGCGTTCATTAAAGGGTGGAGTGCCCCAAGGTGGCGTAATGGGGCCGGTCCTCTTCTTGTTATCTCATACGGCTTTGTTACACGTCTGTACGTCCCACCTGCATCGTTAGAGCACAGTTGGTGATGAATACAGTATGTTCGTGTTCATTTTGGTGAAATGAAAACAATAACAGAATTAATGATTTTATTGGCTGCTAAGAGATTTGTAAGTAAAATGGGTACTGTGAAATCTTGTTATGTCTTTTTGTGGTGTCAGCAGAGCTTATTCTATTATATTATATTGTACTTATTATTATATATTATAAAAGTCTTAGTAATCGCGGTTTATAAATGATGATGTAATAATCCATTGTAAAGGCGTAAAGATAAAGATAAAAAGTAGTCTATGCCACTCTCCAGCCCTTAAACTATATCCATGCAAAATTCAGGTCGATCCACTCCTTGATTGCTACGTGAAACAAACATTTCCACTACCGACGGCATTTGAACCCACAACGATTGCAGTGAACCCACAACGTCCCCGCTGCCTAAGTTTAGAAGAACTTCCAAAATAACAACAAACAATGCAGTAAATCTATCTGAATCCAGAAGTAATATTAAATGACCAAAATTGTCATAAACCCTAATTCAATTCAAAGATACTGAAATAGGCAAAATTTAAACAATTACGCTAACGGCTCATGAAAATACGGACCAAACCAATAGAGAGTACCTGCCGTGTTTACCCTGTGGTATCTAAGGCCACGAATACTCTGTGTGCACAATTAGTTTAACAGTTTCGAATGTAAGTTTGTTTCAGTTTGTGATTCGATTCTGCAACGCCTGTTTGTTACGTTTGCTTGATATTTTGCTCGGTTTGTTTGCTCCATATTTGTTTGTTTGCTGTTAGATATGATGCTCAGGTGCGGTGCTTTGTTGACATTGTTTCTTGTGTTTGTGGCTTAAATGCGAGAGACGACAGTTACATGGGACCGTGTGTTTGGAATGGGAAGTTAATTTTAGAGCAATGCTTGGCCATCAGATAATATTGGCCAATTTTTCGAATATCATTTCACACTCATAGATCCGCTTTTTTTTATTTTGTTTTATTTTGTGTGTTTTGTGTTGTGCCGCGTGCCACACATACGCAGAGTCAATAGACACACAACTGGGTATTTATAAAAAAAAAAACGTAATGACGATTAAATATCAAATTATGTCAATTTGGGTGTAACAAAATTACAAAAACCGTTTGACGAATTTTGTGAATAAGAACCCTAATCCAAACCCAACACAGACGTCACACAAGTGTGAAAGAGCAGTGTGATGGTTAGTCGGCCACGGATTTTTCAATTAATTATTATAATGTCTGTCTGTTCGGAATCGATCCCGAGACCACTGGCGCAGAAAACCAATGCACTACCGACTACTAAGCCCTACTGGTCGTCACGAATAATAATGAAGTAATAACATTCGTGATATAGATGTATTATTGTAGTAACCAGGCCATTAATCAAGTTTAATCATAGTGTATTTTATTGTTATAATTTAGCGCATCTATCCTCATGCGGAGGGTCCGCTTTTATGGCAGACGCGCTACCAACTAATAATAATAATAATAATAAATATCTGGGACATTTTTGCACACATCGTCACCTGACCCCAAACTAAGCAAAGCTTGTAATATGGCTGCCAGAGACTGATATACGTACATAGATATTTTTTAAATACATACTTATATAGATATTAACACCCAGACATAGAACAAACACAAATATTCATCACATAAATGTTTGTCCTAGATGGGAATCGAACCCACGCCCCCAAGCACAGTAGGTAGGTTCACTACCAACTGAGCCACCAGGGCAGTCAACTAAGCCAATAAACATCTAAGCAAGACGGCGCTCCGGTTCGATTCCCGGCCAGATAGATATTTGAATGATGAATTGAAATTCTGGGTTTGTGATAAGTTATGTATGTGTCTTTGTATGTGTTCCACGGCTACCTAGTTTGAGCTTAGTTTGAGGAGCTTTGATGTTATTTATTTTTAGCCGATTTTTTATTTATTTATGACTAGCCTACTAGTCTACTAGCCTAATAGCTCTCTGTGTATGAAAAACGACCACCAAAATTTATTTATTTATTTACAGTGAAAAAAACAATAATTGTTTAATTAATACCCTTTAGTATGCGAAAGATAATTTTAAGCCTTACACTAGTTGTAAACCCTAAAGTATTTTGATTTCACAATTAACTAAAAACTAAAATACGTAGGCTACGTGAGTATGTGTTGAGTTGATGATTTAAAATATTTTCACAATAATTAATGTTGTCTATTTCGAGGCTTTACTTATTTCATTATTAGTTTTGATGTCATCAAAACATGAATTCTAGTTTTACGTTTAATTTCAAATATTACTTATCTAGATAATAATGAAGTAAACACATGTTAATTATACTAAAAAGCGAACGTTACTGAGGATGGGTATAATTATATCTGAAGCTGACTCAAGTAATGCTGACTCACAAAGTAAGCAGAATCTCCTCTACTTGACTACTGTAAGTAGATAGTTTCACCCAGAAGTCCAAATTGGCCATAAATTCGGTTAATATTTCCGTAACGACAAAGGGCCTCCGTTACGCGCCGTTACAGGCATTACGACAGATAAGGCCGCTCAACCAAAATATTAACTCGGTTATAATCCTTCCTTCACGTCTAAGATACTTGCCAGGATTAATACGTAAATTGAATATGAAAATGCTTGTTGCGTTCAAACGTAGACCGATCGTCGTTAAAGTTAACGGCGTTCACTCTTTGTTAATCTGCATGTTGAATTAACTAGCCGTAAAATATAATGTTACACTAGAATATCGTAAATGTGAAAATTAGTTTGTTTGTCCTTTGTTCATAGCTCCGGGCGGCCTAAAACTTTGACTATGGTTAAATAATGAAAATACGAAGGATTAAGAATACCAGACTTAAACAGCAATATACAGATATTTGGTAATATTGACATTACCAAATATCTGTATATTGCTAGGCTATATTGCGAGACGAGCAAGTTGCTCAACTGATGTTAAGCTTCACGCTTTACCATACTAGTTCAGTGCCAACCAGAATTTTCAACTTCAACAGTTCCAAACCATGAGCGGCAATGCATTGCAATTTTCACCCTAGGTATTAGATACTAGGTGTTAAATGTATTTATGTCCAGTAATTGCGCTGGAAACATTGCCCTTCAACCGGAAACACAGTCATGTTTGCACACTACCACTTGTCGATTGACTAAGTGGCAAAGGTGTGGTACTTCCTCAGGCGGACTCTGCAAAAGAGCCTTACCACTACTAAGCGTACGTGAATTGGTATTGTTTTTAATCATGAAAATATACGGATTTTAAATATTTAATGCGGATATAGTACTATTCCTAATATTTTTAGGTGGTTGTTTTTATTGCTTCCATATTCATATTTTACACGACTAGCGCTTTTTGAAAATTAAGAACTCATTAAAATATAGGTAGCATATATATATATATATATATAATGAATGATATGAGTAGGTATTTTAAAAGAATTGATACCTGATTTAAAAAAAAAGCAAAATATAATTCATAAAGTAATTCCCGCACGATATATGACGATGCTGTAATATTTGTGAAGGTCACAATTACTTTGATATGAAATTATTCTGTCTGATTGCTGGATTGGAGAAGCAGACGTTTTGACATTTTAATCTAGAGTAACGGATGGGCTAGCATGTAGACATTATGTATGCCCTACGTTATATAGATCGAGTTGTAGAGATCGAGCCTCAGGCATTTATATATTACTAGCTGTCCCGCACGGCTTCGCTCGCATAGGCTACAGTAAATTAAACAACCTGCTTCACCTCTTTAGGGGTTGATTTAAAAAACCTGAGACATTTCTTTTATAATTTTTTATGCTTAGTACACAAACCAAGTTTCATTGGCTTCGCATGAAAACATATTTTTTTTCATACAATTTGGGGTCAATTTTACCCTTTTAGAGGTGGAATTTTGTAAAATTCGTTCACCTAGACCGTTTGAGAATTATTGCTTCTCTCTAACATAAGTGGTGTGGTCTGTGCGTTGATTCCTAGAAAAGGGCTTGATCTTTTATATATATATATATATATATATATATAGATAACTATCTCATAATCTATCTAAGATTATGAGATAGTTTCGAGAAAGTTTAGTATTAAGCTACAATGCCTAGTCTTTTTAGTATCGACTTCACCTTGACATTACAATTTTGGGACACGGTTGATATTTAATCACACTAATATTATAAAAATCGAATGTTTGAGTGTATGTGTGTAAGTACGTAAGTAGGTAAGTGTGTTTATTCCCGTTCAACTCTGTAACGGCTGAACGGATTTGAATGAGATTTGGTATGAAAGTAGCTTATTCCCTGGATAAACATATAAGCTACTTTTTATCCCGGAAAACTATTCGGTTTCTGTAAATAGCGGGGCGCAGCTAGTTAGCTAGTTGGATTTTTTTCTTAAGAGAAAATTATGAATATATAGAGAGGTATTGATTTACTTCTATTTAGTGAAACTCGGTAATTAAAAAATGGAGCCAATCTTGTCCAGCAGTTAGATCACTAGGTAGAATACGTAGAGCACTGCTGTACCAGGACCTGGGAAGTAGTCAGACAACGTGGTCAGACATGAGGCATTGGGTGAGAAAATAGGATGGGATAAAGCTTATTAGAGATACAATGCGACTCGGCTCGTATCGTATCAAAACATTAGTTGTATTGTTTTCTCTTTACTATTAAAGACGGCCAAGCGTATTAGCAGCATTCTAACAACAACTACACATTGAAAGCAGTGTCGCACTGTAAACACACCAGGCAAATAATACTAACTAGTACTAGGCTTTAGTCAGTCACTTAACAAAACAGTTCTTTCTTAAACACTGTTTTAGACTTTCGTGGTGGTTTACTACATTAAACACTTAAACACAAGTAATAGTAATATTAGTAGTATTAGTAATATCCCGTGAGTACTAATAGTAATGTAGTTCTTTCTTACTCTCCGTCACGAAAATATGAGACGCAAAATAACATACTGTCGTCAATTAGATTGTCTGTGATTGGCTTGCTCTTCAGGCCTATCATAGGTGAAAATTGCAGAAATAAAGTTTGAGCTACCGAATCTTATGTACGATTCGTATTATTGCTTCCTATCGTGCCCGGCGCGGTGAGTTTTATTTTAAAGAGTATTTCCTCGACGATCAACTGATTTCATTATCTGTAGTGTCTGTCCCCATTTCATATGTGAAACCTAATTTATCTTTGATCAAACCTCAATACAAATACAGAATTTTTATTTCACTCAAACAAAGAAAATTAGTAGTCTCATTTATTACCACAGTAAGTTTTTTTGCCAGAATCCCGTAAAGCGAAATACATTTAAAGGTACGCTACGAATAAATCCACTGGCATAATCCATCAGGATCCCATACATTTAACCTCATCCGCTTCCATTCCATCGGTCGCGGCAATGAGCACTATCTCCATTGCGCAACCGACCGGCAAAACCAATAATTATTATAAGTTTAGTATGCTATTTAATCGCGCATTAAAAAAACTATTACTCCAAAATATCCCGACAGAAATAATACGAGTAAGCACAACAAAACAAGAAACTATCGGTAGCACAATATAATGGGATATATAAAATAATGTTTTATAATTAAATTATTCTTTGCTTTCAAATTAATATCCTAGACTACGTTTTTGAAACGGAATATTTCATTGACATCAGTTCTCAGCTAGTTTTAAAGTTTCATATCACCTCACCCGGAAATTTTAAAACTGTTTAAAATTGATTGCAAAAATTGTACTGAACGGAAAGACAAGAAAGCGAGTTGGCAAAAAACGTGTTAAAATCATAACAAGAAAGCTACGGCGGGAATCCTTTTTTGTTTTGCTTCCGGCTTAACCTAATAGCTTTATTATCTACGCGATTCCGACCCAATCTGAAAACATAGAACAATCGCTGGAGACATTTTGATGGGCGTAAAGTAATTCAGATGAGCCATTAAACTTTAGCCTAAAATAAATAATTTCTCTCGGATGATAAAACCTCTATGTTGTCAATAAATTATTATTTTCCTTTCCTTTTAAACCGATGCCATTAGTGCTCGCTGAGTGGAGAGTGCTTTGCCCTCTTGGCTTGAAATTTTCGAGCGAAAATACGGGATTTTGTAGAACATTGTTAACGTGAAAATGTCTAAATTTTTATCTCGCACAAATCGGGAGCTTGCAAATGGCGCTTATCAAATTTCGCTTGGGGTGAATACGTGTTTAATTTGTTTTCAAATTATCGCTCCCAGATAATGTTTAGTAAAATGATACTTGTCAGTCCATAAAAATATCTTGTGTCGGGATGTTTTCTGTGTATAAAAAAAGCGTCAAATGCGGCATTCGTCGTTCCTTTACGAAATTTAACTAAAGCATTCATCTGTAATAAGTATCCGAAGAGTAGGATGCTCTTTGAACTCATCTCCAACAACAGGCTTCGCTCACGCGGAATAATCGTCAGCAATTTTGTCTATTACATTACCGGTGTTCGACAAAAGAAAATCTAAAGTGGCCCTAATGAGTGCTACACAAAGGCGATCGAGTGGTGAAGTGAAAAGGTCGCTGGGCCGTTACGCTCTGTAGTGCTTCTTATAAAACGTCGATTGCCTTTCGCCCGGGCTATTGTACTAAACCCTAAAACGGCAGGGTAGCCCGGGGTAGTCCGGGGTACGGACAGTAGTGCGTGGAACCATTATCGCCGCCTCTTTTTTTCCCGGCCCCTTTCCAAGATAGATCCGAACTGGTAATAATTGAAGCTTAAACCTTTTCATGTAAATGTCATTTTGGATTTTAATGTGGTTTGCCCTTTCTTCGAAATCGTTTTGCGCGTCATGTGGTCGTATCTATTAAAAATGGTTTTATAGGTGTTGGGCTCCTTTGAAGTTGATTTAAGTCTGACTTATGTGGGATGCAATTAAAAAATTCAACCCATTTCCAGACGTTTCTATAATTTTTATCCGTTGTAAATGAAATACAATAATCTATTCTTTAGCGGATTCTCGACGAAATTCCCCTCGAAGGAATAATAAAGACATCGCCTCAAGGAAAAATTGAAAAGAACAGCAAGATATCCAATGAAGAAAAATATCTGGCTCAACAATAGCACTGATTCAAGAGTCACCACAAGCCCGCCGGCCGAGGTCCCGACAATCAAATGGAAATGAATAGACATCAAGCCATCTTTATCTAAAAAAAGATCAACAAAACGAATTTCGAAATCTCGTCTCCGTATCTCGTCCGTCTGTAAATGAACTAAGATCTGTGTCGGGATTAAAGAAATCCGAGGACATTTCCAAAGCCATTTTAGACGATGTCAAAACGCTGGCGGATTTCTATGCAGTCTCGCGTACATATTTTTCTTATATTTCCGCTTATGGCTTTTACGGGGTAGTTTTACAGATGCGGTATTATTTGCAAGGTCGCGAATGTTATTTTACTTTAAATTTTATATTCTAGATTAATCGGGAAAAAATAAAATGCTTCAAACATTATTACAGATTATAACAAGGTTTTGTGTAAATGAAGCTAGGTAAAACGATTACGTAAATCGGCAAATGTGGCACGAGGTTTGTGGCATTTCCGAAAAACTACGATATAAGGTTCTTCAAGATGTGTTCAACTACTATATTAAAAGTTCAGTAACGTATCGGTCGGTAACGAATCACTTACATCGGACGCGCAACACGCCGTCCGCTTATTTGCCACATAGGTACATAATTATTGCATTAATTATCACAAAATGAATTTAGTTTTTTCTGCTTTTACAAATTCTCTCGGAAAATTCTTAAATATATTTTTCTACCACCAGAGAATCATAACAAATAGGAGGAAAATAATAATTATTTTGTGTTCCGTTTTTCCCATGTTTACGGTAGCATGTGGGAGTAATGGCTGCACCTCGTTATCCTGAGGGATGAAGGTAAAATTAATATACGACTTAATAACGGTTGCATTACTCTGCGGTCGGCAAGTCGGGACGAAATGGCACGGCTGGGGTAAAATAGGCGGGATGAAGTGAGTGGATGAAAAGGAAAGTCGAGAGAAATGCGAGGATGTGTCGGGAATGTTTGCACGAATATCGTGAGAGTTATAATGTGGTAACAACGGTTGTGCTGATGTTTAACTTGGGTAGTGATTTAGAGTTAAATCAAAGTTAATTTTTGAGTATGTGCATTTACCTAATGCGGTACGTATGTAATTTAATAATTTATTTTAATAGAAGTTAATTGCTAACAGTTACTTTATCTGTTGGTAAAACACACAATAACTATGAAAATATATGTATGTTCCACGGTTTATCCGAGTTTTGGTGTTTTTTTTAGAGTAAGTAGATACGAGAATATTATAATGCGCACCATTTTCTTGGTAAGGTTCGAAAAATCATTATGCCATAAATTCTCGTAAAAGTAGAGAAAGAGAAGAGAATATGATTAGGTAAATTATTGATTCCCTTTCACTTACTTCATACCGTAATCTATCTATGCAAATATTAACTGATTAACGTTAAAGCCACTTTAACAACGTTGAAAAAAGAGAGCCGCTCGAGATTGGAGATTCACTTAACTCTCGTAAATTGTTGAAAAATTCCTTCCAGTTAGTATTTCTATTTGACCTGAGCTTCGCTTCGTTTGTTACGTAGCTCCATTTTCTTTTATAATGTACTAACTTGTCCGCACGGCTTTGCTCGCAAATGCTACAGTAAATTAAACACCATATTTCTCCTGTTTAGGGGATGATTTTCGAAAAATCCTGAGACACATCTTTCTTTATTCTTATGCTCATTACACAAAGAGAGTTTGACATACATGAAAAAATATTTTATTTCCATACACACTTTAGGGGGCCATTTTACTCCTTTAAAGATGGAATTTCGCAAAATCCGTTCGCCTAGACTATTTTGAGGAAAATTGCTATGAGGTACATTTCAGGTCTCTATCATAAGCGGCTTGGGTCCGTACCGTGAGGTGCTTAATTCGATGTATGTTAGGTTCAGCAGATGACGATGCACGACCACAAACCGTATCACCGTACGATAAGGTGTATTGTCGCGCAGCATTGTCGGCTGAGCCTAACCTAAAAAACCGTCGCAATAAGCAACTCACGGTACGGGTCTTGGTATGTGCATTGGTTTCTAGAAATAGGCTTGTTCTTTTAAAAATATATATAATTTTGTACAGTTTTATAAGACGAGATTATATCATAAAGCCAGTCCTGATGTATGACAACGAAACGTGGGCCATTACCCAAAAGAACGTGTATACCATTCAAGTAGCCGAGATGAAAGGCTGAGGTGTTTACCAGCCTCAATGAATCCGCAAGGAGTACGTGCAAGGAAGCCTGGGCGTACGCAAATCGCCGACAAAGATGCAGGAATAGACTGCGATGACACAGTCACGTGCAGAGGAGGCCTCCTGACTGCATAGGGAACTTAGCACTACAACGTCCCCGGTGGAAGATCTACAGGCAGACCCAAGACAAGATGGAAGGACCTAGTGGTAAGCGCTTCCCACTCTTAGCCCTTCACTAGGATTCCGTGTGTCGGTGATGCAATGGACCACACACAAAGATACGGACAAATACGAGTTACACTCGGACCCAGAGCAGATATTTAAATTCATCATTGTGACACTTCTGTCCGGCCGGTGTACGGCATTCATACAAAAATCAGTTACATCAACCGTATTTTTTTTTTCTATTAAAAAATATACCAATTCATGCATCCTAACTATCCTAGTCCTAACTAATATTATAGATTCGAAGATAACTATGTCTCTCTATTTATTTAGCTGACTATCTATCTTTCTGTCTCTGTCTGGGTGTTTGTCGCGTTACCATGGCTAAACGGCTGAACGGATCGGAGACGGATATTTTACTACTTTTTTTGTAGATCCACGCGAACGAAGTCACGGGTAACAGCTAGTACTCCTGCAAAACAGTTCAAAGGCGTTTTTTCTTTTGCACCTTCAAAATATTCCGCAAAAGAGATTTTCGGTTTTCCGTAATCTGATGACAAAAACTAGCCTCCAGTAATTAAAACACACGACAAGATATCATCCCTTTGTGTCAGTTGTTCTCTTTGTGACTTTGACAGCCTTGACAGTCGGGTTTTGTTTGCTATTTCGTTACAAAATGCTGGTAGTCATTGCGGAAAAATAACAATTGTAGCTAACGAGTGAACTTTATGATTTTCTAGCAGCGCCCCGCGGTTTCTCCCGCTGTCGTAAAGGACCTGTTAATTTTGCCGGGAAAAAAGCCTAGTATCTAGTAACCTATAATATGTTAATCCAGGGTAAAAGCAACCTCCATACCAAATTTCATTCAAATCTGTTCAGCAATTACAGAGTTGAACGGGAACAAACATACTTATACACTTACGCACAAACTTTCACATTTATAATATAAATTAAAGTGGCGAGTACTAAATTATGCAAATGCTCTCTATGACGCTATCACATGTTGGGGATCTAACAAAGGCATCCAAAAAATATATAAGACTAGTTGTTAACCACGACCTAGTTCGAGTGGACCAATAAAAAAAAAGTAGCCTATGTCCGTCTCCTACCCTTAGACTATATCTGTGCAAAAATTCAGCTTGATCCGTTCAGCCGCTTAGCCGTGAGAACGCGACAAACACACAGACAGAGAGACAGAGAGACTGATAGACAGAGAGAGTTTACATTTGCATTTAAAATATTAGTTAAGATAGTGCATTTGTAAGAGAAAGTAATATTTTAGGCGAAATTATAATGTTATGTTTTTAGTTGTGTTACTATGAAAACTGACGTGTTACTTTTTAGTTGTTAGTGCATACTAATAAAAAGATAAAAAATTGAGCCATGAAAAGGTAATAAAAAGACAGTTTGACAGACAAACAGACAAAGAGTGTTAGTCTATGATTAGTATTAATAGTCAAAAGAGCATGCCGCACTCTGCTGCATGCCACCAATATGCTGGACGTGCTGCCACACAGAAGAGTTTTTTTTTTACTTTCTCTCTTCCGTGTGCTGCCATATTTCTTAGAAAAAAACACAGTTAATAATAGAAATATCACCCTCGGGCGTATGATGTTTTCTACCGTCTGCAAATCGCCTCGAATCCGAGTCCCTGATTACGATTGGCGATCTTCTGAAACAATATAGTCAGCCGAAATATATTCGTCACTATCCCTTACTAAGGAAACTGGCCCAATATATCCAACTGCCGCAATATATGTGCCCATCAACTAGAAGCTGTGTGAACCTGAAACACTGAACATACTTCGCTTGCTTTTCTCAATATCAATGAAGGAATATCGGAAATGAAATTGTTTTTTTTTCTTTTGTTGTAGGCAGGATTTGCTTAGGTATCCCTGACCTATTGAAATGTAATACCTAATTTAAAACCCTGGTTTGTATGTTTTGTGCAATTATGCCGAAAAGTGTGTTTCTTTCTTTCTTGCATATAACATTTCTCACAACCTTAGAATTCCTATAACAACCTGTTACGGATCATAATTATTACCTATTGATTTATTTCACACATAAGAGAACTATATGACACATAACTGTTTTTTCTCGTGCCCATAATCTGCTCATACTTGTGTCGATGCTTGGGCAAAAGCTATAATATATCATAACTATTCTGATTTTTTAATTATTTTAAATTCCAATTCACTGCGATTTCAATTCAATCAAATTTGCCTCAACTAGGTTGGAATATGTTAAAAGTCAGATTCAGATAGAGATGGTTTATTGCTTCCATTAAGTACAAGTTGGTAAAAAAATAACATTTTAGAACAAAGTTACATAATGGACCCGTCGGGCGCAGCGACACTAGAAGAGTGGAGGATAGCTAAAATAAAATGTTTTTAATAATTAGATTATAAAAGTAAGTTTCCAAATGTTACATTTTAATTTGTCAGTAAGCTCAAATTCAAATTCAAATTATTTATTGACATAAAAACGATTACACATTTACATTTATGTCACATTATTATAATTATCTTAATTCCTACTTTAAAATTTAAAACACAAACATTCAGATTCAATTCATAATAAAAAATAAAAATAAAATTTACAATTACAATTATTTATACAAATCAGTGTAAAACATCGTCCAAGTCAATTATTATTGTGCTGTCATGCTCTTTGCACCTGTCCCATTGATCCATGGATTTGATGTTTCGTCCAAGCATTGATCGGTCAGATTTTCACAGTATGTCAAAAAGTGTACTAAAATTGTTTTCCAATTGTCAAATAAGAAAAAAATAAGTTAATAATAAGTTAGTTGTAATAAATAAATTGGGGTATTATTAATATTTTTCTTTTAAAAATGCATCAATTGAGTAGTAAGCTTTACTGATAAGAATATCGAGGGCATCATTCCATAGGGGCGTATCGGTATTTGACATATTCTCAGGAGAGACAAAAAACTTTTTTTCTGTTTACTGAGAAACCGTAGAATACTAAAATTTTCAGCGTAATTATTGAACGTTATGCCGCACATCAGAGTATCATCTAAAAGTACGTACTTTGCCTCTTTCTAGTATATTTCGCTCATACGCCTCTTTGGCTTGAAAGATTTTTCATACATTTGAGCTCCGTTTTACCATACGATTTGAGGCGTATAGAAAAAAAGATTCTTCCACCGTTCATTATGTCAAATTGCCATAATATAAACGCTATGAGTATGATTACTAGTAAGATAGTTTTTATGCAACTAGCCTAGATCTCAACATATTTAGTTAATACGCCCGTTTGGTTCGATAAGATTGTGGAAAAATCTCTATATTTCTATAAAGGCGTATAATTTGTATCCCTAACGCAAGGCAGTTAAGATAATATTAAGATACTACTTAAGTAATTGATACTAATTTTAATAACATTGTAATGTTTTTACGTCACCTGCTCGAAAAATGCCAATTATATATTACGCAAACCTTATCTAAAGTATATGTCATTATAAGTACTACATCCCTCGGGATTCAATATATCGCCCGTGACATAAGACACTGCTTTATCCCTTTGGTGCATATACTAACTACTAACTGAGACTTCGCGACCCCTATATCTTCACAACCTCTGGACCGATTCAGCTCATATTCGAACTTAAAAATTGTATTGAAATGAACTACTTGCCTACAAAATTTCATGAAGACCGAATCAACTGTTCGCAAGTTATCATCGGACAAATATACAAACATACAAATGCCGATTTGTCCTAGTAAACTCTGAGACCTTCGCTTCGCTCGGTCAATAATCACAAAAACAAAACAGACTAAAACTAAAGTCATCATAAGTAATAAAAATAATTCCAAAATTGCTGTATAATATAATTAAATGTCATTGACCTAATGACGAAACTATGAAACTTTAACTCCTTCTAGGTCTTCTTCTAGCATACGTTGTTCGACTAGCTGCAAGACTCAAATCACTACCATCCATAGATTGCTGTGGCTCCGGATTTTGAGTTGCTGAATTGTTGGGAATATTTTTATAAAATATTATTTATAACAGAGGGCTGTAGAGAACAGCTTCCAAATCGAAATTAATGCACATAACTTCATTATTACCGTTAGCAATATTCGTATCATTTCTCTTCGCCTCTCTAGCTTCATATTTTCTTCTTATATGAAGATCATACACTTCTTGCCTTGCTATTTGTTCTTCAACTGGAAGGCTTTGAAACCTATAGCACCAGCATTGATCCTTTCGAGGCTTGTGAAATTAGACACATTTTTGTTATCAATAATTCTTTGTATGTTGTTTTACAAATAGCAGTTTGGCTCACAGTGACTTTTGTATAATTCGTAAAAAAAAAACTCGGTTTAAATTTGTTTCAAGGTATAGCTTTTTCGTATCTTTGCGACACCAGTGTGACAGCACAGCTGGAAATAGCTCTATAATATATGTTGAATCGCAAATGCAGTCTTATCAGGATCTTTGTTAGGAAGGAATAGGAGGAATATGTCGTCCTCTTTTATCTGGAGATTGAATTTCACATATACCTCGTTCAGTTTTATATAATGCTGTACGGATCATCTTTTCACTTACGTTTAAGGTATTTATAAAAAAAAATGCAAACGGTAATCCTGGTGTTGTTGTGCATTAGCGTATATATTTGAGTATATTTTCTTCGTGAATTTTGGACTCTTGAAGAGTCTGATTTTATTCGAGTTACGTTCTTTGCTATGAAGTCTCTGCTTGCTTATTCAATTCGCCAAGGTTCCAAAAAGCTGTGAATATTTTTATTTTTCCGTCATCGTCAATAGCATTGCCAAAACGCAAGTTACAACAAACCTTTACAATTGATTTAACGCTTTTTTTTTAGCTTTACCTTTATATGTGATGTAATTCTGACCTGTATTTCTAAGTTTCTTTATTATATTTGTCTTCCATGTTTCAAGTTGCTTCCTTTTACGTCGTCTTCTAGGTTGTTCTGTTTTGATTTTCTGCGATCTTCTACTTCTCTGTCTTCCACAATTTCTATTTCTTGTCTTGTTTAATCTACTAATTGCTCTTCTTCATCCGCTTCAGTAACTATTTGGTAAACTACTACTGGTCAATTTTCATTTAACACAGATGGTGAATTAGGTTCGTCATGAGATATTATTGTTTGGTTAGGTGTATTTGAAGGTATTCCACTATCCTGAGGTAAAACATGATTTGGATCTGCAACTGAGTCATCGCTATCGAAATCTTTTCCAGTTTCCACAGATTTATTATGGTGTGTTCTTCAGTTTCTATTTCTAGAAATCTATTTTCTCAATTCTGTACGCCTATTTGGCGCAACTATAAATCTCATTAGTTGCACATACGCCTAACATACGCCTTTATGTCACGACAGATTTTTTTCTTTAAAGGTATACGCCTATTACGTTTACATCAATAATTCAAAAATTAGGATACCTAAAAATATGTGCGTTAAACCAGTATATGGATCCGCAAAATTAAGTTTCAATAACGGAATAAAAAAAAAACGCATTTTTGTTCATACGCCTCTATGGAATGATGCCCTCGATATGTTTCAGGTGTATTACATATTTTGTGTCGTTTTTTAACTTTTTAAGAATCGAGTAAGCTTTTTGTGACATTTTTTGATATTAAGAAATAGAGATTATAACAAGAAACCTTGTCTCTAATGACTGTGTAAGAACATTAGACACAAATGTGGTGCTACCATAAACTTGCGGTAGAAAAAGGAACTAAAAAGAACATGTCCCTCGATTACTACTTCAGAATTATAAGGCATTAGATATTGACTTACCACCATGCTGTGGCTTCCTTACAATATTTCCTTTCACCAACTCTTCGAGCTCATTATTTGCATCTTTACGGCGTTGAGGTTGAGCGGACTGACGTATGTACTATATACTACATACGAAGCGTTAGTTTTAGCTATAATCACCATCTCTGGCTATAATACATGGAATAAATAATGGTCAAAATTGTAACAAACTTTGAGAAAATTAAATTAATGCGACCATTCCAAAGAAAAGCTTTTACAGACATAAGGTTAATTTGACTACAATTTAACGACTTCAAACTAAAATGACACCTGCCTTAAAAGCTAGACTCGTCTGCTAATTATAAATTTTCCATCTCATTATCTGTCTTACTTTCTTTAACTAGGATTCCTAGTAGCAAGTATAAAATCTTACAGAGAAAGAGGAACTTCACTGAACTCACACTACTTATTTCACTACACTATTAGTACGTGATATGTGGGACAGTTTTTTTAAATTAGACGACGCGTAAGGAACAGCTGCACCACCGTATATCGATACCTTTGCAACAGTTTACTGAGGTCTTTTGGGATACGAGGCCACGAATCCGTGCTGGCTAATCTTATATGGCAATCAAGCAATAACTACTATTTTGCAGAGGTCACTCTGTAAGATGTACTTCTCTGTGTTCTAGGTGTCCCGGTTTCTGAAACATCCTGGTCTCGAGAGTCCCGGACAACCCCGGGGGGTTGTGATAAATAGTGTTTCCAGGTAGTAAATCACACCCTTATATGAAAGAAGCCGAATTAAGGTGCGAGCTTTATAGTCGGGCTTCTAACGTCACATTAAGATGAAAAAGAGTAATGCAGCTTAGTGTGTAGTGTTTTAATCACAGAAGTGAAAATCATTTTCTTTTTTGTTGTTTTAATGATTTTTCTTATTCGTATATTTTAAAATAAATACATTAATGTTCGTTTCTACTCTGGTCTATAATGGCTTCACGGATTTTAATGGAATTGAGAGTGGATAAACTATTAGTAGATATATGCTACGCTTATAATATTTTATTAAAAATTTAATTCTGTTTATCTCGGAATATCGTAATTTTATTTTAGTTCTTGTAAGACGTGAAGTGTAACCGCCAAAATTTTTATCGAAAAATTTAAGTAATTTGATGTAGAATTCAGGGAAATATGAATATAAATAATGATAAAAACCCATTACAAAAAAATAAAATACTTGTGTGTATTTATTTCAGCGAAGTTGGATCACTTGTTGTTTTCTAATTTACTGTTTCTCAGAAAGCTCCAGTTAAAAAATACATAACTCAATTACGTCAACGAGCGTTGCGTTGTGATAGGACACCACGGAGACCTTTTTAGGTGTGAGAAGCCATGTCCCGTAACTTCTTTTTACATTTATTTTTAGTTTTTCGGATGCAGAAGGTACGTTGCCACGGCCAGCAACGTACTCTACGTCACGACTCATGAAACAAATGTCTGCATCAGCCTTTTAACATCCCACTGCTGGTATATTGGCCTACCCTCGAAGGGTAACTAGGCCATATCTACCTCGCTGACCCAGTGCGGGTTGGCGGATTAACATACGTCATCGAATTTCTTCTCCGGACAATATAGCAAGTTCCTTCACGATGTTTTCCTTCACCGAAAAGCCGGTGGTACATCTGTACGTAAGTTTCAAAGAACTCATTGGTACGGGCCCGCCTGGGTGCGAACCCGCGACCCTACGAATGTGAGGCGAGCGTGCTCCCACAGAGCTACCACGACGTGACATGAGACATGAGATGTTGCACAAATGATAATATTTCTCCAATCGGTACGTAAATGTGTCCTAAGCAATTCCACACTTTAATTATACTTCTGTAAAAGCACTCAAAACAGATTACAGAACATACATGGTACAGAACATACAGGGATTTAGATTGATCCTGGGATTCAAACTATGAGCAGACACCGTGATAATTCAGTAATGCGTCAAAGCACTAAGGACTTACTTGTTATGGTACTCCCTTCCCCTTAATGGGAAGGCCTTTCGTTCAGCAATGGGCGTCTTGAGGCTGACGATGATGTTGAATTAACCTTGTAATTATTATTTAATTACTTAATAATAAAACAAGTTTTGCATAAAAGTAACTAGTATGAAATAAATGATATTTTGGACAAAAATATATTTTACGAATCTACAAAAAAAAAAACATGGGTTCTAATCTACACAAGAAATAAAATTGAAAATCGACATGGAACCTTAATCATTATTAATTATACATCATCTATGTAAGCACGAAACTGTCTCGTCTTTTCGAATCCTTAAGTATTCCGACTGACACGGTACTGCGAAAATCTATGTCTGGAATCAAATATTCAACTCGAATGACCTGAAATTAAAAATATCTGTTGCCGTACTGGTTACTGCTCGTACTAGCTTACAAAAACGAGTACAAGACATTGAAACTCTAAAACTCCCACAAATTAATGCCCAAAAAACATACACCGATCCTCGCTGGTTCGTTGTTCATTTCAAATTCTTTGTAGTCGAGTCTGTGGGTCTATTTGCAAGTTCGAATTTTTGTTGATCAGATCGTCATTTTATAGTGGGAGTCTTTTCATTCTTCTGTGTCTTTACAGCGTCTTTGTGCTGAGCATTTCATTTCATTTGTTTGTCATTTTAGTTTTGGAACATAATAATTTATATATTTGCTTAGATTATCATGGTTGTCTTTTTCTAAAATTATTTTTATATCTCTGACTTTGTTGATTTTATAAAATAAATAAAAGTATACTACCAATACAATACATTCATCAAAACGAAAAAAAAATGTAGTATAATAACAAAACAAAATACCACTTACTACTACATACCCAACTGTATGTTAATTACACTGAAATTATGTTATCTACCAATTAAGCTGAACTTTATGTATTTTTTGCCCTCTTGTGTCTGGTTGTAAAGAATTTCTTATTCTTATTGGCGAGCGATTTATTATTACCAAGTTTGTTCCCGCTCAAATCCGTAATATCTGAATGGATTTTGATGAAGTTTTATGTGGAATTTTCTACACTACTATTATTATTGACTAACATAGCGGGCTTACCCCTGAAAAGTATGCGGTTCCAGTACGATAGCGTGTGAATTGAGAAGAATAACGATACTTCACATATCAAAATCAGTCGTTTAGGCTACGCGGTCTCATACCCACGCAAAACAAACCCTCCTTTCTTGGACGTTCGGGTAAAAACAAATTCATGTGAAAAAGTCAGTAAAAGAAAAATCGTCGAGGTCCTGCGCCACTAATTCTGCCGTCGGAGCGAGGCGCGGGCGCGCACTACATGACCACTCTTAATTTTACAGCTTAATTTTCTCAAATAAAATTCTAAGCTACTAAAGCTAAAATATTACTTCGCGTACCCCGCACTTACACAATGCAGGTGCATTATATTTCAGCGGAACACATCGCGCGATTTGCACTGCATTGTAGTCTGTACCGGGTACTAGACAGCATTGTACCCCGGAATCAGGTAAATAGTTGTAAAACTGAGTACAGAGTGTGCATTCTTTGCATTGTCCGCTTCCACCTTTTATTTTGTACATTTGCTAGTTTATTGTTGTTACTTCTCTACTGACTTACAAGTCAATTTATATACCACTCGAAGTTCTATGAGATGGTCTTAAAATAATTAAAGATCCCTGGCTTATTTGGTAGTAGGTTTGCCTTACGACCCAGGGGTCTGGAGTCCACGGTTCGATTCCCGGTTGAGAAGATATTTGAATGATGAATTTAAATATCTACTCTGGGTTTGGTAGTTAGCTGTCCTTGTCTTTGTGTGTGTTCTTGCACAGGAAAAATCCTAGTGGAGAGTTAGCAGTATGAAGCGTTACTTAGGTACTTAATTAACAAGAGTTTTAAAAAAAAAGTCATATACGATGATTTTAGTATTCATCGAAGTTAATTTTAATATAATTTAATTCATTATTTATATGTGAAATAAAAAATATTTGAATTTGAATTAAGGCCGTTCTTGAATCTAGTTGGTAACCCTAGTGTCAGAGATTTTAGACCGTTTAGGGTTTAGACAAGGTCGTACTGCTCTAAGACCAGACAAACCTGCCAACCTGAAAAAATATGAAACAATATTGAAAAATTGCGAGTGATATATCGCTGAGTGCAAGTACGATTATAAGTATCTGACCTTGATTAGTCACAATATACAGTCATAACATTATCATAAACATTTTTATTTATTAAAATTACATTTTATGTAAATTTTTGCAGTGTTTAAAATTGATCCATAAGTGTAATTTGTGTTTTGCCTACACAATTAACAAATAATAAAATTTGTCTGTAGGCTGACTATCTTTCAGACGATAAATGAAAATATTTTGGTAAAATGTTGGGCCTATTTTTTCAGGGCTTCGTTTCAACAGCGATCTCGGTAAAGGTCACTGAACAATTTACATGACTAATTTCAGTTCATCAGAAGAAGAAATTACGTTTTTTGAGTGCTCTCATTAATATTGCGAAAACAAAAAAAAACGGTTGGCGAGAAATAAAAGGACTATCTGGGAGTGATCTTCATGTAGGAAAAAGTATTGGTACTAAAGATTTATAGACTAGCTGCGTCCGGGGTTTTGTCCGTGAGCTAAGGAACCACGTGTTTTTCCCGAATAAATTTTATAGTAGTCTATGAGTTAAACCAGAATAAAAACTACTAGCCGCTAACCCCGACTTTGTTCGCGTGGACATAAAAAAAGTATCCTATGTCTATCTCCGACTCATAAGCTATATCTATGCAAAAATGCAGCTTGATCCGTTCAGCCGTTTGGCAGTGATAACGCGACAAACACCCAGACAAAGAAACACAGAGACAGGTAGACAGAGAGAGAGAGAGTTACATTCGAATTTATAATATTAGTTAGAATAAGGACTAGGATGTTTTACTATGAAAACTGACGTGGTTTTGATACATTTTGTTTTAATAAAACGGGAATACTCACGTTAAATTGAGTCGGTTATTCCGACTATAGTTTCGATCACATTCGGTGACCTTTATCAAGGAATGCTCAGCGAGACACGCGCACGACCTCGTCTTGCCTTGACTGACTAGGATGTTCACACCATACCTAAATTTATATAGTCGTTTGGGAGTTGAGTGCAACGATTATACTAACAACTTTCTAGAATATAGATGGCGTTAGTCCGTTGTAGTCACGGGATATTTATAACGATTTTGTTTATTTTTGAGTTCCTGTCATTTTGAGTACTAATTTTAAATTACTGTTAACAACCGCAAACGTCTGAAATACCGTTGACAGAGACTAAACGTTCTAATGTGAGTTCTGAATCGCACAAACAAAATGTTCGCCTCATGTGAATAGATGCTTACATACCTCAAAGCTTTAATTGGCCTTGTTACGACAGTGATAATAGTGTAGAGTGCCTAATTAGTGTGATAGAATAGAATTGTTAAATTGACCATGACCACGAAATCTTACACAATTTATAAATATTGATCCAAAATAAAACTGCTGCTTGTCATAACGTATGCTAAAAAAACATACACTTCCCGAAGCTATTAAAGTAGTCCGTTTCGTGTTTTATTTTTATCACAAAACCGAAAGATGCTCGGGTATTCGGGCCGACTCGTATGTTGGATTCGGGAATCGCGAACATTGTCTGTGGACTTTATGACGCAGTTTTACATTTATGACTCATTTTTATTCGTCATATGACAGAATTGCGCGTTTATGTATTGGCAGTCAGCTCGCGGGGACAATCATTTTACTTTTATTGGTCTTATATCATTTTCGTTTGTTAATTTTTCGCGCAGTTGATTGAGATGGTCTTGTTTAGTTTGGTGAAGTAAGTTTGGTTAAGTTTTCGAATTTAGATAATTGCCCTATTTCTACTGCAACGCTATCTAAAGGCATAGATAAATTATACCTACTAGAAATAAGAGTAACATTTACTGCTTCTTTTTTATGTTCTCAGCGATAAGGCCGCCAGTTGTTACACTAGTTTTAAGTTTTTTTTTTTTTATCCTGTGCAGAATCTAGTGTAAACAATAAAAAGTTTATCTATCTTCTTTTTAAATAGTTTAGAACGAGAAATATTAGAAATAAGTAGCATTTTTGTTTACCTTAGCTAAAAATACTAAGCTTGTTCGTAGTTTTTTTCTTTTTTTTTCTATGGTCCATTATGTACTTGTAACATTTTACTATGAAAACTGACGTGGTTTTGATACATTTTGTTTTAATAAGGCAAGGCAAGATGAGGTCGCGCGCGTATCTTGCTTAGCATTGTCAGCATCACCGAATGTGATCGAAACTATAGTCGGAATAACCGACTCAATTTAACGTGAGTATTCTCGTTTTATTAAAACAAAATGTACTTGTAACATGTTTATATTAAACTAGAATAATTTATTGTATTTTATTTACATAACAAGATCTCATATGTCTTTGCAAACCGGTATGTAAATAATTCATGTTGGATACATTGGACAACACTGATATACATTTTGGTGGTTAAAATGACAAATAAATTAATTTCAGCTTTAATTTTAGTGAATAAGTATGTAAATTATTGTATTTTTGTGAATTAAACTTTATTATACGTATTAAATCACACTAATATTATACATGCGAAAGTTTGTGTGTAAGAATGTGTATGTAAGTAGATAAATATGTAAGTGTGTTTGTTCCCGTTCAACTCTGTAACGGCCGAACGGATTTCGATGAACTTTGGTATGAAGGTAGCTTATTGCCTGGGTTAACATAGGCTACATAGCGAGCGAAATTGGGATAGCGGGGCGCAGCTAGTGACATTATATTTAGAGGAATTATTGTGTGACGGATCGGTGCAAAAATGGTACTATCCAAAGTTTGCATTTTAATGCTATTTTTACTCCTACAAATCCAAAATAAGGATAATTAATTATACTAATCATAATTTTAGCTTATGACCACAATGTATGCTGGCCTGTATTTCGGACAGAAAGTAAGCCTCGCTATCGAGCAGGGCAACGCAGCTAGCATGTCGGGCACGTTGCCTGAAATTAGAGTTTTCTTAAACTATATATATCAAGGCCTAGATGGTTTAAACGATCTGTATTTTTCTTTTGTAACTATATAAGTCTCGTCTCGTAACAAATAAATTTAGGTACATCCTGAAAAAAATGTAATTACTTTGTAACAAAAATATAGGAACATCTTTATTTTCTCGACCTCGGAGGTAAAATAAATTAGATCTTTACAAAGTAATTTTTTTATGGGTACCAAAATTTAAGACCACCAAAATAGTCGAGGTTAAATAGGTATTGGAGTAGTTATATGTATGATATCTTATTGAATAGCTTGTAATGCTGGTTTTGAAAACGATTCAAACAATATTTTTTTCGTATTCTATCTTTTAACTTATTGTCACATGATTTGAAAACAGCTTGAGGCAATCAATATTAAATCACATTTCTATATTTTTTTCCAACTTCCGATTAAACAACACACAAATCAACATTTGGACCAAAAATTATTAACAGCAATCCTGGAAAAATGTTTCATGGAGATATCGCTCAAAGCGTTTCTTCGACTGGAAAAAACTCGACAAATTGCAAAACCGATGAAGAACAAACTCAAACAAAGGAAGACAAAGCGAATGAATTAAAATGAACAAAACAAAAACAAGGGCTCGAAGTCTCGCTTGTTAAATTGTCACACCCAGTAATCACGAGTTTCAGTCCAAATGATTGCCTGCCTATGTCTGATAAAGATCTGACAGCAGCAGTAGCTGATACATCACAAATTTATTTTTGTAGAATTTTCCAACTTAGGTATAGGTATCTCCGTCTTACAAACCGTGATTAGAAATGGTAAAGGCTTATAAAATGGTAGATGGTGCTTGGTTCTCAACGTTGTTTTGGGAAACCTGTCACTCTTGACAGACAATACTGAAAGGTATATTGCTATAATATAGGATATCCTACGACGTTACGTTATTTTTTCACCTTTTCTTGGGGTCCGACTCTGAATCTTTCACCGAGGGTGAAAAGCCTGGCAGTAATAATAGATAATAAATAATAACAAGAGAATAATAATAATAATATAAGAAATACAAGCCATTCAGCGCGGAAACGCTGCGAGTATTTTAGCTACTTTTGGTCAGGGTCCGGTTCGCGTGGGACTTTTAGAGTAGGTTAAGATATTTAATTTAAAGTTTGACGAATTATTTTTCTAATAGTAATTGTATTAATTTTAATATTAATTAACTTTATTAAAAAAACATAGAATATCTAATAATAATTAAAAACTTAATTTACTTAATGTAAACTGAATATTAGGTAAAATTATTTAAATTAAGCGGTTTCACGGACGTTCTATAAAACTTTAATAGTAAAAAAAAAAAAAAAAACAATAAATAAATGGAATAATAATATGATCTTGACGCAAACTTGTGGTTAATAAGTGGCAGTACCACAAGTTTGCGTGCTTGACGTTCTCAGCAAATAAGCCTTGCTTCATTGTAAGCACGTACCATTAGCACAAAAACCTTTGATTTAGTTCTTAAAATACTTTTAGATACTGCCAGACGCACTTTTCAAATATCTTACTAATATATTGTTGGCTTGCTGCTTTTGTTAATGAGACACTTATCATCATCATCTCCATAATGTCCGCTGCTGAACATTGGCCTCTCCCTTAAGTAGAGGGGGCTGCTATAATCCCAGGTTTGGGAATCGCAGAAAGCTCACTGTACATATACTAATAGGTCGCCGGTGGTTCTCGTCACAGTGGTAGCCTACCTGGGTCCCAGGTGATGAATAACTGCGATGTTGTTATCATCGGCAATTTCGGCCACAGCACTACCGACGTCGTGCTCTCATAAGACTCTCATTATTTTTAGATTTGATTTAATCATGAAAAAAAACATGTACTTAGCTAGGCATATAGCAGTACTCTGTGTTATGTTATGTTTCTTGGCTGTGATTTCCTCTCTTAATATTATATCGCCTGTATGATAAATGATAACGCTTTGGCGAACACTCGTGAGTGATTATTGTTCCGTCGTATGCAGGAAGTGACTCATCATTCAACATGTCATTGCGACTGTGGAAGTTACATCAAGATAACATAAAAACCCTTTTCTGTTGATTTTATCTTAAACTAACTGCGTCTTTCTATGTATTCGCCATTTTAGTGAATAATATTTTTTTAACTGGAGATAGATCTACGTTTAGTTAATATTATCCACGTTTAGTAATAAGTTATCATCCTTAGTTTGTGCCAGGCAATAAGATACGTTGTTGACATTCCCCACGTACGCACCGAGTGCATCGATTGCACATTGTTTATACGCACAGCAAAGCTCTCTTCTAAGATTTCCCGTGAAGTACGTGTCTTCACATCTAGAGTAAACAGGTACCTCCTAGGTAATCAAGCTCCATCCTAGACTACATCATTGCTCAACATCAGGCAGGATGTGGTCAAACGCAAACCTATTTCGAAAAAATACCACGTGAGCGTTTTACGACTAAAAAAATATTTATTTATTTCAATTAGTATCGTACAACACGAATTAAAGTAATTATAATATAAAACATTTAAATTAAAATAAAAGTAATAAATAAAAAGACAAATACATAATGTGTAGAGCACAAAACAAAACATAAGTACAAAAGAGCTGTTTAGATACTGACGCTTCGATATAATAGTAATGTAACCAATCAATCCAATCTGACTCCGCACAAGCTAACTAGGTCAGCCCTCGCATCGAACATGGACCTTTGCCCGCATAAAACACCCATATTTACTTGATATTTATGAGAAATTCGACGCTTGTCGACGTTCTTATTAATATTCCCGCGGTATATAAAATATATTGAGTATATCGAGTACAGGCATAGGTGGGGGAAAGATTGATGATCTCTGGAACATGATTATGCTTCTCACCTGGAGGCGAATAACATCGTGAACCTGTACAGAGTTATTTGGAGAAGGTACCTATATATGCTAAGCCAAAAATAGGTCGTTGTACGCATAATTATGAACAGATTTAACATGGAAACAACTTATAAATTACTCCATTCCAGATTTTTATGTATTCTAACGATTACATCATAATTTACTTACTTTATAATCATCCTAGTAAATATAACGCGTCCACGTTGAGCAAGACGTACTATCTGGAATGTTTTCTGATAAGCTTGAATTAGAACTGTGCTCTATCTAATTTTTGGTCAGTGAATGTTGTAAATTCTCACAATATTTACTGTACAAAATTATAAGAAATTATATCTTTAGAAAAAAATGATTAAAAAAAATTGAAATTAATCATAATATATCAGAAAACCCGGAAATAGTCTATATAATTATATAAAAATGAACTTCTATTTTTCCTGGTCACGCTATAACTTGAGAAATGTTGTGTTTTTGTTGTGTTTGTAATTATGAGGACAAGGTTTGTATGTAGAGTTTAGCGAGGTCAAAGGCCGAGCTCCGCGGGCATAAGCAAATTTCCTTATAATTTATGATGTAATTATATAATTATGATGATAATTTTTTTTTAGCACCCAAATCAACCAGAGGTTTTCGGCTTGACTTTTAATCTTGAATAAACAGACAGGATTAAAAAATAATAATATATGAATAAATCAATATTTTCCAGCCCGTATTCTCCGAAAGCCAAAACACCCAAAAATTTCGCAAAGCATACAAAACACAAATAAACTAGCAAAGCGCAAGTTACAACCAACTAGCGTCCTAATCGGGGCCGTGTAAATTATTCCCTTACAAAACAGGGTACAAGCATAAATAGTGGGCCTTTGATTCCCCGGGGACCTTAATAAACCTCGCGGGGCCCGCTCCCTTCTAATTAAGCGTGGATCGTAATTGAAAGGGTCTCCACGATATTTGAACAACAATCCATGAAAGGCCTTTGTAAGAATAGATATTAGAGGAAATTACGCGACTTCTGCCCTCTTCCGTAATTCTGGGCTGTTTTGTTAGCGTGACAGGAATCGGCTTCGAGTATAATTAGTTGGCTGTTGACGGTTTAAGAATTTAAAGGTGATCTAAATTTACATTACACCGAGCCCCTTCTGAGCCATCGAAATTTGAGCCCTGGATCGTGTGCGATGCAGTTGAGTTTCAAGTGTATGAGCTGTTGGTCAAAGCGTCGGTAAAACAACGTTTTAAAAAATCTAACTAGGATTGCCTGTTACCACATCCTCCCTAACAGAAGAAGGAAGTGATCTGGGATGGAGCTCAGCTACCTGGGAGATAACCGTCTTTTACTCTATATTTTCAATTCCATATTATAGTTTTCAGAAACATAGACTAGAGAGCTGGAGTGGCACATCCTGGCTGCGCTGTTTATGTGGAATCCAACAACTTGTGAAACAATCAACGTGACGAATTGGAACTGTTGACGTACCCTAATAGAATCATTTGTATTACTGAATTCCAAACATGTGATTTAAGACCTCGACATATTATGTCGCAATAAAATAAATGATTATTAAGTATTGAATGCTCACCATGTACGGGTGACGCTGAAGTCGCGATTGTCCGACAGCCCGTTCAAAAAAAAAAACAAAAGAGAGGGGCGAAATTAATCAAACTGTGCAATTCCAGGACACACTCTCCGAAATGTATTCATGTATAATCCTTTCAAAGTTTAGAGCAACACTTGCCTCCGGCCGACTCGGGCCAGTACCGAGCTGCTTATTAATGTTTTAAACGTACAAAATATCTCTGTAAGGTACACAATCATTTTTATAGCATAAATCTCAATGTCGACGTCAAACCTGGCCCTGACGGGATTCGATCTTATGGTAATAAAGCACTAACACAGAAGAAGAAAGAAAGACAGACAAGGGGCAATCATAAGTGTTCCTTAGTTTTTTACAGAATCCCAAAATATGATGTGTAAAATACTAAGAAAAAGAAGAATCTTTAGTTAGTGTAAACAAAAACGGAGTTTAAAATGATATCAAGTAATGTCAAGGTAGTAACAACTAGAAAATGTCAAATCATTTCCCACAAAAAGTTTTTTACGTTCGAGTACTGATTACGCTATCAAAATACATAATAAGTTTGCGCAACATGTTTTAAGTAAAACTAACAAAAATTAAACTACTCATGTCATATACAGCACGCCAAAACCTGGTATAATATTTCAAAATAACACCACTGAAAATTTCAGGAATAAAAGTAACCTAATTGTACGGCATCATGTCGGCACTCAATTTGAAACAGCCTATAAATCGTAGGCAATAAAGCCCAAAATTGAAACAGTAAAGTCTGTAATCGTTGCATGTTGCCTTGTCAAAGTAAATACGTATAATATATTGTGACATTGGAGAGGAATGTGTGGGTTTCAGCTTACCGACTATTCGTTAGAGAGAATCACTAAGAACATTTGTCGTAAGTTGAAAAATTAACGATAAAATAACTTCAAAAATACTAGCTGTGACCCGCGACTACGTCCGCGTGGCCCTACAAAAGGTAGCCTATGTCCGTCTTCGATCCTTAATCTATAAATATATGAAAAATTGAGGTCGATCCGTTCAGCCGTGTTTGTGTTTGTTAAATCAGAACTCCGTCATTTATTAACCGATTTTTCTTTTTTTTTTTTCATTTGAAATGAGACACTTCCAGATTGGTCTCATTTTTATCAAAACCCAGTTCTGATTATGGCATCCACAAGAAGCTGAGGGAACTCCTCATAGGCATAGCGATTTTGGTAATTTCATCAACAAGTCAAGCATTTTGATTCAGAAAGTATCATTTGGTGAAGTGGAACTTATGAAGAAGACCACAAATAGCCATTAATGATAAATTAAATATGAGAGTGTTTTGTTTCGTTTTTTTTTTGTTATTATAAAATTATTGTAGAAAACAGTCGTTACAGATCGATACCATAAAACTAGTTAATATCGTTCACATTTTTAAGTGACTATTTACGTTCCGGAATAATGGGGGTTCTTATAATTTTTTCCTATTGTAGAACCACTTGAAGCAATATACTATCTTATCATGATACATCCTCTTTTTTTAACCGACTTCCAAAAACAAAGGATGAAGGTCTCAAGTCGATTCAATTGTTTTATGTTTCTTACCCCAGTACTCCGTTATTTATGAACCGATTTGGGAAATTCTTAGTTTTTTATTGATTTGAATGGAGATACTTTCGTTCCATTTTTAC
Source organism: Apocheima hispidaria (assembly GCA_947579745.1). Classification (NCBI taxonomy): domain Eukaryota; kingdom Metazoa; phylum Arthropoda; class Insecta; order Lepidoptera; family Geometridae; genus Apocheima; species Apocheima hispidaria. The sequence continues at coordinate 346,270 of OX388162.1, read as the reverse complement.
CAAAATCTAGTTTTGATAATGGGCTCCATGAGAAATTGAAGGAACTCCTCAAATATTACAGGCATAAATAATTATAGTGATTTTAACAAATAACAAAACAAATTTAATGAGCCGATTCAGTTCTTTCGCGGAATAGTAACGGTAATCCGTTTTTGATGACTTGCACTATCCCAGATTTAGGGTCGATGAGGGGTTTTCTCAGAGTGTTAGGAGCTGGCTCCACTGTAAACTTGGATAGCACCGCAGCCAGACCTGCGAGGGACTGCATCAGCCCCATACGAGCTCCTGAAACAGATTACAATATGGTGGTTATACATACTAGTAGTTCTGCGAACAGTACACCTCGCGACTACAAACTTTTTTGCAACATTTCAATTCAAATCAATTCGACCTCAAGACCTTATATCTTGACAAGCTCTCCAACGATTTTGCTTATATTCAATGCAATTACATTTTTAAGCCATATAGTGTCGAAGTCGGTTGTTAAATGGCGCCGCAGCAAACTTCCCCCTTTCTTGGGGGAAATACCCAACCAAAAATCGACGAAGACAAAAAAAACTAAACATTGTTGAAACTATGACAATGTTGAACCTGCATAGTACTAAGTTTCGTTCGAGTTCGAGAAATAAATAAATTATAAGATGAAAAATGAAATAAACGCAAGTAGTTAATCTAAAACCTGTACAATTTTATATATTATAATAGTATATTTTATTTTACGCAAAGTGTTTTATAATGTTGATGTTTATGATTATTGACTTAGCAAAAATTATTTGAACAGTGATGTATATGATTATTTGAATAGTCGTGGTAACTGAGTGGGAGCGGACTCGTCTCATATTCATAGGGTCGCGGGTCAAAAATTCAGAACCCGGCCAGTCACCAATGAGTTGTCTCGAACTTACGTACGGATATACCACTGGCTTTTCGGTGAAGGGAAACATTGTCAGGAAACTTGCATATTTCCCGAGAAGAAATTCGATTCGATCGTATGTGCTTCCGCCAACCTACACTGGGCCAACATGGTGGATATGGCCCAATCACCCTTCGAGAGTAGGCTGATATCCTTATTATATTATAATAAAAACCAAATAACTGTACTGGCCAAATTGTGAGAAATGTTTTATATGTCGCTATTTGACAAAAAAAAACCTAAAATAAATAAAAGATAATAAGCTCACCTATACAAGCACGTGGTCCATCTCCAAAAGGTAAATAAACATATTTGTTTTTGTTCAAATCGAATTCAGCTGGATTGAATCTCTCCGGCCGGAACACTTCTGGGTCTTCGAAGTATTTAGGATCATTGTGCAAAGCTTGAAGCGGAATCACTATTCCAACTCCTTCATCGATTGTTAGATTTAGTTCTGTAAATGTGTAGGGTCGAGCACACTCCCTGATTAAGAAACCAAGTGACGGAAACATCCTCATGCCTTCTTTAAAAGTCCACTCTAAATATGTCATCTCTTTAACAGCGTCGTAGCAGAGTTTATTACCGTATTTTGCAAGAACACGGTCGATATCGGCTTGCACTTTCTTCTGAACTTCTGGGTGGAAAGCTAGTTGATGTAACGTGAAGCTGGTTGCCGACGAAGAAGTCTCGAAACCAGCTGCAAAGAATACAAACACCTGCGCTGCTATTAGTTGTTCAGTAAGTTCCAAGCTGGTAGTCTCCGGAGAACCGTCTGGCTTCACTTTCTCCATAGATTCACCAACTATCAGCCCTTTCTTTTTACACTCCAAAAGCAAGTCAATGAAATCGTTACGCCCGGAAGGCTCGTAGTTCCTTTGTACCAACATTTGGTGAACTAAATCTACCAAATCTTTCTCTATTCTCGTCATGTATTTCAAATGTTTTGCTAGTTCCGGGAACATTTCTTTCAGAATAGCTACTATAGCATCTTGTACTCTGATGTTAAAGATCTTTGCTCCGAGTTTTCTGAACTCAGAGTCTTCTTCATTGAGGGAGTCGGCATCGAGACCGAACCCGCAGGCACCGATAAAGTCGGTGGTGTAGCGTGCCATGAGATCCCTCGCGTCGAGCTGCCGGCCGGCGCGGGCGGCGGCTTCGGTACGTGCTTGCAAACGCTCCGCACGTTCTACAATCAGCGGGAACATTGCCTTCAGTTTTCCGCTTGTAAAAGCCGGCGTCATCCTCTGCCGAAGCAAACGCCAGAGGTCCCCGTCCGCAAAAAACAAATTCCGCATCATTACTTCCACCACTTTTTTATTTGGATTTATTCCGCGTGGATAAAAATACGAAAAATCCGTTAACAAAATCTTCTTCACCAACTCTGGATCTCTGATAACGAGCTCCGGACGCGTCGATCTAAAAAACCCGACTACTTTTTCGTTAGGATATTTCCAATAAGTCTCTTCTGCGATCTGCGAAATGCTCTTCCGCAAAAGGTAGCCTTCCGAATTGGTGCCGAAGAACAGTACAGGTTTGTCATGTTTGATGCCTTTGTTGCGCCAATAGTTATAAGTCCTGGTGAGATAGTAGTAAAAGGTAACTAGTACTGTGAACAGTATAGCCGCGGTGATCATTATGCGCGATAAAGTATGTAATTTTATTATCTGCAAGGCAAGCGGCTGGCCTCGCGTTTGAAACACGACTGGATGGATGTCAATTTCGCAGTACGCAGTTGATAATGCGGCAATCATAGTAACATAACTCGATCATACGATTACTGGCTTACTTAGTAGATAAAAGAGAAACCCAGTTAACGCTTTTAAAATATTGTTTTGTTCTAAAATTACTGGATTAATTACTAAAATGATTCGAGATGTCACTCGCCATTGGTAGACATTTTTATATAAGAAGTATGTTTTTAGGGTTCAGTTAACAGTTAGTAGTAAAGTAAGAAAACCTTAAAGCTTTGCCATTTACGTCTGAATATTTATCTCTATGTCACGGTTTTAACTCAAAAGCTAGTTAAGAATTTGAAATATCTATAATTATATTGCCTGTATGTAAACAACAAACACTTAAAATATTAATTTTTTAATGAGTTTACAATCTTGGTTGTAAACTGCGGTTGGTGCGATGTTTTGCTCGGAATCAAAATTATTCAATTTATTTATTTATTAAACATACAAAACAGAATGCAATAATTTTAGGATAATTATTTAAATAGCATTTTATACATCTCTGTATGCTTAGTTGCATTACATTAAATTAATCTCAAAGTACCACCACTAGGGTTTAAAATTGATAAAATAGGTGATATTGGTAACTTTATTTTTATACATAATATATATTATGTTATGTCTGTAGTGAAAACCAGTGAGTTTAGAATTTTTGCTAGCATGCTAACATTAAACGAAAAAAAAAAACAAATTAGAAAAGGATAGATATTAATTGACCAAATTATGACAAATCGTTTTTAAATTAAATTTCAACGTCAACTTTAATTGTCTTTGAAACGGATATAACTTCAGATGGAATATGTCAATGTCTTTGTTGGAGATAAATATTTCATTGACCGAGCGAAGCGAGGTCTCAGAGTCTACGGGAACAAATCGGCATTTGTATGTATGTTTGTAATATTTCATTGACCGAGCGAAGCGAGGTCTCAGAGTCTACGGGAACAAATCGGCATTTGTATGTATGTTTGTATGATTGTATGATTATATGTTTGTATGTATATTTGTCCGCCGATAACTTGCGTACCGTTGTTCTGATCTTCATGAAATATTTATTTCGTAACAAAAAATACAGACACACAAAAGAAACATAATAGTAAATAAATTAAATATAAAAGTCATAGACGAGAAGTACACCTATGTCTTTGTCACGAACCGACCCAAAACAGCATAAGCTGATTGTAAACCACCAGCGCTGGTATTCTGTTATGTAGTGGTGCGGAACCCTCAGTATGCGAGTCCGACTCCCACTCGGCCGGCTGTGCTAACAATTAATATTTTATTTATTGACACTTTTGTTTTATTTAAAAGAGAACCAAAAATGTATAAGAAAGGAAACGACGAGGAGGAGCGACCTTGCTTATTTCAAGACAATTGTATAGTTGTCGACCTTAAACTATATTATAAAATAAAACAAATAATATTTTGGGTTATAAATAAAATCGTTTGCGTAATTAAATTCGTCTGGACGCCTGATAGCTACAAGAAGATAAGCCTGCTAAAGGTGATAAAATAATCTTTGCTGTCGACTTTTTACCAGGAACCAGGAAACACCAGGAATACAAAAATAGGCTCTTTCGGACGGGCTAGTATACAATTCAGAGAGATAACAAAATCAAAATATTTTGTAGCATAATTTGCGTTAGAATAAATTAAAACTATTGTTTTTGAAAGGCAACCTATGGCCTGTATTTTAATTCATCTTATTGCCCTAGCAAGTGAACTTTAATATTAAAATTATTTTCGTAACATTTTTTTAACAACTGCGAGACAATTGCAACTGCGAACAGCTTTCACATTTCTAACAACTGCGGAGCCATTACTCGCTCTACCTATGAATACTAAAAAGTGATGAAGTTTTTGAGTATTGATTGTTTATTCACAATCTAAAAACGTCCAAGCACTAAAAAAATATTTAGCGTATTTCATTAACTACCGGTCGTATAAGGGCTCGGTTAATAAGTTACGTGCCAGAATTCACTTCGCGTTTATGAATTAATGTGGACGCCATATTGGATCAATTAATGCTAGCCTGCGTTTAGTAATTAATGGAGTTGTGTAGTGGTGTTAAGAGATTAGAGGTATTAATAACTCTAGTGATATATTGTTGGGATTGACCCGTTTTAGTGTTCAATTTTGTGATTAAATTAATTTGGACTGCTAAATGTACTTACTAACTTACAAGGCTTAAGATAAGCCTTTTGAGGTATTTTGTGGCGAAATCTAACTATATAAATTTACTAGCTGTGCCCGCAACTTCGTTTGGGTGTATTATATATTTGTAACCTATAGTAGTGTCTAAAAATAAAAAAAACGATCAACGTCTCTAACGGTTTCATGTTATTGCCCGACATTTTATTTGCACTCCCTTTGCTCATCGCTATCAATAAAATACTAAACCAGTTTTAATTGCACTTCATTAAGTGCATCTCTGGGAAAAAACTAATATACCAGTTTTCATTATTGTAAATGATCGACCTGTTTTTTTTTTTGAATTTTCCTCACTCTTGCTTCAAGAGCAGAGAACTTTCATACAAATTTAACACCCCATTTCATCTCCATGATAAGGGTTGATTATTGAAAACGGTCAAATATGCGTTACAGAGTATAATTTGCTTATCTTTTCCGCAAACGCAACGTAATGACAAGGTTGAATAATGTTATTCATATAAACGTTAACATCCTATTACCTACACCCCATCAAGGTATGATTTTCCAAGGATTTCTGTTGCCTAAAAGATTAGCAAAATTTCGGCCACGTACTAAACCTATGCTACGAAACAGTATCGAACGAAGACAAATATTTTTTCGAACGAAACCTACAAACCTTGTGCTACGTAACTATACAGTATCGCAGAAAGAGCATTTTCTATTTCTACATAACCAGTTTGCTTCGAAGACATTTTATTGTTCGAACGAAACCTGTACGTAACCGTGTTTCCTCGGTAGAATAAATTCTATAATATTCTGAGTTACTGCCGCAGATAGCAAAAAATACCAAGAGGAGTAAAATTTATACATAACAGCGATGTAAATAGAAATACAAGACTTCAAGAAAGGGAAAACCATTTCAGCTCACTGGCTTGAAATAATTTGTCGCCTTTATATTTAAGATTACATTGACGGCAATTATTTTTATAAGAATTTATAAGAGCCATAACTATTTAATTAGAGCCACAAATTAACAGGGATTCGTTCCTAATATGTGTTTAAATAGAACTTGTCACGAGTCAAGGTGTGTAGAATGTTTCTCACTGTGTACATATGCTTTCTTCATGCGTTATGAGATTAACAAATCTCACAAGCTGTTTAAAACTTCAAATCTTCCAAACTTCGACAGGTATCTCTCCTAACTATTTCTGCATATACTCTGATTAGCAATTCTAAACTCTTATATATTCTGATACAGTAGATATTATTATAATCCTACTAATTTAGATTTCATTTACCCAGCTTAATAATTGTATACTCTAAAACTTTATGACAGAGTACAATAGAACTGAAGCGAAATGTATTGTCGCCGTAAATTTATCATCATCAGAGCCATAAATTCTGGTCCCTTCGATTTCAGCCGCAGACCCTCAGGGATTCCTTTTGTTGGGATTATTGAGTGGAAAACGTTCGCAAAAAATACCACGGATACTTAATGTTAGACCTACATTCGTTCGTAGATACGTTCCGGGTTTTATTTCAAAAAAATATTAAATTACTATTCATATAAAACTTTCTACATGAGTCTAAAAGTCAGCGAGATAATAATTGTAGCCAAGCAAGTTTGAATTTAAAAGAAACCGTTAAGGAAACATCGCAATTTATTTTCGATTAGCGAATTTTGCATGTTAGTCCCGGTATGATATTAGGTACCTATTGTATCTAACATTATGTGTAGCGACAAACACGACACTCGTTCCTTCATGCAAAAAATTGTAAATATATTAGAGAAGGTACTGCAAGACGAAGTGTTCTTTATTAACCGAGGGAAGCGAATGACTCGAATGACTGAATGGAGAGTCAACATAAACAAGTCGGCATTTGTATGTTTGTCTCTATCTTTGTCGGTTTATATCTATATTAAAATTTTGTTTTAATTTCGAATATGAGGAAAACCGGTCCAGTGACTGTGAATTTATTATAGATCGCGAGGTCTCAGTTCGGCGAGAACTACCAGTTATAAAGTTTGTCAACATAATGATTGTCCTCAAACTGTCCACCGCATCTTGGTCCCGTGCAACACCAAACTTGGTACATACGTATTTTCAAAACTGATATCTCAACAATACTATCTATAAAGTATCAACATTATCAGCTAAGAACTTTACAAAGTACCTACTTATGCTTGCGCAAAAACTAGTTGACGAGCAAAAAATATGACGCCATCAGCCGGATCCCGCTCAGTAACTTATTCAATGCAAGGTTTTTGCCTTATTATCTCAATTTTAAACAACTAACTTTTTTGTTTATAGATTTGTAACTACCTAGCTACTTATTTTATGTAAATAGTACATGTGTGTAAATGTCTTTGGTATCCAGGAAGTAATAAATAAACTCGATAAGCTCGTTTAGTCTATGCGCATTGCATTATTAACATTGTGACTCGTTAACTTTATCGGATATATACTTTCCAAAATACAGTCAACATTTCTATTTAAATTAGATTGATTAACATTATATGGATTAACTCTTCATTGTTCGCAACAGAAATACTAGATCAAAAACATAGTAAACAAAAAAAAACAAGTTAGTAAGTAGTCCCTTAGGATAATAGAAGGTTTACTTGTGTCTCAGAGAGTACAGGGCTATCAGAAGAAAGACTTGAGACATAAACAATAAAATAACGCACCCATACGTATAAATTAAGTTATAAATAACCAAGTAGCAATAAATTACGATCATAGATTAGTTAGTGCAACTGCGTGACTCCACAAACATTGGTGCACTAACTTGCTCATTTGCCTGCAGTGCTTCAAAATCTGCACGCTGGACGACCTTTCAGAAGCAAATTACATTATCAGCCAGAAGACGTCCACTGCTGAACATAGGCCTCCCCCTTAGACCGCCACACCGACCGACAATGTGCCACTTGCATCCACCGGTTGCCCGCGACTTTCACAATATCGTCGGTCCACCTAGTGGGAGGCCTGCCTACGCTTCGTCTTCCGGTTATTTCTGTTATTTCGGTTAGTTCGGTTTCCGGTGGTGAGTATTTCTATTGTTGACCGAGGCAAGCGTGGCTACGGGAACAAGTTGGTGTTTGTTTGTGTATTTCTAGGTATTTTGTAACTTTGTAGGCAAGTATTTCAATATAATTTTTATCTTCGATCGTGAGCGAAATAAGTAAAGAGCTTGTGGAGTTTTAGGGATCACAATATACACATAAATTAAAAACATGAAATTACCGACTAAATGCGTAATTTTGAAAGTAATTGTATCCATCAGTAGATTTGCGCAGGTTATCCGGGTTTTCCTTGGCAACCGGCAGCCGTGTTGCTTTCTGGAAACTTCCGCGTCTCTTCACCCTTTAATTAACTTGATTTGGGGAAGCTTTAGGGTTTTTTGTTGTTTAATTTCCACAGCTTTAAGGTAACCTTGGTTTAATTATCGAAAGTACGTACTTAGCAAGTTTTGTTTATAAGTTGAAATGTCAGTAGTGTAGCCAGTCTTGTTAATGTTCTTTATTTGTCGATTAACGTTAAGTGCATAGGCCTTTAGATAACGGTTTTTGGATCACCTCTAGGTAAACAGAACTAATGTTGGCATAGCTTTAATACTGCCATAATTAATTTTATTTAATTTTATTTATTTATTTTCATATTCACAGGTAACTACTTACTATGATATTTACTATAAACAATTATGCCAAGACACTATTAATTATAAATATATATATACATAGTCTGTGGTGGTACTAATGGGTCCCAAAGTAGGCAAAGCCTGTATCTTGGTGACCCAGTTTCAGCGGATTACAAATCAGATTTCGCGCGACAGAGATTTATAAGATTGTTATAGATAATAAACAAATAGACAATAAAGGAAGACAATATCATAAGGATAACAAAAGTGCAATACAATAAATAGGTAGAGTAATTTGCAGGCAAGTATGAGAACTATTAGTGATTTAGTATGTGTGTGGTGATGTGTGTGTATGTATGTAAGTATGTATGTATGTATGTATGTTTGAGTGTTAGAGCCATCTCCCCAATACACGAGGCCTCGAACGAGTCAAGGTTTGGGGAGAAGCCAATTGTGTGATTGTGAGATTGTAAGTGTGCAGTGGGATGGAGGCATTTCAGGGAGTTTCAAGAATGCATGGAGGGAGTGAGTCTTTCTAACCGTCACAATCATACACTTTGACCAAAGCTTCTGTTTCTTCATACGATTTGTTCCTCAACCAGTTTTTTAACTTTGCCCCAGCCGTCCTATGTGTGTATTCATTAAGGTTGCATGATTTGCATATAGCATTGTAAGCAAAAATGTGAATATACGGTGGCAAGCGTGAGGCAAACACCGTTCTCACACTTGGTAACTGAACCAAATCTGGGCGTGCTTGTCTCTTCCGCTTGATTTGCAATTCGTAATTGCCAGACTGGACTTTCCCTACTGCTCTCATCAAAAACAACTGTCTTACACTAAGGGCCCCGGTGTCTTGATGTAGTTGAAGAGTGGGAAAGCGGCGAGGTTTACCGGTCATTACCTTTAAAACAGCTCTTTGCGCTCGTTCTAGGTCAACCATAAATGACTTAGCTGCTCCCCCCCACACCCCAATGCAGTATTGCAACAAGGGTTGGCATAGCGAAGTGTAAACCAGTTTTCTCACTTCCATAGTTGCTGCTGCTCTTAAAGACTTCATTAGGAAAATCAACTTGCGAGTTCTCTTCGAAAGGGCAGTTATGTGTTGCTCAAATGAGAGATTTTGGTCTATTATCACTCCTAAGTATTTTATGGCAGGCACTTTGTTGATGTGTTGACAAGAGCAGCCATAGTTAGCTTTATGGGAAGTTGAGCGAGCCAGGCAAGAATTTTGATGCAGCTTGATATGGTCGATTTTAGGTTTAGTGGCTCGGGTGATATGGAAACCGATAAAGTTGGTTTTTGTCACATTTAACGTGAGCAGATTCAGGTCGAGCCAGTGGGAGATATCAGACATGCCTTGTTCCGCGGCCGAAATTGCTTTTTCCCAGGATTTCCCGTGAAATAAAACCACCGTATCATCCGCGTAACAAATTAGTTCTACACTGGGTATCTCGAGCTACAGGATATCGTTCATGTAGATAGTGAATAAGGTCGGGGAGACGATGCTTCCCTGGGGGACACCAAAAGAGAGTCCCTGCTCTTCACTTAGATATTCCCCTATTTTTAGACGATGACGTCTGTTATTAAGATACCTTGTGAACCACAAGAGGGTATTTCCTCGGACGCCTAGGCATTCTAGTTTCTTTAGTAGCATAGGAACTGAAACTGTGTCGAACGCCTTGGCAAGATCAAGCAATACTCCCAAGCTTCTGTTCCCTTTATCCATCTGCCTTGATACAGAGGATGTCAGTAGATCGACTGCATCTTCCGTAGATCATCCACGCCTAAACCCAAATTCTCTGTTAGAGATAAGGCTATTTTTTTCAAGATAATCAACCAGACGCCTATTCACATTTTTTTTCCAGTAGTTTGGATAGTATAGGTAGTAATGAGATCGGACGATAGTTGTCTACCCTATCCTTAAGCCCACTTTTATAGATCGGACACACAACCGCCATCTTCCGGCAATCGGGAAATTCACCGGATTCCATACTTAGGTTGCAGATATGTGTCAACGGCTCTACAATTGCGAATCTAATATGCTTAATAAGTATAGGCGTAAACAAGTCAATTCCAGGAGCACTTTCTATCTTTAAATCCGAAATGAGTCTATTGACTTCGTGCTGATCGGAGGGAAACAAGAAAAATGAATCTGGTCCACGCGTTTCTGATTTTGAGTTGCTGCACAAGGACTCCTGCGTCGAGGAGAGTTTACCCAGGATATTCGCAGTTAGTTTTGAGCCAATAGTGGCAAAGTGTAAATTGCATGCATTGACGGAATTTTGTGGGGTATCTTGGCTTTGCAAAAGTTCATGGGAGTCATTTGCGGGACGTGGTATGTCACAAACCTTCTTTATGGTCTTCCAAAGCTTTTTAGAGTCTTTGTAATGTTTCGTTAATTGGGAGTTTTCGTAATTAGATTTAACCTTACGCAGTAGATTGTTACAGAAATTTTTATATCTGTTGTATGTCGTTTTTAGAGTAGCATTGTTAGGTTGTTTGTGCACCTGTAGATGTAGGTTGTCGCGGTGTTTCATACATCGTATGAGCCCTGGAGTGATCCAGGGTTTTAGATGATGCTTGGTACGACTCATATTTTTTTTATATGTGTGCTTTTCTACTAGGTCAGTAATGATATTGTTTAACATATTTACAGCGTCATTTACAGTGTTTGTTAGTGTAATTGCGTTCCAATCTACTGCTTTAATGCTCCTTCAGACACGATTTTGTGGTCGTATTAAAAATAAATGAGTTTGTTTATGAAAATTCTAACACATTTTTATTCAGTACCAGCTGATGCCCGCGAAGCTCGGCCTTCGGTCTCGCTAAACTCTTCATACAAATTTTGTTCCCACAATTACGAACACAACAAAAAATAAATCATCAAAATCAGTCCAGCCATTCTCAAGTTATAGCGAGACCAGGAGAAATAGGGGTTCATTTGTATATATATATATATATATATATATATATAGAAGACGCTGCAAGTTTTAAAAGGTCAAAATGGAAACCTTGTACTGTCTGTCGAGGTCCAGACGGTAACGGTTTTTGAGCTAACCATGCAGAAATCGAATACCTACATCAAGTTTTTTTTTTAAATCTACTGCAAAATGTAGCCTTTGTCTTTTCAAGCATAAATAATAGACGACACCTCACTCGTCAAAACTCGTCACGCCGCTTAGACTACAGGAGTTAATAATTATAGCAACAAACAGACATACATTTTATATACACTCCAAAAATATTGCCCTCTTTTTTTAGCAGTCGGGTAAAATTAACACTTTTTTTGGTAAATGGTCTATACCGACAACTATAACTAAGTTTTTGAAGCTATAAATTACTTTAAATTTTTTTTGTACCATATGAGTTTTAAACAATGACGTTCCCAATAGTTGTTACCCGTGACTTCGTTCGCGTGGACATATAAAAGTATCCTATATTTATGATATACAGTAACTTCTTATAAAATTTTATCAATATCCGTTAAGCCGTTTTGCCGTGATAATGCGACAAACATCCAGATAGAAAAACCAAAGTTCCTTCTTATAGTTCACTAGATGGCGTTGATCCATTTTTGTGCATTTTTTGATGTTTTGTGTGGACTGACAGTTGTAATGTAGGGAGTTCTGAATCGCGCAAGCGACGTTTTTTGCATCGAGACGAACGTTTTCATTTTTACACCTCGAAGCTTTATCGGTCCTAATACGACTGCGACTATATTCCTCCGAATTATAATATTAGTTAAGAAGTCAGAATTAGCATAAAGAAGGATAGGATAGTTACGAGTGTTTCATTGTACTCGTATTGTGTATTTAATTAAACAACCAGTACTGAAAACGCCGATTTATAATTTAGTTTGTAAATAACCAAAACAAATACTTTTTCTTTCACGTTAAAAGTTGATTGGTCATAACTTTGATAGATCAAGGGCTGACTCGCACTTGACTATTTATGTTAAGATCAAAAATCTAATTATATGTATAATCTGTAACGTAGCTAAGTGATGAAGACCTGCAAAAAACTATCAAAACAACGACAATATTACTGTACATATCGCAAGATATGATCCGAAAACATCAATTTGTACGTTCGTAGAGTAGCGTTAAAAACTGTATTTATTGCGCTCAGTGGAGCGGAGCCTGACGAACGAGCGTCCTTAGTAACCCCATTACGGACAGGGCTGCTTGTTCGCACGACATCGGTACGGCGAGGGACGAGCACGACACGATGTGAAGACTTTACAAGACGGAAAAGATAGAAGAAAGAGAAGTTACAGACGGGGACTTTATGAAACGTGAATGAGAGAAGTGGGGAAGTGAATATGTGTGAATGATATTCTCGGAATCCTCATTTTTGTGTAATGAATAAACGGAGTAAAGCTTAATATATACTTATATTATTCAATTGTTAAAACTATTGATTAGTTTGCCCAATTTAAATCTAACCATAGTTTAATTTGTAAATGTGACTTGCCTGTAATATTCAATGTTATTTATGGTCAATCAACATTTCTGATTTCTCAATACATGAGAAAGGGACTTCTCAATACATGCTAAACTATACCTACTATACTATACTAAACATCCCACTGCTGAGACATCAGCCTACCCTCGAAGGGTGATTAGGCCATACACCACGCCGGCCCTGTGCGGGTTGGCGGATTCACATATATACGCCATCTAATTTCTTCTCCGAAAATATGCAGGTTTCCTTTCTTCTTTCTTCAGCGAAAAGCCAGTGGTATTATATCCGTACATAAATTCCAAAGAGGTCCTTGGTACAGGCCCGCCCAGGTTTGAACCCACGACCCCCGCGAATGTGAGGCGAGCGTGCGCCTACTGCGCCACCAAGGCTAGAAAGGGATGCGAGACAGATATTATAAATGAAAACCATAGCAGATGGAAGTTATAGGAGAAGGAAACTAGATACGGACGTATAATTGGAAGCAAAGCTGATACGAGAAGAGGTGGTAAAGGGTGGGGCGATACGGGATGGGAACAATACTGGGTCAATACATACATAATCCTAACTAATATTATAAATTTGAATGTAACTCTGTCTCTCTGCCTATCGGTCTCTCTGTCTCTCTGTCTGGCTGTTTGTCGCGTTATCACGGCTAAACCTCTGAACTGACCAAGGTGATTTTTTGTATAGATATAGCTTAAGGGTCGTTTGTTGGTCCACGCGAACGAAGTCACGGATAACAGCTAGTATATTATATTGTTCCGATACGATTGTTTTGAACATGATTCGAGACAAACACAAATAGCGAATAATGTAGATTTTTAATAATGTAATGACTGACATAATCAAAATGCAACATGATTATTCTTATCAGTTCTTAGATTTCCACAATTGGAAGAAGCCGTTCTGTTCCGCTGTTCCGTTCTGATCAGGTGGTTCTGGTCGCGGTATTATGATATTCCCAGTTCCACACATAAATACATGATTACTTATACTTATTTCAATTCTTGTTAGAGCGTGAATGTTGTGTGTGCATACTTCTATTTGTTTATTATATAAGTTTATATATTATTGTAAAAGTATTTAATGTAAAAAAAAACGCGTTCTACTCGCTTAGAAAAAGCTAGACATACTAGTATATTTATGTATATTTATAGGTTCTAGTAGCGTCCCGTGGTTTTACTCGATATCCGAAAAGAAACGTTCATTTTTCCGGGATAAAAAGCCCCGTGTGAGAATCTAGATATAAGCTACCTTCATACCAACATCCAAATCTGTATAGTAAATAGGAGTTAGGTGCGAATAACCACATTTACACACACCCTTTCGTATTTACAATGATGTCATCAATACTGTCAGAATAACAAGTAAAATATTGTTAATTGAGAATATTATCAGGCGTCCAAACCGTTCAGCAGACTATTCAGTAGCGCAGTTTTAAACCTTATCATAGCCCTGTACTTATTTATAGACAGGTCGATGTGTAAGGTCGCGTGTAATAGGGGTCCGCCTGCTGCTCGGCCGCGCCGCGCGCCGCCGCGCTCCGCTGAGCAATCTACGTCATCGACTCACATGTACACTTGTAACTACTTGTGATATTGGTACAGGCGCTTTGAGAAACTTCTCCCGTTAGGGAGTGGGCTATTTAAATTAACTCATGCTCTGCATCGAATGTATCTTCAAATGCGATTAAATTGTAAATTGAAATAAACAGTGGAAGTTATTAATTAAAGTAATCGCAGTAAATGATTAAAGCACTTAGTTTTGTCAAAGCTCGCTGCTGCGGACGCTGTAGCGGCGTGGTGACCAGGTTGGGTGGAATTATAACAGTTTCACGACGATACAAATTATGCATTTGACCGTACCAAGTTTTGTGATAAGAAGGAGGAGTAATATCATGATCTATACTACAGTTAACACACTCGCCTCCATATAGAATGACATTTGGTCGACGTGTGGATCAGATAATGCCATCCAGAAACCGCGCTGTCTTAAAAATACCGCGATAATGCCGCCTGATTACGCTAATCATGTTTGTAAAAGTAAAGACAAACAAATTGATCCCTTGTTTCTATTGTACTAGACGCGATATTGCAGTGGATTTACAGTTTGGTTATTATCACTCTTACTTAGCTGAAAGTCAAATAAATAAAACACTTCCATATTTAGTACAGGCGTCGGTCCACGTGCGGATCAGCGTAGATTATATACCACCAGATACCGCGCTGACGACGCCGCGAAAATGCTGCGGTAATGCTGCGGTAATTCCTTCAGATTATGCCTCTCAAACACTTTAGCGGATAATTAAATATTTACTAAGTACATTCCGTTTGAAGTGCAAATAACGGGAAACAATAGGTGCTCTTATCTAATGTGAATGCGCTTTATTATTTTTATTGTATTTTATCACTCCATGCCATAGGTGTTTGTTATACTGTTATGCATGATATAAGATGAGTAGTAACTTACGTTTGGTAATTTTACTCCCAGATTATTTATGACTAGAGTTTTAACATTATTAAAAATTATTTTAATAGACGATGGTAAAAGACCTGACGGTAGGACACTAAGCTTGTGCCCTGGAAGTTGGGACGACCACTTGTTTGGGACGCCACTTGCGTTAACAGAATGGTACCGTCACATCTTTCTGAAACACGGAGTAGAGCTGGCGCGGCGGCTCGCTCAGCGGTGCAGCATAACCTTCGCAAGTAGTAACCTAGCCCCAGTAGTAGTTACATATTATATATAAAAAAAAAAAACTTCACAAGAAAGTACAAAATTATTTAAATTAGGGTTCAGATTCTGTTCATAAAGTGTTTTTCTTACAATCAAATCTCTTTGTCTCAAAAGCACGAAATTAACTGTAAAATTTCACTGTGTTAATAATTCTTGTACTAATTACAGTTTTAATGCCGTCTCATTATACCGTTACTCTTAATTCTTCATTATCATTCCCCTAATTACATCTCTTATGACCGTCGTGCTAATTTCAACACGTTTATTACAAGCGTACGGTTCGTTACCGTATGTACCGTAACATTAGGTACGTTTCAAGGTATCTCATGTACGTACATTACAATGTGCATGTTTACAGGCTGTTCAATACAATATACAATTATCTAAACGAATACATCAAAATATTTGGCTATTTTTTGCAAAAAAATCAACACAGCTTTACGACTGGTAAAAAAATGGTGAAGCGTTGTCCGCCGTTGTGCGAGGTTGTCTACTTTTGATTAAGTTCCTTATAGATAATAGTAACTGAATAATTCAGTGAATAGTAATTTTATTTTTTTCTAACAAATAATATATAAATTACTAGCTGCGCCCCGCGGTTTTACCCGCTATTCTACAGTTACGGTTAAGTTAGGTCAGGATTTAAAATAGCCTATGTGTTATTCCAGGGAATAAGCTACACCAATTTTCATCCCAATCTGTTCAGCCGTTACAGAGTTGAACGGGAACAAACACAATTACATACTTACATACCTACCTACTTACATACTTACACACTTACACACAAACTTTCGAATTTATAATATTGGTATGATTAGTAAGTGTACCTACTATATTTTATTTCTCGTACCATGTAAGCCCACATGATAATAAAATTATAGTCATCAAAAAATCTGTCATTCAACGGAACACCTTGTATTGTAATATACATACATAGTGCATTATATAATTTTTACCTGTGTCACCCTTAAAGGGTTGGTAAAGGAGAGGTGGAGTCGTGTGATGGGGTCATGTATTTTCCCGTCACGTATCGGACGCTTGCATTAATTACTTCCTTTATGAGGTAATTAAAAATATGATACGAGAAGAGAAGAAAATTTAATTTCGGATCAAAATTGAAGCATCTTTATTGTCTCATGTTATGAAAAATGTTATAATGTTTTAACGTGATTTTTCCCGTTTTATTAAAATAAAATAAAAAGTTTAGTTATTTCATTATCTTGTTTTCGCCGGCTTCAGATACGTCGTCGAACGATGGCTCGTAATTTGGCAATATCTATTATTTTCGTACGTAGTTTTACTATCGCAGTTAAAATAAAATTACTGCTAAAATTTGAAGCATTCGAACAATTTGTAACATATTATTATTTTTGTTTGTATCCAACGATCTCAATAAATGTAACTTATATAACTAGTAAATATCTTTAAAATACCCTAATTCATTTGTAAACTGACAAATAAACTTTTCCCGTTTATTTTAGTAGAAAACAAAGTAGCCTTACTGCTGTCTCAATTTGTCCTGTATAACCGGATAATATTCGTTATGTAACCAGTAGTACGTTAACGTACTCGTTATCGATAGCAGTTAAAAGTCACAGATCATTTGGCAATAGAGCGGTCGCAAACTATCCTAATTGCCCGCCTCGGCTTCAGATATGGCTGGGAAATCTGGATTAGAGAGCGTTCATTGTGCTGGAGAATCGAGATTTAATCATATTTCAGTAAAGAGTAATGTAAATGCTTCAGTTTTTTTTTTTAAATGTGTGACTGGAATGGACTGGACTCGAATGTAAATCTACATATTTTATATCCCGGTTGTTTGTTTTGTTTGACAATTTTCAAGTAATTTTACTGGTTTAAAAAGAATGACTAGCTAGTCAGCTTTTACGACAAGCAAGCAAGTTATTTTATTTCCTTTTTGTTGTATTTCTTTATTATTAAAGTGTCAACTCAGTGACGAAAGTAGACGTAGTACAATCGACGCCGATGGCTTAACGTGTCCTCCAAAACAATCAAGCGCTTTGTTTCCTCAACTTGCCGCCCTCGCTCCGCCTTTGTTCTCGCTCTCAACCTCGTCTTATCGCCTGCGTATTTTCAGCACGAACCACACCTTCATCACTAATGACTGTAATATACCGGTTTATACCGCTTCATACTACGTACCGGTATTATACCGTGGGTATACCCTTCCCGATAGAATCCTTCACATTGCTTGTTAACTGCTTATTTTGTGCAGAGTTTCGTTTCATAAAACTCGATTTTATTGCGTTAACCGCGGGGTGAGGATGTTGAAATAAGTACAGCTTTTTATAATTGGTATACGGTTTTAGCTCTTTTAGGGTTCCGTAGCAAACTAAGAAACATTATTGTTTTAGTTTTCGCTTTATCTATTCATCAAAGACTATAGCGCTAAACTTTGGTACGCGTGTTATAGATAGTTATACCTGCTATTGAGGCAAACATTGAATTTTTTTGGGCGGTTACTGATGGATCTATACATGTCATGGCCGATGTACCTTTGTTTTAGCGGTAAACGAAATTAAACAGTTGCAATAAGGGTTTTTCTATGTATTCTATGTATGTGTTTGCAAAAAAAAGAGTATTTATGTATTCTATCAGTCATCTGGTTCCCATAGTAATCGCATGGTTAAATAAGTTTTTTTGTGAAAAAAATATTTTTCTAGACAAGTTTTTATAAAATCCGTTATTGGTACTGTAAGCTGATCAAAATTAGTCCGAACTCCATCAATCTACTGTTAGTTACTGACAAGTTTCGTTGTTCACCTGCCGCCTCCATCATCGGATGAGATCGCTCTCATAATATTATATTGTCATCGGAACTTGACAAACATGCAAAATTTCAATTCAATTGAACAATGGGAACTGGTCTAAAGCTTGTAAAATAGGTCATTCTCAAATGAGAAACAAATGGCCAACAGTCTACAAATAATTGACCACCACTTAAATCTATTGACAAGCAGAACAAAGTACAAAACGGTATACCAACCGCAGGCTAATAGCAGCAGCTAAGCCGCGGTCAATTACGACCGACGGCCGACCACCGACCAGCGATCGGCGACGGGGCAGCGGCTTGTAGCTACTACGTATTTATATAATAATCTGAGTTCGTATTGAGTGTATCGTAGTATTGTCCAATACTATGTTTTGTTGAAGTTGCGAAACAAATTTGAATCTGTCGCAACGGTTTAGAGCACGTGTACTTGAATTTATATTTAAATGGGTTCGCAAACAATTCGACGCAGCATAATTTACTCTTATCTGCTTCTGTCTGTAATTAAAACCATTAATTAAAAGAAAGCAAACATCTGCGATTTCTTTTGTTTGTTCATATTGGTATGAATATGGTAATTTTAGTATTGGTGCTCTAACCAGACTAGATTATTTCAAATTTCAATACCAAAATTATTTCTTTAATAGACCGTGCAAATTGCAAGTAAGTTTTTTTTTTTACATTGGATTAGGCATTCCTTTGGCAACCACAACTTTACCTGATGGAAAGCGACGATGTATGGTGGACGATTTAGGGAGCTGAAGTAGCTATTTCGTCTAGATATTGCAAGACGGATAATAGACGTAAAGTAGGTCTGTGACGGAATGGCAGCCACGTGTGGTGGCGATGGTAAGCGTAACCACCGGAAGAATACAGCGATGGCGTGACGATATTTAAAAAATGTGGTTACACCTAAACGAGATGGGCAAAAAACAGGGAAGACTGACAAAATATGGAAGAGGCTTGTATGCTCTGCTGTGGGCTGAATAAGCTCCCGATGGTGATGATGATAGAGGAAGACTAAAGTGACCATAGAATATTGGCATTCACACAACGAAATATATGAAACATCCATGGAACAAGTTGTTTAGTATGAAGAGTACAGTGAGCTCCCTTTGGCGTGCTACTCCCGTACCGCGTTACCGCTACTTTTTTTTTGGTATAGAGCCACAGAGTTCGAAGCCACCATGTGTCGGTCAGGATACACCAATAAATTAATTTCAATTGCTAGGCGCGAACTTGAGATAGCCAATGTGAACAATTGATCTCAATCGTCGCAAGCCGCAGTTTTATCTAACTTTGGTGCGTTTTCGACAGAACTTAGGTCTTCAATGTACTGTAATATTAAGGTTAATCTGAAGACCGGTGACGTGTTACAGATCTAGATTGGCTCGGGGACGGCGCGTGGACTCGCTTCCCTCCACAAGTGCGTTAATCAACTAGCTTCCACTCCAGCGTGCCCCAGCGCT
This sequence comes from Apocheima hispidaria, assembly GCA_947579745.1. Lineage (NCBI taxonomy): Eukaryota > Metazoa > Arthropoda > Insecta > Lepidoptera > Geometridae > Apocheima > Apocheima hispidaria. The sequence continues at coordinate 326,374 of OX388162.1, read as the reverse complement.
TGCACTACTGGGGTGCACGTTGGAAAACTTCGTTAATAAGTAGTTCTGACAAATTCGTTATTCGAAATCAAAATATGAAATGAGTTTTTATTTGCCAGAACGCAGGTAAGCAGGGTGTTGGCGTTTGAAATGTTCCATTACATTCGGTCTTTTCTGACTTGCAAAAATATTTAAATAGAAATCGTTACTTTGTTCATACTTAACAAATATTAAAAGAAAATTGTAAACTTGACCTATAATAACTTTACGGTGACGTGATAGCGGCTTATGTGATAATCGTTTATTAAATAAACATGAAATACAATACGTAATATTGTTTCGCCACAACACGATTATCGAAATATTTTATACTATCCATAGAAACAATTCAGTGTAACTTGTCTAATTTTAAAGTCTTTTATGAATATAAGTAGGTACGAATCAACCGGAAACCGTAAACTATTAACAAGATTGATGAACTCACACGGAATGAATTGCAAGACGTCTACCGCTCGCGCTGGTACCTGTAAACATAATACACAATTAAAGAAAAAAATTAATGGTACGTGAGCCACGCTAAAACCAACATTACATTAGTAAAAACGTTGAAAGTTGGAGGTAATAGCGTACCGATATAAGTATAGAGAGCTCATTTTCTGGTTTTCCATGTCGTCTCTCGGGGTAGTTAGACACACGAGTTACGTCTCGAGCCGGAACTAATCGCGACATTACCCTGGCTCGCGACGACCGCTGCAGAATAAGGGCTGGTATCTACGGAAAACAAATCCGAGAGAGAAAAACTTCTATTTAAAGGTTTCTATTTTGTTCTCTCTGAATACAATATTTTTTTTCTAAAGGGAAATAATGAGTGCAAGGCAATATGAGGTCGCGCGCGTGACACGCTTAGCATTCCTTGATAAAGTTCACCGAATGTGATCGAAACAATAGCCGGAATAACCGAGTCGATTTAACTTGAGTATTCCCGTTTTATTAAAACAAAATGCAAATAATGTATGTACAGTTAAAAAGTTAAAGTTAACTACTTAGCCTTAACACTATAAATATAGATATAGACAGAATAACAGGTTTTTAACTTATAGGCACAATTATAATTATAATACCCACCGTTTTGAGTCGAGAGCTAAATGGTAACGCTGTTTCACGAGGCGTTTCGCTGCGTGGTGTGTGCGCAAGCTTCGCAGCGTGTAGGTCGTACTTAGAATATTGGTATGTCGGCAGAACATTGTTAAAAAACCGCGCATTGTTCACGGCCCGTGGAAAATTGGGGCTACACGGTGTACATAACTCGTCTTCGGCTCAATTAGGCGCACGCACCGGATGTGCGATGTGAAGCGAGCGATGGTCTTATACTATGGTACTGTACAGACAAAATGACATAGAATAAGAAGCTTTCAAAAGATACGAGTACAAGTGAGGAAGAACACAAATGACCATAGGGAAAATAATATAATCTTATATCAAGGACTTTCACCTATGACTTACTCCACAGACAGGCAGGCACGTACAGTCATGTAGTCACGGAAGCTAAAGCGCTGAGAGCCACTTGGTTAATTTTTGATGAATCGGATAGGTTAGAGTAGTTTACTCGCGTTAATAATTCAGTGCGAGTTAGCCGCTGACATCGAGATTTACGTTGGGACTGCAGGAAATATTTTGCGGGCACACGTGGAAATTGTATTTAGCAGCGTTGGCTGCGGTTCGTGTGGGAGGGCCGAGCCGGGTGTATCTCTGGCCTAGATAAAGGATGCTCAAGGGCTATTTAATCATCTTACGGTTATCTTACTCGCGTATTTTTCAGTTTTTGTACATGGAATGTGAATCACCAAAAACTGTGTAGGTACGTGTTGTGTCGTTATAACAATTAATAACATCAGAAATATGTCAATGAAATTTTGTGAGCAGCGTTGTGAGGTTTCCTCAAATCCCGTAAGTATAAGGTGTGTTTGTCTAGTGTATAGATTCTATAAATTAATGCAAAACATTTTAATACTATTTGGAAAAATAGATACCATTGGTGTCTTATGTTGACTAATTTCTATACCTTACTCAAAGTTTGTAAGATGTCATTGTGCAGTAATTCGTCCAATACAGGCTGAATGATAGCAGAGTTAATTTACGTTATAAGTATGGCCCTACCATCAATTTGCAATCCGTGTCCGTTGTAGATGCAACACACGTATATTGGTAATGTATGAAATTCTATAAAAGACGCGACACGAGGCAACTGACACAAACACGGGCACGCGTACTGCATGCTGTATGACGTCTTCCATAGAATCCATACATTACTAATAAGACATATAGCGCATCCGCGACGGGAATGTATTGCAACTGGGTTTGTTGTGTTCGAGCCGCAATATTTCTTACTAAATTTATATATTTTACATCATCCTTTGAACTTCCCACTACTGGGATATCGGCCTACCCTCGAAGGCTAATTGGGCCATATCCACTAAGCTCGCCCACATGGCTTGGCCAGCTGGCTTGGTGGATTCACATACTCCATCGAATTTATTATCCGGAAATATGCAGGCTTCCTCACGTTTGTATGATTTGGTGAAGGAAACTTCTATATTGCACTTAGAAACTACAGTCTACCCGTGAACATGTTAGTAATGTATTTTTTTTTTTGTGTTATTGTAATTGTAATAATCGAAGGCAGCAGATTATTCATCATCACAGGCTCGTATAAAGTTTTTCCACGCATATAGACCTAGAACACCGAAGAAGAAAATTATCAGTAAACCTAAATATGCCACACTACCATTTAAGTTAGGACAAAAATGCCACAAAAGTCACGCTCGGTCAGACTCTTCTTCTTCCCATCCTAGATTATGCTGACACCTGCTGTCTTGACCTCACAGAAGACCAGCTAGGAAAATTTGAGCGCCTCCAACATTACAGCATTAGATTTATATTTGGTTTACGCAAATCCCAGTTTCGTGCAAAGCTGAAGTGGCTTCCTATTCGCCTTCGTCGGAATGCTCGCATCCTCCCTCTTCCTCTGTAATGTTCTATTTCAACCCTCTTCCGCAATATTTGAAAGTACGCTTTACCCACGGTTTCGTCGTTGATATACTGTTATTTTTATTTCATTTTTTATATACATATGTATGTATTTATTTCATGTAATTTTATTTATTAGTATATTGTCGTTATCATAAGTAATTTAACTATAAGTATGTATTATTATTAGAATGTCTATAATTATATTAGTTTATTAGATTATATCACACAACCTCCATCATTACACACCCCGTCTACTACCTCTTCTATGAATCTTCTCTATCCTAAGGTTGCCTGGAAGAGATCGCTTTCAGCGATAAGACCGCCAGTTGTTACTCTAGCTTTAAAGCCTCTTTTTAAATGTATGTAAAAAAATGAACATTAAAGAATTTATGTATAACAATGTATAATTTATGTATAATTTATGTCAAACATTTCTTTTCCTAAAATAATGTAATATGATTCAAAAAATATATATATACAACCTCAGAATATTCTAGAAAGCTCTCACCTGACGTTTATGTAGTTAAGTCGTCTCCAGCCGTCTGCTACTCGTAACATATAAATGACTCGTGTATGTCTGGCTCGGGCTTATTTAGGGTTTCTATTACGTAATACATAATATATCGTAAACACGTTTAATGAATACATACATTTTTGTTACATTATTATTTCATACGTTCTGTTACTATACGAATACAATTTCAAGAAGCTGACTGAAGAATCGAGAGACACTAAAAAAATATAAATATTTATTTGCTAGAGCATCATGGTAGTTAAGATCGTTTATAAAGCCCACTTGTTTCTTTTGAGTTAATTTATTGTAATATTATACTATAAAAAATAAACTAAAATTTTTATATTTACCTTTTATCTTGCCCTTACAGATTTTTTGTGCTACATTATATTATATACGAGCTGCGCCCCGCGGTTTCACCTGCGTGAAAAATCCCTTAGGAATCGTAAATTTATCCGGGATAAAAAGTAGCCTATGTCACTCTCTGGCCCTTAAACTATATTCATGCAAAAATTCAGCTCGATCCGTTGCTCTGTTGCTGCCGAAAGAGGAAAAAATAAACCAACAGACGAACAAACACACATTCGCATTTATAATATTAGTAGTGATTTTTTTTAAATTATTTAACTATAAATGCTAGATTGAGCTTGCTGCGGCTGAGGTTGCTGCGGCTAAGCTTGATGCGGTTGAGCTTACTGCGGCTAAGCTTGCTGCGGTTGAGTTTGCTGCCGTGCGGTTGAGCTGAACTTCTCCTAATTTTCTTCCTTGTAGTCACTTTCACTTTTAAAAAGTAAGTAATATATTTGCAGCAATAAAACGCAACCTTATAAAATACTAGATCATAGAACTAATCCAAAGGTCCGCAGTGAAGTGAGGATTAACTTTTTGCCGCCGCTTCGCTCGAGATATATTTTTTGCCGTCTCGCGCCGCACGGAGTGATTTTTTGCCGCCCGTAACCGTTTGCTCAGATAAGTATAAGCCATTAATCATTAGGGAGTAGTAAAGCTTCGGGAACAGTTTACTTAAGGTATATTACAACTATATCTGAGTATAAAGTATCAAGTCATCTAGTGGGCGATCTTATTGATATATGCAATGATATATGCAAGCACATTGAGATTTTTATATTTATAAAATATAATGTGTTTTACTGAATACTTCATTCAGTAAAACACATTATGTTCACAAATTTTAAACTAATTTCAGGTTTAATAAATATTATTACTTAAACGAGTGAAGCGAATGTTTCAGAGTCTACGGGAACAAATCGGCGTTTGTATGTTTTTGAACGTATGTGTATTTTTGTATGTATACTAAATTTGTCCGACGATAACTTCAGTACTGTTGATCTTTATGAAATTTTGTTTCGAGTTAGTTTATGATTTGTGAAGAATCAGGGGTCGCGAGGTCACAGTACTGGGAGAACAATTAATTAATAAGAAACTATAAAGATAGATCATTTTAAACTAAAATCTTTACAGAGCATCACCTCAAATACCGTGTTTTCGCGCATAGCTGAGACCCTGTGCTGTGACCTTGTGACGATGATGATGATGTCGATGAGACGATCCACATGTTGACTTCTCGGTTATTGATCGGTTATTCTGCTCGTACTCTATTTGAACTTAAAAATTGTACTGAAACAATGTAAAGAAGAATGGATTAACGGGTTTTCAAGCTATCGTCTTAATTCAATTCAATTCATTTATTTTTCGTGCTTTAGGTATAAATTAAGTAAATATACTCTTAGCAACGTCATAAACAGCTTAAACAAATATACATACAAACACCAACTTGTTCCCGTACACTCAGAGGGAGGTCTCTGAGTGTACGGGCTTCGCTCGGTCAAATACATAATTATGACGCAGAAATCAGAAATCAGAAATCAGAAATCAGAAATATTTATTGGCCATAAATAACATTAAATATTACAGGCAAGTCACTATTATAAAAAAATACTTAAGTTTAGAATTAAATTTAACTAGGCAAACTAAGTTATTAATTATTTGAATAATTTAATAATATATCATGACAGGTGGGTACTTATTATGCTTTACTCCGTTTGTTGTCCGTACAAAAATGAGGATTCTGAGAAGTCCATTGACATGTATTCACTAACATTGTAGAACGGATTGCTTTCAAAAAAATGCTTAAGAGCCTTTTTAAATCTGATTTGATTTAGTTCGGTTATAGAATCAGGTAATTTATTGTACATTAATATTTTGGCGTGACGGCCCTGTTTCTCAACTTTAACTAACCTAGTCCGTGGCTTGTACAGCTTTTCTTTGTTTCGTAGGTTGCATTGATGCATGTCTTTATTTTTTGGTAAATTAGCCTCATGTATTTCTAGCAAACTATTATAAATGTATAGAGATACCACTGTCATTATATTATTACTTTTGAAGTGGTTTTTCGCGGAACTACGTTTTTTTAAACCGTTGATAATTCTAATTGCTCTTTTTTGACATCGTAACACTTTTGTAATATTTACAGCATTACCCCAGACTGTAATTGCATATCTTATAACAGAATGTATGTAAGCATTATAAACGGATATAAGAGTTTTTTTATCTAATAATGGCTTAAGTTTTAGCAAAGCGTAATTTCCGCTTGCCATTTTTTTACATATTTTATCGATGTGAGCAGTATGAGTAATTGTGTTGTCTATTGTGTACCCTAAGAAGACATTTTCTTTACTGACTGAGTTCCCAAAAATACCTAGCCTCGATTGATATTGCATCACAATACTTTTACTAGAATTGAGAAATAACGTCACAGAATTGAAGCGGTCACATATATTTCACCTCCTCCAGGTGGGGCCCGGGGACGAAATTAATCATATCATGTCGTGTCGTGTTATGTCGGTTCCTGACGTAGCTTCACCGAGGAAGCTCTTACAGAGAGACAGATACAAAGAACGTGAAGTCTCGGTTGTTCTTTTTAGCACACACCCCTAGGTGTGTACGTAAGCAGATTCATCTGTACTATAAGCATCTAAAGGCGTTTTACACGTCATTATATGTAAGCTCAGCACGCATACATTACTGCCCATACAAAAGGTCTTTCAATTTGTGCGGATATATGGTGAACTAAGCATTAAACTTACTGATAGCGAAGATATTTGCAGAAAAACTAAATTAGTACGCAGGGCAACACGCACAACAGCTTAAATGCAGAAGGGCGGGGCATATCGCCCGAATTACAGACGGAAGATGGACGAAAAGAGTCACCGAATGGACGGGTCCAAGCGGAACACGGAGCAAAGGGATTGATGAAATCTAACGAACAGCCGGAAGAGACTGTATGCTGAAAGCGCAAAACGCAAAAAAACCTAGAATTAGTTGGAGGAGGCCTATACCCATAACGGGGTCATGTCTTAAATATCTACTTATTATAATTTAGTTTTCTTATATGTCTTCGTGTTCTTATAAGTTATAGGGATTGTCTAAGGGTATTATATCTGGAGTAAGCCATATAAATTAAGTACATGGAAATATAAAGGCTTAGTAAAAATATGTTGAAATATAATAAAACAAGATGTGTGTGAGGCGTTAACGTATGTCTTTGTGTATGTATAAGCTAGTGAGGCCATCCCGTCTATGGTGAGGTTATAAAACGATGATAACCGATTTATTTTGGCCTAAATTGAACGATACGGACGTAGACGATATGTGGTTCCAGCAAGTCGGAGCTAGGTGCCATACAGCTGATGCCAGGATGTACATTCTGCATGAACGGTTTGAGGGTATGGTTATTTCTCGCAGAGGTGACGTGTATTGGCCACCAAGATAGTGCGATTTGACTCAGCTAGACTTTTTCTTGTGAAATCTTTGACTTGACTTTGAAAGGTGTTTTATTACATACATAATGGTATACAATGGACATTTCAAATAAAAAAAGAATTTCGTTAATACTTCACACACAGCTTGTTCAAATTTGCACTTTTGAAGCTTATATCAATGACTGAAAAGTATTTTTTTGCTGTCACGCAATGACACGCATGAAATCTTCCACCGCGTCATTATGTGGCCATCCATTATTTTTATTAAGATCCTCAGTGCAGTTGGTAGCTTCCTCTCTGTAAAAATGTTTTATTCCGTGGTATCGCGGCGTAACACGTGACTGTGGCGCCAGAATTAATTTTTGTGATTTATTTGGACGCTAATCAGGTTTTTGACTTAATTATGTGACCCTGGGGAATTTATGGTGGGGTTATTGCTTTATCCGACTCGGTATAATGAAACGGTGTTTTTACAAACGAGTTGTGGTATATGTACCCGACATGCTTGTGTGTTTATTATGATTAACTGTGTAAGAATATTAATACCAAATGAGTTATTTAATGCAAGAGTTCTCCATGTTTCACTTCAAACAGTTATTAACAAACAAAACGACTGGTTGACCAGTTGACGTAATTTTTGTTACAGTAACTGTCACAAAACAACCCGCAGATTAGCGAAAGAGGGAAGAGGCTTATACATTGCAGAATAACTACCAAGTAGTAATTTCTAATCTATAATAAATATTATCAAAAGAAAAAGAAAAAAACTCGACTGCAAAATATATTCTATGTCACTCCGGACGTAAAGAGGAATCTAACGACACCTTACTCGTCAAAATCGGTCAAACCATTTAGGCTTCAGAAGGTAATATAGGAACACTCATACAAACATACATTTTATTTTAATAAAACGGGAATACACACGTTAAATTCAGTCAGTTGTACACACATACATACAAATAGCACGGTTACATACTTACATAAATACTTATATACACCAAATAAATATTACCCTCCTTCTTGCGCAGTCGTTGAAAAATCTGCCATCCCCCTCACTCGCGCAGAGTATATGCGCCTGCCGACTTTATGTCTTGCAAAAGTGACTCCTCACTACACTTATTTGGAATCTTACATTATCAATTTCAGTACCCAAACTACCTTCAAATTGTGTCCTATCGCCCTGTATTGTTCAGCGACCGATGCCACCAGTATCTTACCATGTTACCAGTCGTATCTTAACCCGTTACCAGCCGTATCTTAAACCGGTTAATAAACGTAAATCCGGTACAAAGTGAAACTGTGTTTCGAGTGCGGCTTACCGGAGATTTGTTACCGGCCCCGCATAAATCGGGTAAATAGAGACGCTCCTACAACGCTACAGTATTTCATTTGGCAAGGTTGTGGGATGTATCAGGGTAATTAATTTAACTGTAGGGTTCATGTTTTTATTTGATTGTTTGCAGTGAGAGAGAATAAACGGTTTAGATAAACGGTTTAGTGTGTATTATTACCGTGTTTACAGAGTCCTAGTCTGCAAACACGGTAGTCAGAGTGTTACAGTCAGCCTTCAAAAGGCCTCTTACCGAATATTTTATTATCACCGCGTTTTTATAAGCTCGTTTTCTTATCTATCTGTTTTTTTCCATCGATTTTAAACTAACTTTTCGATAAGCTAGAGACTTGAAACTTTAAGCACAGCTTAAAACTGGATATCAGTGCTGACTTACCGTTCCAAAAAAAACTTGTTATTTTGAATACATAAAAAAAGTAGAATTTATAAAAAGAACATTCAGGAATAAATTCATTTTAATTGCATAAATATATTTGAAAAAAATACTCCCAATATTCCGTGATATCTTATCTTATTAAATTAGATAATTTATTCTCAGATTGAGTGTGTTGTTGATGTTTATTAAGATACATGTTATAGTTATTTTTATAGTTATTTTCCAGGCTCATAAGTTTAACTTTTAGTATTCAGTGCCTTACCATAAAAAAAAAAACTTAACTGTAAATTACTGAGTGTTTATTTTTAAAGTATTTACATATGTTAGTCTGGCCTAGTAAACACTGACTCTTAAATAATAACCTCCTAATTAATTCAGCGCTCGACACTCTGTAATGAATGGCGTGTCAGCGTGACGACGTGTCAGCGTGACGACGTGACGAGACTGCGCTTGACGCCTGCCGTGACATACAAACATTTGTATTATTTACTAAGTTTCGTTGTGGGGTGGGAACACCATAATTACATCATTGTCTAGGTTTAAAATCATAAAACGTTCGTTGCTAAAACGTTTCGGTTTGATTCACTGACAAACGACCAAAGTCAAATTTATACATTAACAAACAATGTTTATTTCACGCTTTTGAGAAACAGTTTTTGTATCTCAAAAATACAACAAATATAAGTAATAGGTTTACGTGTGCGCAAAAACGTAACACAAAAAACAATAAAATAAATGAAACAATAAAGTATAAAGGGAAACAATCAAAACAAACAGCATTTACTGTATTTCGTTACGTCATCGCTAGTTAACGTCACAAAAATGTAATTTCGCGCATTACTTCCAAGGTATAAACTAGAATAGAACTATAAAACAAAAGGCAGTGCGATGCCAAAAACAAAAGAATAAGAAACAGGAAATATAAAAAATTGATGTCGCGAAAATAATTTGCAGAGGCCGTTATAGTTTGCACAGAGCCAGATACCCAGCCCTAAATATACCAAGTTTGTAGCTATAGGCACTTTACAGCAAAGCATTCGAGGTTGAGAAAACAACGCAATAAGTACTTTCGGGGCACCCACTTCACTAACTTCATCATATTCTCAGAGTTCAAAGGTTTCATTGAGAATTTAAAGTTCCCGAGAAATTCAAATACTTTCTAAAGTCGATAGCAAAAGTGAAAGTCGATAACAATTTGAAGCAAATCTGAAGCTAACCGTAAACAATAAACACTCGAGAAGGCCGAGACACACCACTCACCTGAACATGAAGTTCCCTTCTAAATTTATTAAAACTTTGAATCGGTTCCAGTCATTATTTAATACGTAAGGTACGTTATCGAAAGGAAGCATCTCGAACTCATTGATTAGGAGCCGCGTAACTTAAAGTTAAACGCAAAATTAACAACTACAGGGTTCATTAACGTCTATCTTTTGTAAAGTTGGTACGAATTGGAAAATTTTGGGAAGTTTCGCCTTCGCCGCTCGCTTTGATTGTTTTGCGATAAATCGGAGGGAATTCCGGGGACTAATTTTCCCTTCAAAAGTTATTTCTGGGGAAAATTATAATGAAGGAAGCGACATCTGGCGTTCGGCAGATACTAATTAAAACAGTGGCGCGAACGAAGCCATCGATGAGGGAACCGGAATTGTTGCGGAAGTATGTGGCTGTAAGAATTCGGGAGGTGAAATATGGACAGGAGTCGGGGAAAAAGTTGTCAAATCTGGCAACTTTTTATAACCCCAGTGGGTTATAAAAAGTTAAGTCGGCAACACTCGAGTTCATTCGAAGTTTACGAACAGTTCGGTAAATGCCCCGATTTCGACACCCGACCGTGCACGGGAATAACAGAAAAGTTTTTGACTTATAGTCGCGTGAAAGAACGCGGGGGAGTGTTGGATGGTTTTTTTGGGAAATGTTAAGGCCAACTAGTTTATGGGCTACGAATGCTTAGTAATGAAATCACCGACCGTGAAGTTGTGCCCAAAACGTATGACAGTTTATTGATGGTATTTTGATGTTAGGATTTTTTGATTTCTTATTTTTACTTATTACTACAGCCGCCATTTATTATGTTCATAGGCCGCGTGTATTATTATTCCAAATAATTCATAAATATTTTGTTCGAGGTAGAGAAGAGATTTCATGTTACCGGCTCATTGTCTCTCTCTCTCTCGCTGTGCAAAATAACGACAACGCTTTATTATATCTTTTGAATGAATAATGAATACAAACAAGGTTATGTTTGTATGTATTCGTTATTATTATTATTATAAAATTACTTTGGGTTCCAGGAATGACCAACACCTTCAGCTTCAACATCTGGTCTCTGCTGGACGTATTCCCCTTCTTAGTGGCGTACCCTGAGATCTATCGTTCCTCACTTATTATTTCATTAAGTATACAAGATGCTACTGAAAGGTATGACAATATTAAAATAATTGGTTAGTTTATTATTGGTGTGATATATTTTTTTTTAATATCGGTATGTATGTACTCATCATTATGAACAACTTTTAATATGGGACCAATCCTGAAATCGAGAAAAAACAGCTTTTACATATATTTTGTCGAGCGTCATTGACATTTTTCTATGGAACAGGCGATTTTTTTCCCCGCGATTTCAGGATTGTTCCCATAGTAAAAGTGGTTCAAAATGATGAGTACATAAATACTTTTTATTATTGCCACACCTTTCAGTAACACTTTGTATAAAGAATTCCATTTGTTTAATTAAGAATTTGACGGATATCTAATTAAATTGTTTCTCAAATTACGAAACAGTTTAATTAGATATCCGACAAATTCTTAGATTAAACGACTTAAGTATAAAATCGGATTGAAAATGATTAGCATCGAACATCGGTACTCGAGTCTCAAGTCAGTAAACCGATTCCAGTTCTAGTATCCGTCGAAATGTCGAGTTATTTAGAGAACACTTTGAATTGAGGAGCTAATCAATATTTAAAATCGTCTCAAACCTCGATCTTAGTTGTTAGAAGTCGGGATTGGCTTTTTTGTTTGATGAATTTATCAAAGGGCTTGGCCCATTTGTACTAGTCAGAATATCTTCTATCTCGTATTTGGTATTTGACGCTCGCAGCTGAACCATTCTACCAATCCGTGGTAAATCTTTGAATCTATAAATAGATGACCACTATGCACTATGCTTTTATTATGGTGCAATCGCACCATAATATTGTTTGCATGATACATCATTGGCAATGGTCAATAATGCTTGTATTGTCTCGCAGAAGGTATATAAAGTAGAGTATTGTCTTCGGGGATAAAGCTGCCTCCATCTTGCGCGAACTTGAATCCATCGTTGCTCTCAGGATTCTATACCTCGCTGTGCTTGGGAGCTAACTCTGGAATCACACTTATCGCTTGGGATTCAAAATGGCGCCCGTGTCATGAGGCACTCTCATTGGTGAATTATCTACTATTTCGTATAGTTACATTGTATGTAGGCTATTTTTATTTGTTGTAAAGTTACACTTTTTTTAAATCATTTACAAGGCCTTCAGACGACCTAAAACTAACACTTGGGCGTGACACTCAACCTTCGCAACAAACTTTCAAAGAATAGGTATTAAAGTTCATAGTCACTGCTTGTGGTCGCATATATATATCTTAATTAATATAAACTATTTCAGTCCTTATTTTATAAAGGAGGATGGATTCAAAACAGAAACAGAATATAATTATACACATAGTCCCTCATGGTACCAATGATCAAAACACAAAAAATTGCCCATTAGCAATTCAATTCGACATCAAATCCAATTTACCGAAAAAACAGCCCCCACATGACAAACAATCTAAACGGAACAACACAAAACGAAGCACAAAAACTCCATCAAAATCCATACGTTGATGAGAGCTAAAGAGCGACACAACCGCACAAAATGATTTCATGCGGCGAAATTACACAAGACATCAAACAGACACAAAGCGTTCACGGCCGCCACGGGATGGGCTGACGACACGGACAATGGCGCGCCTAGAGGGGTGCTGATGAAACATATCACGGGCGCCATTATAACAATACCGCCCGTGAAAATTTCACAAGTCAATTTATAGAGAGTTTAGAGAAAAGTGGCGCCCCTTACAATATTCAGTACTTCAAGTATTCAATACAAAACAATGATATAAAAAACATCATGAATGAATGACATGTCAAATTAACTATTCTGTATTTGTATTTTTCTGTTTCCATGTGCGTTCCGAGAGTTTCTTTTAAGCACCAAAAACTATTTGTGTCTACCATGTTTGACCACATAGTGGCGTCACTAAACATTAAGTGAGAAAGATCATATTCCAGGTTAAACGTGTTATCTTTAACGTCTAACAGAGCCCAGTTTATTGGTAGTTAAAAAATATATTTTACAAAAGTGCCTTAACTTGTGCGTATGATGAAAGGGCGTCATTTCAATTGTGGCCAGGGGCGCCAACCTACGCTCCTTCTTAACAGGCCCGGGCGGGGCTGGGTATGACAGCCATTGTCCCGAACGACGAGTGTTTATCAGGATCCACTGTTTGTCGTGACACTACGATTGTCATTATCTTCCAGATTACACGATTTTCAGCTGTGTGGTTAAAAGCTATATAGCTGTGAAGCTTATATTAGCTTGTATTTTATTATATTTTGAATTGGTATATCTAGTCAAAGGCATTTCTTTTACTCTTATTAAACTCGTAGTGGTAGTGGCCAGTGTGCTTTTTCAACAAAAACACTTATTAATGATGAACGTTATTATAGACAGAAACGGATAAAATAAATATAGCTGTTATGCCCGTTTTCACTACACATGGGAGTCGCTTAAATCAGATACCTATATATTTAAGAGTCGCCTAGGGCCGAAAAAAAATACGTTTCACCAACCTTAGATGTTAACTAGTGAAGTTTGGTTTTACCTAAAGATACGACACCAATTCGCGAGTGCGTAATGATAGGAAACTCTTAAACTTACTGGTAGGTACAGCCCGCGCCGCGCCGTGCTCACTCTCACACTTACTCTTTTGTATTCTTATTTTTTTATGTAAGGTTACCGTTTATTTCAAACGTTGAAAGCACAAGCTGACAACCAAACAAACAACACCATAGATAGCTGTCAAAAATGTAGGCGCCTCTTAGCTGGAGTCACCTAATAGATAGGTGAAAGAGAAGATTACGCTTAAGACTTTGCTTAGATTAGGAGTCCCTTAATTAGGCGTCGCCTTGTTCGTGGTTAGTGAAAACGGGCATAAGCGCTTTCATAACAGTAAGACAGAGCGACATGATAGTTTAGATGTTATTAAGATTTAGGACTAAAGTCGTCTCTTGTCACAATTTGCAGTAGCGCAGTACCAGTTGCAATATTGTTTTTGGTTGACAACAAATCTTCAGCTTTCTTCCGCTTTGTACATTAAATGGTACTTATTTTAGCTAAAGCACGCTTAGAAAAAATAGCCATTTTCACCTTTTTATACCAAAATGCTTTAAAGAAAGTCTAATTCTAATCCAATCAGTCAGAAGTTCAATTTTCATTCCCTGCTCTCGCAATATTCCGCTTAAATGGCTATTTAACACTTGAGCCATCCATCATAGTGTAAAGACGGTAACTCAGCGGCGATGAGTGCTAACAAAGAAGCGTTCATTCATGCATGTTTTTGTCCAAATGGATACTGTAGGCCAAGGAACGGTGCTTGAAAAATGTTATATAATTAGAAGAAACCTTACATAGAAAATAATAACCGTCAACTTGAAAAATGTTACTATTTTTCAATTTATTTTTTTGTCTGGATGGGCGTCCGGATGTCACAGCGCGGTCTAAATGATTGTTTATAAGACAAACAACCAAGAATTTTTAAACAAACAATTAACAAAGAATTAAAATTAGTTATGTTTTATCTTTATAATTACAAACTTTTTGGTGGAAATAATAGTTTATCGTCATTTATTTCTAATTTTGAAGAGACTGAGAAATCAAATTCGTAAAGTGAAGACAAGATATATGTATATCTTGTCTATATATATATATATATATATATAATTAATTCAAAATTCAAAATTCCCTATATATACAGGGAATTTTGTGAGTGAAGACAACTATTGTCAATACAAGCTCACAAACATTCTTCGTTTCGTGCTCTTCATTATACAATATTTCCAAAATGAAGCAGAAAACCTAACCCTTTTCAAATTCGATATTATGCTTATTTTTATACCATGCGTGTGTGTAAACGAGCAGGCGAGCCGCCTGTAAGTAAGCGACTACTGTGCGACCAACCCATGAATACCTGCAACACCACGGGAATCACAAATACGTTGCTGACCTTATTATAACACTTTATCAACAGCCTTTTTAAAATTACCCATGTTGTAGCTAATCGGAAATACCACATGTCCATCGGCGAATATATGGTTTAAGATGGAGCACTCTTGCCGACAAATAACCAAGTCACTTGCCGATTAGTTGCATCAAAATATTTCCCAACTCACTTTTAACACTGCCTACAAACCCTGTCGTTTATAAAGCTATTTAACACACAACCCTAAACATAATTCCAAAAAAAGATATTCCAACCATTTTTATTGCAAAAAGAGCTACATCAATCACGCGCCAAGAATTCAGAAAGAATTCTCATGTGCAAAGTTATTACTGTATATTGAATCCTTAACTTTCCTCTTTCATAAACATTTTCCCGATAGCGTCTGCGCGGCCTTAATAACTTAAGGGCATGCATGGTAGCTCAAAGGCGAGCTCAAATTGAGAAGGAAAGAACGGAAATTAGAGTACGGTACTCTGTGACGTGGCGTGGGAGAGTGGATGGAAGGTGGGGAGTGCAATGTGCTGTGTCGTTAGATGTTTACAGGGTAGCACTTTTTATCTATTATGTATTTATAACTTTGTAAGGATTTAGTTAGATTTAGTTATTATTTATTATTTAGTTGTATATTTTAGTGGTCTTCAATTGGGGAGTCCTGCCAGTGTTGACATATGGAACGGAGATGTGGGCCTTAACTGCTGGCTTTTTGGAGAAACTCGAGTCCTACGGCGGGCAATGGAGAGCGCTATGCTCGGAGTTTCTTTGCGAGATAAAAATCCTGGAACGAGTATTTTCGCCGCTTTCAGAGTAGCTGAAGTGGCAATGGGCAGGCCACTCACATCGAAGCGATAACCGATGGGGAAGAAAGGGTCTTGAGTGGCAACCACGAACCGGAAGACGCGGCGTATATATGTAGGTCTCCCACTAGGTGGACCGACGGCATTGTGTAAGTCGCGGGCAACCGGTGGATGCAAGTGGCAGATTATCGCTAAATGTGGCGCTCTAAAGGGGAGGTCTTTGTTAAGCAGTGATGGCTGATGATGATGTTGATTCTAGTATTGCTTAAAAAAGTTATTTCCACAGTAAAACGTTTTTTCTTCGATTTTTTTAAGGTTTTTGAAGAATTTAGGATAAGTAACATATTGTTTAGGTAAATCCAAATCAAAATAAATTGAGTATGGAGCACATTATGAGAAAATTCATCCTATTTCACACTAGCAGCATCTCGCGGATTTACTCGCTGTCCTAAAGGAAGCGTATCATTTTCTGGGATAAAAAGTAGCCAATTATTACCACCTTTGGGTAGAGATAATAAGCCAACCCCATACCAAATACCAAATATTTTCTTTGCAAATACCATCTCAAACCGTTTAGCCGTTACGGAGTTAAGTAGAACAACCACAATTTATTTATAACAATTTAACAATTTATTTAATATATATTAGTGCGTTTAGTTTAGTAATAAATAAATAAATTCAAAATCTGTGTTGTTTTGAGTTTGTCCTTTCATGAAACCGAGACCAATCTTGATGCAACAAGACAAAATGTCGCGTCTAGCTCAGTCAGTCCACGGTTCATCCCCGACACGGCGTCACTCCACCGGACATCAGATTACGTCGTCGAGCGACATGCTGACGACAGGAGCAGGGGGCGCCACCCCCGGGAGGGGGATGCATCTCAGAAATACTGTAAGGTTACAGAGTACTCCAGATATACTATGTTTGTATGCGGCAAGTGCTCCTTTTTACTTTAGTCTTACATTTTGCAGATGGACTTCAGAAAGTTAGTTGTTCTTGACTTAACTTATCTAGCCAAACAGAGAAAACTCAGGTCGGTTTTTCGAGTAAAAATAATAATTTTAGAATATATATTTTTTTGTTTTAATTTAAATAATTAGTTGATAAAGAAGCTTGCCTGTTAAAAGAAGGGCAAAATTATACTAAATAATCTTTAATGTGTAACATTTCAAGTGTAGACATTGTAAGTCTAAGTGTAACATAACGCTAGATTCAACAAATCGTCCATAGATTTTATTTCGTGCTTCTTTTCATTTCTTTTGAGGTTTATAATATTGTCTATCCTCTTCATTGTGTCTTTGTATACATAAAGATGAAGTTTACAAGGTTAGCCGTCTCTGTGAGCTGCATTGAGACGTGACACGATCTTTGTACGAGATAGCTGATATCCGTAAAGAGCTGTCAAGGAATGAAGGAACCGAGGCTAGATTTCAACGTACCGATTCAGAACTTTTATGCCAGTGTTGTGTGATCTACACCTCAGAAATGGTCAGAATTAAACGACTTCACATCTCATTTAGAACGTTTATTAACTAATCATTGGGTCACAAATCTACACAAATTCAAAGTAAATCAAAATACGGTACTAACCTGTCCGCTCACGATGGTGGCTCGTTCAAAAGTGCTGTTCGACAAGATGGCCGACCGGAGTGAAGTCAATCAACCGAAATAGTGCAAGCGAGTTTCATCTTGACTTTGACATTTGCCTGAGGCTTTGGTGTAAATTGAATAGCGAAAAATGTATATGTAGTTTACTTGGTCTACAAGTCTAGTCGCGTAACAGTCGGCCATCCTATAAGAACGAGTCCCTTCGTTCTAATCAGATTCAATTTATAATAGGTACATAATATAATAAGATTATCACTAAAGAATCACATGTTTCACTAACAGTTTTATCGTAAACTAGCATCGTAAAGTATAAGGTAATCAATAAATTATTATAATCATTACTAGTAGTTCGCCCCGAACTAAGACCTCGCGATGTTCTGTTTTACAAGATTTTATTTCACTTACCTACATAATGTACACTGTTTATAATGTATAGAAAGTCATATCGCGTCATTGTAACATTTACCAAAACTTGAAATGGTGTTTTTTTTTTTTTTTTTTTTTTTTTTTTTCTGTTAAGTGTTCGACAACGTTCACTAGTGTTGGTAAATAGTACAATGTCGCGAAACGTGACTCTTCGTGTCGTTTCAAAACTTCATAGAAACCTCTAGTAGTCTCTACCACTTTACTGGGGCATGATTTTGAATTGGCCTTGACTTACTTTATTTGACTTAGACTTATTTTAATTGTGAAATATTTGACTTCACTAGAAATATTACAATACTTGACATCGGCTAAATACATAACGTGTAGAACCAAAACATAAGATAAATAAAATAAAAGCTCGCGCCCATGTACACCGTCTTCATCACAATCAGGTGCAAAAGCATATGTATTTTCTAACCGTCACCTCGCATGCACTGCGGCGAACACGTCTTTACCATCATTATTCTTCTATCATGGAATGTTCATCCAAAAGCACCTCGCTCATTCACTAACTATGGTTGAGCTATGTGAGGGCTACTTCCTTCACACTCACAAAGCCAACCTCGGTACTTCGAGCCACTCATGGGCGGCGAGTTCGTACGCCAATCCTGCCCGGCAACGAAAGTACCCTCACTGTTCACTGCTATGGCTGTGCGATGAGAGGGTTACTTCCTTCGCCCTCACTCCGCGCAACCGCAATGTCAAGGGCCACTCATGGGCAACGAGTTCGCACGTTAATCAAACCCGGCCCAATGACATTCTCACTAGATCATATTACATATTACATATTATATCACATATTTCACTCTCATTTCACTACTAGTATTAATCTTCATATTCAATATTCCGTAACGTATATCGGAAATTGATTTGAATATCTAATAAAGTTGTATATATATATAATTTTTTTTAATGTAGTTTCATTTAATTTACTCAGACTAAGGGATTCGAAATCAGTTATTCTATTATTGCCTTAATTACGTAATAACAATTAATCATCTTAGTTTTTATCGCTTTCTTTATCGTTATCTTGACTTGAGGAGCAAGCAGCAGTATCGAAGGCAAGCCACGGGAATATTTTATCTATCGTTACGACTGTTTCATACCTAGCCCCCTTTCTGGTAAGTTGTGTATCCTCTACAAGGAACCTATCATTAGTCAAAACTTTCTTAATCCCATAAGGTCCCTTACACTTAGCCTCTTACCTCTTAGACTGACCTGGTCCTGTCACTATAGCCCTAGCTATCCTTACTAAATCACCCTCCGCATAAGCTCTACTACCTTTTCTTCGCTTGTTGAATTGTGCTTTGTTTCCTGCTTCCGTTTTATTCTTTCACTAGCGTTATCTTATTATCTTTATTCGTGTTATCCTTGATCTTGACGCATTGGGATGACTCATGGCCTATGAGATTACAAAGGGTGCATTTCACTATCACTTTCGGGCACTTAAAGCTAGGATGTCCTACGTTTTGGCAATTGAAGCATCTGATTGGACCCTTAACGTTATTATTATTATTATTGACCTTAGCCGCGTTTGTATCAGTTTCTCTTATTTGATTATTTTCTGATAGCGTATTACTGGGACGCCTGTCTCGATTTAAATCTCTATTATAATCCATCTGATTACGGTTTTGCGATTTAATAGTCTTGAAAAATTCCAGTACATCCTCGGGCCTATCAAACTTAGCCGCTTGAGCGCCAACGCGAACCCCTCTATCATCGACCCCATAGAGTAAGCAGTCTACTGCTTGCTTCCCAAATATTTTACATCTATTTAATAGATTAATTTTCGCAAAATAATATATTTCTAATGATTCTCCAGGGCGTGCTCGTCTGTTAAGCATTTCAGTGAGCAACTCCGCGTAGTTCTCAGTCGCTGGGAATGATTCTCTCAACATCGCTTTCCATTCTGCCCAAGTATGCTTAATAGAGGGCAGGCCCTGGTACCAGGTCTTCGCAAGTCCAGTAAGTTTAGGCAGGGCGTAGTGAACCGTTTGCTTGTCGCTCCAATTATAAATCTCAGTACACTCATCGACTTTGTCCAGCCAGATATTTATCGTTTGTTCTTTAAGCATTGGATCGAATTCGGGGATTACATTATTCAGAGTTGAGGCATGAAACGATTCACTACTCCCCGACTTAGATTTCAGCACATTAAGAAGTTCCTCGAAAAGGTCAGCCGACGCCTTAGGTTTTTTTTTAATATATTCCTTGTCGTGGTCGTTGGATCGTCGCTTTTTAGCGGGAGTCACCAGTGAGCGATTGCGCGACCTACGAGCTGTTTCACGACCGCTAAGTTCGTCTTTAGTTTTCAGAATTTTTTGGGATGCCCTGGCATCTAATCGCTCACGCTCCCTGCGTACCTCTTTTTCGAACAACTTAAGTCGCTCCCGTTCATGGGATAACTCACGTTCTCGCTGTCGTACTGACCGTACTATGCTGGGGCTCCTGCTCCGTCGGCGGCTGCGGCGGGACTCCCTTTCATGGCTCCGGCTTCGCGAATGTCGTCGCGGTGTCTCGTCGCCACGATGTGTGCGGCTCCGACTGCGTCGGGAGCTCGCTCGTCGGTCGTCGTGGTGTAGTCTATCTGCAGCGCAAGTCAGACTTCGGTCGCGCCAGGTCTCGCCCGCGTTGCGATCGCTCATTCTCTGAAACTCATAAAGTACGTGTCAAATATTCTCTAGTACTGGCCAAAGGTAAATGATTGTGAATCGCCAAAACTCAATCCAAATCGTACCTGCACTTAGAAACTTTGCAAAAGACACTTCGTAGTGGGACATCTAGTAACGACGAGCTCGATTACATATAAGCACAATCACAGGGCGAGTAAAAGTGGATTTAGGAAAGAAAGAAGAAAAAAAATTATGTTTGAATAAATAACTAGAACGTGAGTTCAGTAATAAATCCATTTACATCTCGAAAATTACTCGAGATATTATGACTTTAAATTTTTGTATTGAATGTTCATTATGATTGATCGGCACGTATATTTATTTCCGTAAGCTAAGTTCATGCGCAATCCAAAATCATCCGTGTAATGCCCAAAGAATTCGAAAAAGTAAAGATCCAAATACACTCACGTGGGGTTATTTTATCCGTTTAGCCATGTATTTTTCCAAAATAAAGCATTTCACGCTATTTAAATGTCACTGAAAGTGTTAAGCTGTGATCGAGCACGTGGGGTGGTACGCGACGTGAAATCTGAATTTCACGGTCCGATCCCACTTCTGAGATGTGATCTACACCTCAGAAATGGTCAGAATTAAACGACTTCACATCTCATTTAGAACGTTTATTAACTAATCATTGGGTCACAAATCTACACAAATTCAAAGTAAACCAAAATACGGTACTAACCTGTCCGCTCACGATGGTGGCTCGTTCAAAAGTGCTGTTCGACAAGATGGCCGACCGGAGTGAAGTCAATCAACCGAAATAGTGCAAGCGAGTTTCATCTTGACTTTGACATTTGCCTGAGGCTTTGGTGTAAATTGAATAGCGAAAAATGTATATGTAGTTTACTTGGTCTACAAGTCTAGTCGCGTAACAGTTGTATAATGAAGAAGATTATGGTTTCAGTTTACTCTACGGTTAATGTGTAAAGATATCTTGAAGGTTCCTCGCATAGTTGTCTTAAGCAAAAAAAATTAGCAATTACAATTCATAAGTATATGCTCAGACATTTACCCACAAAATCCTTCACTTTATGATATACATTTATCACTATAATTGCATGACGCAAAAAATATTTGTTCTGATTTACATCAGATTATCTAACTTGGATTATGTAAAACTAAACACCTGTTTCAAAAGGCAGTTAAACTAAAGCATTGTTGATTTGTGCTTTATTTAGTAGATTTTTTAATTTTGTAGTTCTGTGTTGCCGCACATTTTTATAACTAAATTGGTTTTAAAATAAATTATGTTAATATTGTTACGATTTGTGATATCAGTCATTAATCAATGAGTTCTTTGTTACTTGCGTTCGGGTATACCGCTGTATTTTTGGTATAGGAAAACATCTTGAGGAAACCTGTATACCCCGGAGAAGAAATTTGATGGCGTATGTGAATCTGCCGACCCGCAATGGGCCAGCATGGTGGATAAGGCCAAATCACCCTTGGAGAGTAGGCCGATATCTCAGCTGTGGGACGTTAAAAGGCTAATGCAGAATATTGCTATCCTTGTTTGAAGTCACAAAACACCCGTAGACACCAAACATACTACTAAAATCTCGAGCAGAGAATATAACAACAAATTAACTTTCAACTATGCTCCGTAATTTAAATAAACATCCCATTAACCCTTTAGTAATAAACCAAGTTTTGCAATAATAAATTAAAGGGGAACTGCAAGAACCTTTGTCACAAAAAATTACTAGGAAACTGGGCTCCCAGGTCAGAGGCTCGGGACTCCTAAACTTGTCTCTCAGGGGACATATTTCTGGATGTCCGGAACAAAACCCTTGTCGCAGTGCGGTGTATAAAGAATACAGCGACCAAGTTTCGCGATAGTCTAGAAATCGCTCTAATATTGTAACTTATGCAATTTGGGTAATGTTGCCCTTTTGCGACCATTGCTCTGTTTTTTATGATGATATGTATGATATGATATGTTTATGATGATTTTTCTTGGTAGTCAACGCATATATATAATATTAGATATATTGGAGGTGTCCTGTCCGTGTCCATTGGTGTGAACACTACATCAGGAGACACGATGCTAGTTTGCCACTTCATGAAAAAAAATATAGTCTTATTTGTTTCCAACCTGTATCGTCGCATTGCTGGACGAAGGCCTCTACCCTGCTGGTCTTAATAGTTTAAAGCTTATTGGGTCCATTTGATTCGCTAAGAGCCCAGATCATATTTTTTTTTATTAATTATATAAATTTAATGACCATAATTTAAAGTTGAAATGAAAATTATGCGACATTCTTGGACGTATTTATATACTTTTTATTGTCTTGAGGATCAGTGGGGGACTTCCGCCTTCTGAGCTGTAAGTTGTGAGTTCGATTCTCACCCAGGACAAACATTTGTGTAATGAACATGGGTACTTTTTTCTGGGTGTTTCTATGTATTCTATGTATGCATTCACATAAAAAAGAAAGTATTTGTGTATTCTATCTGTTATCTAGTTTCCTTAGTATAAGCTTGCTTAGTTTGGGGCTGTGTGTGAAAAACGTCCGCCAATTTATTTTTATTTTATTGCTTATCAGGCACTTATCAGGCTATCTATGCATTTGACCACAACTTACCAGATCTGGAGCAATGATATGGCGGGGCACCCCTAGCTTTTAAGTGTGGGACTATACGCTATTCAAGCAACTGTTAACTGTCAAAAACCGCGTGAGCTCGAATACTGTAATATATGTCGAGCATGTCCTCGTAAATGTTGAAGTCCGTCTGTTCGAACTAACTGCCTCTACCTCCTACCGATTAGTGAAGAGAGGGCTGAATTAAGGACAATATTGCGTACACTCAGAGAAAAGTTTACTTCTAAAGAAGCAGTGGTTGAGTTAACTGTCCAACTGATTATTATCATAGAACGATTAGGTTTGAGTGTTAATTTTAAATTAACGTGAGTATTCCCGTTTTATTAAAACAAAATGTATCAAAACCACGTCAGTTTTCATAGTATATTATTAGTATAGTATTTCTTTATATTTGCTTAAAAGTCGACACATACATACACCTACATAGATCAATAACTACTTTTTGTAAAGTAGTGCAATTCATTTTGATTGGCATTGTTTTAAGTGTATAAGCGTATTTTTGCTACGCATGGGTACATGTTTTTCTCATTTGTATTCGATCAAAATTAGATGCCCAATTTAAAAAAGCAAGAATCATTAAAAAATAAAAACGAGGTCGCACGAGGACTTTCTATTAATCAGACGGTCGTGATTATGTGATTACATGAAAAAATATAATGTTCAAAACATTGATAACCTCCGTCCTCAGTCCTCAGTCCGTTTTCTTCAGTTTTTGTCGGTTAATAATATTATCGATATAAAAACAAAATACTCGCCTGGTAAATGTAGCCTGCCTCTCTAGGCATAAAGAGAAGTCCAACGACACCTCACTCTTCAAAATCGGTCAAGCTGTTTAGGTTACAGGAAGTAGTATAGGGAACACACTGTCACATTTATACTTACATACATTCTTACATATCAAAAACATTACTCTTCTTCTTGGGCAGTCGGGTAAGAAGATCAACGCGTCAACATAAACTCGAAAGCCAACATTTCAAAAGTTTCAAACCTGCAACATTGCAAACTTCACAACTAAGCTCCCCCATAATCCGTACACATAACCACTCATCACTGCTTCTATCCTACGACGATACAACCGAGCGCACTGTACATCGCTGGCTCGCGTCCCACTCCGTACTATAATTGTCTCGTCCACGCGGAAATGGACTTTGTTCAAACTTTATTAGTCGGAAGTTAGTTTTAATAGGGGCTAGTACTAGTACACTTGCCGTTATCTAAACTTAAACTACATCATTCGAAACTTGGACGTTTCAGATTCAACCTTGCGTTTGAGAAACAAGGTTGAAATTTGATTAGTAGTCGTTAAATAGTGGGAACTATAAGAATAACGACTATAGTAGTTGGAAGCTTACCTCTAAGATGTAAATAGCGATAATACCAGACGGCGGTGTTAAAGGGGTTTCTTAGAAGGACGAGAAGGGGCTACCATTATATGTAATCTGGTTAGTAGCACTGTAGTCGAAGTTAAATGAGCCGGGCTACTCCAAATGGAGGTAGGCTTTAAATACGCGGGGAATTAGGAACTGCTTATTTATTTATCTAGTTCATTTAGAACTGTATTAAACCTGTGCTATGTCTGATTGAGATGTTAGTTGGCCATTCACTATTGAAATAGATTTTCTAATGTTTTTTTGTTATATTTCTTAATTGCTTTTTAGCTCATCAGCTGCCATGTGCCGGTTAGCAAAAATATTAACGTATTCGATTGCTTATGACATTATTACATCTAGAACGAGCCAAATTTGATTTATTTAACATTAAAATTAAATTAAAATAAAACTATAGCATAGCAGCTTCGAAAATCAAAACCAAAGAACATAGCCCAACCAAAGCCGAAGAACCAAAGTCAACGATGTAATTTTCGGGTTTTGCGAGATGAAGTGGCGATAGGCAGGTCACATAACCGATGGATAAGAAAGGTTCTTGAGTGGCAACCACGATCTGGAAGACGCAGCTTAGCTAGGCCATCCACTATGTGGACATATTGAAGGTCGCGGGTAACCGGTGGATGCGAGTTGCAAATTATCCTAGGTTTAGCGGTCTAAGGGGCCTCCCCCTTCGACCGCCAAACTTGGCTTTGGCTTTGTTCAGCAATGGACGACTTCAGCCTGTTGATTATGATGATGATCGTAGCTCCGTAGCTCTGTAGCAAGTTCTACAGACCGCTAGAGTGCTACGAAGTGACAGAAGCTAGGTTCTACGCCGCGGCAATTCCTTCGTCGCTTGATCTCATGCCCTATTACAGAAAGTTTAGTAATATTTAGTAGTGTATTTCGATGTTAAACTTTTTTTATTTGACTCTAAAGGTGTAAAAAAAGCAACGGACCAATATTTGTGTGAAAAATTAAAACAAATATTTAACCGTTATCAAGCGTTTAATCTCACTCGGTTACCTGAACCTGAAAATGCGCTGACGAGGATGGTTAGAGGTCGAGCTTGAAATGGGTACATAGAAATTAGGCAACTAATAAAAAACAAAAAACTCACAACGAGAACAAAGAAAGTGAAAAAAAGAACATTCGTAAGAACAGTATGATGAGATCATAGTTTTGTTCGTGCGAGCGATCATCAAATAGGAAATCAACTATAACAGAAAACATTGTAGCCTGATTGTAGCCATTGACATTGTTTCTGTCCCCATCACTCACGGCTCCATCTTAAAAAGTAACAAGTGAAGAAATAATATCTTCTGCCCGAGAATAAGCTCGCTAGTCCTCTCTCACCCTCGGCTGAGCCGATTTGGGTCTGGAACCCTCAACATTCACAAACGGGACGTGTCACAAAACATTATCCTCTTTGTGGACAAACCGCCTCGTGCTCAACAAGGAAAATGAACATTCATATAATAATAAAATAAAAATAATAAAGTAAGGTAATATGTGCGCGAAAAGTGAAGAGTGTCCGTCTACACACTACACACGCTGACAATTTGAAAAGTATTAAATTACTGCAATATAATTGATATTAACAATGCAATAATTCGTTTAGAAAATTAATTAGAAAAGCAGTGGATAAAGTTGATGTGAAGATCGTTGTTTAAGTATTGTATATTTTACATAATTTACGATTTACGTCACCACATCATGCCCGGTCGTGTATGGAATACTGCTCGAAGCTCGAACTGCTGAAGCTCGAAGCTCTTGAATCGATAGACCGGCGTGCTGTTCGGCCTGTTGGCGATAAATAGTTGGTTGCCAAAAAACTTATTAGCCTGGACCACAGCCGTGCGGTAGTTAGTCTGTCAATCTTTTACAGAATTCATTTCGGAGAGTGTGCATCAAAACTGCACGACTTTATCCCACCATCCCCACTACGGGAGAAGTAGAAAGACGCCCCACTACCAACCTTACATTATTTATTTCCCTTGGATACGTATAAAACGCTAAGAAACAACTTTTTTAATCCGTACAGCCAAGGAGTGGAATAAGCTGCCGGCTTCCTTGTTTCCTGAGTTACAATCTAGAGTTTTTAAGGTCACAGTGAATAGGTATCTTCTAAGTCTGCGTGCTTCATCTTCAGCCACATTATCGCTTACCAACAGGCGAGTTGATCAAACGCAGATTTATAAGCGTTAAAAAACAATAAGGTATTGAGAATTGAGAACATTTTCAGGTTTAGGTATAATATATTTATAATCTTAGGACTAAGAAGAGTGGAGAAAATCGAAATGAAATTGAAATGGGATGATAGGCAGAGTAATTTGAAAAGTTAAAAAAATAAATATTGCAGGTTTTTTTAAATATTAACAGAACCAAAAACCTACAGTATTTTTTATTTCGCAAAGACCGTTCCTTTATTTTAGATGTAAATACAAACAGGAAAACTCTCAAGAAAAGTCGTATCGAAATGGATCAACGCAAACGGAAGCATCAGTTTCCAATAAAACCATCTTAAACCGACCGTCTATATGAAAGACACGTAAAAAAATAAAAGCTGTATAAAAAGTGTAAGAGTCTTTGATAAAAACTCACTAAAACGGTGCTTTTTTATATTCCGAATATTGCCAACTATATAAAACTCATACCACGTATAGAGTTTATACGGGTCGTACGGAATAAAGTCAAGGCGTATAAACCAGATTATTGGTAACGTGACCGTTCGAGGCGGTTCCTTAAGAGCATAAACTCGATCCTAAATAAGTTTGAAGAAGGAAACCGTATTCAGTTTTAAGCTTACAGCACGATTTTCAGCCAATACCGTCGGATGCGATGAAACCAAACTGAATATAAAACACACAGAGAAATATCTCGAGAGAAAACTGGGCAGAGCAGTAGAGTGGACCGGACTGAGGTAGACCGCATTACGGAATCAAGAAAGCTTGCATCTAAACTGCAACACGGAAATGGTGCCTAACGATGACCATTATCATCAGCCAGAAGATGTCCACTGCTGAAGCAAGGCCTCCTCCTTACAGCGCCACTATAGACAATACTTTATCGATTCACACCATCAATTTTACTTATGACAAAAAAGACTTGAAAATAGTGTTACAACTGGTGGCCTTGATGCTTCAAACGATTTTTTCCCTGCAACCTTAAGCATCTTTTATTTTTAGGCATCGGCAGCCTCACACGGGTTTATTTCTCACGAAGAACCTAAAGTGTTACTTAGTTATAAAGTTTATCATGCAATTACAATTTTAACCCATATAGGTAAATAATATATTGATAGTTATTCTAACTACATTTAATGGTGGCACTTCAGATCGCTATTTGTGTTCGCGTATTTGTCTCATTTGTCCAAATTTGATGCAGTGAAGTTACTCTATTCGATTATATTTGCATATTTTAAGCGAATTAGACGAATACGCAAATACACGAACACTCGCGCCCGTTGGGTGTCGCTTTTTGGTCACACATCAAATAATTCAGATATTATTTGTTTCTAAATTTATTTCTCCATAGAGCAAAAAACTTCTTTCTTTGCACTATGGAGAAATAAATTTAAAAAAAAGCCGGACGGCGTTTTTGTGATATTTGGGCGACACACAATTTTTTGATCAAACACGGGGAATATGGTGTACTAACATAAATAGCTATGTGAAGTGCCACGATACGTTTTCAATTTTGCATCGATTACCGGAAAGTTAGGCGATGGTGGCGCCACCACGTGTGAACCACGTGTGTTTTACGAGCTTTAACTTGGCTTAGCTATAATTATAAGTACCTAGTTTTTCTTCATAGCCCCGATTCGCACGCGTACCAAACTTCATAGGATCACCCGCTGATTTGACGATTCCCTGAAAATTTCATCGAAATCGATCCATCCGTTTCGGAGTCTATATTATGGGGAACGTACGAAATAAATTTTGAAAGATTTTATTCATATATTTTTAGTTTTTATAATACCAAAGTATAATCCCTGCACGCACACATCGCTGCACATGTAGTAGTGTTAGTTATGCGTTATTTTGACTGTTTCTTTAGAAATGTTCCACTCGATGGAAATGGAATTCAGTTTGTAAGTAAAATGGAATCATTTGTAGTTTGTCACGGAACTCTCGATACGAGTGGAGAGGTTCGTCATATTCCGGATCTCCGGCCTTCCGGAGTCCTCTTCGTGGGCGTCTTCTCCTTCTTTATAGTCTAGTGACTGCACTTTTATTGAAACCTCGAATGTTTATTTGACTAATATAAGTACACGGAATTCGTACCAAACTTATTGTGTTCAATTTACCTATTTTTTAGGGTTCCGTAGAAAACAATAAACTTTATAGGTTTGCAGTGTCCGTTTATCGGTCTTTTTGTAATACTAAATAAGGATTATTAATGTTGACATTTTAAGCTACTAGGGAAAATAAATTCAAACACGTACATTCGCCAATACAGAAATAAGTGAAAAGACAAACACAATCACACATAAACTCCGGATTTATAAAGTATAAAGTGTGATGTCATTTGAAACAATTTTGTATTATTGTAGATAGGTAGTTATTGTAGTTGTAGAGCATGTGAATAAAATCTAAATCATAATAACATTATAATGTAATATTGATTTTCCATAAAGTCTACACAATATTATAAAATTAAATTAACGTCAGCAAGTTAAAATAAAACTCATAAAACGCGGCTCTAGAATACAGAATGTGAGCAGGTTATCCCGACGCTACGTAACGATCGGGAATTCGATACAATTTAAATTAATTTCCCCAATTTTCATTAAACATCATTGTGTACAAATATGTTGCGCAATTTCATAATTATTATAAAGCCGTTTTGGTAAACGATTGTATCTTTCAGATACTACAACACTGGAATACATAAAAACATAAAAATGGTTCACGAATTAAAAAAAATACCATTCACACTATAATGCCATAACGTTTTCCAGTTATTCGACCGCCAAGCAGTGGTGTGCAAAAATTACTTTGTTCTGAATTGACGGACAAATTTAGTAATTACGCTTTTGTATCTGTAATCTGAATTGAAAACCGTAAAAATAATTTTAAATGGCTATTTTAATTTATTGATACTTATTTATTGTAGATTTAAATTACTATTAATAAAGGCTCGACCACACCAAATATAGTAGCAATTCATCCATTGTGTTGATCCATATACGTGTTTTAATTCATGTATCCTACTATACATAATACTACTTGTTACCGGCGACTTCGTACGCGTCGACAAACAGGAAAAAATAACTAGCCTATGTCCGTCTCTGCCCCTTAAGCTATATCTATGTAAACATTCAGGTCGATCCATTCAGCCGTGATAACACGACAAACACCCAGACAAAGAGACAGAGAGTTACTTTCACATTTCATAATATAATTTAGGTTTATCAGCGAGTACTAAAGTACAGCAATTACAAACAATATGTACCAGTGCTGCAACAGAACTAAAAAGTGTAATTGCTTAGTAACAAAAGCATCCCTAGTCTCCCGCCCTACTCAACTCGCTGGAATCGAATAGCTTGTCCGTTACACGTCACCTCGGCCTAATTTGAGACATTCGTATTCAAAACAGAACCACTCTCGAAAACAGCTGCTAGGGAGGGGAAATGACGGCTCGGAATTAGGAGCTGTTTGAATGGTTTTACGATGTCGAGCCGTTTCGGTTGCAGCTCATTTTAGAAAATGCACTTTTAGCCACGTACAGTACAATAATTATAATGATAGTCACAGTAATAAAAAATAATAATTAAAACCCGACTGCATGAACACTGAAAAGATGGCAACAAGATTTTATTTAAAATAAAATTATGAAATTTACTCACAAATTTAATAGTTTAATTTTTAAATATATATTATTAATAGATTGTCTACTACTTAACTAAACTAAACCAAGCCTCACTACAAACTCGCCTGTTGGTACCTAGCTATCGGGGATGTACGATAATATTGAGTTTACCACAGTTTGCTATTAAACAGTGCAACTTCGTTTTTTTGTGAGTGATGTATTATTATTATTGGTGTAAAATGTAGCTTATGACACTCATGACATAAAGAGGCATCGAAAGAGACGTCATTTGTCAAAATCGGTCGTCTCTTAGGCTACAGGGCGTCATACAAGACACTCAAACATACTTACATACACCCCAAAAGCATGGTTTCGGGTAAAAAGTAAGATAAGCTGTGTTTTTTCGCTTAAAATTATAATTTCAACGGTGTAATGAATTAGATGAGTTTTCAGTATTTTGTTTTGACTAGACCGTTAGGACAAAAAAATATTATAAACTTGCCTAACGCCTAAGAGTTATTTTGTATGTATCATCAAATTTCCGAAAAGTCGTACAGAATCTAAGTAGTAGTTTGAACCAAACTGAGATCTCGCAACCCCTAATAAGTTAACTACCCTCATATTTAAAATTTAAAATTGTATCAAAATTTGCTACTTGCCGACAAAATTTCAGAAAGATGAGATCAACTGTTCCCAAGTTATCGGCGGACAAATATACATACAAACGCCGACTTTCTCCCGTAAAAATACTTTCGCTTTGCTCGGTCAATTAATTAAACAAACAATATTCTGTAAAATGTACTAACTGACATAGGAAAACATAGTTCTACTTAGATGTATCAATCAACAGAGAAAAGTTGTATCAAATGAACTAGCCTACCGCAATGAGTCGACCGCTGATTTCGACTAGTTGAGCCAGAGAGCTGCATCGCGGTGATATCGCCAGTTCGAACCGGAATCCAGCCAGTTCGAATAGTTGACGGAACTCGGGACGGGCCGAGTACATAGCTGTGGTTGACGCCTCCTCACCGACAGAGATACAATACTATTTGCTTAGAAACAACTTAACTAGTTCTGAAGTTGGCGCTGTATGTCCTTTTTTTTTAATTGAAATATCTGCTTTAACGTCGTAAAATTCAGTATTGCTCAGAACTATTCAACATTTCAACGATGAGTTGAAATGTAGCTAAATCACATGCAACATGTCTGTGTTTCATGTAGTTTCATAAAATAAATTTTTCACTTCATATTTACCTATATTTATTATCGATGTAGTTCACAAAAAAATTACAGATATGCTAACGTTATTTGTTTCTGTGCAACCAATACTTAATCAATAAAAATAAAAGGACAGCTCAACAGCTTAATGGCAGCTACTGAAAGCTGAATTATGCAGTATGCATTATGTTGAAACCGCGCGTGTCACGTCACTACGGACCGAGAAGACTTTCATGGGCTTTCATTGAATTCGTTACAATACGCATTGTCTATATCTGTCTCTGTTAACGAACACTCTTGAAAACAGTTGAATAGCTCACAAAAAATTGATGACAAATCTATTGTCCTGTTTCCCCAAGTTAAGTATACTTTTTTTAACTTCTGTAATTTTATATTTTAAAAAATGGTTCAAAAGTGCGAACGAGATAGCTGAGCAGGCTAGCCTGCTCTTAAAGACAATCTCTGATTTGTCCATACTATTTGCAAAACTAAAGGCAGCTCTTAATTTTATTTTATTTGAGTGAATTATGCAAGGACAGCAACACTAGTCCTGACAATTACTTAAAAAAAAAAAAAAAAGTTGGTGGACGTTTCTGACATAACGCCATCTAGCCCCAAACTCAGCAAGCTTGTATTATGGAAACCAGATAACTGATAGGATACATACACACTTTTTTTTTGTAAATTCATACATAGAATACATAGAAACACCCAGACAAAGAACAAACATCCATGTTCATCACACAAATGTTTGTCCTGGGTGGGAATCGAACCCACAACCTATAGATCAGAAGGCGGAAATCCACTCACTGAGCCACAAGGCTAGTCAATGGTAGAAGAAAAGAATTCTCACCATTGCTGAAATAATCAAGGTTATAAATGAATTAAAACGTATCTCATACACGTTTAAGGTTCATATGGACGCTCTTCGTATTTGTAATTTTGTTTGTGTCATGCGGCCAACTTCATAATGGTTTTTTATTTCGATCGATGTGGAAACGTAGGCTTAGATTTTGTTTTATAATTCTCAATTTTTATCGTTAGTTTGATAGTAATGAACAGAGAACAGATACAAGTATAGATGAAGAAATTATACTGGTTATTTTATGTAAATGCTTAACATTGGTCACTGTGTCCATGGGTGCATTGTTCGTGCGGGTAGCGTTCACATAATGAGGATGCTGACAACAGCTCGTGTAAATACGCCTTTATGTACAAACACTTTCGATTAAACTGTAGCTCGAGTGCGTGGAGCTTAATCCTTGGGCCATGATGTGATGTGGTTAGATTTGTTGCAGATTATTTGTATCGGAATTTAGAGGCTTGGGTTTTGTTTTTGTTTAGAGAGAAATTCAAAATAGAAGTTAATGTGTTATACATGGTTGTAAGTAACTAGCTAACAACTTTTCACAAGCAGCTTCCTTACATCCTACTTAACAAATGTTTACAAAAGCTTTATAAATTCACAAAAAAAAAAAAGTTTGTGCTTATATGAAATTGTTTAGTTTTCCATTTTGTTGGTGCTTAAGTCGGCTCCTGAGCTTCGCCAGCCTCCCACGTTCCGCCACATTTTTAAGTCGCGTATAATTATTGAAACTCAAAGCCATGATTTGCATAATTTTTTTATTATGTAATGTAGGGAAACTGCCTGCGAGGGGTTTCTTATAAAAAAAATTGTTTATTGAAAACATTATTTTTGCTAAAATATGTTCAAGTTAATTTGAACTAAGCTTGCGATTTAAAGTTTAGTTCAAATTAAATTGATTGAAATTAATAGAAAATGAAATTGACATAATAATACACTAAATTACTAATACTATGTTTCTATATTATCCACATTTTCATCAATTTTTATAGCGGTTTGAACCCTGACTGACTTATTATGTAAGCACCATATAGTTTTGTGTTTTTTACACATTCTTCTCATATATTTTTTTTTTTTGGTAATACCATAGATTAATTATAGTCGTTCTTTTGTAATATTAAACGTACGTGCACTTCATGCTTTACGTAATTTATTATGATAATGATAATTATGATATTATAATATGCCGAGTAGCAACATGACATATTATATTCAGTTAGCTGGACTGTTAACTTATTACACTTCGTATGTAACACAGTAACGCTCGTCAGAATTATAACGTTTTAGTATTATTACAGAATTTGTCGTCATATCCATTATATTTATTTTAAATAAAATAATATCGTAACAACCAGGCGCTCGGTAGACCCATACCTGCTTCTTATTCCATCCAGCTACAGCAATGATATGATTGAGTCCTCAATCTGTGGTTATTTCCTTGTTCCCGTAAGCCAGGGCTCAGGGTCTCGAGTTTTTACCCCATCGTTCCCTAGGGCTGGCCCGGCCATAACTCATACCGGCTCCGGGAGGCCCTCGCTGGCTCCATAAATTACGTGCGATAGAATATTGACAGGCAGACGTGACCGCACTGCGATCGCTATCTTGTTCTCAACTGCTCTACGACGAGACTTGACTACGCTTATTGGGCGATAGTGTGTTAATGTGTGTGTTGTATGGATTGTTGACATGTCAGTGAGATTATTGTCCTCTAGCGAAACTTTATACAAATGTGTAGTGTAATTCCGGTTCGGGCGTTTCTGTACAACATTATCTATATTTTTAAATATATTTTTTCTTACTTAACTTCTAACCTTTTTGGAATTTTAGAACATAGAACTGCACATTCTGTAATTATTGCATCACTTTCTGATGAATTTCAATAAAAAATATTTAATTCATCATCATCAGCCAGAAGTCTTCCACCGCTGAGCATAGGTCTCTCTCCTTTTACCATAAACGAAGCTTAGAAAGCGGCGCGGGTATCGCAGAACGCTCGTCATAATAATGAAATAAAAGCAGTGTCCGTTTGGGGCGAAGCTAACTTGGTAAGTTTTAATGCTACCAAAACTCAGGTGTTTGTTTTCTACGAAGAAGAGTCCTCTTGATCTACTTCCTATTTTCCGTGGTGTATCGACACCGACGGACGATCATCTTGAGCTTTTGGGTGTCCGTCTCGCGTCCAACCTGAACTTTGGTTCGTATATTGAGTCCAAAGCCAAAGTCGCTGCTAAGAAACTTGGCATCCTATCGACGGTTAGGCGGTACTTCACACCAAAACAGTTTCTGTTTATCAAGCTCAGGTTTAATCGTGTATGGAGTACTGCCGCCACCTTTGGCGTGGATTCCCTAAGTATCAGCTTGAGGCCTTCGACTATCGAAAGGTCGTTAAAAACGCACTAAGCGTTTCCAATCCTCCTTCCTAGTAACCTGCGTCTGTCTTTTCGAACAGATACAATTCGGGGACGTTCAAGAAAAAAGTAAATAGGTATTTAGGCATGCGTGCTACATCTTCGGCCACATCTTCGCTTTCCATCAGGTGAGATTTTGGTCAAACGCATGCCTAGTTCGTTACAAAAAAAAGTAATCAATAGAATTACTTAACGCTTTACAAATGTCTGCATCGGTTATCCTATCTTCACAGATCAGAATTAGACAGGCAGTTCGTCCGCCTCAGTAGTTCTGACTTATAAAATTACATCGTACCTTAATTATCAACACTCAACCCCAAGATAGAGTTTTAAAACATTTTATTACCTTCTTGTAATTATTTCTATGGCCCAGAAATAATTAATTTTGTACAAAACGTATAGTCATTATCTCCGACATTTATGCGGGATGCTCTAGAAAATCCACAGTAATTATTGTAGAGAACGTAGAGTGAGCAGTTTGTTGAAACGACGCCAAATAGTAGAGCCACGTCTCGGTCATTTACTATTAACTCGTACGCTCGAATGCTAAATTGAGCATACAACCTTAGCAAGGAGCTCTTATGTTGAGCATTACAGACAAAATACGGCTGGTGATTTATTTATGCAGTTATTTTTATTGTGAATAAATAAATAAATAAAAATATTTATTACAAATCAGTCCTTGTAATACTTTTTTTTTTAAATTTCAACTTTAGTTTTTCAGACTTTTTAAATTCTGTTTTTTTTTGCGTAAATATTGCCTTCAAGTGTAAATGTATGTACCTAATAAGTGTAATATAATATTTATATGTCTTTCAAATATTCTATCTTTACAGGTTTACACAATATTTTCATTTTCTTAACTCACTTTCCAATTCCAAATTTTAAAATAAAACATCAATTTGTGTTTAATTGCATATCATTTTTGTCGCTCATTTTCACTTCTTTAATAAATCTCAAATTTTATCTTAGACTTAATTTGCAGAGCTCTAAGCCAAGTCTTACAGTTTTCAATACCTTAGAAATGTATCTACTTACGAAATGTATGTATAAGGTGGTACAATAATAATTATTATTATTTGCTTTTTAACTAAAACGGTTATCACTTGCAACATTAGTAATTTAATTATATAAATTAGGTTTAACGTGTCATGCACTTGTCAAAATAAATAATTTAAAGCAATAATGCAATCACTTTACAAAATGTCAAAATTAATAAATAATAAATCTTACATACTACAAACCACAAACACAATTCAATAATTTACGTAGTTTATGTCAATAAGTGTAAGTGGATGTGGTAGGAATTACCCTAAGCCTCCATCACGCAGAATGTGAACTAAAATGTCATTCAAATTTGTTGCTTTAGAGCACAACACTACAAAAATGAACTAGTATATGAAGAGAGAAATAATGGTGTTGCCAATAAACTTTCGAAACTTTCCCATCGCAGTTCCATGTGGGCGTGTTCCGCGTCAACCGCCGCAGCGACTGTCGACGCGGACGACTTTGACTCATGTCACGGGAGCGAGTGTCATTCGTTATCCGCTTCGTCGTCGGTTTTCATTATTCGAAGCACTGTCCGCCCATCGTTGTGTAACACGTTGTTATTTTAAAGAGGCATAGAAATATCAATGGTTTTATGTTTTACTTTACACCTACGATAAAATTACTATCAGATGAGGTGTCTTGTAACGTGAAGTATCTTATTAGACATAGTTTTGTGTATAACAAGCTAGGCGTTTCACTACTCGCTTCATGAGAAGAGGTATAAGGGCTGGTAGGTAGTGTGGCCAAGAACGGGAAATACACCGAGTTCGGGAACTGGCTTTCAAGTTAATTCTCTACAATACGGTGACGTCGTGAACAGTCACAACACCCATCGGGTTGGTTGTCATCGAGTGCGTCGACCGCGCGCGGCCGGAGGAAGCGCCATAACATAAATAACATCGCATCTTGTATTAAAAAAAATATCTTTATGAACTAAAAGTTAAACGTAAAAAATAAAATCATTGATGTTTTGAAACTAACATAATTTATTGGGTTCAGCCACAAAGGCAGATTCTGTGTTTTGTTTATTTTTTCTTGATAAAATTAATGTCACTCAATCTGATCGGTGGAAAAGCACCTTAGTAGGTGTTGTGCAAGCAGCACTGACGTAGTCGACCACGCAGCCTCCCGGCAATTTATAGTCCCTCCTCCCGATCTAGAGATGACCGTTGCATGAAATACGGCGACCGTGCGCCGTTCTGATTTACAACCCCCGCCTGTGAAAAATGGCGCCAGCTCTTTTGAACTACGAGTATCATAGTTGGAATGACGTTTTAATTAAAGATCGTAATTTGTGCTCCAGCGTCGGGATTGTTGCCGCAGGTTTTGGTTTGCTAAGTTTCTTGGCTGGTGTTTGGTTTTTTATCGATAAAATTGTTACTGCTAATGAACTACTAGTGATGGTCATAATAACAAATAGAATTTTTATATGTTTTACGAAGTTTACTCACATGTTGTAGTCGAGTCACTCCAAATACAGTTTTGACTACAATAAATGGTTTTAGAGCGAATAAAATGCTTAAAAAGCACGTATTAAAAGAAACAGGTATGTGGTCGTACTCCATAAATGATTTTGTATGATTCGATGACAATTAGTCAACAATATTTTTATATTTTTTTGTAACAAACAAAAGTTCGTCTTTATTGATTTTTCTATCACCTATTCCCGTTTAGTACTTGTTGGGCCCGGGAACGATCAATGTTCAGTCTTACTATGAAAACTGACGTGGTCTTGATACATTTTGTTTTAATAAAACGGGAATACTCACGTTAAATTGAGTCGGTAATTCCGACTATAGTTTCGATCACATTCGGTGACCTTTATCAAGGAATGCTAAGCGAGACACGCGCGCGACCTCGTCTTGCCTTGCACTTGCCTTGTTCAATCGTTGGTATATTTTTCCGTCAATCGCAGTCAATACCGTTGTAGCAATTGACAATCGCTTCAATTAGGTTATAAAAACGATCAATGGGCTGCGTCAATGGCTGTCAATAGCATAAATATTGACAATGGTAATGGTCATGTCAACGATATTTCACGATACGTAACGATTCTGACAAGGGTTGTAAGAACCGTCATCCTGATTAAGGATCCTGTCATTAGGGACACTAAAATAAGTAGAAATAGACTTCGCTTGATTCACCCTTCGTTGAAACCTCTCTGGATCGTATTTCGGAGGAAAACCCAAAGGTAAGCCATCCCACAGGCTACAGGCACGTGGAAGACAATGTCGGTTATAAACAAACATTGATACTAATCTAAGGTTATATCATTTTTTTCCAGATTTTTTTTTCAACTCTTCTACAAGTAGAACTTTTACAGAATCTTTTAACGGAATTACGAGAAATATGTACCTACGTGAGCATAAAAACTACGCTCTTACCCTAGCAAACGAATTGAATATTCCGAGAACCTTCTCGAGCTTTCCATCCCCTCTGCATCAAGATATTATATTTCCGTCTCGGGCTGATTTTATAAAACGTCAAACAATCACCCATATCACGGAAATCCCATTGAGGAGGGTCCTCTATTACTTACGTTTCAAAATACCTTCAGAGAGCGATTTTTGAATTGTACGGCCGTGGGCAGCGGAGCGCGGTTGGCTTTGCCCCAGCCTACCCATAATTGTATTCTGATGTTCTTTGTGTTACATTATACAATAAAATTGAGAGAACAAAGATGTTATAAAGACATACTTATCCTCGAAAGAGCTCTCCGTGAAATTAGTTACGTTCGTCAAAAGCTTGTCAAAAATGTTTGTGTTCTCAGTCTCGCTGGGTTACCAGCTCTAATGCTCCTTCTTCCGGTGAACTCATTTTTTTAAGAGTATATACGACTACTTAATTATTATAGTCGTAGCACAGCTATCTCACTCGCGCGTAACATGTTTTGTAGTAAGAGTGTGAATTTTAAAAAACTGTATGTTATATCTGTCTAATCTTAACATCAGAAATATTCTTATTCTTAATCCAAATAAATACTTCTTCGTAAATTCAAACCATATTGATTATTTATAACGAGCAGTTACTTCAAAATAACAATAGCACTACTACTTTATTTAATGTACTTTTTATCTGGATTCATTGTTTACTTTTTTTTGTGCTAGGTGTTGAATTTAAGGTCCTTCGACTTTCATACAAAACTATCGACGCCTTTTTAGGCGTCCTACTACGATTTTGAACTGGGCATGACTTAACATAGGTCTAATTTGGCCTCTAAGTATCGCAAAGTCGATAATTTAAAATGTTCATGGCTAGGAAATACCATTTTTCAACCCAATAATTACGACAAATTTTACGAATGTAGTGGTGTGTTCTTTACATGCGAATCATGCGATCATGGTGTGCGTGAAATATTGATGTGTGGGTGCATCTTGCAAAAATCGTGTACACTGGTTGTGCCGCGCGCGCGTCACGCGGTTTACGCGACGTTGCCAGCTTGTCGGAGCGTGTGTGAGCGAGACTAGGTATCCTTGCATCGCGGCTTAGTCCGCGCGCGGTCTTCGATAATTGCGACGTTGCGAGATTCGGTATCGGTGTGCAGTGCAGTGTTTGATTTGGTTACCTAATCTATCTATACCAATATTATAAAGAGGAAAGATTTGATTGTTTATTTATTTCATTGTTTGTTTGTTTGAATGGGCTCCAAAACTGCTGAACCGATTTGAAAAATTCTTTCGCTGTTGGGAAGCTTCACTATCCCCGGGTGACATAGGTTATATTATATTTTCAAAAAAATTAGGGATCCTTACTAAAACTCCAATAATGTAAACCAAGATGATGTATTTCGCGTGCACTGCGGAAACTATTGATGATGAAAGAATAGTCTATACCAATATAATAAAGAGGAAAAATTTGATTGTTTGTTTGTTTGCATTGAATAGGCTCCGAAACTACTGAACCGATTTGAAAAATTCTTTCACTGTTGGGAAGCTACACTATCCCTATACTATATTATATTATATTTTTAAAAAATTTGGGATCCTTACTAAAACTCGAATAATGTAACCCAAGATGTAAAAAAAATACCTAAAATATCCTTTACATCGCGTGCGTTGCGACAACTATTGATGATGATAGAATAATCTATCTATACCAATATTATAAAGAGGAAAGATTTGATTCTTTGTTTGTTTGT
The DNA here is from genome assembly GCA_947579745.1 of Apocheima hispidaria. Taxonomy (NCBI): domain Eukaryota; kingdom Metazoa; phylum Arthropoda; class Insecta; order Lepidoptera; family Geometridae; genus Apocheima; species Apocheima hispidaria. The sequence continues at coordinate 286,061 of OX388162.1, read as the reverse complement.
TTATTTGCATTGAATAGGCTCCGAAACTACTGAACGGATTTGAAAAATTATTTCGCTGTTGGGTAGCTTACCCGTTTTCATCATGCTCCTCCTTTTTTTTTAACTTTACAAGTCGACCTAAACGATCCAGCCATACCCAATTGCAGGACCGCCCCGCGGGCCCGCACGCGGCCCGTGCAGCCTCGCGAAATACTAGTTTATATGTATAAAAATGAACCCCTATTCTTGTATTTTGAGGACTTTGACATAGGTAACCATTTATAAATTTTTAGGGTTCCGTAGTACTACAAGGAACCCTTATAAGTTTGTCATGTCCGACTGTCTGTCTGTCTGTCCGTCTGTCTGTTTGAATCCTTTACAGCCCGCACCGGCTTCGCACGTGTATATAACAAAAAAATAAAAATTATAATACACACACAAAACCCTTCTATTTGCGTCAAGTTACAAAAAAAATATATATATAAAGAAAGCTAAAAAGCTTCCCAACAGCGAAAGAATTTTTCAAATCGGTTCAGTAGTTTCGGAGCCTATTCAATGCAAACAAACAAACAATCAAATCTTTCCTCTTTATAATATTTATTTTTGGTGTGACTAACTAATAACCCCATATCTAAAATTTGTTGGAATTCGGCATTTCTGAGTATGGGGCTCGGTGCGCGCTCCATCAGTGCCAGGAAAAATAATTCAAAATTACGGGGAAAAAAATTCACCTCAATAATGATGATGAATGTGGTTTTTGCATTTTTATGTATGATCTCGTTGCGCGCACGCTCACTGATCCCGGGAAAAATATTGAAAAAATTCTGAAAAACTTCCTTCTTAGTGAAATAATAGATTTTTTGTAAAAGGTGCCTATATAGGTATAGGTACCTATATAGGTAGGTGGTAAGGTGGTAGATAGAGGTATATGAAAATATTGGATATTTCGTGCTGCGCGATTGAAATATGTGCATAATACTAATAATACCTACCTACCTACCAACAAACCAACCAACCAACCTACCTACCTACCTACCTACCTATTAGTTAGTTAGTTTTGTGTGTGGTGTTTGTTGTGTTGTTTGATAACTTATTTTGTAAAAAAATAGCACAAAAAGAACAAAAATCTACAAAAACAGTAATTTTAAAATGAGGATTGATCCTTCGTCTCATTGACACACTACAAAACGAAGCATAATGAAAATCCGTCCACTCGACCGCTCGGCCAGTCGAACTGATAGGTGGAACGCCGAAAATCGGGTACTCAATTTCGTATTTGCTTGTAACCGTTTTGAATTCGCATGTGATTCGGTCATAGATTTAAAATTCATCATCATCATCATCAGCCTGTTCCATATCGTACCGAGATTTCTTACCCATTTTTCATAGCAATGGGGAGATTTCTACCCGTCCAGCTGCGAATTTCATTTGCGGTCATAGATTTAAAATTCATCATCATCATCATCAGGCTGTTGATAACGTACAGAGATTTCTTGCCCATTTTCATGGCGATGGGGGATTTCTACCCGTCCAACTGCGATTTTAATTTTCGGTCATAGATTTAAAATTCATCATCATCATCAGCCTGTTGATAGCGTACAGAGATTTCTTGCCCATTTTCATGGCGATGGGGGGGATTTCTACCCGTCCAACTGCGAATTTCATTTGTGGTCACAGATTTAAATATCATCATCATCATCATTAGCCTGTTCCCTATCGTACCGAGATTTCTTACCCATTTTCATGGCGATGGGGGGATTGGTACCCGTCCAACTGTGACCTTCGTCACAGACCTTCGTCGTTTATCGGTCATAGATTTTAAGGATCATTATCATCATCATCCGCCTGTTCCCTATCGTACCGAGATTTCTTACCCATTTTCATAGCAATGGGGGGATTTCTACCCGTCCGACTGCGTTTTACATTTGCGGTCATCGATTTAAAATTTTCCATCATCATCATCAGCCTTCTCCCTAACGTAACGAGATTTCTTAAAAAATACATAAAATGATTAAATTAAAAAATATTTTATTTTACTAGAATACCTTTGCCAAAATTCGTAAAGGTCGGTCCAGCCGTTTTATCGTGAACAGATAACAAACAGAAAGACAGAGCTACTTTCAAAATTTATAGGATACTAGATGCGCCCCGCGGTTTCACCCGCGGTATAAACTCTGTAACGGCTGAACGGATTTGGATGAAATTTGGAATGGAGGCTACCATACCTAAATTTGGCTACCTCCATACCAAATTACATTAAAATCCATGCAGCTGTTACAGATTTGAACGGGAACAAACACACTTACATACTAACATACCTACTTACATACACACAAACTTTCGCATTTTGGTGTGACTAAGTAATAACCCCATATCTAAAATTTGTTGGAATTCGGCATTTCTGAGTATGGGGCTCGGTGCGCGCTCCATCAGTGCTGCCAGGAAAAATAATGCAAAATTTCTGGAAAAAAATTCACCTCAATAATGATGATGAATGTGGTTTTTGCATTTTTATGTATGATCTCGTTGCGCGCACGCTCACTGATCCCGGGAAAAATATTGAAAAAATTCTGAAAAACTTCCTTCTTAGTGAAATAATAGATTTTTTGTAAAAGGTGCCTATAGGTATGGTACCTATATAGGTAGGTGGTAAGGTGGTAGATAGAGGTATATGAAAATCTTGAATATTTCGTGCTGCGCGATCAAAATATGCACATTATACTAATAATACCTACCTAGCCACCAACCAAGCAACCAACCTACCTACCTACATACCACAGATGAACTACATACCTACCTATAAGTTAGTTTTGTGTGTTGTAAATAACAAATAACAAACAACAGTACCTACTATGGACTAAATTAATCTAACCCGGGTCTAAAATCCATATTTTTAGTCGCAGAATAATGTCTATCGACGCGGAAAACACAACATTTTTGGGTATTGCATATTTCATTAGGTTCATTTCATTAGGTATTAGGTATGTAAAATTCGAAATTAATTTGAAAAAAAACGAAAAAAAGTGGAAAATTTGTTCGGAAGGTACCAGACTCGGTGCCTTTAGAACCCCCGATATGGGGTTATTCCAGGGACCCAGTTATTCAATCGTCAAGCAGTAGTGTGCAAAACATCACTGTGTTCCGGATTGAAGGGCAATGTTTCCAGCGTAATTATTGGGCACAGAGATTTAACATCTAATATCTCAGAGTAATGAGCGCAGTGCATTGCCGCGCATGGTTTTGAACTGTTGAGGTTCAAAATTCTGGGTGGCACTGAACTGTTATGAGCAAGCGTGAAGCTTAACATCAGCTGAGTAACTTGCTCGTCTCGTCACCAAATAACAAAAAAAAAAACTTACATGCTTACACACTTACACACGAACTTTCGCATTTTAAATATTTATGCGACAATATTAGGTTTATGTAGATATATACTTTTATAAGTTTCGTTACTAATTTTGAATAAGTTTGTCAAGAAACCCACAGCAAAAATTAAAATAAATAGTATTCTCGAAATTAAATTATAAAAAATAATACTACCTAATTTTAGGGGTTCGAACCCAGAACCTCACGAGCGCGACCTAATCAAACTGATGACTTCGGCCACCGAGACGATATACAGAGCAACGAAATTTCGTATTTGCTTGTAACCGTTTTGAATTCGCATGTGTGCGTAATGTTCATGCGTGCATACAGGCGTTGAACATTATTTGAATTTTCAGTCGAGTGCAGCTATTAATGGGCTCTATTATTTTTGAGATGTGTTTATAACAATAGTAAGAGGTCGCAAAGTGAATTAAAACTGGGGCAGATTACCTCAATTGAGTTTTCAACGACAGCGCCATCTCTTGGCGCCTACCTACCTAGCGGACTCAAACGAAGGACCTTAAAGAGGTTTGTACCAACCTAATGTAACTTGTGACGTATTACTATTGGTTATTAATAAATGAGGTATGTTAATAGAAAAGTAATATTTTGAATTGAAGGCTCATTCCCGACGTCATATACAAACGCCAAGAGAGATTCGGATCAGGTGGTACTTAGAACAAAATATCCTCAATTTAATAGGTACTGTCTTCACAAAGCAGTAGGATGGCAGAGTCAATCGTTCAGTTTTTTTTTTCTACACAAGCCACACAACATTGTAGTTGTTAAGTTATATTATAGCTGCCAAGCGTGTTCCTACCGTATTTCAAAATACTTAAATATCGTCAAGTTTTCGCAAATTATGACAAAGAATGGCTAAAACAAAATTAGACTCATTGGTTTAAATCATTCACTCTATATTTATCTTAGATATACAAAAACTATTCATTGTGAACTACAGAAAAGCCATTCCTATGTAGAAAAAACATACAAGCCAAGCCCAAAAGTGGCGGCCTTACGTGATGGCTTAGCCGTTGTCTAAATTAGTACTCGCGAAGTACCCTTTATTTTTTAAATGATACATCAGCTGGCCAAAGTACGTAAACATTGTTATTTGGAAGCAACATCTGTTAGAACTGGATCCCAGTTTGTGGTTGAAACTTCTTTTTTTTTCTTTACAAATCGGTATCGACACAGAATATATAGCAGTCGACAGAAGACACGGTGGCGTATTTGCGGATTGTATTATTTGTTAAGTGGAGTCTGTTGATGTTTCTTAGAATCGTGAACGGTTCCATTTCATTATTTGAGTTCTCGGTACTTCAAAAGAGCTATACTAATGTAACTTTATCAGCCTATTGATGGCAATCTACCGATTACTGTAGCATTTGAGAAGTTAATTAATTGCTCTATTTGAATGCCAAGCGGACTTTAAAAGACTGATTTCCTTATTTAGAATTGACTAATGGATAAATTTGTAGGAGTTAAAAAAGTTGGGATTCCACATGGTGGTAATTTTGGCCCAAGGTTCCTCCGGCATGCGGCTGACGTGGCCGGCTCAGCTCCACTTCAGTTTAGCGGCTGCGAGCTACATCTGATATTAATATATTTCAGTTCGGTGTATCGTATTCGTGTTATTACTTGACACCAAGGTTAGGATACTGCGCTCCATCGCTCTTTGGCAAACCTTCAGTTTCGACTTCTGGGCTTCGGTTAGAGACCCAGTTTGTGCGCCATAGGTCAAAGTGGTAAAAATGCACACGTCCATAATTTTTCGTTTGAGTGCTGTCGGAAGGTATCTTTTCATAAGATCCTTCATGGCCGAATAGCTCCCCCAGGCGTTTTCTATTCATTTTACGACTTCTCAGTCTTGTCTAGCCTAAAAAGAGACTATTTGACCAAGGTAGCTTTATTAACGAACGTAATGCATGTCTTTGCCTTCTGTTCTACTGTCACATGACGTTTGATGCTGTTGGTCATCAACTTGACTTTAAACATATTCATCCGCAGCCAAACTTCAAGACAGTGTTGGTTTCTTGTAGGATCAGTTTTAGCTCTCGACTGAGGATGAGAAAAGAATGACGTCTTCTGCAAAGTGAAAGTTAGTTAATCTGGTCCAACTTCTATACTTTATTATCCCAGCTTTTTATTTTATTTTATTGTAGTTTAATTGAGGCTGTACTTTGATAATATATGTGACCGAGTCGTGGTTGATAATATAGAATTCCTTCGTTTAATCCACAAAGGCAAGGCAAGGTGTACTGGAATCTTAATTTATATTCTCTGTGTTTCTCGATCATTTGGTTGATTCCGTGGAGATGATCCGTCGTGGAAAGATCGTGACGATATCGATAATAAATATCACAATTATAAAACAAGGTAAAATAATTCTGTAAAATTGTTGGTCAATTCGTTTCGAAAACCTTTGTCTTGGATCTCTTCATATCAGCGCCGCTTGTATGCCGTATGAAAATGTATCTAGCTGTTGATGCCGCAGGCTACACATACACCACGTTTCCTATCTGTTCAAGTACATGTTCTTGTATACATATCACATATTTTATACACATATTTTAAATTTAAACAAAATGAACAATTTTAACATATTCTAGCATCCTAGATTTCGCACTAGACAGACCTGTGTCGCGAGATCTAGTGTCTTTCATTCGATATCAAAACAAAATTTCTTGAAAACAAAACAAAAAAACTAAGCAAAAAATAATAATTTCTAAATCTAAATTAAATTCTGTAGCCATGACTAATATGTATGTATAGGTGTGTGTATATATATGTATGGTGTGTGTGGGTGTGTGAGGTTATGGGTGTATGCCTGGTTATATGAGTGTAGTAAAACTAAACGACTAGCTAGCCAGTTACCGAATCTAAATAAATAAATATCTGGGACATTATTGCACACACGGTCATCTGACCCCAAACTAAGCAAAGCTTGTAATATGGCTGCCAGAGACTGATATACGTACATAGATATTTTTTAAATACATACTTATATAGATATTAACACCCAGACATAGAACAAACACAAATATTCATCACATAAATGTTTGTCCTAGATGGGAATCGAACCCACGCCCCCAAGCACAGAACGTAGGTTCACTACCAACTGCGCCACCGGGGCAGTCAAATCTGCGCGTCGGTGACGTGGGAAGTGGGACCTTTTACAATGCGAAACTAAACAACGAGTAGATACGCAATCTGCGTTGACAATGTAATTTACATAATGTTTGCAATAAATGTATTGAGTATTGACAAAGTGTGGGTATATAGGTTCCGGCGCGCGGCTGACGCTCCCGCCTCGCGCGTCGCTTACCGCCTGGCTGACGCGCACGTCTGACCGTAGTATTATCTTGGCTGTTATTGCTAAATAGCAGTATAGAGAACCATGTATTAACGTAACGTAGGTAAGTAACGCAAATACTTTAAAAAACAAACCATTATTTCAAAAAACATTAGGTTTATAATCAAACAAATTTGTTCAAGGGAAACCTCCCTTCCATGGACACTGTTGAAGGTAAGATAATTATTTACCTAACAATATTGTTAAGCAACAATATACAACATGATTTGTCAGTTTGATTTTCCTCCGCTTGTAATCCGTCAACCGAGCGTCATACTCACACACCGCCTTTTTCAGATTAATTTCGCTCGAAAAGCAAAATATTATAAATATTTTTGCAATATCGGTGCGAAATAAACCGGTACGTCACAAATCGGTACAGAAGTACGAAATATACCGCTTTAATATTAATCCCGAGTGCCCTGTCGCAGTCAGGCGTGACAGCTTTTTGTTTCGTTTACTTATCGGCTTTTCTCGTGATTGACCTTTTTCTGTATTGTGGAGCGAGTTATTTGAAATGACCTGAATAATGGCCTTTGCTTTATACTAAAAAACTGTGAATAACGACTGACTTTCTTTTTCGTATCCAAATGAACTATATTTACACCTCTATTCAATGAGGTAGGGTACTCCGGCCTAATAGGGTATAATAACTATATGTCTAAGCGAACCTATCGCAAGTTAAGCCCGGTGTACACTTAAGTGACACGAAATAACCGCACGTCCGTCCAAGCTCCGTCATGTCGGCCGCCGAAGTTTGGAGTGGTTCGGCGCTAACGCTAGAACTCGGCTAGAAACTGAGACAGGCTGATGACACGGCAATATAAAAAAAAAATTTGATCTTATTCACACATTGGGATAACGACCTACCCTCAACGTAGGATTGGGGATCTACCACGCTGGGCGGGTCAGCAGAGTCACACACGCCGTCGAATTTCTTCTCCGGAAATGTGCAGGTTTCCTCACGATTTTTTCCTTCTCCGAAAAGCCAGTAAGTTATATATAACCGTACGTAAGTTCAAAAAACTATTGGTACGGGCCCGCCCGGATTCGTACCCGCGACCCCGTGAATGTGAGGCGAGCTGAACTACCACGACTTCTTTCTTCACTTCATCACAACTCTTGTCTTGTCTATCGTAACCTTATCATAACATAATATACTCGTAATTGCTCGAGTCCTGTCGGCGCGGCGCGGACACACGACCAGCGTCACATGGCCCTCGCGTAATCTCGTTACTCGGTGACGTCACGGTGACGGCTGCACGCGTTGCGTTTATGCTCGCGCCTTTTTCAGTCAACATAAAATTTCATTTTGTTTAATCGTTTAACAGTTATCTCATTTGATTGCATACTTTGGCAATACTGTGATTGCTTTTACAAAAACACTAGTGCCATGGAAATTAGGTCGAGAATAAAATAAACTCGGAGCAGTTATCACTTCGAACCCGTACTGCGTACTCAGATGTGAAAGATGCGTAAAATTATCTATTCAATTATAACACAGCGTTAAATTAGTATATATTATTCATTTGAAGATGTGATAGAATATATATTAATCTCATCGTCGCTTCCCATCAGGTGAGTTGTGATCAAACGCTAGCCCATTCTATCAAGATAACAAACAGTTGTGACTGGACAATGTCGATATAGTTCTCATTGAGTTCACCTGAGCAGCTGTGGCACTGCTGGGCATACTTTCAGTGAACTACTGGCAAAATATTTAGAATTTCTGAACCGTCCTCGAAACAATTTATTACAAAACGGCTCCAAGTCGTTTCCACTTCACTGTACAATTCTAAGCAGAGCCGATAATCCGGTTTCCTTGTCAGATAAATTTCCTGTCTTGTTTATCTGTCAGCCGAACAAAAGAGTGATTTTAATAAAGTAATTTTTTGACAGAAATCTTATCCGTGCTTCAATTAAAATGAAGTCCGTCAAGTGCCATCTTAAGTCGAGAAACATTTTTCCAAAAATAATGAGCCGTGGAAACACGACTCTACCCAATCCTCGTTTAATTAATTCTCCCGAGAGTATGAAAAAAAAAGTTTCGTTAAGTTAGAAAAGGAATAATGGCTTCGAGCCACAAGAGACGCTCCATTCCGCTCCACTGTCTAATTTGTTTCCAAGTTTTGTTCACATAATTTCCCTGACAATTGAATACAATGGGCGAAAACAATTCCGGATCTTCCCCCGGAGAATTTAAAGACTGAATTAGGGCATACTTGACCTATTTACTGGAAGTGGATTGATTCGAGAAGTTGCGCGACAACTCATCGTTGACAACAATTGGCTCGGTCTCCACTGACGCGTGACAATTAACGACATATTTTTCCATCGCGCGCAATGTGCGTGAAATATTTTGCGATATGCGAAACTTTCTCTAGATTTATGGCAACTCGCTTGTGTTATTTCAGTACTGGCATTTCGTTATAAATATTATTGACAATATCTTTCTTTTCGTACTTTCGTAACAAACACTGATCGGTCTACAAGTAAGAAGTTCCTGTTTTATTTGTAAGTATAACTTATGCATTGTATATCAGGCTAACCTATCATTATTATACAATATAAGTGAGGACTACGTCCTTGACAGTTCGCGAGTAAAAGGAAAACTTACCGATTCTTTCTTTACCCTTTATCTGAGCACAACACCTGTCACTTCACTCGTTATAGTAACTTTAGCACTTTGTAAGGTTATTCACTGAATTTGTTTGTTTTTAATTAGTTAGTTCACACAATCACTATCCGTCACTGATCACAAAAATTGGTCACATAGATATATCATGGAATTTTCACAGATAAAACAAGCTCGATCGCTCGTTGTGGCGCCCAACGTGGGACCGTTCGCGTCGAGAGGCAGCGTGCGTTCGCTCGCTTCGCCACTTGGTTCGAGACTGCCGGCTGCGCACGCCTGGGCCCGGCCAACCCCCACCCTTCCTGCCACCCGCGCTACTCCTGCTGCAATTCGGCATACAAAAAATCTTGTAGAAACCTTTCTCTGCTACTGATCTTCAATGAGGCTTCAATAGACATCCTTCCACCTCTCGACTCTTAAGTGCTGATCTTTTAGTTATTACATAGAGATTAATCGGCCATAATGAACCTTTTAAGGTAATTTACGGACGGTACGTAAAAGGCAGATACCGACAATTCAGCGAAGCTCAATAGAACGCCGATTTTTACATTCGAGTTATAACACACTCAAAGATCAAAAGGAGAAGGTTCAAAGCATTTTTATTTTCTGTTCTTGTATTTACAAATTTACTTTGGTTCATGCTTCATTTGAATAGGTATGGAATTTGAATGCTTTGTTTTTTAAGGGTTGTTCGTTTTATTATTATTATTACTGAGGGGGTGCAGCAACGGAAAGGGTACCACGGCCCGACCGCACCGCACGTTGCGCTGAGGCGGTAAGCCGGCGTCTAAGCAACGCAGATGATGTGGCTTTCCAACAGCGTTTTCACACATGCGGGACCGTTCTGGCGCGCGCTTCCTCCCGCTTGATGCCCGCAAGGCTGATGTTCGTGCGGTTTGGCACTCAAAGCATGTATAAAGCAGTATTACACTATGATTATTTATGTACTCGTACTTGTAGAACTCCGCAGTGGCGAGGCTTAAGAGCCACACCATCGTCTCAAGGGTTCATGTGGCTGGACCCTAAAATTAATTTATCTAAGAAAATAGAGTAATTGGCGTGAATCATCTGAATTTTCTTTGTAGCGCAGGTACAGGTTCGATTCCTTGCCCACGTTGGCTGCCACGCATTTGCGTGGGTGTGACGTGTGATTTACCTTGAACCTCCGGTCAAAGTAGACATTTTACATAGACAGAATAATTCGCATAGAGCTCAAAGTTGCTACAGGCCTTGCCTTAACCTTAAGTTAGCCTTTTTAAGCCTTTTTTTTAGCAGATGTGGGATCGATGGGAACCTATAGTATTTTATTTGTAACTAGCTGCGCCCTGCGGTTTCACTCACTATTCTAAAGGAACGGTAAATTTTTCGGGATTAACTGTTCCTGTAGTTTTATGACTAATTGTTAATCCAGGGCATAAGCTGCCTCCATACTAAATTTCATCCAAATCCGTTAAGCCATTACAGACTTGAACGGGAACAAACATACTTACATGCTTACATAATTACATCATTACATACTTACATACCTACACGCTAACATACAAATTTTCTTATTTATATTATTAGTGTGATAATATTAATTTATTTGAAACACCGCGTCCGCGTCCGTGCCCGTGCGTAAGCACTTAGAATCATCTTATTGGAAGTCGGTACGAAACAAAGACGAAGGTTTTCACAAGCTGTCAGGTCAATAGAGGGATAAAATGAAAGTCGGTGGCGCATGTTGAGGTGTCGGATACACGTGATGTCCGCGCTCGCTCGCTCCGCTCGGTCCGCTCGGTCCTGCTCTATAGAGCGGAAGCAAACTTACTACCCACACTTCTACAATCTTCTGCCTTAGTAAAAACAATGTATGTTGAATAAAAAAACTCACATGATGACTTTTTCATAATTATGTTTTGCTATTGAATACGTACGACATATAAAAAAAATATATGAATAACATATGAGAAAGCAAAGATAAATAAAATACTTAAATGTTATTATATGTAGAGATAAACGTAGTCAGACGAATCAAGTTTTAATAATTACCTTCAAAAAAAAGATACTAATGGGCAGGACACATCTCTCGATACCTGAGGGGGAAGAAAAGTACTCGAGTGGCGACTACGAACTGGAAGACGCAGCAAAGGTAGACCTCCCACTAGGTGGACAGATGACATTGTGAAAGTCGCGGTCAGTGGCAGTCGATGCAAGTGGCACGTTGTCGGTCGGTGTGGCGCTCTAAGTGGGAGGCCAGCGTTCAGCAGCGGACGTCTTCCGGCTGATGATGCTGATGATAGCTTAATATGATATGATGCTTAATACAATCTAAACTTAAATAAACTGCCAAAAAAATAGCTCAAATTACAACCAAAATTATTATAAATTAATTACAGATTAAAAACAGAGCTCAGGTGAGTATCCGCGGGCAGGGTACCCAAAAGGCTGGTGACGTTACCTCGTTGAAGAGCAATGCTGATTCTCCGGCCGAGGGAAGCACCAGCCAGCAGGTCGTTTGTTCTTTGTATCAGCCGCTTAGAAAGATCTTTAAAGAGTAGCCATGCGCTTGGATCCCAAGGACCCAATGTTTCTACACCAAAAGGCAGAAATAAGTACCCATCGTCAAGGGATTCATATTTCCGGCTTTTGTGGGTTCCCCGCCCCCGCCCCCGCCCCCGCCCTCGAGGTAGATGAATTCTTCTTATTTTTTTTTATTCTTACATCTGAGTAAGCTGAAGCACATAGGTCTACAGAGCTATTTACGCCGTAGCTATGTCTACGTCGTAGTGCGATCTACGCCGTAGCTGATATAATTATGTTCAAACGGGAAGCTACAGAGTCCGCTGCACCAACATGCGATTCCAAAGAAAACCTTCAGAACACTAATATTTCAGAACTAGAGCCGCGGCGCCTCACTTATCTTCGATTCTTGCTTTTTGTATCCAATTCCCCTCCCATTCCATTTTCGAGCTTACTCCCATACCTTAAAGACGAAATTAGTCTGCAAATGAAAATGTTTCATACACGTTTCTGTTTGCTTTAGAAAATGTATTTTATCCGTTAAAAGTAAAGTTGGAAATGGCGTGCGTCGGGGACGGTATCAATTTCTCACCTACACAATTCGGTATCGGCTCTTTTCACGCCTTTGTTGCTAATGTTCATTACGTATTCTCTCCGCTGATATTGAGGTTAGATATAAATTTTATAGGTTTTATTGTAAGGGTGGTATTGTGTGGATTTGTTTCGGGGCGCGGAGCGTTAAGTTGTTGTTACGTTTCAATGAATACTTTATTTGGTGTTTACGTTACAAGGATTGCGGCGACACGAGTCTGCGCCGCCGGCGAGCCTTCTTCCCCGATGGCCGAGACACGTTCTCGATTCAAGTTTTTATATTTTTTTTGGAATTGTACAAATAATTTTATACTTAATTTTTATTTTGTCGTAATAGAGTGATTTATTGGTAACACTAATTTTACAATAATGAAGATTTTTTACGCTGTAGTGCAGGTATTGAATGCAGGGCTATAAGGAAAGGGTATGCTAAGCCGAAAACGGGTCATAGTACTCATCATTACGAACAACTATATCTATTGGATCAACCCGAAACAATCAGCTGTGCCATAGAAAAATATCATTAATTAATTTTACACTCAACGAAATGTAAAGAACTTGGGATTTTTTTCGCAAATTCACGGATAAAATGAAGTGTTCAAAGACGAAGCTACCAACTTCTGATCTCGAGTGAACCACTCTCATAGAAAAGTAATCGAGATTGTATTTATCCATAAGAGAGTGATAGGAATGACAGATGATAATAAATCTGAAAATATCGGTTCTTTTAAATCGAGGAAATTCCTCAGCTGGCTGCTTTCTTCTTGATTCTGCTATATTATTCTCCATGATTTTTAATCATTTGCCTTTGGCTCCCAAAAACAACGACGGTAAAATTTAACGGTAAGGGTCTAACTGACAAAAATATTACGCGGTTTCAGGTGAGAAGAATCACAGTCACTCGGGGAAGCAAGCAAGCGACACAAGCTCACATTTGCACCAAAAAAACATAAAGTAAAAAAAAAAAACTACATATTTTTACCTTACCGGCGGCGCCTTCAGTGTAACTTTGAAAGCGTATGTCTTGGAAACGGGACGCCGGAGGAAATTTTGTCTCAGACAAACCTTGTTTGCATTAGCTATGGTATATCAGCTCTCGATTCACATAACTTTAATGAGCGGCCGCTATTTTAAAGAAAAAACAAGATAGCGGACAGTATGTATTCCGGACTTCAAACTAAAATAGTCAAGGCTTTTTATTCTAGCTTTACCACAGGAGAGTACATTTTTTTAAAGACGACTTGTAAACCAAATTTTTTAGTTAGTTTGATATTTTGTATATTGTAGTAGTTATGGCGGCCCGCGTCCTGTTATCGAGTTCCAATCGGCCCATTCCTGCGGCAATCACGACCATTATCGTGTGATACTCGTTAACGGCACTCACTTGTCCTAGTCCTAGCCCACTCTCATACTTGACTGGACTCACTAACTTCAAACTTGGAGAAATAATTCAAATTAGTTTATTATAATCATCATTATCATCGACAGCCACATGACGTCCACTGCTGAACAAAGGCCTCCACTTTAGAAAGTGGGGGAGGGGGAATGTTGCCATAATTCCCACGTTTGAGGATCGAAGTAAGCTCACCGTTTACTAAGAAGACACTGCTGCCCGTCTTGCGGTGGTTCTGATCGTAATTTTCGGACATACCCGTCTCCTGTACCCGGCTTAAATGAAATAATACATTTTGGCTTAATTTTATTAATGCAAAAACTAATTAAATCTACTTAAATTTATCTCACATGTTATATCAATCTCAAATTTGATGTCGAAACAAATAGGAAAAACTGCGAATAAATATAATGGTAAGATTAGTTTATTGTCCTGAAAACGAATAATTTAATGATATAGGTACAAATAACAGGGAGTACGTTCTTGGCGGACGGACAGACGGACGTGCGAGACGACTCCAGACTGTCTAGACTCCTGAGGTAGTACAGGCGTGTTGGCCACCTCGCGCGCTCCTCAACCACGACCGGCACAGACGTAGTCCCCGTCTGTATAATATTATGATTTTTGTACCTAATAGAAGATATCATTTGGGCCTAGATTTAATCAATGGCTCTTGATATCTAATAAGGATTTTCAAAAAAACTTAATGGTGTTTACATAAATTGATTAACAACTACTAATATTATATATGCGAAATGTGTTGGTTGTTTTATCTTTTCCTCTTTCACTAAACAGTAGAGCAATGGCTGGACCTGAATTATTTCATAGATATAGTTTAAAGAGTCGGTTACATAGACCAGATACTTTTTATTCCGGGAAACGTACAGTGCCAGAGGAATTTATCGCGCGGGTGGAATCGTGGGATCGTTAGTATTTTAATTCCGGGTACCGAGCTACCAGCACTCGATACTTTTCTTGAAAGAAATAATCTTTTCTCGTCTCTCTACAAGCTTTACTAATAATTTCATCTGAAAGTTGCTGCGAATATAGAGCAGCAAGTTCAATGCCTTTATCGGTCGTCGCCTTTTAAGAACAACCATCACTTCACAATGATAAATCAATCATTATCTTACTTAATCTTTACGCCCGCATGCAATAATTGTCAAGGATGCCGTCAAATTGAAACAAATGCATGTAATAGACATTTTGACAAGTGTAACGTTTGATTTTAAGAAAAAACTTCAACTAAATGTGTCAAATTTTAGCGCTTTATCGACGGACTACATCGTTTTATATACAACGTACTCGTACGTCGTTTTTAAGCCTGTTCTTAAATGTATGTCAAATTTTGTGTGAACAATAATGAGTTAATCTATCTTTTTTTTTACCTCGGACTAGGCATTCGTTTGACCACAATCTCACCTGATGGAAAGCGACGATGTGGCCGAAGATGTAGCAAGCTTGCCTAGGAAGTACCTATTCAATCTACATTTTAGCCCAGGGGGCAGCTCGCCTTAAGATAAACTCATCCTACTACTACTATACTACTACTACTTTCCAAATTTGTCCAAGGGTTTCTCACCCATCAAAAATCTCGCCGTTTGGCGAGTTTACTGACTTTATAATTGTTAGTGGTACTCGTAGTTTGACCACGTGGATGAGCAAGTTTGTAAGTGAGCAACTACCTAAAATTGTGGAGTAATTTTAAGTAGTTAATTTTAGGTAGTTATTTTACCCAGTTCAGGCTAAAATGTTGACTTTAATTCTCATTTCCTTGCTTTTGTAAGCTTACTAACTTTTTGTATGTTTTTTGTTTTATGATTACCATAAAAGAGTGTTAAAAAATGAATAATATAATGTTCGTATCACAAAGTGCGCCGTCAGAACTGGAAGTTGGTTCCGGCTGCACCCGTTTGTATTGTCGGCGCTCGCTCATTATAAGTTCCGCCGTTGCGCGGTGCTGTCTGTCTGTGTTGTTTTATTATCTGGAACTTGGTTGGATTGAACTGCCTAAATATACCTAGTTGTTCCTTATGCATTCATGACTTGCGGTTGGCCTTATGGTTTTTTTGCATGTTTTTAAATAAAAGACTACTACTAAAATACTAAAGATTACTAAAATTATAAGATCCCATGCAAATGATTAACGCTTTTTTTATTTTTTTTTATTGAATCAATAAAGCAAACCGTTGTATTTTATAATCAATTATCAATAAATAAAATATTTACTTTATGGCATCAAAAGGAGAAAAATATATTGATAATTATCAATATATTTTTCTATGAATTATAATTCATAATCGAAAAAAAAACGACAATCAAAGTCTTCCTGGTCGTATATATATATTTAAAAATTAGTCGATAACATTAAAAAACCAGGTGGATTAAAAGAGACACGATACGTGTAAGCTTCAATACATGATTACACTCAGTTCCTGTACCTATAGTACGTGCTCCACTAAATAAATCAGAGGACATGAAGCGCCGGAAAAAGCAATGACACCACAAACCACTGATTAGTTAATTTAGTGTTTCTTTAATATTGTATCTAATATTGTCAAGTAAACTTTCAGGCACTTTTAGTATGATTTCCTCTATAGGCATTTTATAAACAAACAAGCACAGCGTAAATGGGCCCGCAAAAAAGGAGCTGTATGACCGATTACACACCAACATGTTTCATACAGTTTCTTCAACCATGAAAAATGTGGGTCCTCGTTCAAGCTGCACCGCTGCTGACTCGTGTCGCTCACGCCCCGCTTTGCATCTGACACGCGTTCTGTTTGTAGAAGACACAAGTCACAGAAGCCATAAACCCAAGAAGTCAAGAAGCCTATGGAGTCAATTACAGTAATTTTGACATTGCCGCTTTGATTAGATGCCCTATAGAAGTTTTGGGCCCCGAATTTATCGACTCATTTTGCCACATGTGTCACTCTGTCATTTACTCTCGATTCATATTTAGCTTTGTAAAAGGGAACTCTGCGTCGCAATTATTGTTTACGCATTGTAAAGTAAATGTATGTAGGTTTTCTGCTCCCTCAAACCAGAAAAAATTGCGCTACATATCGTAGTAGTGAATTAATTCAAGAGAGCGCGTCACCTGGCGTTGAGTGGGGTCCACCTGATACTCCGCTATTACTTCCCATCGGACGAAAGGATCGGATTCTCCTTTAATATGTAGGATTAATTAAAACAAGGTTTGGGGAAAATTTTGTACACGTTTCTGAGTGGACGAGGGAGTTGTGAGCATACTTTGTCCGCCGAATATTAAAATAAAATACCTACGTACTAATAGCAGTTTTATTGATTACTTGTTATTACCCGCGACTTCGTTCACGTGAACATAAAAAAAAACCCATGTCTTTGTGATATACAGTAACTCCATATCAAATTTTATCAAGATCCGTTTAGCCGTGATAACGCAACAAACATCCAGACACAGAGACAGAGCTACTTCCTACAGTTCGCTAGATAGCGTTGATCCATTATTGTGCATTTTTTGACGTTTAGTATGGACTGACAGTAATTGTAATGTAGGGTTCTGAATCGCGCAAGCGAAGTTTTTTCCTCGAGACGAACGTATTAATTTCTATACCTCGATGCTTTATTGGTCCTAAAACGACTGCGGCTATATTCCTCTGAATTATAATATTAGTCCTAACTAATATTATAATTAGGATTAGAATATTGGTTAAGATTAGAAAGTAAATTATCAAAGGTTTTTATCTACGTACAGGATCTAATCTTCGTAAGCAACATAACAGGAACTAACAAGCCTGTTATTTTATTTCCCTTTTTAGTAATGCCTTTTTATTTTATTTTAAAATTAAATAATGGTAATCATGTCTGAGCGAACCGAAAAATTCTTGTCTTTAACTATGTGAAGTGCCTATTCACTTATATATTGGAAACGGGATATGCGGTTCTATTTCTGTAATAAACTATGCCAGGGGTATGTGTACCTCAATTTACACCCTACACCTCTTTACTGGCTCCTGTAACGGAGAGATTTGCACGATTAAGTTCCGTTCTGCTGATAACCTCGACTCTAGATTACTTTGTAAGACGCTTCGAAGCAAAATATGAAAGTTAAAGACCTTCGTATACTGGCGTGAGCGTGACAACAGAGCGATCAGTAAACGCGATCGTTCTATAATCGCCGCTTGAATCGAATCGTAGATTACAGTTTGATGAAACAAAACATTTCACTAAGTAATCATTTAATATGCGATTTGCTGAAAGTTGCAAAATTCTAAAAGTTTTGTTTTTTTTGTAGTAAATTATAAGCGGACGTAACCTAACAAAGCTATTTACTGTACAAAAATTCCGATTAGCTTTTTCGCTGCGTTTCTGTTTCGGTTTGTGTGTACTAGCTCACATCGCTTACCAAACTTCGATACTCTTAATTACTCTGATTCGGTCAACACATGGTATTCCAATTAGCCAGTGTGCTTTCGCTCTAAGACGCGCCATCTGGACCCATCGATCGAGTGCATCTCAGTTTTTATGCAGATTGCATTTGGGAACTTTGACGAAGAGATCGAAATTCCAAAGTAACTTCACGAGCGCTACTTTATTAAAGATTGTTTTTGCATATACTAGTTATTGAACTTGTTCAAAAATATTCAATTTTATACTTTATTTTTTTCTGTTCTGCTTCTTCTTAGTTTTAGTCTAAGTTCTCAGTTCTGTTGTTTATTAGGAACAGAGGAAACACACAAGGTTTTTGTGGAGACGGAGCACCGAGTGCACGTTTTGGAATGTCAAAAATTTTAATGGCTAACGGCGCATTGTCTAGCTTCAAAATGTCTAAAAACTAATTGGGAAATGTTTTTAAAGCCTTCATAAAACTTCATACTGTCCAAAAAATAAAAGTCGAACGGTCTGAAAGTCTTACTTTGAAATGTCCAAGGTCAAAAGATTAAAGATTTAATATACACTATAAATTATGTTACAGTTTTATCCAAATAAAAATCCAATTGCTAAAAGTGTAATCGGTAACTGATAAAAAATATCAATTACGAATTTAAGTTAATTTTCACGCATTAAAACACTTTCAACCCGCATTTCACTTTCAAATAAGCTTTAAACAAAGATGCGCCATTAACTCCGCGCGGTGTATAAAATTGCAATAAATAAATGAGAAGTTGGAAAGTTCAGGGGTGGACTTTGCGAAGTTATTTAATAACTAAGTGACCGGTGGGTCTGCGGCCGCGGGGGTGACAGGGATAGCACGAGGGCGGGGGTTCGGGAGGAGGTGGTTCTCGCACGATGGTGGATTAGTTAATTAAATTTGTTCTCGTAATCAAGCAGGTGATGAACCACTCGTGAGAAGAGTTAGTGCGGAATAGGACGGATCATTATTAAAATAATAATTACTCCCTGTATTATTAGTTCCTCGTGAGCTTCGATCTGCGATTTGAAGAGAAAAATCGTTATGTTTGTTGAACAGTTTCACCACTCATGAAGCAGAAAAGTCAATTCCGCTGATATGAACAATATGGTTTAAAAAAAATGGTTAAAATGGAATTTAAAATGTCATTTGAAGTAAAATCTTTACATTTAATGGACGCGTCTGTTTAACAAGAATATGCTTTTAGCAAGGAAATCCGAGCCAGCAGCTAATTTACAAATATCCTGCTAAGTGACATTCAAGAATTGAGATCAGATTGCGAAATTAGATCATTTCCTGCGAGGCGTCGCGCGCCGCGAGAGAGCAAGGATGAATTAATCCGAATTGTCAGGCGGCGCGGCGCGCGGCTTGGCACATGATGCAGCCCTGTAGGCTCGAGGAATGGCCGTCACACACCACACACACCCACATTTATCTAATAACTCATACAAGTGAGAATTCTACTTTGTTATACAGATTCTTATATTACTATTTTTTATTTTTGTTAGTACTTTTGAATTTTACTCGTATAGTCGTGCTGTAAATCTTTACTTTTTTAAGATTCCATTACTCAAAGGTAAAAACGAACCCTTATAAAGAAACTTTAGTATCTATATCTATAAACTAATCTGATACCATTTACACGTATGTATGTATGTTTGTGTGTTTTATTGCCTCGTCCAGCCTTAACGGCTTGACCGATTTTGACGAGTGAGGTGTCGTTCGATTCCTCTTTACGTTCAAACGTACTAAACTTTGCCAATCTACCTTCTTACTAAGGACAGCAGAGGTGTGGAACTCTTTACCTGCGTCTGTCTTTCTGAACAGATACAATCCGGGGCTGTTCAAGAAAAGAGTGAATAGGTACTTCCTAGGCAAGCGTGCTACATGTTCGGCCAGATTGTCGCGTTCCATCAGGTGAGGTTGTGGTCAAACGAATGCCTAGTCCGAGGTAAAAAAAACTTACATCCTAACGAACATATCCTGACATATGCATAATTTTTCAGACGGGTATTTTGATTTCTTGATTAATAATACTTTTTACTGAGTGTGACAAGACGAGCTAGCCGCTTGTTGATCAGCATCACATTACACTTGTCTATAATAGTTTAGTACCACTCAGAATGTTAAGCTTCAACAGTTTAAAATCATGTACGTCCATGCATTGTTCTTGTCATTCTTAAATATCAGACGATATATAAAACTCTGTAAGCCCAGTAATCACCAAAATTACCTAAAGATCTGCAACGCGAAGAAAACCGCATAAAATGTATAGGGAATTTAAACCTAATAAATAAAGCATATTCAATTGACGTCTTTTTTAATGATAAAATATAGTAAGCCTAAATATTTTGATGTAACTGCAATTTTGACTTTTTTCTTGAAACCTTTGAGTTATTATTATTTTAGGATTATTGCTGAAGATATCTACGTATAGTAGGGATATAGTTTTATTTTGATAGCCTTCCTCGCTTTTAGTTTTGCTGTGCCCATTATTATGAAACTTTGTACTTCGACAATTTAAGTTTTTACCACCTTGTACTTTATGAAGGCAATAAATAATCTGAATCTAAATCTAACTTGGAAATATTGCCCTCTAATACGGAACAAAAGTACACAAGTATCTGCACACTAATGCTTGGCGATTGAGTAACTGACAAAGGTTTGGTAATTTCCCAGGCGGTCTCTTTCTTAGTCTTCGAGGAGACTAACGAAAGGAGTTAGTGACGGAGTCCGTACGGTGTGCAAACTCCACAAAGCCTTGTTGTCACTTGCGTTTGTGATGGTTCGACGTTCTTAATGCGCCCCTGGTAGGCGCAAGTAACAGTGATAGCCTCGTTGTTGTTCACTGCTTATTATGAGGTCAGCATTGTCTGTTAATTTTAAATTATGCAATAATAGGGTTCAATGCTGCAAATACTGTATGGAAAAAACTAAGGCAGTACTAAAATTATTGAATTTTGTCACAATTTGTTCGAAATTTAGCATTTTATTATACTTTAGAATTAATTGGTGATAGTGCTTTTTCCAAAAGTACAAAAGTAGTCAAAAGAAAGAAAAAATATTCTATTTTCATTATAAAAAAATCTTTTTTTTTTTCGAGACAAGATTTATTTTTGAGACAAATCGCGATTAGTGAAAATATACTGTAGTGTGTAACACTTCTCGCATATTGTGTTAATAACAAATAAGACAGGAGACTCGTCCGATAAGAGTAGATATAGGACCATCGTGATGGCTACGACCGCGGCGAAAGTACTTGACAATTTGCTTGATCACATATTGAGCAAATATCTTCATATCAATGAATTGATGCCCAGTTTTGTTTTTGACCTGCGCTATTTATCTACAGAAACAGCGATACTCTGCGATCTATATGGCGTATAGCTGTCGCTCTGTTTATCGTGCGATCTATATAGCGTATATAGCTGTCGCTCTGTTTATCGTGCGATGTTTATAGCGTATAGCTGTCAATAGAGAGTGAGATTATGAATTTTCCCAACTTTTTAATAAAATTAGCGTTTAGCTTTAAAAAAACATGGAAATCGTATAACGTTTAGGGGTAGGTATCAGACTACGCTTTTTGTATGGACAAGCCGGTATACTTGCTTACTCTATTATAATTCTACATATCTGTAATAGTAATAACTGACAGATTTGTTATAGCTTACCTTACTTATTTTGACATAACGCTATTTTATTTAATTCAATTTTTATTTGATATTATTATTGACATTTACTTATCTAATTATAATTTAGTGTTTTTATTATAAGAATAAATAAGCCTTTGAACAAAATAATTCAATATCAAAAACAACTTAATTTTTTAATATTTTTAGTATTAAAGTCTAATTTAATGCTTAGTTTTAACCCCATAAAACAATTTCTGACTACAATTGTAAGAAGTTGCCTTTTTTGAGCTCAATTTCAGGTATTACATTTAGCTTTTTCTAGGAAGTAAATCCTCACCCAGGAAGGCTAGGTGCTAGGTTTAGGTATAGACGTCTAAGTCGCAGTGAGAAGACGGAATCCGATTAAGTCCATTCGGCTTAGGAGACGCCAGGGCAGGAAAAGTGGGGTTCAATAAGATGACAATAATATTACGTACTTATTTTTAATTGTTTACAACTTTGGTACTTGTATAAGTTACTCAGGGCATAACCTCACCTCACCCGTAAGGGGTTCGAAGTCGGTACCACACCTGGAATTAGAGCTGGCACTCAAACACAAATTACCCTTTATAGATTCCGCATCAATGAAAGCACACCATGCATTGGTCTAAATACACTTTTACTATCATTTTTTCTGTCATGTCTGCATTTTCTCTCTGTTGTTCATTGGCTATATTTCTTTGTCTCTTCAACCCTATGACCCGTGCTTCTCACTTTTTTTTAATGGGGTTCTATTGAGTTTAGTGCTTTTATGTGGCATAGCTGGAGCTTTACCGCTAGATATCACTGATTGAAGACTTGACGATGGAAGCTGGCCGGTTGAAAAAAAACACCAGAAAGCTTCCTACACGGACGGTGGTACACACCTGTCCTGTGGCTAGATGTAATTCAATCCCACACAAGTATGTATAAAGTTCTTAGGAGTGAAGTAGAAGGATTTATGGTATCAAATGGCAATCGTCCGCCATAAGATCCATGATCCAATTTCGGTAACTTTTAATGGATCCATTAGTAACTGATGCTTTAGTGTAACTTTTTTAAATGTGATTAAAAGAATATTAAAACAACTACCGAGTACAACAATTAATTACAACATAGACAAACAAGACTAAATTTCAAAACAAAATAACAACTAAAATGTCTTAATTAGTTAAGTCGGGAAGTGGAGTGAAGCCCACCGCTGGGCCGCACGGGGCTAGAGCGCCGGCTTACCGACGGCGCGGGATTAACTACTAGCTATTAAATAACTTGTCTTTTGACTTCACTAAACTTATCTAGAGTTCGGGGAATGGGAGAAAAGAGTTGGAGGTTGATAATTTTATGGGTTAGTATAAGTAATTCAAAAGTAGCTAGGGTTAGCTAGCGATTAAATATGGGTTTGCAGTTTTCCTGTTCCTTCTCTGGGGGCATACCATAATCCCCACAGTTAGTCAAACATACAAATAACCATACATCAGCCGATGTTGGAGCCTTGGAGTGAGACCTTTGCTTGCCTCATTCAATTACGTACCAAGCGAAGCGTATTTTGTTGACATGTAACATTTTCCGGGTATGTCCTAAATCTGGTTCGAAAATCATCGGATGACTAGCGGTGAACGGTGAGCGTTCTGCGATCCCCAAGTCGCCTGACAAGCATGGGAATTATGGCACTCAAAGGGGGCCATTAAGAGGGAGGTTTTTGTTCAGCAGTGGACGTCTCCTAGCTGATAATGATGACTAGTATTATTGTGTTTCCAAAAGAAACATCCCTCCTCTCGTAACGTAAGTAGATAAAGCACTGCCTCAAAAACTTTAGTTGTGATTAGCTGAACTTAAAAAGAAAAAACGCGCATCGATGTAAACACACACAGTTGCAATTCAATGACACACAGCATACACGAATTGTAATAACAGGAAACACCGAAATTTTGGAAAAGTTACGTAATATTTCGTTATCAATATTAGATATCGTCGCGGCGTCTGTTTATCTGAAAGGGTCAAGCCTCCAATAAAATATTCTCTGTTCTGACGTACCGTCACATGCCTTCTGGCATAAAATATGGGGAATCATTAATGGTTCATCAAAATTACTTAACGCGCAATAATATGCCTCCATCAAATTTACTATACAGATCAAAATTTTATAGACAGTAAAACGAAAAACCGAGCTTCTCTAATGATAGTTGCAATGTGGATTTGTTTTGGTATGTTTTAGGTTAGCCACAGTTTTATTTTTTGTTTTTGTTTGCAAATTTTGATGAGCATTTAGAATTTTCGTTGGTCCATTTTAGTATGAAAGGTGGGTTTTTATGATAAGCGATGCAAAAGCATCCATAAAATATTCATTAGAGTAAGCGCCGAGCCGGAACACGCCGGAAGCACGGGTTTCGTTTGATTTCACTCATTTATCGGGCAGTGTTCGCTCGAGCCGTCGACGCGAGGGGTTTTTGATGAGTTCCACCGTCTGTCTTGTTTGTATTTACTTCGAATATCGTATATCTTTTTATATTGTTTCTATTTTGCGAAAATTGCTTGTTTGATCATAGAAAGCCGTGCTGATTAGGTAATGAGTAAGTCTAGCATTATAGTTATGGCTTGGTATTACGCTACTCCAAATAAATTAGTACTGAATACGCCATTCTAAAAGTTTGTTAGGTTATTCACTTATAAAGTCATGCATTTCCTGATATGGCATTATAAATATTCGGAGTAGTGTCATTGGAAGTGATGATATTCATTATTATTTAATTAAATATTTCCAGGGAAACTACTGGGCATATTTTTAACATCATTCTATTAACTACTCATGACGAGCGCAGTGAGCGTGCGAATTTTGAACTATAGATATTTAAAATTGTTAGTGACAATGTACTGTTGTGGGAAACCGACACGCAAAGAAATAAAAAAATTGTGACATAATGAACCTAGAATTATATTACAGGTTTATTAAAATTTATTGTTTCCTAATTCATTATAATTTATTAGCCTCTTCCGTACATTAATTTGATAGTCTAGCAAAGCTATAAGAAAAATATTGTAAAAGATAAAATATGTCAAGCACCACATGCCATGCTGTCACCACACGTAACGAAGTGTAAACAAGAAGATATTAGGGCCCTCGTAATGTTATTTTTCCAAATCATTAATATAGTAATTTAAATAATGTCGGATCAAGTACTTCGCAAAAGGGGCGAGTCGCAAGCTCGACCTCGGGGGATGAAATTACATAAATTTTATGGACGTTTAACCGACTTACAAAGGGGACATCTTGAGTGATCTTTTTTTAAATCTGTTAACATTTTGTTGTTGGTTTTTTTTTTTGGACAAATATTTATGTTTTTCCTTCAAGTTCTCCTACAGAGCGTGCTCGCCTACTTGCTGTCACTCGATGGGAGTCGGGGCTTTGGCTGCATGCTCTGCCATCCAAAAACATTGGTAATCTTTTAGATAATAATACCTTCTGGTTAGCTGTTTCCCTACGCGTAGGTGCCCCTTGTCAGGTTCCTCATCGTTGTGTGTGCACTGAAATGGCAGATCGTTTCGGCCACCATGGATTGTCATGCGTTAAGAGCGCAGGGCGAATACCGCGGCACGCCAGCTTAAATGATATTATCCGTCGGGCCTTTGTTAGTGCCGGCGTGCCGTCTATTTTAGAACCAAATGGGCTGATGCGGGACGACGGGATGAACCTCATCCCATGGAAGATGGGGCGACCGCTAGTTTGGGACGCTACATGTGTTGACACACTGGCGCCGTCCCATCTTCCGGCAACAGCAGGTCAGGCTGGCGCTGCCGCGACTAAAGCAGAAAACCTCAAACGGCACAAATATAGTTATTTAGACCGGTCGTACATGTTTGTGCCGTTTGGGGTTGAGACTTTAGGTCCATGGGGGCCGGCCGCTCACGAACTTTATAGGGACCTGGCCAAACGTTTGGTGGAGGTGACGAGTGACCGGAATGCTGGGGCCTACTTTGGGCAAAAACTCAGCATTGCCATCCAGCGTGGCAATGCTGCCAGCATTCTGGCCACACTCCCCTCCACCAAGGGGCTTGTAGATTAGGTTTTTTGTATTTATTTATTTTTGTTTATAATTTGTTTTAATTCTAAGTAGGTAGGTTATTTTTTATTGTAAATATGTATATATTTTTTGTTAATAAAAGTATGTTTATTTTAAAGTCGAATTATACCTGTTTTTCCTTGTCACTGTCCTTTATAAAACACTGATATCAACCGTTAACCAAGTATCCATTTAAGATCAAAATTTTTAATTAATTAATTAATAAATTAAAATAATAAATTAATTTTGTTAATTTTTTAGGTATCTTCTAGGTTTGCGAAACAAATCTCGACCGCGTCATCATCGCTTACCATCAGGCGAGAGATACCAAAGGAGGAACAGTCCTCGATTTAAAAAAAATATCACGTGCGTATCGTGACACGTGCCACAATGTTTTAATCGATAATTATGTAGTAAAATCAATATTGTCTGCTTTAAAAACAAATTCTCGAAATTCGAATATTTCCTTAACGGTTTTTAAGCTCTTATATCCTAATCCTAACTAATATTATAAAAGCGAATGTAACTCTGTTTCTCTGTCGGGGTATTTGCTGTTATCACGGCTGAACGGATCGACTCGACTTTTTGCACAGGTATCGCCTAAGGGTCGGAGACGGACATGGGCTTTCTCGGGAAAACGTTTGGTTTTTTTATTATAGGTCCACGCGAACGAAGTCGCGGGTAACAGCTAGTTTATAATAAATTCGCTTTTCTACAAAACGATGGGGTTAAAAACATTAACTTGTCTTATCTAATTTAAAAAAAAGTACCACGAGACGCGATGCTTTACTAATTAGTAGTTACTTTTAGCATGAAATTATTGTTCAAAAACTTTTGCTAAACCAAGGTCATGAATTTTATAAATTCATTATATCCCGTTATCAGGGTTCCGCAGGCGCGGTCATAAATCATTAACTCCAAAGCAAAGAAACAACTTGTGAAGCAGTTTAATTGGGTTCCTTACCTGGCCCCGGCCGCTTGCTGCTGGACCGAACTAGTTTATAACCACGTCTAGATTCTCGCGGGTTTTCTCATAAATTTACAAATGTTCCGCATTTTTTGTAATCCAGTTTATAAACGACACTTTAAAAAAAAAAAACGAGTTAAATTAAGCATTGTGAAAATGTATTTAAAAACACTGAAGTAGAATAACGTTTGCATTTTTTTTTTATGTTGCTCGGTGACGAGACGAGCAAGTCGCTCACCTGATGCCCACAACACCACGCATAGTCCATCACGCTTGCCCATAACAGTTCAGTGCCACCCAGAATTTTGAACTTTAACAGTTCAAAACTATGCGCGGCAATGCACTGCGTACGTCACCCGGAGATGTTAGATGTAAAATCTCTGTATGCCCAGTAATTACGCTGGACGGATGTATTATAATGAGGAATTAATGTATTTTGGTGTACCTAATGTACTGCAAAAACTTTAAAATGTGTTTTAGGTAAGTACATGCCATTTATGAATGTTGGTATGTTTTTAGAACTGACAGTCGAGCCGGTTGAAGAAACTTGCTTACACCAGAGAACGTGTCTAAAGTTTTACTAATGTTCATGTAACACAAAATGAAGGCCACAACACTAAAATTATGTCTTCACAAAATCAATGTATTGGAAAATCAATAACGCTGTAATCTTAACATCAACTTTTTTTTTAATAACTTGAATTTCATTCACCAACTGACGACACTTAAAGATCGCTCATTTTGCTTTTTATTCCATTCGTTTTTTCACTCAAAGACAACACTTTAATGAATATTGAAGCGTCAATTAAGATGTTTGCGGAGCGAGTGGATTATTTGCCTTAGTGAAAATTAAATTTATTGAAAATATGTTCAATAATTAATTAAAATAAGAAAACACAATTAACCTAGAATTCAATACTAAAACTTACTTATTAACTAATCAAGTGATGCGTTGCATTTTTATATCGAGTCATTAAAATTATAATTTGTATAGCAAGCTTAACAGTCATAATAATACATGTATAGTTTCTTATTGGTAATAAAAGTGAGCTTTCATCGAAGGATCAAAAATAAACTACAGACAGGCGAGTACTTCGGCAACCGGTCAATGAACCTATGGCACGGGACCTCGTGAGGAAAGCGGCGACTGCTGACCTCCTGAGAGACGACATCAGCCAACTACTAACAGTGGGAAGCGGAAACAGCAGGGAAGTACCCCCGCTTCAACTGAAACACACGCAAAACACACAATTTAAAACTCTTCTATAAAATGCGCACGGTTTTAAAAGTTGTAAATAATTTATTTTAAGTATAAGTACTCGTTAAAAACCGGTTGTTAACGTGCAAATACTAGTCAGCACAGTAAGCTGTAGCGATTCGTTAATCCAATTAACGTATTGTTTCGTTAATCACGGCCCTATAACGGGTAATTGCAATAATTTGCCGCCACTCCGCCGACTCTACATTCAGGGCAACGGCTATTTGCCGCTATTAGCGCCATTTACCCGCGCGATGCACGGCTTAAATACGGTATGGCCGCTAGTTCAATATTAATTTGACTATTCAAGTTATTTATTGACTATGCAAAGTATTTACTATATAATTATGTTTATTACTATACATTTTATATAATGATCTATTTCTAGGGTGTAAAACCAGTTACCAACTCATCCAATGTTACCACGACATCAAACAATATCCACTAAACTAAATGCACCATAACTGGTTTCAGGAAAACTGCGTGACAATGTATTAGAATCTCCAGTGTAAGGAGGACCTCCCTGCCCCCCGCGGAGCCTACAAGATATTAAATAAGCGGAGGAAGTCAGAAGTACGAGGGAGATCAAGATATTTCGGTGGATTTATTGTATGTACGCTGTCGGCTTAAGTACCGTAACAGACGAATTTCCAGTGGCTTAGTTTATGGTAAATACATGACTCGAGTTTCAATTTCTAACGTTTATCGGGATCTCGAAAATATTTAAACAAATTGTGCTGGTTATTCAAAAACGTACAGGGCCTGTTCCCGCAAATAAATAGCTTTGTCTCGTTTTCTCGTATGACTTTTCTCGTCTTCAAGAAGTTGTTAGAGATTCGATAGCAGTCGAACTTAAGTACTTTGCGAATAAGGTCTCCCAATCACAGCGCTAGCGGAGGCGGCTTGGGATCGCAGAACAGAACGCTCACCGATTCCTAAGAGGTTTCTGGTGCCCTTCCGCCGGTGGCTCTGTGCTTTTATTTACTAAATAAAATACATGCAAACTAAAACATACTTCCACTTTAATCCACATGCTCAAGCCCACTAACAGCTGGCAGCGTACCTACCCAGTATGTGTTATAGTTCGTGGGTAGCATTTCTCGTGTTCTTATCATAATAACTAAAGTAGTTTTATTAAAGTTTGTTTTACATAAATGTAAGTTGGCCAGTAAAGATAAAGCCCTGTACACACGTGGTGCGAGTTGTCCAGACAGTTGAGTGTCGTCGAGGGAGTCGTTTCGTGCTCGCGTCGTGCACACGTCGCTTTATCACGTTTGTGTTCGTTTGGGAGTGTGCTTATGTCAACTCACGACCGTATTGTGTTTGTTTTGTGTCAGAACAGAGGCTAATATGGTATTTGCAAAAATGATGTTGTCCCAGTACTTTAGTAATAGACATTATGTAGGTAAGAACAGACTCGCGCTACCAACTATCTACAAAGTAACATAGAGAAGGTTGACGGCGTGATCTTGGGTGAATACCGAAGATAAGTAAAGGACGATCCAATCAATTTTTGGCTAGACAACCGGGACATTTACAACTGAGCTTTCCCGTGCGTAGAACTATACATTAAAACCTATTAAAACAATAATTGTTAAGACTCTCTGAGAGGCCTGTCATTGCTTGACACCTCAGCTAGCCATTCAGCTTATTTGAACTTAGTTTGTTGTAACTGAGACCACTAAAACGATGTATCTAGTGGGACTCGCTAAGAATTTGCGTAATTATCTTCACTTAATGTAATTTTGTGAATAGTAGCATAAGCACTCGCGCGAGGTACTGAGCACTGTCCGTGACGGCTTTAACACTTGTAAATTATAATAATGCGCGACAGGTCGATAAACTGCAGTTTAGTTGAGAGACACGACACGTTGCAAGATTAATCTAAGCTATCTTAACTAAGTTCGGTCCGGTGGCGCTCGCGGGACTTAGATGCGGCGCGCCGCGAGAACTAAGATAACAGCGACTTCATAATTTCTTTGGAAAATGAGAACGATAAAGGAGATGGAGCGACATTTCCCCAGCTATATGACGGTGTAAGCTGCTAAAATAACTAATAGTTCTGCGAACAGTAGACTTCGCGAGCATAAACTTTTTTGCACCATCGTAATTCACAATTCCATATATTTTTTTACTCGTCGCTGATTTTTAATTGTTGGGGTATTTCCCCGCACAAGAGGGGAAGTTTGCTGCGGCGCATTTACCCGCCGATTTTGATTATATTTGGCATAAACTTTTGGTACTCAATTCTTAACAAGAATATCGAATATAAGCAAAATCGGTCAAAAGGTTGTCAAGATATAGAGTCGTGAGTTCTCAGTTCGATGTATCGAATTAAAACCTCACCAATCAAAAATCGCCGACGACCGAAAAAATCTACAAATTTGTAGAACCTGTATACCAAGTTTCGCCAAGATTGGATACGACCTGTACATGTAAGTACGAACATACGGACATTATTAAAATCGGCCTTTGTATGGCACCGCAGAAAATTTCCCCCCCGTTTTTGGGAGAAATACCCCACCAATCAAATATCGCCGACGACAAAAAAACTACAAAGTTGTAGAACCTGTATACCAAGTTTCGTCAAGATTGGATGAAAATACGTGAGTGCAGACATACGGACAGATGAAAGCAAATGCTGCCAGTTAAAACTGAGATCTTTCTTTCGCTTCGCTCACTCGGTCTATGATCATCAAACAATGCATTAGTCGCTTATTTTAATTAATAAGTACTCAATATAAACGTAGTCCTACTAAGTTTGAGCGTGGATAATTAAACTTGTCATAAAGAATATGTGGCAACGATCTGGTGGGGGAATGAATGAGGCGTATAATTAGGTTATCCAGAGTAAGAAAACGAATGAAATTTTTTAAAACATATATTATTGAATTCTATGTTTTAATACTCTCGTGTTTCATAGCTTAAGGCTTTTTTCTGCGGATCGCAATTCCACACACCTAGCCGCCGCCGCCGCCGCCGCCGCCGCTGCCGCCTAGTAAGTATTAAACAACTATTACCGTGCGGGCCGCGATGCGGCGCGGCGCGGCGCGGCACGACGCGACGCGATGTGGAGTAATGCCTCTGTTTTGTTCAGACTCGAGTTTTCATTGTGCAAGAAACTTAGGTAAAGATATTTAAATTGGTCGAAGAAAATCAAATGTTTTCACCCAGTTTGAAAAATAGCGCTACACTACTTTTGATCAGTACCTACTTTTTGGTGATTTCATTTATTTATTTATTTTACTTGTTATGTTGAAATATAAGCAGCATAAAACTATTCTTAATTTAGTTTAGTCGAACCTGCGATGTCGAGCATGACGTGGTCTCCTGTAATTGGGGGTGCACCCAGCTTGATGCCTAAGTTTCACAATGTGTAACTTCTGTTGGGGATACATATTGTATAAATAAATAACTGGCGTTAGAATTTTGTTTAATTAAAATAGAAGTTTTTAAAAAAAATTAATAATAATAATATGTCATCACGAACTCTGAGTAACGAAGCGGCGTAAATGTTTCTGTGACTGCAGGTAAACCCACTTGTCCCAGAAACAATAATCGCATAACTGCTGCTATCGCATAATTGCTGTGTCTGTGAAGGCGTCTAATTGACGGTAGTCTAATATCTGTAATGTATGTTAATACATAGCTTGGCTATCTGCTCTGGGTATGTCTGGGTGTTCGTTTTCCGTGTATTTGTGAGTGTCCCGCGGCAACCCCGACACACGGACTGGACAGGCTACTGTTTTATAATTGTGACCTCTTTTACTGCCTTATACAACAGAATTTTTGACGCCTAATTATGTTCACTGAAAAATTACTATGTATTACCTCATTACCAAAACGATGCAAATTTGTAAAGGAAAAGTAAGAAAACAAAACAAGAAACAGACGCAAACATTAAGTCATCCCGAAGTTAAATAATGCCCTACAGACCTTTCTTATAGACAAAGGGGCCCAAAAACTTAGCCAAGTAAGTGATCCATATGACGCGAACAAATTAAGAAGTTACGTGCCTTGGTCGCAGCGGGGGAGGGAGGGGGAGGCAAGGGTAGAGGAGGGAGCGGTTAAAACTCTGTATTTATGGTAGGTGTCGTTGTAGGCCGGTCACGTTCGGTCGACATGAGTTCCTTTTGCGGTTTGTGTACGTACTGAGATTAATACACGCAGCAGATTCATTGGTGTTTCTCAAACATTTTTCACTTCTATACACTTGTATACAATGAAATACTTTGTGTAGTTCGGACCATAAAGGTGCAGTCCATCCTTTAACTACATTGCATAAACTGTGTTTTCTCAATGCCCTGAACAATTCAGAGCGGATACATCACATAATTCTGCAAAATGACTTATAACATGTGAAGTATGAAAATTTGAAACAATTTCTCGAAGCTTTTGCATGGAACATAAATAATGATAATAAGTGTAGTAGCTTTACTTGCACTATAAAGATACTACGCTTATTATGTCCGATTTTCTGCTTTTGAATAGCTAATTTCTTTCCATCTTGTGAAGTGCCCACGGAAATAAAGCGTTCACATTCACGAGAAGTTTTAACGTCGAGTTAAATTGCACTATATCTCGGGATATCAATTTGCTGCTGACGATGCAGCAACTATCAACGTATATTCTCACTCTATAATTGTAAGTTGTTGAATGTATATGTATAGTATAGGTATGTATATTATTATCATTAAGGTATTATTATTATTACATTGTCGTAGTATTAGTACGTAGTATATATATATAACTTAACTATGTTTTGGTAGGTATGAAGTCTTATTTATTTTATTTTTTTACATTTTAAGGAAAACTTACAGCCTTACTTAATAAGTAACATCATAAGTAGAAGAAAATTGGGCCAATTACAAGTTTCCGCCAATAGATACAAATAGAGCTTTTTTTTGCTTAGCAGCAATTAAAGAGTAGGTACTTAATTCCAAAAATAAATTATTGCATTTATGAATAGTTAGATTTCAAAGTTATTATGTAGTTATGTCTATTTTTTTGTTTTGTGTATTACATAATCCCTTAAAAGAGTACGCCCCATCCCTTACCTCTTTCTTATAAATCCTCTCCATGCTAAGGTTGCCTGGAAGAGATCGCTTCAAGCGACAATGCCGTACACAACACAATAATTGTTACACTTGTTTTAAGTAGATTTTGTCATATGTAAGTCATTTCTGGCCTGAACAACAAAGAGTTATCTATCTATCTAATGATAGCCTGTGGGTTGCGATAGAACTAGCATCATAATTATATTTTTAGCAGTACACAGCACACGACATATATATTCCATTAAATATATATGTAAAATTCAATTTACAATTTGGGAGTATTGTAGCAGAAACGCTCCGCCAGTCCCCCCGAGTGCGTGCACACATCTCCAGGTAGAGCGCGTAAAAGTTCCAATAAGCTTCCTTATTATATTTGCGGCGCGTATATTCTTGCGCTGTGACAGCTTCTCAATACGCGTATTTATATAGTATTTTTATAGAAAAGGATTCTGATAGCAAAACCCTAGCAGGTACTTTACCTACTGTGTGATGTTTTCGTAAGGGATTATTTTAGAATAGCAATATGTATTGTGTCATTCAGATCATTTTTGATAGTTCTTGCTATTGTAGGAGTGGTGCTTACCTTCAACCTATTAACCTGCTTTTCTCGTTACTTAATTTAAAAAAAATATATAACAGTATAACCATCATAATACAGTAATGTTGTTACTATATGGATATGTCTATCGTATAATACTCGTAGGTCTTAATTTAATCACCAAAGACAAGAAAGAAAATAACTGCAAAATTGTTAGAAAATATGTAAGTAAGTAAAACGATTAATTTCACGCAGCCATTACATTGACAAAAAATATAAAACCTTAACAACATCTTCCGACCCCTAATATCCCAATTACAAAACAATAAATTCGAAGTTGGTGAATAAAAGCCAACAATAATAACAGCTGCTACATTAAGCCACGTCGGTATTACGGCTCATTTGGCTTCACGGTCACGTGGTCGGAGCGTCCGACACGTTCGAAGGTAAGCCAATGCCAACTTTCCCAACTCGCCAACTCTGGCAACTTTGCCCCGACCATCATCACCGACTTTGCCACCTCCGCGAGTAGCGAAATGGCCCTCGCTCACCGCATTGACTCGACAGCAATTATACTGAATTAGCTTTCTGCACCCAAAATTCGACCATAGGTTACTTTTATTTCATATCGGTTTGCGTGATGTGTCTCACCGCTAGTTCTATCGGTGATAAACGATGTAGTGGTATATGGATGCTCACGCTTACCTAGACAAAAAAACAGTAACAGTCGTGTCTTGAAGACAGCCAGATTGTATCTATCCGAAATAAATCAAAAATCTTAATGCTGCCATTCACGGCCGTACCCCCTTCGTTCATGTTACAAAGTCTGTATTTTGAAAATGTGCTCTATTTTGTATTAATAGAACTCATGCAGAGTCTACCTGGAGAACTTTTAACAGTTATTGAACCGCCAAGCAGTAGTGAACGAAGCGGTTTCGCTGCACCGGTTTTGCGGCGGCGGAGGTGTGCTACTCACCTTAATACTTAAGCTTTATTCAGTCCAGCGTCGAGCTGATATCGTGTGCGACTGCTATTGTGCTTTACAGTTTAGTTAACAGTTTATTTTTAAAGATGTCTCGGGAAGTATAAATCCCTTTGCTGGGAGGCGAAAAACCAAAAGTTGCGTTACGGGATAACGCGGCAAGTTCCGTTGTTAGCCGCCGCTAGCCCACTCTCGGGATATTTTTGAAGTTTGTAACATAAAAATTTAGAACAGTGGAGCTTTTAAGAATCTTTAATTTCAAATTACGATTGTGATACGATTAAAGTATCACAGCAATTTTGATTGTCAATTGAACAAAAAAAAAGTCCTAATATTATATATAATTACAAATTTGATTAGTATTAGGTTATAACTAAAGACAAGAGCGACGCTTACCACCTGGCGAGTGACATGTTCATTTTGTAATCCATGCAGTTGCATAAAAAAATATATTAATAATATAATAATAATAATAATATTTCAAGCATCAATGGCTCATAGCTCTATAAATTCCATGCAGTCACATTACGCAAATTAAATTCAATTAAAAAATAAAAAAGCAAATGTCATAAATTCATAATAAGTACACGTAACAAACAAAAATTCAATATAAAAAAAAAAAAATGTTGTCATTCATGTTGCTATCCTATACCTACACCATGTGCGTAATGTGCAGTTTACAGCAGTGAAAAAAATAGGGACAGTCCAGCCTTGCAGCGAGCGCGGCCAGCATGCTGTTAGCACTCCCCCGCACTCGGCGCACTAGCGATGCACATCTTTTGCGCATTGTTGCGTAGAAGCAGTCAACGCGCGCTTCTGCAAACATTGTAGATGCACTACAATAGCGGGGGAGCTCCACCAACGTCCTAAACGCGTTATTGAACTGGACACGGAGGGCGCTGTACGATTTCTGCATATAGTCAGTCCACAGGCTACATGTATAGAAAGATGTGCAGTATGCCCTAGAGAGTTATTAGATTGTACTCATTTATTTTCTCTGAAACACATGTTCATCCAACGATGCAATGGTTTGTTTCGTCAAAAACCGTTGCGTGGTTGCGATTAATAATCAAAATCTGTTAGCTCAATTTAAACTTTAAATCTCAATGATTTGAAAACTTTTCTTGCGCGCGTTACCGCATATCAAAGATCCAGATCGCAACAGACAATAAAAGTGACGTTTGAAAACCGAACGCCACATCCAAGACGAGCGCTATTTTGTTTGTGACTTATTTTGGTAATATTTTTGATTTTGGGGAACGCCTGAACGCATTATTTTAAAATCGTAAAATCCAAATTGGGTTTTTCCCATTGTTTCAAATGGGGTTGTTGCAGGCTAGTAGCTCTCATATATGAGGCTCAGATTGTATAGCCGTGCGTAATATATAACAAGCAGAAGCAAAACGATCGAGACATTTTAAGGTAGAGCGCTCCCCGCGTGCATCTGTCCGCCATCTGCCGACGCAATTCCATTCTAATCTGCTGCAAATAGATTCAGTTTCGTGAACACACGCGGCGGAACTAACGAGCCGGCAAAACTATTCGCGACACCTCGATCGCACGCCTCCAATAATACCAATATCACAATCATAACCCTTCACCACATTCGCAGACCTCCTCACACAACAGAAAGTGAAGAAAACAAAGTCCAAGCGATGCTGGTGATTTGGAATCTCAAGTCGCGTCAAGGGATCGTCCCGCCAATGGCCGACCGCGGAGAAAGCGGCATCCCACGATTGGATCCCGGTAATGATCCCGGGAATAAATACCGGTGGTAATATCCAGGCTAGATTGCCGGGAAATTACATTGCCATACGGTATAAACATGTTTTTGGTTATTTTGCGCGTGTCCCCGAGGGTCGGAGATGATGCGTGCCTTGATTGTATTTGGAATTAGTTTTATGGCTGCTCAGGAGATTCCTAGCAACGATCCTGAGCCCGAGGTGCACTTGAACCTTACAAATATGTAGCCGGATAAATATTAAATAATAGCATTTATTTTGTAATCCTGATTGCCAAGCGATATAGTTTCCTCACATATATAATTCTGTCAGCCTGCCAAATAGATGGCCGACACAGTGTACAGTAAAACCAGTGGTGATCTGAATACTCAGCGCCTCTTGTGCGTTTATTTTGTTGCAGGTTATAGGGTACCTTTTTAGAAGACCGGAATGATTTAGTTGATAACGCGTCTGCCTTCTGAGCTGGAGGTCCCAGTTTCGAATACGGTTCGGGTAGAAATATGATTATTAAAATATCTGTTTCTGTTCTTCCGAGCCAGGGTTAGTTTTTTGATTGGCCACAGAATCATAAACTTCATCCATAATCTTAATTGGGAGCTAGATTTTTCCGTGTTTTTGAGTATATTATTATTTGGGTAATTTATTTAAGAATTCAGTTACTACCAAACATATTTAATTGTGATTAGAGTAGGTACAGTTTCGTAAAAATCCCAAATGGAAATCGAGAAAATGTGTCTGCTTCTTTAGAGTTCATAGCTAACGAGTGCTAGAAAACACCCAATTATATTTCAAAAACATGAACAAAGACCGCAAATATCGATACTAAAAAACATACGGAAAATAATTCACGAGGCGAAAGAAAATCGAGACGAAAAGTTCGAGTGACGGCAACTTTCGGCGGACAACTATTTATTTAATGCTTCACCGGGCGTTAAGGACCTACCAACTTATCTGTACAGTTGGACAAATTAACCAATAAATATTATTCACTGGATGATGTCAGTTTCGTTTAGAAAATACTATAGTGGCTCTCCCATTCAACTATACAAATATGTTGGTTACTTTATAGTAAAGTATTGCTTTAAGAGTTAACTTGTCCGAGACCTCCCCACCTATGAAACAAGGTTGAAATTCCCTTGTTCGTGTAAGTTGAACAAGTCCTCGAAGTTGGTGCCAACACAAATAAACATATTTCGCTAAGCAAGGTAGCTGGCGGTGATTTGTTGTAATATTCATTGTTTAATTCCAGTTGCCACTTCCTCCGGAGTTTATAACTCGAGTTTAATTTTTATTTCTTTGTTAATTACCGTTTTATTTTTATAGCGGATGGTGTTATTTTAAGTTTGAATGTTTTAACTTCTGTTTACTCGACAAAGAAACTTGGGTTACATTTTTTCGCATCGCTATTTTATTTTTATTTTTTTAAATATATTAGAATATTGAAATATATTATTTCGTAATGGTTTTACATTTAATGTGATTTATTTTGGTAATGTTAATGTATAGGACTGGTTTAAAAGTCCTGTATTTAGTAACGTATCTTGTGATAGGTTTTTATACAAGTGCGTGACGAGACGAGCTAATCGCTCGCCGGATAGTAAACGTCACGCCTATTGCAGTTCATTTCCACCTACAATTTTATTTAAGTAACAGTTTTGAATAAAGTATAAGGTGTTGCTAATATAATCACATTATCACACTAATATTATAAATGCGATAGTTTGTGTGTAAGTGTGTAAGTATGTTAGTGTGTTTGTTCTCGTTCAACTCTGTAACGGCTGAACAGATTTGGATGAAATTTGGTATGGAGGTAACTTATTGGAATAACACATAGGCTTCGTTTTATCCTGAAAAACTCAACCGTTCCTGTAGAATAGCGCGTGAAACCGCGGGTCGCAGCTAGTAAGGTAAATAATAAGATAATATTTATTGCCCACTGGCTACTACTTACTATAAACAAGTATGTCAAATACTATTAATATATATAGTCTGTGGTGGTACTAGTGGTTATTATATTATTTATCTTATTATATTATATGGTATTGTAATATTTATTATTTATTTATGTTGGTGTTTTATAACGCGCGCTTTGTTGGTGTGATAAAAAAAACATGAATACAGCAGTATGGTAGTTTGATATATTTTTTAATAGCTTCATACTAATTATTTACTTAACACCGAAGGAAATCATTACATTGCCAAATACTGTGGTAAATGTCAGTAAAGTAAAATATTTACCAAGTGCCGAGCTAGTGAAGTGACCTGCTGCAAGTCGGGTCTGCGAGACCGCAGGACAGTTACAGAACTGTTTGCTAACTTGCTCCAGTGCTTGCGCCAGTAAGCTGTCTGCGGTCGTAGTCGCAGCTCCGCACGCGAGTTGAGCACTTTTTGTTTGTTTCGATAGAAGTGTGTGATACCTACAGAGTGCGCGCGAGTTGAATGCCGAGCTTTGGAAGGCTTTTGAAGCTCCCGATTACATACAACTCGCGTGACGACTGAACTTGTACTGCTCAATTCTCATAAGTAATAAATAAATAAAAAAACTACTTATTTTCTCTCTTTCTTTCTTTATTTATATTTATATTATTAAATTTGTGTTATTTAGAGTCAGCGGTTAACTCATGCCGTTTTCACTAATATCACTAAAAAAACGCATTTATTTTTTCCCGTTCTAATGTAATAAATCTTCGACCACCATACACACATACAAACACACACTCACAGCCAGTAATAAATCAAGGCTATTCATTATAAAAAGGATAAGACTGGGCAGTATTTTTAAGTAAGTATAACGTAATTTCGTACGAGCTAAGGAGCTACCTGTAAAAACAGTTTTAGGCCACAAATCTACCGATTGCTGTATGGAACAAGCGATGAACAAAAGATACACATTAAATGCTACATTCTTCCTATTGATAACGCTCAGTTGTAGTTCTAAATGCTAGTCACGGTCACCCATCTGAAGTTAAGCATCATATTTATTTTGAGATTGGCTACTTGATCTACGCGGGAACACTATAACAACTACTACATAACCTGCGACTGAGTTGACATCCCCGATACCCCGACTCGTAAATCAGGCGGAAATATTCCGGGCAAGTGGTCAGCGACCAAATAACCAGCCGGTTCTACGAATAATACGTTATTAGCTCATGAATCACGTAACGAACACACGACGCGGTTTGTTTCTCCTATTGCCTCGATTGAGACTTAATATTCTGGCTAGACTTTTATGTGGTCTATGTTTAGAGATTACTACGTTTTTTAAATGAATTTTAAACAAAAATAAGCGATACACAAAAAAGCAATAAAGCTCGATTACAAATAACATTTTTGTTGTGCTACATGTTCTTTTTTCTCCTTTCAAATTGTATTGTATTGTACATTGATTAGTTATAGTTATTTGATATTGCTGACCTGCCTACACTTCAATATAATTAATGTTACTGTTGTTGCAAAATAAAATTATTTTCTTTCTTTCTTTAATGTTTTGAATATGTTAATTTTTGTTAAATCTCACGCCGCGTATTGGTTTAATTATATTGTTTAGATAGGAACGTGCCGAAACTTATCCACTAACGTAAGAAAACGTCAACAAAGTTGAAATAAAACCCGGATGAAAGCGTGTTAGACTCTCGCACACTGAGGATTCATTACTTTTTTTGTTACGTAAAGTTTTTTTTTCATAGTTATACCTATGAAAGCAGCGAACATTGCTGTAACGAAAATATAAGTAGGATTGAAGGACAAACTCAAAAGTTTAGTTGAGAAAATGGTCTAGGAGTACCCTCTATAGGTTTTGATTTATTTGCAAGCGTCAAAATATGCGGCATGAATGACGTATTTTTTGATTACGTTGCCTTAGTAGCTTGATTTATTAACAGCTCCAAGAGACCGCAGACCCAGGTATTTGATATGAATTTCAATTAGATACTTCAACGCGTACCTTAGAAAAAAGGTCTCGACAGACAGACACAACGGTCAACAAAGTGATTCTAGGGCTTTCCGAGGGTTTTTTTGCTTTTGATGAACGGAACCGTAAAAATGATAATATTATTACAAACGAAACATTTTGCTGAGAGGCAAGTCTCCTACAACTCGGATCTTACCGTTTGGGCAATGAGCGGCTCTTCGCTAGGATTCATCCCGTTTAATGCAGTATTTGTTTTAGTAATGCGCGATGTTTACGTGCAGCCGACCGTGCACAGATACCGACCGCACCGGTCGCAGGCTCTCTCGGTTAGCTTCACCAAGCATTCTTCGTGTTCCGCCTACTAATATTTGTTTTTTCAACCGGAAATATGAGATCTCTCTTCATTTTCCTACGTATTTCGTGACTGCATGTGTACTGTTCAACCGTTAAAAGGAGCTTGTATGATAAGATCCTTCATACATTTCGATACTCGCATAAGAGACGATACTTCAGTCGCATACCAATAGAACACTCGTTGACTACTTGAGGTTCATACATTACGCTACTGTAAATTTCGTGTATTTCTTCAACAAATTTATTATTAAACTGCTGTCCCGCCGCCGTTTTGCTGAGATTCGTAGGAGACGCATCGCGCGGGCGACCGGTGGGTATCGCGAGACTGTGCCGGACACGTAGGATACCGGAAGCGTGCCAGTCACTAAGCAAAATGAATGTGCGTTGGTGGTGACTAGTCTGTGACTCTCCCATAGCATACATAATATTATATATTATGTCGCCTGTGAGTATCGTAATATGCGAAGGGCCTAATTGTGGGCCTAATTTAGTGTAAGCGACTTGAACTCTTCAGATAAATGTAGGCCGGAGGTAGCGGTGAAGGGAAGTTTGTGCAGCAGTGGGACAGTTATTGTAGTTTAAATAATATAACTTTGTTCGCACAGTGTAATATTTATAATTGTCTCATAAACAAAGAAAATATTTCACAGATGAACGAAACAAAATCAGAAAATACAACGTGGAATAAGAGCACTAATAGTTTGTCGTAATTTTTCAGGCCGCACATAACAAATTTTGCTATAGTAATAATATTAATATATAGTTACACAATAAATCATTTCACTTGTTAAACTTTTTTAAAGTCTGCCTTTTTCAAGCTCTACTCTATCTACTTGTACTTGTACGTTATGTCCGCACAACTCATCAAACCATCAAACTAGCTTTTAGTCTATTCTTACTTCTTACTATGCAGACTAGGCCAAACTAATGCAAAAAAAAAGACAATGAAAAACTTAAATTTGCAAAGTACTTCTGTTCTTGTGTTAGTTTCGGTTCCTTCGAAGCACAGCGCAAATCCTTGAGAATCATGTTACCTACGGAGCGAGATTTGGCTATAAATGCATATTATATGAAGTGCCGGATCCGGCGGAATCTGCTTACTGTCTGAAGTTCTGTTTGCCGAATGCTGAATAAGGTTGCCAGGGTATAGAATATGCTCCACTTTAACGTAAGTTCTAGTTACAAGTAGGTATTTGAATTTGGGCGGTATAATTATATAACCATTGGTTATTAATAAATACCGCTCATTTAATATGGACTTACTTTACACAGTTCCTGTACAAAAATGGTAAAAAGGATTTAGAAGGACAGTCGATTTTCCCGGGACTTAGAATTTGGCACAGATCTAGGTGACGTTTGCCTACATATTATGTTGCATAATTTTTGACTTTTACTAAAAAAAAAAAAAACACCCCTTCCTTACATAACCCAAAAATAAAATAAGGTAAAATTTACAGAAAAAAAAACAAATAAAGTTTTTAAACTGTATTTTTTGGATTTTTTTATATTTTATTTTTTTACTACTTCGGAACCTGTAATATATTTTACTCGCATTTTTGTTCAATATTTTTTTTGTGCAAACGTTTAACTTTTCACAAATAATAAAATAATAGTATATATTTATTTACGGGCGAATAAAATACCAAAGAAAAACAAATCCCAAATGTGAATACCAAAACATTGAGATTAGATCACAGCAAGGTAAAATAGACACTCCGCGGCGCAGAAATCCGATCGAGATACCTACATACGTAATATACAAACGTGGCATTTTGTGGCGTGTAACAAAAAACGTAGGTGGTCGGCTTACAAGCTTCCGAACCTGCGTGATTGATGATGATAGATCCCGCAAACATCGGGACACCACACCGCCTCCGGTAACGCTACTGAAACGGCGTAGCGTGTAGCGTCTCAAATACAGACGATAGAACGCTTGTCATCAAACTCGGTCTGTTAACGGGCAGCGTTTGACTAATTAGACAAGAGAAGCCGC
Organism: Apocheima hispidaria; assembly: GCA_947579745.1. Lineage (NCBI taxonomy): Eukaryota > Metazoa > Arthropoda > Insecta > Lepidoptera > Geometridae > Apocheima > Apocheima hispidaria. The sequence goes on along the minus strand of OX388162.1, from coordinate 243,332 downwards.
GGTAGCTCAGTTTAGCACGCTCGCCTCACATTCGTGGGGTCGTGGGTTCGAACCAGGCGGGCCCGTACCAATGAGTTCTTTGGAACTTTACATACAGATATTTACCACTAGCTTTTCGGTGAAGGAAAACATCGTGAGGAAACCTACATAATATTTCCAGAGAAGAAATTCGATGGCGTATGTGAATCCACCAACCCGCACTGGGCCAGCGAGTTGTATACGGCCCAATCACCCTTCGAGGGTAGGCTGATATCTCAGCAGTGGGATGTTTAAAGGCTGAAGCAGAGAGAGTTTGACCAATTGTCGTAGGCGATCGATCAAAACGACAACTCGCGATGCGTTTTAATGCAACTTGCGTATCAGAACCTAATCATGAAACATTGATCCAAGCAACAATGTAGGTCGAGTATTTCTGCTACTTTTTGTTATTTTCATACTGTGTCGCGTCGCATTCGCGTTATCGCTCACTCGGGAGAGTGAAGCAGTCACGTTCGGGACATTATTACTGCTGCTGGTGACTACCACGCCAACGGGCTACTTTGCTAAATACAATCAATCGCATTATTGACATGTACAATGTAAAAAGTATAAATACTGCCAAACTCTGAAATAATGTCCTCTTATGTCGAAGGTCGTACGCAAACTGTAGCTCTGTACGGATTTATATCGAACTCGTCACCTATCCCATCTGGCGTTCCTCAAGGTTCAATCCTTGGGCCCCTCTTGTTTATAATTTTTGTCAACGACATCAATCAGTGTTTTAAATATTCCGATTTCCTACTATTTGCAGACGACATGAAAATTTATAAAAATATTCATAGTTACCATGACTTGGAGGAACTTCAATTGGACTTAAATAGTCTTCACATCTACTGCATTAGGAATAAGCTTAATCTTAATATACTCAAATGTTGTTGTATTAGTTTTAGCAGATCTTCTAAGACCCTGTTGTATGACTATAAAATCAACGGTCAATCTCTAGTGAGAACCGATTCAGTTGTTGATCTTGGTGTCACTCTCGATTCCAAATACCTCTTTGACAAGCACATTGAGAACATCTCTGCCAAAGCCATGAGAACGCTGGGCTTCATTCTACGAGTCACTCAAGATTTCAAGATGATCAAGACCCAGAAAATTCTTTATTGTTCTTTAGTTAGAAGTCGGCTTGAATATGCCTCGCAAGTCTGGAATCCCGGCTATGATAAGTATATCTCCATCCTTGAAAGACCACAAAAGAAGTTCTTGCGCTGTGTGAATTATAAGGACAAAATACTAAACTCAGATTATGAGTATTACGAATCTTGTCCACCACCACCTTTTGCCTATTAAGATTAGGAGAGAGGCTGCTGATCTTACCTTCTTGTACAATATAGTTTCTAATAGAATTGATTGTTCGTCATTGTTGGCCTAAATGCGTTTAGTGACTCCCTCTAGATCAGCACCACGTAGAAATGGCCTTCAGCTGTACACCCCACGTTTTGACACAGACTATCGGAAAAACTCTTTTCTTATCCGTACAATTATTAACTTCAACTACAACTATTCTAATTGTGTTGATTTATTTATGATGAGGCAAAACACCTTTAAAAACATCATTTCTAAAAAATTCTTCGATAAAATGAAAATAGTATTCAATAACACAAGAACGAAATTAGCAAAAAAATAAATAAAAAATGTATATATAAACAAGTATAGATAAATTGATTTAGTTTTTATATTTATATGGCTCTGGACCCCTGGTGCTTATTAAGTAAGGGGTATTAAAATATTTATTAAAATATTTTAAGTTCTTCTGACAACTTTTAACTGGTTCTATTTTGTGATGTCATTTTTATAATTTATACATTAATTTTTTCGTGCTCATGTTTATGTTCTATTAGGGCATTCTTAATCTCATCCATAAGCGAGAACTGTTTAGGCTTTTGTGTACCCATTAACTGTATTTCTACTTTATTTATATTCTATTATATATAACTGTTAGTTTTCCATGCAAAATAAAATAAAATAAATAAAATAATAATTTAGATTTAAAACCCCTCAACTACAGGTTGAGCTAGCCCGCAGTTAACGCTATTCAAATTAAAGCCGTACGCCAGTGCAAGAGAGTGTATATTCCGCGGATGCTGCGCTCTCCGGTCCGCTGCACGCTATAAGACAGCGAGTGGTACTTCTCGTGAAGGTAGCCGAAGTCCGCGGTATCGTCGTGGCGAGTGTGCGTTTTAACCTATTTTTATAGTGACAGTCGAGAAATATGTCATAGTGGCGACATATTTATGTACTTATCCCACATCTCTTGGGACCGCCTTGCGTCATGTCGGCCATGTTTTGTAACCCAGCCAGGCTAGTATGCTAGCTGTCAAAAACTGTCAAATAGTTTTGAAGTGCTAGGAAATCACTAGTGAAAGGAGTGGAGTTGCCGCCATATTGTGTATTCAGAGTGCCGCAAATGACGTGACTTCTAACAAGTCCTCTTTTTTCTTTCGCCATTGACTTATCCCTTCACTGCAAAAGCTTTTTCAATGTAATCGGCTATTATATTCAGTAGATAAAAAAAGCTACCATCCCCCGATGGTTCACAAGAATCTCTAGCACCTAGTATTATTTTTTCGCTTTCTTTACTATGAATAAAGCGAGAGGAGAGTAAAATAAAAAAATGCATTATTATAAATATATGATGCAAAAGTAGTTGAGGGCCCCAGGTGAAAGGATTCAGTGGTTTTATCTTTCTATAGAACTTTAAAAAAAACGTCGATATAAACAAAAATTTTATAGCCTTAAAATGTAATAAATTCTTGTGAGATGTTGCTCGAGTTAGGCCATAGTGTAATAAAATGACACTTTATCACTGTAGAGAGTAAGGGCCATTTTAGCGCTGACATTGCGTAAAACCTTTTACCATTGAGTAATGGTAATATATTATTCAAAATGACCGTTAACAAGCTATTTTCTAAAGCCTTTTATACCTCTACATTTAGCCAGTGCTCCGAGAAAAATATAGTGCTTCGATATGTGGGTCCGCGCTCTCAGCGATCTGATGTTTTAACTTTTCACTGCGTAAAGTTAAACTACGGTTTCAGTGCTTTGACTTTGAGCCTGCTACGACTCAAACATCATCTGCTAGTTATAAATATTTACAATCAAACGGCTCGGTGATAAGAAGCTGGAGCTCGGGCGGGCCGTCTATATGAAAGTCGCTATTTGTATTGAACATTGATAATTTAACTTCATTTTAATCTCATATTGCAATTATATAAACTTGCGACCCATACTTCAGGACGAAATCGATTGCTAAACATGCAAAACGCTGTAGCTGATTATTTATCGTTTTACTATATTGACAAAATAATTACGCAAAATATCAAAATACGTTTAATACTAAAAAGGCAAAACGACAAAAACAAACAATAAAACTATCAAAGTCGCCAGCGCATGGGTGGTGATATCTCCGGACGTGTTACAATGTGTACCGTGGAACCGATGGTAATGCCACCATCGAATTCTAACAAGACTACAAACGACTGGCTGTCTCACAATACAACTAACCGGTAACAGTGGGACCCAACCCTATCGATCGAATCTCGCTATTTAACAGTTTTAATAGCGCGAAAGCCCCGCCATGCCGGCCTCGTTAATCCTTCTATGAACTTTCAGCGAACTACGGCACTACGGCGCTACATAGCTACGCCACTTGCGCTGCTACGGCACTACATTGCTACGGTATGGTGGATATTTATACTGAGCTACCGATTTATCGTCATTATTGTTTTTGGACTTACTCTCAACATGGCGCTTACGGACAACTAATTTCAACAAACAAACTAAATTGATTATTCAGACATAAACCTGGCCGGGACAACATCAACCCTGGAACGCGTGCTTATAAGAAGGACGTCAAGGAGTCGTCAAAGTATAAGTGATATTGTTCTCTAGTTATGAGTGCAAACAAAATAGTAATTATTTGTCTGCCCGCGCTACAGTTTGACCGAAACAAATATTAATTTATTAAAGTTACTAAGCAACGAACCTGATGTTGTTGTTTAAAATATCTACAGATAATTATTATTAACCAATCCATGTCATTACGGAGTATTTACTTTTGTGTAATGACGAGGTACACAACATTACTGTTTTCTTATTATTCGTGTACTATTTGCTGTGCAATTGTGTTTTTTATTAATATAGAATTCTAAATAAATTTGATTGACTATATGATATTAAAATTATTAATTGAATTACTTGAGCGTTATTTTGCAAACACTCCCTTTTCTAATCGGTATTTTGCTGGATTTTGATCGGTATATACATGCAACATGGTAATACGCAGTGCACTGTGTTACTCTTGTGAAGTCATTACTTTAATTTTGTATTAGTAACAAAAAATATTATAAGTTGACAAAGGGCGGGGAGAAGCCCCGGAGTACACAGAGATAAAATTACTATTCGATAGAGCATAACTATGCGATAACTGAACATTCTATCCGTGACTGATAACCTTCACACTACTCTGACACACGGTTAGGTTAGGAAGAAAATTTCCTAACCTTCATACGTTAGGATACAAGGAACTGAAAATTCCTATATTTGATCGAGATTTAACTTTTAGTAAAATTTTAGTTTGACAAAAATTACATATGTGAGATTTAAAATTACTCACATACGAATTTAAATATTGAACGTTCAGAATCTTCTTACTTGCCTACAAATTGTATACAGATCGCATCAACGATACCCTAGACAAGTGATCGTTGAACAAGTATACAAACATAAATACTTACCGACATGTTCCCGTTGACTTGAGACCTTTGCTTCGTTCGGTAAATAAATATAACAGCGCAATTCAACTCGCAACAATAGAGGAAATGAGATTGACATTGTAGAAGGAAATGAAATCGCCAAATAATATTAGGAGGCATTTCCGTGTCGCGGCATAATGCGCGGGACGAAGACGTGGCGCGAGCTCCCGCTCCTGGAGGTGCCTCGGGATGGCGGGAGCTCGTGTTTATATCTCTGTCTTATTGAAGATGGGTATGGCACTGTGGAATCACGTCTACCTTATGAGCTGGAGATTTCCAGTTCGATTCCCGACTATTCCGTAGTCTATTTCCGGGTCTACGTTTTAGGAGTGTGTCTGCGTTCTCTACCTGCTGCCTAGTGGGAAGCTAACACACTAATTATAAGGGTTTTCAAGACTCGACCACCGGATGCACTTAGCCTAGGTAACAACTTTGCTGAAGCAACATACGCAATTTTTCTTTTGATCATATTAAGTAAGTTGATGTTTTTAACCAGATTATAATTTAAGTACTTAGCGTAATTTGTTTAATACCGTACTAATGAAATAAATAAATAAATCACACTAAAAATACTTTCAAATTTTGTTTGATTACTTTGTTATATTGAATAAAACTAAGTAGGTATTTAATATCGATAACAATATCTCCGGTAATATACGAATATAAAAGCACAGAGAGTTCTCTAAGTAGGCGCATTAGGCACATCACGCGTTCGCATAAAGGGAAGCGCCTAATCCAATTTCGGGAAGGGCTATCTGCCTTCTCATAAGGGATAATTATACCAACCTTAGCTTTTCCACGGCTAATAAGGGCTTCCGACGCGCGTGTGATGGTAACACTGGGACAGAGGGGCTTTTGTTCTATTATTTCTGTAAAAAAAAAATGCCTTTGCCTACGTATCGCAAGTATTAATATGGATTTGTATTAGACGGTAATCGGAAAGCAGTCATTTGATATCACAGATTGGATTACAAGTTATCCAATTGTAAAGTTTAGATGATAGGTATATAACTTTTAGCGCTTGTAAATTGACGCAGCTATTAACTATATCGTACCGTGCCTGTATGTGAGAAATATGCAATTATGCTTGTGTGCGTAGCTATCAAGAACGTCACACGACGTGTGACGACTCCGCACCGGCGAGGGCGACGGTTCACGATGGCGCGACTTACACTTGTTAGCACCGTTGAGTTAGTACCACTTGAAATTCAATTTTAATTTTGTTGCGTCATTTCTGTTTTATTCGCTATTTTTGGAAATGTATTAGACGAGGCTCGTCAGCAATTTGGCATTGATTATTAGCATTATGTATGCCTCGGCTTTGTTACGACTCATATTTTTCGCGTTTGTCTATCACATGCCTCTAAGCAACGGCCTGCTGCTGTTATGATTTGTAGGTCGCTGCTATAATGAGTAGGTAGCTAATTACTTAATAAAACCCAACAACCGCGCAGGCGCAGTGCAGGAGCTGTAAGGCCATGGATACACCAAGTTCCAGCACTGCGAACATTCTCGAAACGTGATCATCAACGAACAAAGCCGAACTCCACCTCCGATTGCAGCCGAAGTCATGTTGAAGCGCTTTATTCATGCTTAGTAAGTGCAGTTAGTAAAGCGCTTTCATTTAATGAGCATTTGTTGCGAGCGCTGCAGTAATCGGATTTGTACTAATTGCTCCTTACTAAGTGTTCTTTATTGGACGTTGACGTTGTGCTTATTTGGAGATTTTACCAGCGCTGGGTAATTCATTATTCACTTTATATTTTGGACAAATATTGTAGATTAAAATGTAATTATCTTATTCGCTTAAGGCGATAAATCCATTTCTTATGCCACCGAATATTTTATGGTCTCGTTTAAATTACATTGAATATTTATTTTTTCAATCGTTTGGCTCCACTGCATTGGAACAAAGTTACAATTATAATACTCTGTGATGTCCTGTCGCGAACAATATGTAATCGATTGTCCAATTCGATATACGATATTTCAAACATGTGTAATGCCTGTCGAAGATAGGATCACCGTGCACCTCGTGACCGCCATCTACTCGTCACGCACATCCACTCGTTGTCCACTTGATTGTTTGGAGTCTGTCCTTCATTTTATTGATTATTATTTATATGAAATTAGCTCTTACCCGCGATTTCGTTCGCGTGGACCTACAAAAAAAAAGTAGCCTGTGTCCGTCTCCCACCCTTAAGCTATATCTATGCAAAAATTCAGCTTGATCCGTTCAGCCGTGTAGCCGTGATAATGCGATAAACACCCAGACAGATAGACAGGGACAGGTAGACAGAGAGACAGAGTTACATTCGAATTTATAATGATATTAGATAGGAAGTTAGAATTTCAATGTTTACTTTGAGTGGGGTCATTTTCCAGTCAACTTTCTGTAGCGGCTACTTTTAAAATGAAAATAACTAGTAGTCCGCGCCGAACTGAGACCTCGCGTCCCCTACATCTTTACAACCCCTGTCAGTACAGGGGTTGTAAAGCTATATCTTCACAACCTGAACGCTGAATCAGTATTCAGCTCATATTCGAACTTATAAATTGTATTGAAATGAACTACTTGCCTATAAAATTTCATGAAGATCGGATCAACGGTTCGCAAGCTATCATCGGACAAATATACACACAAACATACTTACATACAAACATACAAACATACAAACATACAAACATACGAACATACAAACATGCAAACATGCAAACATGCAAACATGCAAACATGCAAACATGCAAACATACAAACATACAAACATACATACAAATGCCGATTCGTTCCAGTAAACTCTGAGACCTTCGCGTCGCTCGGTCAATTATAAAACTTTATGCACGCACGAATTTAACACTGGCAGAAGTCAGCTCAAACCCGAAATAATTGGAAATTTTTATGGGAAAATTTTGCCCAGCTGTGGGATACCACAGGCTAGCAACAACAACACAAATACATACATTTCTTAATGTCCTGTTCAATAAGCTACCTTCAGACCCGATCCCCATTTGCAATGACCCAGTGAATCGGTCCATTTCTCATAAAATATAGTATCGTAGTTAATAGCCGTAAGTGTAAATACTCGCATGAATCATAACATATATATATATATATATATATATGTGTGGAAAGGGGAGGGAGGGTGCAGCGCAGCGCCGACAAAGGAACTGATATTGAGACCATTAACACATTGAGGATAGAAACGTGGAGCTGGCAATGATCATGTTACGATTATTTGTTACTAGCTTTTACCCGCGGCTTCGCTCGCACTTGTAGCATTGCCTCCAGGAGCACGGAGCACGGAGCAGAAGCAGAATCGCTCGGAAGATTAGAAGCGTGCAATAAAGCCCTATAAAGCCTGCCGTCTTGGCCTTTATTAATTGACACGCTAAAGAAGACGCTGCTGATTGTGAAATATACCTGCTTAAAACAAAACTGATTCTGATTCTCTTCAGCAGCGAGTCACGTTGCATAAGCGTCTTTGACTCGTGAGACACCACAGGGCGCTAACATCTATCGTCAGACGCGTGTCACGCTTCGTGAAAGTCTTTGACCCGCGAGGCACCACAGGATGCTCGCGGTCTGTCGTCAGATGCGAGTCACGTTGCGTAAGTGTCTTTGACTCGTGAGACACCACAGGGCGCTAGCATCTGTCGTCAGACGTGTGTCACGCTTCGTGAACGTCTCTGATTCGTAAGACAGTGCACGGTGCACACTTTTTGCGATACATATGCCTAGCTAGAACGAAGTCTACGAAGCATGGGTTTCAGTATGGCGTTCATGGTCAGAACCTAAGCGTGCCGCACGTTGCTCTTGGGTTCGCGCCAGTCTCCTTTGCCTGCAACCTCGCGAGTTTCGGGAAAGATTTCAGCATATTCTAGGCATGACTGGAAAATCATTTAATTAGTATATTTCGCACAAACACACGATTTTGTTTCCCACACAAATTTACTAAATTAATGCGACGTGTTTTAATGATCGAGTGTCTTGCGATTAAAAATTTGTTACCTAAACAAAATACTTAGATACAAACTAAGACTACCTGAACACCTGAAAAAAAGAAACAGTAAGAATCTCCTGAGTATCAAATTATGTAAATTAACGCTTTAATAAGCCTCTTACTCACACAGTATACCAAACAAATACTACACCCGTTCCGTACAGTACAACCACCCGTTCCCCGAGGTAATTAATTGCTCAATTGCTCAATTGCTTGGCCGTTTCCCTAGTTGTAGGTCAGGCACAAAACTGACTTCTTAGCAAATAATATTGTCAAAAAGAATCGATACCAACAGAGTGTGAGCCTTTGTGGTCAGAACCAGAAACGTGACCGAGCCAAACTAAGCTACGAAAGGGCCAATAAAACACGGAAAATCTGATCGCCGCGAATGAAAAACAGAAAAATTCCGGTCCATGAGAAGCGCCGGCTACTCAGAAGAGAAAAGTAAGAGATATAACTAATGGGATACTTTCGTTCGTATTTGTATAGTGACATGTACGCCAAAAGGGATTGATGCAAGTAATTAATACCTGGAAGACTCAGTGTAGGCAGGCCTCCCACTAGGTAGACCGACGACATTGTGAAAGTCGCGGATAGCCGGTGGATGGAAGTAGCACGTTGTTGGTCGGTGTGGCTGTCTAAGAGGACGGCCTATGTTCAGCAGTGGATGTTTTCTGGCTAATGATGATGATGATGATGAATATATATGATATATATATACGATATAATACCTAAGTCTTAACAGTCCATTTTAATAAAAATGTGATTTTTCTATTTAGTGGTCTTCATTAAGTTATGTAGATTAAAAATCATTTTTTGGCATATATGTTTTTTTGGTTCTGTCATCTAGGTTTCTATAGCGGGATAACATGATTACATGATATTTTCTCGATAAAAATAATAATTGAAAAGACCGCGATTTACACAAATTTTTCGCTGGCACTCGGAACCCCTAGTGTATAATATTCAAGTGTTTATTACACTAATAGTGAGGTAATATTAATATCTAGGTTTTCATCGCTCAGAATTTCGATTGAAATCTTAATAGTAATTGTCTAATCATAATATTGATAATAATATTCTCGTTTCATTAATCCCTGTTCAGCCTTCGGACAAAAAATAAACGACATGTAGCGTAGTCCGGTGGTGGCGGCGGTAGCTGTGGGTGCGAGCTACTCGTACCTACGTACTTTGTTGATTTATACGCACCCGTTGGTTTTTGTCCACACCTCGAAGGGTTACTCCTATCTCCTTCCTTGAGAGTTAGTCGGCTCGGAGGATAAGGTATGTAACGATGAACATACGAGAAGTTATTTCAAATACATTCGACCGCCGCCGCTCCTAGATTTCGATAATTACGTTTGCATCATAATTGGGGATGTTTTTTGTGCAATGTACTGTGTGTTATATTACTTGTTATCTTCGCGCAGTTGGTAAATAACTCACTTTTCAAATCAAATCATTTATTCTTCATTAAATAAAGTTCAATATTTTATGAAATACTGCGAGCTTAAAAGCGCATTTTATTGTCGTATAGCATCTACACTGCGAATTTCTTCTTGTGTCGTAGGTGTCTACAAGCCTTCATAATAATACATTATCAAAAGAGCCGTAATCGTAATTGAACGTAAAATCAAAGAATTACATTGGTGAGTTATTACATTATCTTATTTAGTTAGTTTGAATGAAATTTAATTAAATTATATTAATAATTGTTTAATTAATTATATCAATATTGGTTTTGTCATTTCATTTTCAGCATCATTCCTCGACATTTTAATGCATGTATTCTGAAACTATTTATTTTCACAGCAGTATCAATTGACTTTCGCGATGCATTCTGTGTTATGCTGAAGAATATTCTCTACACTGCCTACTTCTAAGTGTTTATAACTCTTGTTATAAAGTGAGTGTTATTCATAGTTTCTAAGCGATCTCATTGAAAATACAGTCTGCAGACTGACTCTTTAAAAATTCCTTAATAAATATGCAAAATGTTTAAGCAAGCTTCATACTCGACCGCATTATCACGTTACATCAAGTGAGAATAAGATGGCAGCGCTTGCAATCGTCTTTAGAATCGTTTTGGGACAAAAGCTCAATCTTCAAGTCGGGAGAGTAACCTGTAACTGAGAGCTTAGAGTGAAGCTATGTAATACAGTATGGGCTACTACGTTGATTCATCTTACAAATATTAAGCATTGCCATTCGGCGTGGTAATGCCGCCAGCATGCTGGGTACGCTGCCAACTCGTAGTAGGCTTGAACATTTGGATTATCTATAGACCTTTAATGATCTCTGGATAATCCAACTGCTTCTTTTATTTAGTAGGCTAAGTAGTTTAGGTAGTTGAAGAAAAGAGATAGCAAATCGAAAATAATGATTATTACGAAAATGCGTTTGCTTTTTAGCGTCTTGCGTAAATTCTAATGTCGGTAGTGTGCATTATGCAAACCTATTTGGTCCTGATCGGACTAAATCTTTGCCTGTCTTACACCCAAATTTTCATAATCCCTTGCCGACATAGAATAAAATTCGTTTTTGTAAGAGTACTTGCCTTTACCTAACTGAGAATGTAAGTAGCATCCGAGTATCCGTACTGTGTGTACTGTGTACTGTGTAAGTACCGCGGCATTGTCTGGAGAGCCGCGACCGTCCCCTATCGTAATAAGATCGCGGCTCTTGACCGAAAACTGCACACGGTACATTTGCTGCTATTTCTTACTACCCATATAACCAAACATGACTCATCTACAACCTTATATCTCGAACGCTAAGGTCGGTATTTCAAAGAGATGGTTATAATATCTTATATGATTTTTTAAGTGGCATTTTCGTCATTTCCATGTGGCGTTATCGCGTGTCACATTTTCGTAAGGGGTTAGAGGGGGAGGAGTGATGTCTTTCGCTTTATTAGACAGGCTGACTAAGGCGCCGTCACCACGACCGACTGACTGCCTGTTCAGAGCAATTACAACAAACGCAGCGGTGACAAACTCTTTTGTGTTCCGTAGTAAAAGGATAATATATATTTAGATTAAAAGTACATGGCACTAAATCTTAGTATGACGAGTGTAGTGCCAGGACGTGCAATGCTTCCAGACGTAGATCTCAATCCTTGGCGGGAGTGTTAAAGGCAAGCGTGACGCTTAGCATGAACGACTTGCTCGTTGTGACCCTCGATATAAAAATTAATGCGGTTAATTGCAGTATGTTGTAGAAACAGCGCCTAAGTTCAGGGGTAGATTCCGGAAGGGAGTGAAGGTGATCGGATGACGGGTAAATTAGATTATACCCAGATTTTTATGTGAGAATTTATTTTGGGTATATTTTCACGTCAGAGGGTGAGGTAAATTAGAGCCGACGAAATATAGCAGAATCATTATTACAATACCTACCAGTTTAATTTTATTTTTCGACGCGTTATTTTGTTAGAGAATTTGGCAAGCTTCAGTAAAACATTTGAACCATTTACTATTCCGGGTTAGGCCTCTTTACTATCTTCGACTACAATGGCTAACCATCAAGTGAACGACTAAAATATTGTTAGAATGCCGTACAGTTCGCAGAGTTTCATTTTGAGCAAAATGCAAATTTTAAATTTCATAATTCTAAATTCACATCAATCTAACAGTCGCGCCGAGCAGGTTCTTACGCATGGTCAATATTATACGGCCATTTCTCTAAGCAAACTATACCGAACACAGTCATGTGCCTTACAACTCTACATTATTATTGTAGAGCAAGTTCATGTAATATTCGTGCAGCATCCCATCTCGGAACTCTACCTCCCTGGACGGCGGGCTCCAGTCCCCGGTAGGGCTGTTGTCAGCTTTTGGTAGAGCCGCCTCTGTCAATACTCTACTGTAACAAGGGTAGGTGGTAGTTAACCTGACTATAATTGCTGTTTTAGGTTTAGTGAAATTTAATAACAAGCGTATTAAACGAGAAAGCATAACTATACTAGCAGCGCCCCGCAGCGTCACCCGCTATTCTACAGAAACCGAATATTTTTTCGTGATAAAAAGTAGCTTATCTGTTAATCCAAGGCATAAGCTACCTCCATATCAAATTTCATTCAAATCCGTTTAGCCGTTACAGAGTTGACCGGGAACAACACACTTACATACTATAGCACAAATTTTTATAATTTTAGTGTGATATCTCTTCGTATAGCTGTTTTTAAAACAACGCAAATACACAGCTAGTTCTCTAATAGTGCGAAACAAATTGTTCATCATAAGACGTGTCATACTAAATTATAGACAGGATACTTTTATCCCGGAAAATTCGGAGAAATCGGGAAATTACGGGTAAAATTACGGGACGTAGCTGGCAGGCGACGTATAAAGTTACAACTTACAATCAATGACCTAATACCTACTTATATGAATTATCACTTTTAAACAGCTATTTATTACGTGTACAACTTTAATGATTCAAATATTAAACATTATATTATGTAATTACGCTTTAAACAGAATAGACGAAATAATTATAATTAGATGTTTTTTAATAATATTTTATTTTGTATGATTTTATCAAATTAAAAATAATTATCTTCTAAAGAGACGTAACGTTCTAATATTCACTAAAAAAAGTCCAAAAGCATTCCGTTTTTAGAGCAACATTGCAAGTACAGTATTTATTGATCGACATTCGTTAGACATTCTTCTATACATTCTTCTTCTTCTTCTTATACGTCATATTTGGCATTTTTCGCCAAAATAATCCGCTTAGTCCATTCTAAGCGGCAAATATGTCGATCGATATATAACTACGACACTCGTGGTGTAGCGTGTGTATGAGTCTCCGGACTTCCTCTGCTGAAACGCTATCACTCAAAACACAAGAAATAAGTCGTATCCATGTCGGTAAATCATAGTCAGAACTATCTTTCAAAAACATTATTTCGAGCACGGAAAAATAACGTAGTAAGTGCATTTTTACGAGTTTCAAATATTCCTGTTTTCATCATTCGTTTTGAAGCTTTAACACGATTTGATTGTTCCCACGGGTTCTATCGTTAACTATTGAAAGAAGCCGGTGGCAGTCGGGCCCGGGGCTCCGCCGAGAGAGCCTGATTTACGGACCAATACCGCGGTGACACCTCCACTCAGGCACTGTACTTGAGTTACAGTACACTGTATCTAGAGACGATATATAAATATATTTTGAAATGTTTTTAACATCTTACTTGTTGCATGCACTCGGTGGTTTGACCCTGACAAAGTATTCTGCGTTGATTTTACAACCATCTTAATATAACTATGTGCTCTCTGTGTATGAACAATAATTAAAGACAGTAACTCAATCCGCTACAACTAAGTTTTTTCGCAATTCTTTGAACTGATAAAAATAAAGAGGCCTTGCTCGTTCAGTTCATCGCTGCAAGAAAATACTGTAGACATAGAAACCCCGATCTATCTATTATCCACGACTACTCTGAAGAATACAACAGAACCCTCTGCATGATTCACACCGATTTCCAGGCAAATTTCATCAAATTATTTCGAAGTTTAATCATGATCAAACATGATAAACAGACAGAAAAACCTGCGTACAAATTGAGTTTTGAATATTATATCAGAGTATTGCAGTCTTAACTTTATAATTATAAAGTACCCGGATTAAATGGCATGTTACGAATGAGAAGAGAATGTAGGAGAGAAGCGAACGTCGGCCAAAGCCGTGACTAATACGGGACAAAAAAAAAATAACGTAACATCAGTCACTGTGTACGGGTTACACTGCGCCACGCGTGCCGCAGGGAGCTATGTGTTAGTCGAGTAACTGTGCATCACTTACTACTCTGCCGTACCTTCTACGGCTGGACTAAGACCAACTGTTACCAAGTTTTACTTACGCTGTAAAAGTGTTTGGAGCTGTCTACCTTCACCTTGCGAGTTATATGATAAACGTGCTTGTACATCGTTGATGGCTTACTAACAGAAAATTTAGCTTTCGAGCAGTCTACGAAGCCTCTCGGTGCCGCTAGCCAACGATCACAAAAAAGTCTTATCATTTATTAAATTAATTATAAAACCGTTACGGCTGTTCAGACCAGCATGACACTAGGACCAATTACTTAGCTAAGTCAACAATCACGCTTTACATCGCACTAATATTATGATGAATGAGAAATATTGTTGGACGTTTTTCACATACAGCGCCATCTAGCCCCAAACTAAGCAAGCTTGTGATATGGGAACCAGATAACTGATATAATGTTTTTGGCGGGAACGTGAAGAATTCATGTCGCGTCATTTTATTATTTTTTCAAAACTTGTGTTATTTCGAGTATTAATGTGTAAAAACGGTGAATTTTTACCCGTTAAGTGTTCGTGAACATGTACGAGTGTTGGTGAATGGTATAATGTCGTGAAACGTGAATTTTCGTGTTGTTTCCAAAACTCCATAGAAGGCTCTAGTAAAGTTTTCACCACTTTACTGGGGCATGACTTGGACTTGACCGTGACTTACTTTGCTCACCTTTGACCGCGACTATGACTTGTTTGATAATATCAAACAACAAATAACAAAACTTGAATGACACTGGCAAATGCATAAGACGTGCGACGCCAAAATCCTCATAGGAGGAAAGAGAAAAAAACTGAATATTTTTTTTTGTCAATACATAAATAGAATACGTAGAAACACCCAGACAAAGAAAAAACATCCGTGTTCATTACACAAATGTTTTTCCTGGTGGGAATCGAACGCACAACCTACTCTCAGAAGGCGGAAATCTTCCCACTGAGCCACAAAGCTAGTAGAGAAAGTTTGTATGTTGGGGGTCAGTGTGTATGTGTATTTGAATTTGAATGTGTTCACGCTTGTTCCTACTCAACTACATGACGGTTTTAAATAGATATATCTTTAGTTTATATCCTGATTTAGACGCCATCAACAATACTTATTATAACTGAAAAAAAAACTGTTCTTGTTAAACGGCGGGGTGACTGTGGGCCGCTATGATTGGTATGAAACTTTGTACATAATTATTATTACTTCGTAGGTAGAATCGACCCAAGATACATTTATTTGATACCGTTATGTTGCCGAGTTCGCGTCAGTTCGTGCAAACAGCGAATGAGTTTATAAGACTCGGTTTACAAGATGAAGAGTTAAAATTTACTTTACGAACACGATGCGCCTTAACCGGGAGCTTTACCAACAAGATACTTGACTTAACCAACAAAAAGCGCCCGATGAGAAGCAGTTGTTTCATTTTGAGAGCAAATATTTAACAAATCAACTTTATCGTACCTTCGACCTTACCTTATTATCTAAAAAATGTTTCCTTCAAAGGGAACAAAGTGTCGTTTTTATCTGAGCTTTAAAACCCCCGGGATCGAGGCCTCGTCCAGAAAAAAGGAAGTTTTATTAAGTTAAAATTTATCTTCTGACAGCGCTGTAAATTCTCGCGACGGGAGACTTGATTCTTGATGTTTTTATCTGGTTAGGTTGCCTGAGTTCTCACGGGATGACTAACTATATTTCACGGTTTCATTTGCAGTTTTGGTTTACCATTTATAGTATCCAGTATCCATTTTATCCAAATCGCTTTTTTTAATGTCGTGTCCCAGTTGTTTAATAGGAAAGTTCCAAAATGGCCAGTGACTCGAAAGCTAAGCAGCTAGCACAAGGTGTTCGAACACCCGAGCACACTAATTGAAAGCCGTGATTGAAATAAAATGTAATTGTTTACAAAAGACGGCAGCATTATGAAATGAGAGTTCAATGGTGTAGATGGAGCGGCGCGCGGCGCCAGCGGCCGCCCGCGCCAGCGCGAAATTGACAAACGCGCCTCCACCGCGGGAGACCTGCCAAACCGAGCAGTAGACCATCTACAGAGAAAATATACACGTTACGACGTGATTATTGTCTGTAGGTGACTAGGTCTACAGACTCAATGTTGACATCCGTAACAAATTCACGATCAGTCTGGTGCATGTGCATGAAACGAAAATGGCTCATAAAATATAAAAATTGGTTTTATTTGCTAGAAGTTACTCGCTAGAATTAAAGCGATATTCAGTTGAATACTACATTATGCCAATCGAAATTATGACACGAGTACGCTGTGGCCACGTACTCCCGAAAAACTTCAGAGGCTGAGGAAGGTTGTATCTAGGCGTTGGGAAGAAGTTACAGTACTTTACGTAAACTCCAGCAAAAAAAAATGGGTACAATTACCCATTTTTTTTTTGCTGGAGTTTTCTGTGTTTTTTTGTCATTACATGCACGACAGTATGCGCGTTTAGTAAACACCTCTTGTGGTTTTGTACGTAACCCGTACTTGCACACACACATAAGATCTCTTTCTTTGTATAGTATTCTCATCTTTGACCAAATAGTACCTCATGTGAGACCGCATTTCATTACACTTGCTCGCCTTTATAGTGGTGTTAAATTGGTTGTTTAACAAGCGTCCTTGGCATCTCTCGACATAATTACTTAACTGTCAAAATATAAAATAGTGTGTCAAAATAGAGGTGGTTTTGTTTATTTATTACGTTTGTTAGAAGCTCAGGTTTAATTAGAATTTTTATTCTTTTAGAAGTTTTTGAAGTAGAAACAGCACAAATTTTCATGAAATGGTTCCGAATAAGGAATTGATCCACCGAATATCGCTTAGGAGTGTTAACCATCTGAGATCACACTTAGGTTGTGGATACAACATTATTATGTTTTGAGAGGAACGCGACAAGTACTGCAGTGACTTTCTGTTGGAAACGAAACGAAAAGTCCCTCGCGATAATATTAAGCGCAACATACTCTCGTTAATTAGATCGTTTTTTTATTGACCGGCTTTTCGGGCTGACCAATCATAGGCGCAGACTGTATGAAAGAAATTTTGAGCCGTCCAACTGTAAGCGCTTTTAATTACCTCATACCGCATTTAGTTGTATCATAAAGAGAATTTGCCTGTGCATGTACGATCCACTACTTGTATTATTTTTGGTTTGGAATATTTTGTGCATTTCCTCCGCCAGCTTCTACCCGAATCATTATATTAGAGAAATATCGAAACGTAGCTTTGGACAGGTAGTTTTGATGCTCGAGTCTATTAGTTAGCCTCGCTAAGCTTATAAATCACAGTTCTATTCATCTGTGTTATAAATAAAACAATCCTACTGTTGTTATTGTTAATACTTGCGTCGCATTTGTATGCACGCGCGGTGTAACCTGTAGAGTAGACTGCCACCGCTTCGCTTCCACAACTATGAAGCTTCTTTAAATAGCAAATGAAAGGCACTATGTAAAAGTTCCGCCGCGCCTGTGGCGTTGTTTACTAAACTCGAGGGTAGAGTTTGCGGAATCTTCCATACTTCATACATTACACGCTCAACTCGCTCCCGGCGGCGCTACTAGCCTGCACTCGTACTCGTAACAAACACTTACTATGCTTCTTTTCTCTACATTGTAGAAAATAAAGTCACTTTCCGCATCTGTCTTTCTGTATATCCGCTAACTCCTCCTAAACCACAACTGCTTTTGATGCGGTTTTCGCCATCAGTTAGATAATCAGTATAAACAAGAAATATATCAGTTCTTAGTGGTTGGTTGGCATAATTCCTAAACGCTAAAAAAAATTATTGGTTATTTGTGAATGTAAAATAATGTTATTAGATATAATATTATGTAATAGACCCAAACTTTTTACACTAAAACAACTACTCGACTCAGAAAAAAAAAATAACTTAAACACTCACAGCCATCGCGTGAATTGTCCTCTGTCGCAGTATTCAACGATCTTTGTTTCGTTTATTTCAGTTTCAGCGACCGATCGTCTGTTAAAGGGATTACTCGCTAACGCTCCATAATACCCGGCATGCGGGGAATACCTGCCGAATATCCAGCCCTATATTTCGTACATTCTCTCGCCATATTAAAATGTGCATTCCATTGTCGAAGTATTTCATTCGGACGAGACACGTACTCGTATGTGTATCTTTTTAAATGGATAGATTTCGTTTGCAATTGATTTGTACGAGAGCTTAGTATAAAACATTGTTGTCTTAGCAAACGTCATTAATTTTCGAAACAATCAGATGTCAGATAACAAACACTTGCCTATTAATCTTCGTAAATTATTATTATATAATACTTTCCCTCGATGTACATAGTTACGTAGTTATCAAATAATTATTGGAAAAAACTACCTCGCACAATGTGCGATAATAAAAATGTTGGTAAAGTATGAACCGCTGAGAGCTTATGAATTCATAGACCTACGAGTAGGTGTTCCATACATAAATACATAATCATCTATAGAACACTAGAAGAGATGACCGCTGAAACCAGCGCTATTGGAACGGTGCGACAGTGCGCTTGGTTCTACAAAACATTGTAAAGCAATTAGCGGCAGCGGCGCGGCGCCGGACGTTTCCATAAATTTAGATATCTATCTGCTAATGAGAACTGCGCGAAATTAGCCCCACATCATTCTATTATTTTGTTACATTGTCGCAAATGTTATTATTAGTTAATTATAGAAAGTTATTATAGAAAGGTGCAGTATGTTTCAATAGTATATGTAGTATATAGACAGTATGTGTAACTCTGTTCTCTGTCAGCTTCGTGACGCCCGCTGTGTTTAGAAAAAAAAAAAAAAACATCATTTGTAGTAGACTCTTTTGCAGAGTCCGCCTGGGAAAGTACCACACCTTTGCCTGTTATCAACTGCCAAGTAGTGTGCACACATTACTGTGTTCCGGATTAAAGGGAAATATTTCCGATGAAATTACTGGGCACAAAGAGATTTACCACGTATTGTAATGTCTCAGAGTGTCGAGCGCCAAGCGTTGCCTCGCGTGGTTTTGAATTTCAAAGTTGATGTTCAAAATTCTGAGCGGCACTGAAATATTAGTGTTGCTCCGGATCAGTAATAGTAATGAGTAGTTCAACTGTACTACAAAAAACAAATCCTACTACAAAAAACTTTAACGAACGAACGAACGAACTTTAAAAAACGAATTTCAACTGGTAGTAATATGGGCAATCATCAGGTGAGTTTCGAGCGCGTCTTGTCTCAAAGAATCATTAAAAAATAAAACTCGCTGTGGGTATGAATACACGTAATGTGGAATCAAAGCGCTTCCTATCCGATGACCCTAACTAAAAATGTCTCGTTAGTAGTTGTCTACCGAGACTCACCTCGCTCCTCTATCTCTACTCTAACCGTATCTACGTCTTTTACAATTTGGATAGTCGTTTCTGCCTGAATCTGGACAAAGCTGTACAAATAACTTATCTTTAATTATAAGTTCTCAAAATGTAAAGTGTATAAAACACTGTAGGTACGTACAGTAATGCAGTCAGAGCCGCGTGACTCCGGGGACTGGTTAATTAATTAACAGCTTGAGACTCTATTACCGACTGAAACCTTGCAAGGCTTCTGTCGTTTAACTAACAAGGAGTTTTATACAAAATGTCTCGTGCTAAAATTTATAATTTTAACCAACTATAATATAATTATATATTACAGATCACAAAAAAAGATCTAATAATCGTTATCAGCCTCTGTTTTCGGAACAGTTCATCATCATCAGACGAAAAACGTCCACTGACTGCTGAACATAGGCTTCCCTTTAGAGCGCCACACCGAACGACAACCTGCCACTTGCATCCACCCGCTGCCCACGACTTTCACAATTTCGTTGGTCCAAGTAGTGGGAGGCTTGTCTAAGCTAAGTCTTCCGGTTCGTGGTCGCCACTCGGGAACCTTTCTTCCCCATCTGCTATCGGTTTTTCGAGATGCCCATTGCAACTTCAGCTTGCAAACCACGAAAACCATGTCGATCCTTCGGCGAACATCCTCGTTCCGGCACCGAACAGTCACAATCCGGGATTGTTCATGCAAAAAGTGAATGGGTACTTCCTAGGAAGCGTACTTCATCTTCTACCACATTGTCGCTCTTGGCTTGCCTAGTTAGTTGTAAAAAATAACTTTTTTTTCAAAGTGTTTATAGTAGTGTTTTCAGAGCTCGAATATAATTTTGGTATGTATTAAATATGCGTGTATGTAACTGTGTGTATTAGTATATTTATTTCCTCGCCTGAACTTTTAGACGTATCTTTGAGCGCTGGAATCCTCACATTATCCAGAGAAATATACACTGTCGCATTTACATGAGTACTGACATGGTTCTGAAATTATACAAAATCTAAACTAACCGGGTACCGAGTCGCCTGCTCTCGATGTGCCAACTGAAGAGCCGCTGATTTAAGAATAAGTGATATTCATTTTTCATGTAAGAAACCATCATCAGTCGCCGTCAGCACGTGAGCCGACGTCATTGCGACATCTGTCTCCCGTCTCGAGCTAGAGACAATCATCCGTTCCGAGGAATCCACATTTTTCCAATAGGAAATTAAAGCAGGATAATAAATTAGAATCGAGTGGAATACGATGGGATACGAGGGGGTACCGCGAAATGGATCTGCGAACATTTTGTGCTAGCTGAATGGCTCGGTAATACTCGGTAGTAAGAATACTTGGATACTATTTCACCAATATTTCATATTTACAGCGGACTAGTTGCCTCCGCTGATTTGATCCGCTATTTTATCCATAGCTCTAGTTATCCTGGTCGATCTATGACTTTGAAGCTTTAATACAGAACCCAGTTTTACGACTTCCTCCGGCTCCCAACGTCCATAACAATACAAATACTTAATTTACTGTCAGTTATTTATAGATTGATCCGTTAATTTAGTTAATTATATATCAAAATATGGAAGTTCATCACGATAAGCTCAATTTAAACTTTGTATACTTTGATATAATGTTTAACGACTAGTAAGTTTCAGTTAAGTTAATTATTTTGATGCTCTGTTTGACTTTTAAATAGTTAGTAATAATTAATGTGCTGGCAATTATTTTTGAGATAACAAAGCGATGGTAGCACGATAGAAAGGGAGTGTGATTGGGAGCGATGAGAACGACGGTCAATTAAAGGACATCTTGAAAGTATTCTCGTTTTTCTATTCCATCATCGCCTGGACCAAGGTCGTAATACTAGCGAAACCCCTACCTAGTTAGTAAAGGAAACAGTTGCAATGATACAATCGCTTGTTTTTTACCCGACTGTCCAACAAGAAGGGTAATATTTTTGGGGCATATGTAAGTATGTAAGTAAGTGTTATATGTTCTAACTAACATTCCGTTTATATTATAGTTTACCTTTTTTTTTCCCCTGTCTAATCACTATTTATGGCGAATGTTGTATATGCCTATAAAGGGTGATCATATCAGTTCCATGTACACACTCACGTAGAAATATGTTATAAGAATGTAAAATATGTTCACTGTTGGCATATCTCAATAAATAAATAAGTGGATTCGTGTGTTTCTATATGACCTTCTGTAGCCTAAGGGGCTTGACCGATTTTAAGAAGTGACTTGTCGTTGGATTCGTCTACGTTCTGAGTAACTTAGCCTACATTTTGCAGTCGGGTATTTTGTTTTTCTTTTAATAATATTACATGTTCCCATTAAATGTAGAATCGCGCCAGTTCTGGGTACGTCCGAGTAGCGCCATCGGTCGACTCAGCGTTCACGGGTCACCTGCGTGTGAAACCAATAACGCAGCTTAGATCGTTTTTCTGGTCGCTCCAGCGCCGCCGCCCGCGCCCGGCCCGGCCCGGGGCGCTGCCGGCGCAGTACCTTAGATACGAACCATGACAATTGAAAATAAACAGGCAAAGTAAAGTTAATCCTGCCTTAAGAGATGCTCCTCGTGTTCCTCTCGGCGGGATTATCAGAAATAAGAAATATTTATTGGCCATAAATAAAATTTAATAATACAGATCACTTTACAAATAAAACCTATGCTTAGAGCTATGTTACTTTGTTTTTTGTTTAAAGTTTGTGTTAGAACTTATGTTAAGTAAAGCAAACTAAATAATTATTTTGATAATTTAGTGTGAGGCTATAATTATTATGCTTGCTCCGTTTGTTCTTTACACAAAAATAAGTATTTCGATTTTTTTAACACAATATTCACATAATTCTTGTGTAAATTAGCCTCATGTATTTCTAATGTACATAAATATCACTGGCATTATTTTGTTATTTTTAACCGACTTACAAAAAAAAGAAGGGTGTACTCAATTCGATTGTTTTTTTTATATTTTTTATTTGTAAGTATATACTTCCAGACCGGTCCCATTTATCGAGTTCAAATCTAGTTTTGATATGGAATCCATGAGAAATTGAGGGAACTCCTCAAATATTATACGCATATATATAGCGATTTTGGTATTTTCATCAACAAGTCAAACATATGCATTCAGAAAGTATCATAAGGTGAAGTGGAACTGATGAAGATCGCAGATGGCCACCGGAACTTCTCATATATAAGTATTTTACGGGTGGCGCCAAGAACATGACAATAGTGTATTTTTTTCAGACTAGGTATTTTAAAAGTCGGTTTATTTTTTTGCTAAAATTATTGAAGTTATTAACAAGTATTATTTTACTAAAATATTGCAAAAAAACTCAACAACAATATGCCACTCCGAACACAAAAGCGACATAACAATTATTGCTAAATAATTTAGGTCACAAACATAACGTACTTACATACGCCCAAAAACATTACCCTCCTTTTGGGCAATCGTATAAAAAAAAACCTTCAAAATGGCTGTATCTTATTGTAATATAACAAAGTATCGCTGTAGAATTATTCGTGCTTTTGATATTTTGTTGTTACGTGCTTCGCTGCTTCAATAATTTGACGATAATTATGTTATTCGAATTTTCGAATTTCGGAACTAAGTAGCGCACTCAATACGGAGCCGTGTAACTGGCGCGCACTGCGTAGATACCACGGTTTTAATGACTTGTCACTCTTCAGAAATACGGTTTGGTGGTTCTCTTACTCGCTATTGTCCGGAACACGCAAGTAATTGCTTCATTCCGAGTATCCGTCCACTGACCCACACGATAGTATTTTTGCCTATTTCGTATTGAGATAATTGACAAATGATAGCTGTCTCAAATTCTTTTCTTCAAATATTTCTTTCGCCTTAATCTGCAACTGTATGTAATTACTTGTGTATACACTAGGTATGTGTGTAAGCACATGTGTACGCTAAATCTAGGATGTTAAACTAAACTACGTTGCTACTTCGAGTATCTAGGGTATGTTGCTACTATCTTCGACTACAACGATGTTTAGTGACAAAATAAAATGGTCTTAATTTCCCAAAAGTAGGTCATGTTAGAGTAATGCCTTCGTGAGGTTTAAAATCACTTCAATAATTATTTATTAGAATAGAATACAATACATAGAATCTACACGATTAATTAATCTCATTCATACTTTAGTAGCTTGCTTTTGATTGCGAGAAGAAGCGAAGGCGAAGGAAGAAGAAAGGAGGCCACCGACACCGACGCGTCACCCACGCATGAGACCGGTACTACCTAACAGGTGTCCAAGTTAATTGAAATCTGTGTTTGTATGTGTGCGTTTCGTTTTGCAGCGCGTCGTATTTTCAGGACGCGCCCAATTATTGGAGAACACGTTTCGATTTAATAAAGCAATTTAGAAAAAGACCAATTTGCATCCGAATGAGGCAAGGGTTCAGGAATAAATGAGAAGTGAAGGTGCGACTCTGTGCTAACGGTTCCGTAGATATTTACACAGGTTTGTTTACATACACTTTAAGGTGAAAAATATTTTAAGCGCATATTTTAGTCCTGGAAACTTGTGATATTGGTGTTTATTATTGTTTACTTCATCGTTTAACTTTTTCTGAAGCAATTTTATTATTATTTTAACCTTTTGGATTCATTTTTTTTAGGCTGTTATTTTGCTTTGGGCCTACAAACTGTTAAATAGAGAGTTTGCACTTTAGACATACCTGATACGTATGTGTAAAGGCTTGTAGAGTAAAAACTCTAGCATCAGGGCTGGCTTTTCATCTGTACGGACTGACTTACTTTTTATAGTATTTACATACTTATGTCTAAATATTTAACACATTTTCCGCATACACAAAATATAGTACTTACGCTTATGGTTAGTCTAAAATTCAATATATCCTGCAGGTAATTGGCACAGTACCCTAAATATTGGAATCATTGTAGCAGATACCGCGCCATCGACCGGGAACACGGTCCAGGTCCGTCCGAGGGCCATCCGGCTCGTCCGGCCGTAACGTCCGGGCCGTCCGGGAACGCGCCGACCTCTGCAAATTATGCTATTTTCACAACGGCTATAGGGACGCTTTTCAAGGTTTTACAACACTTTATTACGGTGTCCGTTCCATGTGCCAGAGTTATTGGTGGTTTTACTAAGAGTTGGCGGTACTGCAGGGAATTTCATGTTATTTGACTAGATAGATTTGATAGAGACAGACTGCCTGAAAATCTTTGAAAGTTATGGCTTGTTGTAAGTTTTATACAAATATTTTCAAAACAATACATCTAAAATGAATTTCAGACAATCGAATAAACTAAAATATAGTACTTTGGGATGAACTCATTTCATTTCATTTATTTATTTAATTACAAGCTTATTGTAACAATGTTTTAAACTAACGTTATTTCTTAGCATAAATATAATTCAACCCTGTCGGTGTCTCGTTAGCGTTAGCAGCTGTACTAGGAAACCCTGTATTGCAGCTGTAGGTACTAATACCTCGCGAAGCCCCTATCACTTCACAGCACCTGGACCTATTTAAATTGTATTGATATAAACTACTTAGCTACAACACTTCATGAAGATCGAGTCAACGATACTCAAGTTATTATCATTACAAACACATAAAAATGCCGATTTGCTCCTGTACCTCGTAGACGAGCAGGGCTAGCACGCGCACCGCGACATATTTTTTTGTTATGCAAGAACAGGACACGGCTACGATTATTTATACGTTTGTTTCATTTTTCACGACATGAAGAGTAGAGGAGATTTTGTCGCAGTGCGCATGATAGCGCTGCTGGAGAGCTAGAATCTCTATTTATCATTCAGCCCCAAATCGAAATATTATCAATGTAATGTACCATGTTTAATACGTAATATCTTCTCTTACATTCTTTACACACGCTAGTCTCGGCGCACTATTCCGAGTTCAATAAATCGGCGGTTTCCGAGTATGTAATGTGTCGGAGGTTAACGTACACGATGGAAACTCTTCATCTCCATCGTACTGCTACCTATTCTGTGCCCAATACCTATTGACATCGGAGTGACGACCCTTCGGTGACCGAACAAGCCCGTATTATTGTCCTTAACTCAACAGATTATTAAAGTACAGATGGACTACTTAGAATAATCACACAACTCACAAACATCTAGACTATACAGACTATGTGTTGCTAGCTCTAATTTATGTATGACTTGCTGCGACCCGCGGTTTCACCCGCTATGCTACAAGAACCGTTAAATTATGCAGGGTAAATTATGCAACCAAATTTCATCCAATTCCGTTCAGCCGTTACAGAGTTGAACGGGAACAAAGACACTTACATACTTATATACTTACCTACTTAAATACTTACATATTTACATACTTACACAAGAACTTTCGCATTTATAATATTTGTGTGATTACATATTATTATACCTTCTATAGAAGATTGGAAAACAAGCTTACACTTACGCTCGAAAAGAGTTGGTGATTAACAAGAAATATCTGTCAAATGCGTGCCGTGATACGCTCATGGTAGGATTCCGTACCATGAAAAACCGTACCGTACCATAATGTTATAAAAAAAATACTATGTTTTAGCTAACGTCATTATTTGCATTTTACAGAATCATTAGTGGTTACTTTGTCAAGGGATCGCAGAAACAAACGCATACAACTAATACAATAGCGATCATCATCATCAGCCATAGCGTCCATGCTGAACAAATGCCTCTCCCTTCAATGGGGTGTTTCGATAATGCAACAACATCTTAATGTAAATTTTGCAGCGTCTAAATTTGAAAGATTCCATAGTTGAGTCTCTAGTATAATTATATATTCAGTGTCCGTTATTATTCTCACATACTTTACTATAATGACAGTGGATATAATGTACTTACTGATATTGTCATCAAATATTTATAATATCGTGACGTGATCGGAACAAAATAATATCTACCAGATTGGATAAAAGTATTAAAGGTTCATAAGGGGATTTATAAACTTTGTAATAAAATTAAGTGCATGGCAAGGCGTGGCTATTAACTAGTCGCTAGTAGTAAGTCAATGGCATGACATGGCTATTAAGTAGTAGCTAGAAGTCAGTGCATGGTACGACATAGCTATTAACCAGTAGCTAGTAGTAACTGCATGGCACAGCATGGTTATTAACTAGTGACCTGTAGTGAGCGCATGGTATGGCTATTAACTAGTAGCTAGTAGTAAGTGCATGGCATAGCATGTTTATTAACTACTTAGTAGAAAAAATATTCACAACTCCGTAATCAAAATAAGTTCTCTTCCACATAAATAAATATATGTGCTCGCATTATGAGAATTTAACAAGTGTGAAAAAATCTTGAATTTTGTTTTGTTGGCATTAGATAAAATGACCAACTTAAAAACAAAAAAAAAACGCAGGGAACCATTTTTATAAAGTCCGTGGTGTCTTCTTGCCATGTTTCCATACAAAGAGCTAATTTTTAAAAATAAAAACAAAATACGTATTGATACAGACATAAAAATTCGTCGTACACTATCTATGTTACCTAATCACTTGATATAATTTAAGTCATCATTATTTTATTCTGAGATATTATTAGTGAGTCACTAATATTATCTAAAAATCGAATTGTGGAACTAGCCGGTAAATACTTATCACTAGTAGTTCGCGCCGAACTGAGACCTCGCGACCCCTGGACCGATTCAGCTCATATTCGAACTTAAAAATTGTATTGAAATGAACTACTTTCATGGAGATCGGATTAACGGTTCTAAAGTTATCGTCGGATAAATATACATACCAACATATATACAACTGCTAATTTGCTCCTGTAGACTCTGAGACCTTCGCTTCGCTCGGTCAATTTTCACATTTTGAACATTTAGTTATTAATTTTTATTTAAGTTAAATTTGAGAAACATGACCGCCAAATAAGTTACCTTATTATAGGTATAACCGAACTAAATCATCTATAATATAAAATATTAAATATTATGCGAATATTTGTCAATATCTCAAAATGTCAGAGGCTATATTTCTGATATAATTTTAAAATATTTTTTATCGCTGATATATTATTAAAATAAATTACCAATTGAGATAACAGACACAATAGATAGCATGGACTACCTGGCCTCTCATTAGCGGCCAGATCGCTTAATGCAATCTCTTCAAGGTAGCCATTCAAAGACAGAGAAACAATAATAATAAAACAATGGGCTTTTAACTAAAACACTTAAGAAAACGTGCTACCGTTCTAAATTATATGCAAGGATTTAGATTTAACTACGAGAACGTTTTACGGAAAAGTACTATAATTTAATAATTATTTATTTGTACACAAACAATTTAATAAAGTCGCAAAGTAACAGTTGGACTATTTTGATGTCGCCTGATCATAAGGGCTTATCCACACGTACGGATCTTCGTCGCTATTGTTTCACTACAGTCGCATAATGCGTCGATTCGGATGCCGCCTGCACCCCTCCCTCCACCTTCCCCACCCCTCGGCGGTCCTCTAATCGGCCAATAGAAAACATCGAGCCATTCCGTGGAACATAATCGTACGCATTGAATAAAAACGGCACCAAATCGATGTTCATAAATTCTAGTCCTTTGCGGGAGCGATTTTTCAGGTCTCGTTTACCGTTTAGCTGTTCCACTTTGGAGAGTTTAAGGCGATGACGACAAGGCTTTAGATGACAAAAGTAATAATCTCATTATTTACCCTCATTTAACCTCATAATTTTATTTTATATTATTGTTTGTTTTACAATTTTATGGGTCTGTGGTTGCCTGAAATAAATAAATTTAATTTAATTAATTGCACTAAGTAATCAGTAATTTTAATCGTGTTATAATCAGTCTGTGCATGTGTGTATACTTTATTACACTTAACTCCGTGTCGTATCGGCGGAATGGATTTGATAAGCACACAGGGCAGGTTATCTGCAGAACAACAAAAACAAATGTTCCTTTCAGACCACAGAATTCTCCTTATAAATTGTTTCAGACGTTTAAACAACCCGTTTTTACCCGATTGCCCAAGAAGGAGGGTAATGTTTTTGGCGTGTATGTAAGTATGTGAATATGAGTAAGTATGAATGTTACTATGTATGAAAAAATACTGACACTGACTTCTAATATTGATTGCAATGAAAAAAAAAATAAGCTTATAAGGTTTTAGCAGTTTTTTTTTATGTACCAGTAAAAATGTATAAATCCTGCCCGCATTTTAGAGAACTCATTTATGAATACGACCGATCCTCGCTGTCTCTAGTAAAGTTTAATCTGGAATATGCGCCTAAAACTGCACCCATCGAGTTCCAATGTCTCCGGGTCCCTATAAAAAGTACGTCAAGATACCGAGTCCCGATTTTGGGCCGTAACTCTAAATTGATCTCTCTGTGTCACTGGGGGCTTAACAGACACCCTGCCACCCCCAGGGAGCCCTGAGACCCCACAGGCCGTCGTAAACCAAGATATGGCCGTTTCCTCGAGCGGGCATTGCATAAGTTTCACCTATAATTTCCGATCCCTCGAACCTATAATACAAGTTTGAGACTTGGAAGCCTCCGACTCCTACCCGACGGTAACTTAATAATCGCATCGAACTGTGTTATGTCGCGTATCTAATGGAATTTGTTAAATATTTGTATTAATTAATTGATTGTGCGCACAACGCGTTCATGTGATATAGTAATTGAATAAATGACAAGAATCAATTTTAGTTATTGTCGAAGAATATTAAATAATTACTTATTTCAATTATTAATCTAAAATTCATAATATTATTCACTTTGTACGGTTTTACGTTTAATTAGACTTAAAGTTGTTTGTCTCTATAGAACATAATTATATGAGTAAAAATTGAAAGCTAGTTACCGCAGAGTGGACAATAAATAAGCATTCTTCCAAAGTTGCGTTATCATAATCATAGTCACAGGTAATATTATAGATGCGAATGGAACTCTGTCTCTCTGTCTGTTTGTCGCGTTATCACTGCTAAACGGCAGAACGAATCGACTTGAATTTATATATAAATATAGCTTAAGGGTAGGAGACGGACATATGCTACTTATTTTTATTGGTCCACGCGAACGAAGTCGCGGGTAAACGCTATTATTAAATAAAAAAAGGGTAATGTATTGAGGCTTTATTAATAAAAATATACAGAATAAAAAGCAATCGTAACAAGGGGCCATTATATAGCAATAATATCTCCCGGCGAATTCATTACACAGATGATTACGTCGAGTTCGCGCTGCGCTCGCGTTCGAGTTCGCGCTGCGTTCGCGTTCGAGTTCGCGCCGCAGTGATTACTCTCGTCAATTTGCGCCATTTGCTCGGCTCGATGACGCCGCACTCCGCACCCATTACTGCCATTTTGTGTACATTACACGAGAGAGACAAGGGCTAGTGCACACCGAACTTTCTGAAAATTATTACAGTATTAGAAATGATTACAGCCATATGCAACGTGCATCGGGTCATCGATGTATTTGTAATAATCATACCATTGAGCAAATCGGTGCCGGCCCGAACGGGTCCTCCGGAGGACTGCTTGCTCTAAGAATCATACAAATCGCGTGAATATATAAAAAAAACTAATAGATTTAATTTTCAAAAGTGTGCGTCAGTTTGATATTACATTTACTATCTAATTTTACCTACCACATTATGTAAACTAAGCGCTACCTCTATTTATTGATTTACTAGCTTGACCGCACGACTTCGCTCGCCTAGGCTACAAATGAAACACCCCATTTCACCTCTTTAGGGGTTGATTTTATAAAAATCATGAGACATGCCTTTTTTATTTTTCATGCTTATTACACAAACCGAGCTTCCTAGACTCACCTCGGGATTTTGAAACGTTTGCCAACTTTGACAACAAATTAATTCTAATGCTGCCTTTGTCTGGCACTAAGTTTACAGGATTATAAGGAAAGGTTACGCTGAGCCGAAAAGGCCTTATAGTACCTATTCATCACTATGAACAACTTTTACTATGGGACCAACCCTGAAATTGAGGGAAAAGGCTGTTCAATAGAAAAATGTCACTGACACTCAACAAAATCTATGGACCAGCTGATTTTATTTTCTCGATTTCAGGGTTGGTCCCTTATTAAAACTTGTTCACAATAATGTGTATTATGAGCCGTTTTCGGCTTAGCATACCATTTCCTTACAACCCTGTATATTCGTATACTTAGTTTAACAAGTTCTTGCCACACTACTTACAGCAACGCCACGGCGTATGAAGAGGCAGCAGAATATAAAATTGATTTAATCTTGGTGTACATGACACGTGAAGCCATAACTAGAACTAACATTTCGAGTATACAAATTTCATTTTAAAGTGAGGTCGTATCTTCTTGTCAGCATTTTCATCACCAGCGGGTAGACGTCACCGCTGGACATAAGGCCTTCCCCTTAGAGCGCCACACCGAATGACACCCTGCCACGTGTATCCACCGATTGCCCGCGACTTTCACAATGTCGTCGGTTTACCTAGTAGGAGGCATGCCTACGCTGCGTTTTCATCTGCCGGTGATTCTTAGAACCCCCTGCTCCTCCGTTACCTGACCCGCTTCCTACGCCAATATAGGATAGGATCTTTTCGTGCCGCCTGTAAAACTCTGCCCACCGTAAAACGGTCCACCCTTAATTTTAATTATACAATGTCAGTTGGGTCTACTGCCCTTTATATTTGTTTCTAAACTTTCTCGAAATATAGTTAATTAAACTATATCGAAACCGCAGAGCGTATGTCCCGACCCTTACGAGATAAGTGTAGAGTAGTTGATAGCACTAAATCGCGAATTTCATAAGGGACGCGACAGACGGCGGCCGTGGCGAACATTACGGGAACAGGCTGAACAGGGGGCGCGGCGCAGCGAGGCGGAAACGCTTATGTTATACCACTTTAATGTGCTGTACCTACTGTGAGCGTTATCTTCACAACACACAAAAAGATGTGATAAAATATATTTTTTGGGTTTACACACTATGTATGTACACATAATAATATTTTTATCAGTGTGTATATTTTGTTAGTAGGTCCAACTTAGACTCGGATGGACAGCGTTGGGAAAGATGCGTGATATCTTGTCGTCCGAAATTCCGAAGAGTCTGAAGACGAGGATCTTTAACTAGTGTGTGTTGCCAGTGATGACATATGGAACAGCGACGTGATCCATAACAGCTGGTCTTTTGGAAAAACTCAGAGTCACACGGCGGGCAATCGATGGAGCACAAAATTATGGAGCTATAGTCCACTTCTGAATAAAGGCCTCGCCCTTAGACCGCCACACTGATCGACAATTTACAATTGGCATCCACCGGTTGCCCGCGACTTTCAAAATGTCTTCAGTCCACCTAGTGTGAGGTCTACCGACGCTGCGTCTTCCAGTTCGTGGTCGCCACTCAAGAACCTTTCTACCCAATCGGTTATCTGTTCTTCGAACGATATGCCTGCCTCGTTCATACTAATATGAAAACATTTTTTTAATGTAGGTACGATTGAATCTTTAAGCTCGTATCCAGTTTGATGATCACCAGTAAATTGTATTTATTTGAAATGTCGTACTTACATTAAGCTATATGCGCAATGAGTACTTACTAAACGTGTAGTTTCTACTTGGGTGAATATAGAAATTGTATTTGGTTATTATTCGCTACTTCAATCCGATTGCGACTCGAATTATTTACGATGAACAAATTTTATTTGCTTTTATCGAATGTTTGTCACACATGTTGTGATAGCTGTTTGTCACACATGTTGTGATAGCTGTTTGTCACATATGTTATGATAGCTTTTTTTTTTACTTTATTCCATCACCAAAGCTGGTTACAATTTTTAGGTGATTACCAATTCACGTATTTCGCTTCGTTCGTTTCGCTCACTCTGTCAATTATATGTTATCCATAGTAAAAAAACTTAATTTTCGAAAAATACGGTAGATATCGATCTCTGGTTCATTTCAATCGCATTGCGATTAATATTTGTATAAAAAAAAATATGTTGACTTAATAACTTCTTCCTTTTTGGAAGTCGGTTAAAAAGTAAAGCTGGCGCGGAGATTCGCAGACGGTTATGGCGTTTTACACAAGCGTCCAATTTTGGCGTAATCGATGTACGTGCGGGTTTTTTGCTTAGAGTAGTATTTTATGGGACTTTAAATAAATCAGGAACAAGCACAACTTTTATTGTTCCTGTATAGATAACAGAACAGGCTGTATCTTTAGATAGGTTTTTGGATACCTAGGTAGATCTTAGCTTTTGATTAGTCTTTGATAATCATCAATCATTATTACCCATATAATTTTATCATTTAAAATTGTAGGGTAACTGGTTTTCCATTGCTATTCTATCCAGAATGAGCATAGGAACAAACAAATCGTTTATGTGTCGAAAAATTTTTCAAATCAACTGTTAAACAAATGTCGCTAGTAATAAACGCAGCGTTGCGGCGCGTCGCAGCGACACGCGACGCTCGGATAATTAAGTGCGGCTGTAAATCTACGCGAGCTGTACAATAATGAAGGAAATGTAGACGTCCCTGATCAATGGGAACGAGACGAGCCCTACAGAATACAGACGTTACTTACTTATACTAGACGAGCACGACAATCTACAAATATAAAAATGAATCGCCATTCGTTAGTGAAAATTTATTTACCGACCCCCAAAAAAAGGAGGAGGTTCTCAAGTCGACTGAATGTTTTTTATATTTATTAATTTATGTTTGTTACCTCATTTACAAACCGATTTGGAAAATTATTTTTTATTTGAAAGGATTCCAGATTGGTCTCATTTTTATTAATTACTAGCTGCACCTCGCGGTTTCACCCGCTGTCCTACAGGAACCGTTAAATTTTACGGGATAAAAAGCGTATATGTTAATCCAGTGTATAAGCTACCTCCATACTAAATTTCATCCAAATCCGTTCAGCCGTTACAGAGTTGAACGGGAACAAACACACTTGCATACTTACCTACTTACCTATTTACCTACTTACCTACTTACCCACTTATCTACTCATCTACTCACCTACTTAAATACTTACATACCTACACACAAACTTTCGCATTTATAATATTAGTATGATCCATTTCTGTATACCATCTTCTGTTATACCAATCTTTTATTAATTATTAATTATTCAGTTCTGATAATGGGATCCATGAGGGATTGAGGGAACTCTTCAAATATTGTACAGGCATACATTGGCGTCTAATCCACATAAACTCGCTAAACCAAATTTAGTGCTAGAGCTATCTTTCAGAGGACACCAATAGCACTAATTTTCGTTAGCGAGTTTAAATTATAGCGATTTAAAGCATTTATTTTGTATTCAGAAAGTATCATTTGGTAGATTGGAACTGACGGAGAAGACCACATGTGGCCAACGGAACTCCCAAATATTACATAAGTCTTTCCAAAAACATCTCCATAGTGCAATTTTCCAGTGATAGTGGTTTTGTTAAAATTATTTTAATCAATTGCCGGTTTTAAATAAATCATGTGCACCCAGCAAGCTAACAGCAAATAAAGGAAGCATCACTAAATTAACGCAGAAACGAATACGTTTATATGCAAAAACTACTTACTTGGTACTAGTTTTTGGTCAGCTTTCCCGACGGAAACGACTTCTCAACCAGCAGACATTACATCAGATTCAATGATTCACAACATTAACTATCTGATAGGCCACATAATACTATTACTTCTAGATAGTAGGCAAACTAGAAAGCAATTATAGCACTTATTGGTCCAATGTTCATTGAAGATCAACTTACGTTAAACCATAATTACATGGGCTATTCCAAAAATTGTTAGTGGAATAAAAAATAGTTGGAAATGAAAAAAGTTTATTAACAGTTTTTTAAAATATTCCCCACCAAATGAATTGCCAATGAATTTATGCATTCGGGTGAACCAGCTTTCGAAATTTTAAAAAAAAATATCTTGCGGTCGAAATATAACCGTCAAAATTCTTCGAATGCCTCTTCTGCAGAGCTTAAGTTTAGCCGAAGAAGCATTTTAATGTATTGTTTTAATAAGTAAATAAAGTTTTTTTTTTTTTACCTTAGGAAAAAAACCCATGGAGCTAAATCTGCGCTGTTCGGAGGATGGGGAAACATTATGTGCCCCAAAGTTCAAATAGTCCATGGTTCTAGCAGCTGTGTGAGCGGGCGCGTCATATCTTGGTAAAAAAGAATGCCACGGACACCGCTCATATTGCTCGCTCGCTATTGAACTCCCCGAAAGCTAGAGGCAGACAAACTTCGCAATACCATTCACTATAGTAACTGTTCTACGGTCTTCTAGCGGAATTACTGCTACTGGTCCACTGCGTCTAAAAATAACCGCTATAATGTTTTAATTAACGCTCGGACCGCGAACAACTTTAGTGGGCAACTCGTTATCTTCAAACACACATTGCAAGGATCGTTGCTTCGTGAGAGGATCGAAGCTGTAGATTTAAGTTTCGTCAATTGTAAGAAGGTAGGATGGGCTTTGCGAAGTTCCTCCCTCGAACTTTTCTAGCATAAATTTGCACCAATCAACACGGCGGGATTTGTGCTCTTCGGTGAGAGAATGAGGTATCCATCGCGAAGCAAGCTTCCTAACTTTAAGGTGTTCATGCAGGTTGGGGAAACTGCTTGTGTTTCAATATTCAGTTCGGCCTAATCTCTCGATGTGTAATGTGTCTAAAATTCTGCAATAACCACCCTACCCTAATGACATTTTCACGAGTTACTGTAGTTGTAGTCCGGCCGGGTCTGGGGTTATCGTTCAGGTACTCTCGTCCACGTTTAAATTCACGAAACTAATAAGTAACTGTTCTTAACGCAGGAGCAGGCTCTTCAAATGCAGCTTGTGAATTTTCGTGAGATTCCTTGAAGGTTAACCCTTATTTATAATGATAAAAAAATTATAACACGAAAAGCTTTGCGCGATTATAACGCGAGTTGCAAACAGAAGAAGAGTGACAGGTGGTAAACTTTCAAAATATTTAAAAAAGAAGTATACTTATGTGGTATTTAAATTAACCGTCAATTCTAAATAGTTTCAAGAAAAACGGAATAAAATTTATTCTGTGTCTAACAATTTTCGGATAAACCTATGATTACTGCAGTTGACTGCTTAAACGGCGGAGGGGTTTATGCATATTTATTTAAGCTATATACGTATACTTTGCGCATTTTATGTTGATGTATTGACTGGAAGTATTTCTATACCAGGTAGTATACGAAGAAGGAAGGCGTTTGGTAACGATGTTGGGCTCTCGCCAGGTGACCGACGCCTCGTCGCGCGGAGTTTTGTTGGCGACACACATTGAACAACTCGGTACCGGTCCGACCACAGAAGATTTTTTTTTTTACTTCTAGGGCCCGACAGCCTTGGAGGCCTGTGTTGCTCATTTAGATGTTAGGATCTGCTACTATTAAGCTAATGGTTTGTCAATTCTACAGCGCACAGACGCAAATATTAAAATGAGCCGAAAAAAATATCTAGATAGACAGAAGTGTATTATTTATTGTGTGGAATAGCTGATCATACAGCAAGGCATTCGCTTATTATTAATATTTATATAAGTGGGTAAGATCTTTGCAGCGGAAAGTCCCGGAGCGTCGCGCCAGAGCTAAGGATTACCGTCCCTGATCGACGCGAGAACTTTACTCATCATGGAGTACTGAGCTCTACACTCAAAGTTATAAAGTCCAAAAGTGCATGACAAATAAAGCGAGTATTTATAGGAATCGGGAACACGGGGATCAGGGCTGCACGACCACTACGGTACAATACTGCTACACTACTGCAACAGAATACTATAAAAAGGGCTTGTTAAAATATCAAGTGAGACCTGGCTCAAAAAAATTAAAGCCGGAAACATATTGCGAATCTCAGCTCAGATAAAATTTTAACAGGTCGGAGAATTCACCAAACCGAGAACCTAGTCGGATTAAATAGCACACGTTTCTCTCGTATTTTTTCTGTTGGTTGACTGTCGCTGCTTTTGTTTAAAAAACCGTGTGCAGTTTCACCCCGAAAAGTTTATCTGTGTGTAAATATCGGTATACATCGACGCTCGTGCTTCGTTTCCTCGCTGACTCGTTGGTAATAAAAGGCCTTCCACAACGAACAACGCCAAAACCACGCAACAATTCCCGGACACTTTGAAAAATTACAACGCTGAGCGGGACAACGACACTATCGCAAGTTTTCTGGCTTACGTGTTCAAATCATTCTGGACTCTATTTTGGTAGTGTTAGAGTTTATAAAAGTGCAAACATGAATTGGTTAGTTAGTAATCCGCGACCACAGACTAACTGCTTAATTATGCATCCGCGGTCCGAAGGATTATGTTTTTATTTTGGGGCTCGGTATTATAAATTCTTTAGAGCATTCCCTAATACCGGCTTTATCTAGGCGGTGCTATTACTCTACGTTGAACGAGTCCGCAGCTACAAATTAATGGGAAATGTGAGGTCTAAATATATAAGCCGTTTGTCAAGTTCATTATACTTGCATTGTTTCAAGAGGAAATATAACGACAAAAGTTTTACTTACGCGTTGCCATAAACAATCAAGAACTTGAGACTCCGGTCAATGATACTTACAACTAGATCTCGGAGCTTTACGTTACATCATAAAGGTGATAGTAAAAAACACTGGATATGAGCCAAAAGCAAAATAAAATTTCAGTTCTTTGAAACATAAATAATTATCATTAAAAACCCTTTCATCATCAGCCGGAAAACGTTCACTGTTGAACATAGGCCTCCCCCTTAGACCGCCACACCGACCGACAACTTGCCACTTGCATGCCCGCGACTTGTACAATGTCGTCAGTCCAACTTGAGGGAGGCCTGCCTGCGCTACGTCTTCCAGTTCGTGGTCGCCACTCAAGAATTTTTCTTCCCCATCGGTTCGAGTGTCCGCCGACTTCATCATTAGATCCGTTTCAAAGAATGCAAATTGTCTCGGAGCAGCCTACTGTAACCTTAGAGATAATAATTTAGCCATGTATAAAGCAACTTCTGATCTATCTATTATGACGATGGAGCTCATTGCAATATCAAAAGCTCTCGACCATATTGCTAATTCGAGTAATCGGTTTATCTTAATATTGACAGACAGCAAAAGTGCTCTGCAACATTTGACTCGATGCGCTTCTGGTGTCAGAGGTATTTCTGTAGCGTACGATATTTTGCACGAGATTGGCAGTCTTGTTGAGAATGAAATAGAACTGAAGTTGCAGTGGGTTCCATCACACATAATATTAGAGGTAATGAGGAGGCTGACAGATTAGCTAAGCTAGCAGTGACTGAAGGAATTGAAGTTTCCACAAAACCAAATTATACAGAAGTACTATACAGATATAAGAAAAAGTGTCAGTCTAAATATAAAGAATATTTTGACGAAAGAAGTAAACAAAAAGGCATCTGGTATAAAATAATTCAATGCCAGCCTCCTCCAATACCATGGTTTGTTGCATGTAAGATGAAAGACAAATGATTGTTCTAGCACATAGAATACGATCTGGTACATAAATATATTTTCATTCAACCACACATGCTTAAAAAACTGCTGGCCAAAGGATGATCTAAAGATAGATAGATAGAAATAAAGAAGCTTGTTATAAACATTACTAAACACGTGACTGCTTAAGATATACTGAATTTTAGACCAGTTCCCCATGTTCAATTGAGTTGAAGTTTTGCACGCCTGCGGATTTAATAAAAGCTTTCTAGAAAAATATATTATTCAATCGAAAAACTTATTTCGTCGAAAATTTGGTACGTTTTGAACTCTTGCATGCATGCATGGCCTTATAATCTGTAACTTGAATCCGAGATTCTGCTCAAAGTATATATATATACTGATATTGCTCACCTGCCTACCCTTCAATATTGTTAATGTTTCTGTTTTTGCAAAATAACATTATTTTTGGTTTAAAAACTAAATTTGTTACGCATCTGTTTTTTTGTGTTTTTGCGGCATCGTGTTGTTTTTGGGGTTTTAGATGATCGCACTAGTGTATATTAATTCTGTTTATTAAACTGAAAAAAAAAACTTAGTCTATGTTCAATGAAAATCTGTTTAGCTTTTATATCGTAAATTCAAAACGAAGTGTGGCATACACAAACAGAAAATTAAATGTGTTAGAGATAACTAGGATGCTTCTGGCGTACTCGAAGCATCTTCTTAACCGTAAGTGTGCGGGGATGGGCGTCACGACATAAATCATGTGTCTGGAGGCACCTCGTGGAGCCCTGGCGACCGGCCAGCCGCTCTGGATATACTTTATGGCTGACTTGGCCGCTTTGAACATAGTCGCAAAACCCATACCCGTATTCGTAGTAGTTTAACAATGATCATTATCTGGTGAAGAAGGTATATTATTCGCATATTCTGAAAAGTTTAACGTAGTAAAAGAACTTTAAGGCCACCCGAGAGGCTACGTTCCTCACCACTTCCAATACTGGAATGGTTCAGCAACCCTTCGTCTAATATTATACTTAACGGATAATCTGTTCTGTTTAGGCTTCTTCCATTCCCAGGCGTTGCAAAACAAGTTGTTTTTTCTTTTCTAGCGCTACTTATTTTTGACCCATTTTGTCATAATAAGTGGAAGACTAAGCCGCAATTTCAAAAAGCGAGGGACGAATACGAAGTGGTGCGCTGGTGAATGCTTGCCTTGCCACTTCCATGAACGGCTATTAGATAGAGGGCTAGTCTTACTCGTTCACTGCGGTGATATAATTTCCTTTCGAAGCGGCGATTAAGTTTAGTGCGGGCTGTACGGACCCGACTTCGAGGTCGCGGCGGCGGCGGCGGCGCGTACGAGCCAGGCCGCCGCGCGCCGCCACCGCCAATACTTGACACGTCCGTGATTAGTCGGTGTTCTTTTGTTTCGCGCTATGTTGGTTGCAGTAACAACTTGGGAGATGTTCTAGCAGTTTGTCTATTACTTTACTATCGAAAGGTTCCCATAATGTTCCATATCAACTAAATGTTCGGATACTGAATAATTTCGCCTATAGGCGTTAGTGTAGTTGGTTGTCCAGAATTGCTATTCCATGCTATTCCATTCTAAAAGGAATGGAATAGCATGATTATTGCAATTTCTTTTGCATTGCATTGCATTGCATTCCTTTTGGAATGGAATAGCATGGTTCCGAATAGCAATTTTTCGGTTGTGTAGCGTCTATGTTTGAGTGGCTCTCTTTTTTTACTTAAATTCGATTTTTAAGACAAAATTGGATCATAAGAACCGTTGGTTTTTGTGCTATTTCCTGGTGCTCTCTGCGAATATATCTATACAATACAGCCATTTTTAATACTGTAAGTGCGTTGATTTGATTCACACTGTTGATTATTATATATTCAAAAAAAAAAAAATTAGTTATGTGTTGCGATACATAAATATATGTATAGTGTGAATAGTGACTTGTAATACAAAGTGCTCTTTCGTGTAAGAGCAATCTACATTTCAAAAGTGTAGACGTTGTTGTTACGTAAATATGAATATTATGAAATTCAGAAAACATGATAAAGTAAGTAATTCTTAAGTTCTAATTTGTAAGTTTTTTTTTTTTAATTTATTTAGGTAAACAGTGCCACAATACGGCGTACTTATAGGGTCTTTTAACTAACTAATTTTAATAATTGATGCATCAACACCATTTATCACAATGTACCATTTATGTTATTATTATTATAATAAGACTCTGCTTAAAGCTACTTAAAATTAGGTAGTGTTCACACTAAGACAGAAGTGCCAGTTATTCACCCGCCAAGCAGTAGTGTGCAAGCATTACTGTGTTCCGGATTGAAGGCCAATGTTTCCAGAGTAATTACTGGGCATACAGATATTTTACAACTAACATCTCAGGGTGACGAGCGCAGTGCATTGCCGTGCATAGTTTTGAACTGTTGATGTTTCAAAATTTTGGGTGGCACTGAACTGTTATGGGCAAACGTGACGCTTAACATCAGGTGAGCGACTTGCTCGTCTGTGTTATTGTGCTTGGAACGAAACGACCCCATTCCTGTTTATTCTATTTCAAGGGGATTATTGGACAGAATTCAGAAATATAAATCCCTTTTCTTGATTTTTGTCCAATAATCCCCTTCCGACTAAATAAAATGAAGGGTTTAATTTTTTATGCAATAATCCCCTTCCGCCTAAATAAAAAAATAGCTTTGGGGATTTCTGGATTTTTGTCCAATAATCCCCTTCGTTCTCAGATGGAACGTTATTTGGATTTTGGGACAAAAAATCTAAAAAGCCCCTTAGCAGGGGGCTATAAACGCGTAGAGATAATTATCTTATCGGTCCATATGGTGCATATGGTACACTCTACTAAATGTCAACTCATAATTTTATTATACAAAATTTCAAAAACTGCCATCAGGGTCTATAACTAAGTAGAACTGCGCGCTTCTCTAATAAATAAATATGATACTGCGCAAATGTAATAATTTTGAGGCATGCAGTATTTTTTTAGTTCACAGGTTACCTCCCGTAGAAACCGCAGTACCATTACATTATCAGCCGTACGTCCATTGCTGAGCATATGCCTCCCCCTTAGAGCGCCACAACGGCCGTCAGCGTGCCAGTTGCATCCACCGGTTTCCCGCAACTTTCACAATGTCGTCGGTCCATATAGTGGGAGGTCTGCC
Source organism: Apocheima hispidaria (assembly GCA_947579745.1). Classification (NCBI taxonomy): domain Eukaryota; kingdom Metazoa; phylum Arthropoda; class Insecta; order Lepidoptera; family Geometridae; genus Apocheima; species Apocheima hispidaria. The sequence continues at coordinate 201,685 of OX388162.1, read as the reverse complement.
TACGCTGCGTCTTCCGGTTCGTGGTCGCCACTCAAGAACCTTTTTCCCCATCGCAGCACCATAACCCACTTTCAAAAGATTGAGGAAAACGTAAGTTACGGAGACTGAGCCAAAGCTTTCACATTGGTTACGCCTAGCCGCGCCTAGCTATGAACTAATTAAAGTGATGTTTTAAGGTGTGTTTGGCCTCGATCGTGTTGGATATAAGTAGAGTCTAGTAGCGCAATCTGTTGTTTACAACTTTGTTACAACTAAAAACCGAAAGGAATCTTATTATTTTAGTATTTTAAATCGCAAAATTAAACTACTACGACAACTGTACTGCCCCGTGCTCATCGGTTGTAACCGTCCGAGAATGGCGAGTTAGGTTGGTAACATAACTCGTACTCGCTACTCCGGCTTAGTCTGTCTCTAACAACTCTCAAGTTCTCGCATAATAATGGGCTATAATACCGCTTTAACTATCTGAACAAAGGACACCTAACTCATCATCAAGAATCACGATACAAAATAAACTTTACTAAAAGCTTCAGCGTTGTCAAATCAGATTTTCCAACCCAAGAAACTGGAAAAAACCACAGAGTCTATCGACATGAGAAAATATTACGAGTAAAAATAAAAATAATTAATAGGTTTAACAGGATTGCTTTGTCTTCCGCTATAAGTGTACGTAAAGTGGGTCAGTGCAGACTGAAGTACATTCGCGACAATGTTGAACTAAATAGCGAGGAATAGCTCAGGTTCTGTGTGCGTGGCTTGCGGGGGACAATAACGCGCAATTTTTTTTATGAGAGCGTACCCTGGAGGTCTTCCGGTGGCCGTGGTCTACGTCCTCCCGGTTCAAGCGTTGGACGCGTCTGATTTCTACGGTTCTGTGACTGGAAATGGGAAAAATACCCCTCCATTCAAAAATCGCCGATGAAATGAAAAAAACTACAAAATTGTGGAAGCTGTATACCAAGTTCCGTCAAGATTAATTGAAATGCGTGACCTTTACGCGAGTACCAACATACGGACAGATGAAAGCAAATTTTGCCAGTTAAAACTGAGACCTTTCGTTCGTTTTGCTCACTCGGTCAATCAAACAAATTTTATGAGCTCGGGCGTCCGTCGCATCGCTGTCACGAGTATCTTACTAGGGTCATTCCTACCAACGAGATTTGGCTACTCGATCCTCCTGGCCTAGTTGGCCATCGGTTGCACGAACAAAAGTATGCTATTTCGTCGCGCAAGCGTCATTCTCGAACATTTTGCGATAGTGACAACTCTATACGAGTGACAGTCGATAGTGACAATGGTATAGTGGAAAGTTCGCGCAACCAATGATCCAATCATCATTTTTTCGTGCTAGCGATGATCAATTGATCCAAAAAATTAAGCTTTCTTTAGCGGTTGAGAAAGCTTGAAGGTTGTTGAGCCCGTGTTAGGGATAAATAGCCAAATGTGTACATATACCTATACTATATACTTAGAACAGGTATCGTCGGTATTTCTACGTGTTAAGTGCTAAAAACAGATTATTATGTACTATAGAAAACCCAAACCTTTTTAAATACTACAACAAAACTACTGATTTTGTGAAAATCTATGCCAATCCTTAAATGATCGTAGTTAGTTAAAAGACACCTAAAACTATTTAAATTCAATCGTGGATTTGCAAGTTCTAATCCGGATTCCGTTTATTTTTTGGGGAGATCCGCAGAGAGCCTCTCTAATCCGCGCTTCTGCATATACATTTCTTTGTTGCGGTGTTCTGCAGAAATTTCCATTTTCCTTGTTACACGATAAAAATAATGTCAATTTCAGTAATATGTTAGACAAATATCGAAGCATGAAGAATGTGATTAAATAAAAAAACTGATTTGTTCAAATATTTTGTTCATTACAGCTATATTTTTATGAATACATACGATTAAAATCCTAATAATACGATCCGTTTTGCGAATTATGCAATGATAGATTCGCGGTATTTGTGTGGCTTATGGAATGATGGGACCAAACTAAGAACTAAATAATAAATATATATGCGAAAGTCCGGTGTCGACACCGCGCACCGGCTTGAAGCCGATATGCGACAGTCCGGTGTCGACACCGCGCACCGGCTTGAAGCCGATATGCGATAGTCCGCTGTCGATGCCGCGCACCGGTTGCGATTACAGTCTGCAATTATTAACCCTCTTTATTATCAATTATTACTATTATTATTTACTAGATTTTACCCGCAGTTTCGCTCGCGTTTGTTGTAACGCCTCCTGGAGCAAGCACGAAAAGATTATGTGCGCCGCTGATACGAGAAAGAGCCACCATGTAGCAGCCCTTATGAAAAGCAGTTAGCCCTAAATACGCCTGCCTTTATTTATTGACATGCTAAGAACACGCTGCTGATCGCCAACTGCACGTGCTAAAACAAAACGGATATTTATTATTTGAAATTAATGGTATTCTAGGTATAAAACCCGTTCTCGTTAGATTAGCTCTTTCTTTCCTTTGTCAAAGACTGTACTCGATCTAAATAGGTACTTTTTTTTTTTCTTTTACCTCATTTCGTTGAAAGAAAAAACCACTTTAACAGTTGTAATACCCTTCTTTCTTTCTTTTTTTATATGACTATGTTGTTAGCCATGTAGACCGCTACAGCTTCAGAGGGGGAATCAGACTTGCCCTGGCACCCTGGTGTCGCAGTGGAGATCGACGTTTCGCATATACCAGCTAGCGCCGACTGCTCTGCGTAAGAATCGGTTTTGTATAACCTGGAGCTTATTTAAGGTCTATGAGAGAGACATGGCCGAACGCGATTGAGGCGCACGTCATGACTTTGCGGATGCAAGTTTTGTAAATTGTCAGCTTATTTCTAAGCGACATCTTACTTCGCTCACAGAGGAGGGGGGAGAGTCGGGCATTGCAATACCCTAGGCCATTACTCTAGTTGTAGGTCAAACTCAGAACTGACTTCTAAGCAATAATATTAACAGAATCGATGCCACCAGAGTGTGAGTGCTTGATCAGACCCAGAAACGTGACCGAGACAAAATAAGCTACGAAAGGGTCAATAAAACACGGAGAAAGTTGTTGTTAGAATAAGAAGCGCCATCCATCGGTTGCTCGGCATCAACACACCAAATTACCTCGCGAGTCTTTTCAGAGTGTTTATACTGAGCAACCGATAGATGGTGCTACTAATCGAGATGACGTTTCATCCGTGTGCAAATCCCTCAGGAACCGTACATTTAACAAAGAACTATAACTACAAACGTGCTAGCCGCGTCCAGCGTCGCCCGCTGGATAGCGAGGCTTACTTTCTGTCCGAAATACAGGCCAGCATTTTAGTAGATTTTTTATGTCTCCCTTCGGCCGTCTACGTAACGGAGTTCCGTAACTACTTACGGATGAGAAAAAAATGATCTTTTGACGTAATCAGTTTCGTACAAATAATTATATTTCTGAATACGAAACCACGGTTCCATACAAGGAATTTATTTTTATTTTGTCGAATCGTTTATTTTTCGATAGACTGATAATAAATAAATAAATAATAATAATAACTAATCCCATAGACTGAGTAATTAATGATTAGAAACTACTGACCAGCCTCCTAATACAAAAAAAAACTCAATAGGTAAATGAAAATGTACTCAATACGCCACCGTATTGAGTACTGCATGTAAAATAAGTTCAAGATAAACGCTATGTAAATTAAAAGAGACTGTTCTGATTCGTCTGTACGCTATCTTATTTTTTTCTCATTGCAGAGAACTCCAAACGATTAAAACCGCCCAATGAGGCTCGAGGAAGTGCCCATAAAGTAGTTTAATCTGTTAATCCGCGAATATGCGAGCTAAGTTCGAGTAACGCGGCCGCCCGCCCCAGGATTACAGTCTTGGGCGGCTTAGTGCAGCCGTAAAATGCAGGTACCTACGTAGTAGCTGCGTTTATTATAGCTAATTAGCATAGAACTCCTATATAATTATATAGATAATATTTGTTTCCATCTTATTAGCACATCAAAATTTCGTTTTAATTTTTCTCAAAACTTTTTTTTCTAATTTATATTTTTCCAGTCGGTTGATGTTACAACTAAAAAGAACTGTTACAAATCTTTAATAGAGCCTATCCGACTTTTCTAGGAAAGCCCGATGGCCCGCTAAGTGAAGATTTAGCTCCTAACCTGCGAGGCGTCGTTATCGTAATATTCTATACGAGTTGTTTGAATGTTACGATTACGGCTGTACAGATCGAGTGTCACATTTCTTAGATGGACTTCGTGCCTTAAACAAATAATTATAAATAGTGAGTCATAAAATAACGTAACATCCACAAATAATAAGTGACTTTGTCCTAAATGACGACTCTACCGCGCGGTAACAAAGTAATTGTACGAATGCCGCAGTATAAAGTAGGTAATATACATATAATTCAATGACCGTACCGCGAGTGCGCGTCCACGCGGCCGGGCGACGCCGCGCGACGGTATAGTTTATCCATTAGCCCTTTTATGCCTAAGTGGTGAATAATTCGAGGATACGCTTTCGTGCTGGGGCACAGTGAACGCTCAGGTTAATTTCATCACCAGCCGCAAGACGTCTACTTCACAATGTCGCCGGTCCTAGTGGGAGGCCTGTCTACGCTGCGTTGCGGGGTTACTTTACCATACTCAAAATTACGTGACAATATATTGTGATGAGAAACTTTTTACCCTAAACTAAGACACTAACTGGGTATGAAGTTACTCATATTCCGATGTTACTCAGATAGGCACATAATGTTAAATTTAGTAATCGCTAGCGTCTAATTATTATTTTATCACACGAATGAGTCTGTTATCTTACCAATATTTAGTACAAAACAGAAGTGGGTTGCGCTTGATCGTAGCCACAGAAGGGTTTGTTTTATCGTAGCCCACCAGCCGCGGCCGCGGCCGAGGAGCGCTAGTGTAAAAGCCCATAAAGTTGTTTGTTGTGAGAAATAATTATTCATGGACGTTGGGAGTGTGGCACAAATTGCGAGAACACTGAATTATCACTAATTGGCTCTCTGCATGTTTTGGGACTGTAAAAGCTCTAAAAACTCGTATTTGTTCGTGATCGTTAGGTCATATTGTGCTGACGAGAAATCCACTCGCCACATACCTAATAGCTAGCGATCGTAAAATTCATACGTTCGTCTTACATTTTATACTTTCATTTTTTTATAGTTGAAAAACTGGACCACAGCTAATGTTTTATGGGAATTTACGCTTAGCCACAAACTCACCTGATGGTAAGCGACGGTATATCCGAGGGTGGAGCACGTCGATTTAGAAATGAACCTTATTTTACGGAACCTATCTTATATAGGCAAGTATTTTCATTCACTTATTATATACGCGTCAGGGATTCACCATCTTTGATGCGTATACGATCCTATACTTGCGGTCAAATGCTATGTTAAAACATGTTTGACCGAAAATGATCTTGCGAAATTGAACCTGCATTACGAACTGACCCTCAAGCGAGGCTGCTGGAAACACCTCCAGGTGCATTTATACAGATTTACTTAACAATATTAACAGTTAACAGTGCTAAGTAGAAAATATGATCACAATTCGCCCTAGGTATATTGTTGTGATCAAAATCAAAATGACGCAGGTCGTCTCACTTTAAGATAATAAAGGTCGTCATTAAGTCACGTAACAGTAAGTTCCGATAATTCTCCGGTTCGATTCTACACGTTATTGTTCCAGTTTTTAGTTTATTGCCGCCCTGCCCAAATGCCGCTCGAGTTGCCGCTAACTACTGCCAGTTGCGATAACAACTATCGCCGGCAGCTCAGCGATATTTCAAACTGTCGATAATTGCCGTCGGTACATACAGGCCCGAATCTAGGGGGGTCTAGCCGGGGTGCGTGGCCCGGGCGCCGAGTTTAGGGGTCGCCAAAATAGATCCTCCAAATTAGGTACCAACAGCAATAAAAATACTTTAAAATCTTTATGTTTATATTTATTTTTGTAGTCAGGTGTCACTCCTAAAAAACAAAAAACTTAGTAAGTACCAGGCTACCAAGTTTTTTTTTGAGATCGCAGGCCTCCCCGAATGTGTGTATTTTAGAGATAAGATAAGAAAAAAATAGGTACGAAAAATTTCTGTGAAATGAATTATGCCCATGGCTTCCGGGAAAGGGGTGCATTCCGATATTTTTTAATGGTTAACAAGCCAAGCGTTTAACCACAACTTGCCTTATAAAATAATAAATAAGGTATCTAAATTGACTGAATATACCTCAAAACCTATGCGCTCGATAGGCTTGCGCATTATTATTGTTAATATTTCGTGCACAATTTTCCACATTAAAAAAATGGGCACCGTGCGGCCCGGCCGAGATCGGCAAGACGGTTTCCTCCACAGAAAAGATTTTTTTTTACGTGTGCTCGAAAAAGTTATGTTGTTACCTGCCCCAAAGTTATGCATACGAGGAACGCAGTCTAGTAATGTTTAATGCTTATAATATAGCTTTCTTGCTGATTTTCCTCTTCGGTAAAGAAGTGTTTCTTTTTGGTGTTACATGATGTGACGCTTACCACCAAGTGAATGGTTTCTCGTCATGTTTACTTGATTGTGTAAAAACTCTGGGTTTAAGAGCAAAAAACTTCTTATTTCCGTTCTTAGGCAGCAGGTCTTGGCGTGCTCAAGATACTGATGAAGATAACATCAATATAGATGGCCAGATAATCATACTGCAAAGTGTTTAAAAGCAAGTACGAGTACTTGTATCTAACATTATTTTCTCAGTACGGGGTTCTAAGCTATACAACAGCACCGGAAATACTTATTAAGCGTATTATCCCAAACACCCCAGCGCTCAAATTAGATGCCACTAGCAGACTAAAGACACACTAGATCCTTAGAAGACTAGCTACTTTGGCTCCTGAGCATCCCGAGGGCATTTCTTTAGAACCCTACCATAAGCGCGTCTTTAACCCACACGTAACAACGTGTTATATATATACCTACGTTACTCGTCCGTATACCTGATCAAGTATTGTAGATACACGACTAAAAATCTTTTGATCAGTCGAGATCAAGGTTAAAAATAAAATGTAGAATAAACATCGCAAGAAGCAATCGATCAAAAAGTAATGAATGCCTACGGGGAGAATACAATTTGTAATCTGCGTCCAAACAGTTTTAGTGTCGTTTTTATTCCCTCCCGACACAAACATCCTGTTTTAATGAAGCCCTTTAAATTTAAATGAAAGAAGGGTTGAAAAAAGGCAATTAACGTAATGGCGGAGATTCCGATCGGGGCGGGGCGGGGTGGGAAAATGGCGATTATGTAAATGAATAGCAATAATAGCAGCTATCGGCTTCTTGTCGTGATTTGTTGGACGGCACGTGTCGCCGACACCGTGCGGAGATCTACTGTTTTACTCAACTGCCCATCATTACAATAACTATTGTGTTTGAAAATATTTTTATAAGTTTAATTGAAATCAACTGAACTTCGAAATCTTGCGCGTTAAAAGAAAATATTGAAATTCATAAAGAATTGAATTTCATTTTAAGATTGAATTTCATTTTAACATTGAATTTCATCGTTTGAACATACTCATAACTAAATAAATAAATACACAACACTGCACACTAATACCTCCCCAGCAGGATCCCTTGTGGTGGGAACACACACAAACCAATGACAAATAGCACCCACCCAACAGCAAATAAAAATATTCAGCATTCAAGTTGCCTCGCCGGAAATCGCACCCGAGACATTCTGCTCATAAGATAGATAAGTACATTAAGAACCCAACACAAGCAGAAGTGAAAGTACAGACAATAATCTACAGGATTACAGAAGGTACGTCAAAACTGCAAATTTTTAGGATAACTAAACTTAATTGATGAAACGTCTATGAAGCGGAAGGCGAAAACAAAAATGTAGGCAGATAATTTTACAGTATAGTAGTAGAACAGTGCCTGACACTCACGCATGACATGCATGCACGCACACGTGCACGTACAATGGCCCGGCTATTAGTCCGATGAGAGCACGGAACGAGGGCGACCGCAGCCCGCAGTGACCATTCTAGAGTGCTCCACCTTATTCTCGTGTGCTCGGCTGCTCGGTCACTTCCCTTCTGATGAGAGATATCACGAGAGTGAGAGCGAGCCGTTCGTCGACTGAACTACACTTCCCAGATCTTGTTTCTGAATTAGTTCCCTTTAGCCGCAGGAAGCAACAGCTTAATAGCACGCCAACTATACCGCTGCATTCAATCTAATTCGTGTTTCCAGAGTTTCAAGGTTGAGAAAGAGGCGAGTCGCCCGCAGGGCTACGTTTGTGGGTATTATCTTGAGAGGACGTCATCTCAGAAGTTAGGTTTAATTAAAGTTGCCACCGAGAGCCGCTCGCCACTTAAGCTCTCCGATTCCTAGTTTAGAATTGCACTTGAAGGCTATTAACATTTTGAGCTGATCTTGTACTCGCGTCGATTTCCAAGCATGCGTTTATTTTATTCGGTAATTCGGAATTGAGTTAGAAAATAAATTTATAAGTTTCTACCGCGCGGCAGCGGGAAGTGCCACGCGGCACTCGTACTCGTACTAAGTTTTTGAAATTAAACTAAGTATAGAACATTTCAAAAAAAGCTTCACGGAGTAACGAGCTGAATCAAAGCAAAAACTGAAATATTTATGTACCACAAGCGTAATAATACATGAAAAGGGGGCGTACCGTGAGCTCTTATTGCGGTTCAGAATAGGCTCTAAACTGAATCGTTAGTCAAATTCGTACCGTGAGGTCTGTTATTCGATTCAGTTTAGGTTGCCGCCATATTTAACCGGTGACAACCTAAACATCATCGCTAAGCGTGTTTTCGTTCATTTAATTGGTACCGTGAGCTCTTAGTTGAATCGATAATTGTCTCGCTGAATTGTCAAATTAGCGATTCAGTATAAGTTACTATTTCAAAACCTTTTTTCGACCGATTTATCATTTGGATCTTCTTAGTCGTTTGTGGATTGTAAATATTGTTTATAAAGTGGTGTCCTTTGCTGTAATACTCAATTATTGTGTAAATAAAAACTATTGAGAAGTAAGTAAGCGCTCACTTTACAATGTAATGGTTACTTTATTGATAGTAATTACTACAAAAAATCGCAACTGAACAATCGAATATTGAAACGTTTGTTAACTTTGACGACAGATTAAGTCTGTTGCTGCCTTTGTCATTTGCTTAGTGCCAGACAAAGGCAGCATTAGAAGTAAACTGTGGTCAAAGTTAACAAACGTTTGAGTATTCGGGGGTTAGTCAAGCAAAGTAAGTCACGATCAAGCCCGGGTCATGCCCCAGTAAAGTGGTGGAGACTTTACTATTAGATGTTTCTATGGAGTTTTGAAAACAGCACGAAGAGTCACGTTTCACAATATTATACTATTCATCAACACTCGTGTACATTCACGATTACTTAATGACTTTGGACGATGACTGAGACTTGTTTTCATTATGATATAATAATCACTTGAAATATTTAACTAAAACCTCACAGTTGCCAAATGGGCTAAATACGCTAAGGTAACGACCCCAATGTTGGACACTTTAAGGACAACATATCGTGTTATCAAAATTTCTCGTCATGTAATTGACTGAGCGAAGCGAAGGTCTCAGAGTTTACTGGGACAAATCGGTATTTGTATGTATGTTTGTGTGTATATTTGTCCAATGATAACTTGCGAACCGTTGATCCGATTTTCATGAAATTTTGTAGGCAAGTAGTTCATTTCAATACAATTTTTAAGTTCGAATATGAGCTGAATCGGTCGAGCGGTTGTGAAGATATAGAGGTCGCGAGGTCTCAGTTCGCCGCGAACTACTACGAGGTCTCAGTCACTAACTACTAGTGAGTAGTTCGCGGCGAACTGAGACCTCGCGACCTCTATATCTTCACAACCGCTCGACCACTAATAATATCAGGAAATTCACTAATATTATCAGGAAATATATGGAATTAGTTAAAGTCTTGTGTTTGTTATAAATATTACCTAATATTTACGTCAATCAAATAAACTTACTTAAAATTGTCAAAAGAAAAACATATTTTTTTTCACCATTGACGGACACGAAAAATTTAGTCATGGACACCCAATTATGAACAAGGCCTAGTTATGGACTACCATTTTTGAACTGGTCCCAATGTTCGACCCCCAGTAATGGACATATTTGTAATTAGTTATACGTAAAGAAAACAAAGTATTTATGTCTCTTTTTTATTTTATTTAGAAGTTATTATACGTTTAGTAGAAATTATTATATATATAAATATATTTTATGCAGGCAATGATTACAAATTACACTTATATATTTTTCATAAATCAAGTGCCTAATCGAAAAGTTTACGCTTCCTTAAAATATAATAGAGTATCAGTTATCACAAAAGTTGGTATTTAGGAGGTCAAAATATGAGTAAACGTTTTATCAAAATCATCAGCCGGACGATATCTACTGCTGAACAAAAGCCTCCCCCTCTTAGACCGCCACACCAACCGACAACTTGCCACTTGCATCCCGCGACTTTCACGATGTCGTCGGTCCACCTAGCTGCCTGCGCTGCGTCTACCAGTTCGCTTTAATAAGCTTTTTTTTAATGAAGCAATCATTAATGTTTATGACTAGATTAAAAGAAACTCCTATTAATGCACACCTATGTCCATTACTGGAAGGAGAAATTGCAATATAAATTAACAGGACAGAAAGCTCATTTAGAAAATTACATTAAACTATAACACTGAAAAAATATTAGTTTCGACATTATCCGTAATGGGAAAACAAGGAAAATAAAATCCAATAATGGTCATCGACTCAAATATGCATAATTTGAAACACAGACTTTAATCCAACACTACAAAAATCTTTCAAATATACCAACGATAACATGAAATAATGCATTTTTTCATTTAAGCATACCAAATACTAGCACATTAAAACATTTTGCACTTACTGTCTTAGCGATTGATGCAAGAAAAAAGGATTTTTAACGAAGGCACCGCTCGAGCACACAATCATATTCGCTATTTGCAAACAAAATGGCCGAATGAATTGAAATCTCATATAACGGAAGTCAAATACTTGTAGTTTAAGGTCAAGTGCTGACAGAGCGCGAAATTTAAATTTTTGTCCTAATTTTTGTACTTTGATTGTTTTTCTGTCCATTATTGGGGGGTCGCCCACCACTGGGGTCGTTACCTTATGTATACCTTAAAGAAAAAACCTCAATGTCAAATATATTTCAATTTAGATGAATGCGTTCAGAAACTTGTAAATCGTTGTTTCTCACAATTCGGATTGATATAATTTTTTAGAAATTAAAATTATTCAAGGACAAAGCATAATAAATATTGCATGATTGCATTAGTTTTGTACTTTGTTATAAAATTCAACATGAGTTCTCTTATAACACGCTGATACTATAGCTAATCACAAAAAACGCTACTTTCCGGAAAGGGCGAACACCTTTGAATTTCAGAACGCATTTTTTTTACGAGAGCCAGAAATACGTTTGTATGGCGCTGTCTTTGTCTAATTTTAGCGTTTCATTACTGGAGCCAGAGACAATTTTCGTTCATTCTTTCGAGAGGTAGCGATTCAAATGCGATCGTGTTTAATTGAGCTCACGGTACGAAAACTAGACAGTCAGTTTAGGCACTTAAACTGGACTGCATCGCAACTGGCCCGCAAGTTAAAAGTTGACGGTACGCCCCCAGGCGTACGTTGTTTGCTTCTAAGTATGCGCAAATAGTAATTAAAACACACGACGTGCGAGCGCTTGTGGCGCCACCTACCGCGCCCTTTTATAAACTCGAGTGGTGTAATTCACTCCCTCTTTTGCAAGTTCACGGGATTGAATCAAGTTAAATTAATAATTATAAACTTTATACTTTTTACTCCGGTGGCTCAGTTGGTAGTGAACCTACCTTCTGTGTTTGGGGGCGTGGGTTCGATTCCCATCTAGGACAAACATTTATGTGATGAATATTTGTGTTTGTTCTATGTCTGGGTGTTAATATCTATATAAGTATATATTTAAAAATATCTATGTACGTATATCAGTCTCTGGCAGCCATATTACAAGCTTTGCTTAGTTTGGGGTCAGATGACGGTATGTGCAATAATGTCCCAGATATTTATTTATTTATTTATTTATTTACTAGTGCTACTAATCTTTAGCATGTTTGGTTTAACGTATCCTATAGTTACGAGTTTAATATTTCATGCTTTTTCTTTTGTAAGGTTGTAATCGTGTTATTTCTTACACCACTCCGTAACTTCTGACAGAATTTCAAGATTTCAATGAACGTCAGTGAATACGTAGTTAGGGGTTAAGGCATAGACGTTTACATCGACTGTGAGATAGCGAGTAAAATCGCGGAATCTACTAATTAATTATTAAATAATAGGTTAATTGATACCAAATGAAAAAATGCATGTAACGATTTTTTTAACAATTATTTTATTATCGATAATATTGCAGAAGACGTGTGATTGCTCTGTATTGTCTCGCGGAAATACCGTTAGGCAACTAACTATACGTTTTTGTAGAAGCCCGTGAAACTAATTCTTTATTAACAAAAAAGGGGCTCTTGTTAATCATTCCGCGGATGACAAAACTGTTTGGTAGACCCGGCTCCATTATACAACACCTACAACTTAATCTATACCTACTTATTTTTCCTAATCGTATGTACGAAGCTCGTAATTTCCATAGGATTTTTTTTCACCATGTACGGTAAATATAGCTAATTTATGAAGCGTTTAGGACGCTCCTTTGGAGCGCTTGCTGTGACAAGCAGAGCGTACAAAACAAACACACAAACATGCTTATGTACATGTCGTGGGCTAATCGTTTAACTGGGCCGATCGAGATCTGCCTGGGCAGATCACGATCATTTCTAGATTTGCCTGTCTAATAATAACCATATCGTTCAAAGCATAACGTTTGATTAGCCCGGCCATGCTTGGGCAATCGATTCTTTAGGGTGACCAAAGTACAAGCAAATACTAGATAAATATAATAATTTTACTAGATAAAAATAAATTTTGATAATAAGATTTACCCAGCCGTACTCGGATAGTTATAGTATGTAGGGTGACAAATTTATTAGCAAAAAAAAAAGATTGTGACGCCGCGATCTTTCTCGTACGTAGTCAGCTATGTCACACAGCGCAAACAGCGCCACAACCGTCGCGAAACGGAACTACATTACGATGCGCCCAGCCATATCTCGATGTGGCCAAGTGACTAGAAGGGAAAATCGACATATAGGTTGCTGTCATCGATCTGCCCATTTTTATACTGAGCACATCATGAAAAAATCGGCCAAATCAAGAAACACTATCGCGACCTGCCCAGGCAGATCTCGATCAGCCCAGTTCAACGAATAGCCACGACATATACACAACATTTTGTGGTAAGCAAGGAACGAGCTCCCTCCTCCGGCGAACTAGTAAACACACCAATACTACTCGTATTAGTGTGTGTAAGTAGCATTATTAACATTGAAGCTTTCCCAATGTAAACAAGCGAAATTGATTAATATCACGAATGTCATTTTAATTCCGCTTTGTGGGAAATAATCAGCGGATTTAAATAATTCATTCTACTTATTTTAATTGAGGAAAATAAAGCAATGTTTTCTTCCTAATTGATTAAAATAATCTTCATTCGGATTCGTTCAATAGAATATGATATTTTAACAGGAGATGGATGTCCGCAAAATACTGTCATTTTACACCTGAGCCTAGACCTAGGTACATTACACTTAAAGCCGTAAGTACCATACGGTACTTAATTTTTGTCTTGTGCTGGACGGAATGGGACACACCAGACCACGTCCTATCCCGTCCCGTTCCGTCCCATCCCGTCCCGTTCCGTCCCATCCCGTCCCGTGCCGTCCCGTTCCGTCCCATCCCGTCCCGTCCCTTCCCGTACCGCATTGTTTCTCGTTACATATTATTTTTTCCATACATTTTATTACGTGAAACGATAATAACAAAATCATTAGTTTCTGTCCACTACGAGACACATCACTTATTGTACGTCCTCAAATAGCCACAACGACGACCGACAACTTGCCACTTGCATCCACCGCTACAAGACACACGACAAGGAAGCGAGGTGAGTAACTAATAATGTTATTCCTCTGTTCACATCATTGAACACGTATATTGTTCAATCAGTGAGCATAATGCTCCGTCCTCATTAGCAGCATGTAACGGCATTAATCTCAACATTACAACCCGTGCCGATCATTACCACGTTATTCGCTCGCACTTTACTACACGCGGCCCGAACACTCGCATCAACTATTGTGGAGCCACTACATTAGAGAACAGTGCGCGGTAATCTACTGACCGAGGATATATATAGGGATAACAACCTAATAGCATAGTACCTTTAGCTGGATTGACCGCCACTAGCAGGACGCCGTTCTTGTATTATATTACTTCTGAATATAACCGTCGTATAATAGAAAACGGCAATCAAGATTTTACCACAGTTCATTTGAGCGATATTGAAAAAAATTTTCGTTTAATAACGTTTGAAATTCATGAAGACACTCGTTCATGAAGAACGAAGATGAATGTTCTATAAAAGACGCTATCTCTCTCACGCTTTAAATCATTTTCCTCCTCTGATACTCGAAACTGATACATTTCCGCGAACTAAAAATCTGTCGTTGGAGTTGGAACTCGAACTAAAACTAGTCATAATGAACTAGAAATAACTATTTAGCTCTACTTATTGACCGTGTAGATACATTATGCTACTATTAATAATAGAAGAGATTGACCCATTAACCACAAACTTCTATAAATATTGTCAAGTTCATATTGTTATTTCTCTCGGAGTCGCTGGCCCCGGCGTGATAGTTAGCGCGTCACCTCGCTGCGTATCGCGTCCTCAAACTGTAGTTACGGCGTTGTCAGGGGCGCGGGTGTCGCCTCCTACAGCGCTAATGTACCAGATTTACATATAATTGGCGCGGAGGCATTACCTCGCCGCCCACCGCCGTCCTGCCGCGTGACTCGTGACTCGTGAGCGACTCTCGAGAAAACTTCACGAAAGGTCAATGTGTTTTATGTACTGGCCGGTGGAAGTTCGTTGTGGGTCCGTCGCGGCGCGTATCATAGCTTTGTATTGCGGAGGGGTAATGAGCGAGGTGTTAGGGTCGGCTGCGCCATGTTTGTAAACGTATTAAAATTGGTTTAGAGTAGAATTTAAAGTGAGATTATAACTGTTCTACCGGCATTGCGAATGACGCTGTATAACTTTTTTACTCCGCGCAAATGCCTAACGGGAAGTAGTTGCTTACCTGAAAACTTGTGAGATCAGAAGGTACATCACTTAAGTAGGCGTCGCGCCTTAAATCCGATTACTTCATCGTGACATTTGAGATTATGGCATATTTTCGACGTAAATAATTTATGTTACTTAAAATTAACTCTAACATAAATTGATATCATTAATTAAACTGGTAATTACCGTGCTAATTTGAATAAATAAATACAAATCATTGATGATCGATCCCAGCCATCAATCTTTTTTCTCCATCGATTTCTTAGTTTTAGTGGCAAAAAGTAGACCTACCCACTTAAATGAATTTGAGAAATAAATATCAGTATTATAATAAAAAATATCTCATAGTTCATAATCCCAGAAAAATAAGGGCGCGGTGAATCTGTCCATCCGTCAGTCGACCGCTGACGCCGCGTCGCCGCACGCCGCACGCCGCACGCCGCACGCCGCACGCCGCACGCCGCACGCCGCACGCCGGCGGACACGGCTTATACGCATAATGGACGTAGTGTAACGCGTAAGGGCCGCCATGTAGCAACGATTAACGAACGTAGTGTAACGAGCCGCGCTCGTTTGTAACGGCATTATGTACTTAGCGGACAAATGTCGGTATTTAATTAGCGGGCACGAGGGGAGTATTTATCAACAACAGTTCGGTGACACCTCGTTTGTCAAGTTTAGTCAATTGTGTCGAGTCGCGTACGACATGGCGCCGCGACAAATTGACTGTTGCGTGGTTGTTGGCTGTTTGATTGAGTGCGTGGTAACCATTTGGTAAATTGCGCAAAAAAATATATGGGACAGTAGGCTTACTCCAGAAATCCCCTTAGACAATCCCCTGCGAAGGGGATTAGGTGTGCAAAATTAAATTCAAATCAATGCCCCCTGCTGCCCTCAACGTGCCAGTGATGACATATGGAACTGAGACTCTTGGAGAAACAGTCGCACTGCGGGCAATGGAGAGAGCTATGCTCGGAGTTTCTTTGCGCGATAAAATCCGCTACGAGGAAATTCGCCGAAAAGCAAAACCACCATCGTAGCTGTACCATCGTAATCTTTATTTTATATGCACTTACAGTTATTGTTATAATATATAGATGTATATATTTATTTATTTATTTTATTTAGCTTGTCTTTCTTGAAATTTTTTGTAACATCATTATGTCGACAGAGGATCATTATATGTAAAACTTTTTGAAAACAGGATTCCTCGATACAGGCCTTGCCTAGTAGGAAACTGACGGTAATATACTTCTAAATTTTAGAAAAACTTCTCTGCAATTTATGTCCTATCGGACTTTATTTTCTTGTGTATTTATTTTGTTTAATTATTATTTGCTTATCCTATATGTATGTATTTGCAGTAAATAAACATTTTTTCCTTTTTTTTATTTTCAGCTTTCAGAATTATTAAGCTGAAGTGGCAATGAGCAGGCGACATCGCTCGAAGAACCGTTAACAGATTGGGAAGAAAGGTTCTCGAGTGAACATGAACCAGAAGACGCAGCGTAGATAGTCCCCCCACTCGGAGGACCAAATAAATTTGGAAATTGCTCATAGCCTTGAAACCGCTAAACAGATTTTGATAAAACGTGGCTAAAGAACTACCGCAATGAAAACTGCTTTCATATGATAGCTGCTGGTTGTTTTTTTTTTAAATTCAATTTCTTGTTTTGTAACTTTCTAATTACTCAAATAACAGAACCAATGACAATATCCAATAAATGTCAGTAAAACCAATAATCCTATATAATTGCTTAGTATGCATGATGATCCAGTTAATAGCACATGCAGACCATCACGAGCAACCCTGGATAATTGTTTGAGGTCAGACCACGACGCACATTCATTATACTTACTAGCCGTACCATTATTCCAAATAACTAATATGCATATAGCATTAGGTCACAAGCTCACTTAATAATAATAATAATAATAATCTTTATTCACTATAGACAACTTATGTACATAATATTAACTTCAGATGCCATGGGCTAAAATAGGCTATAAATATTGAGTGGCTGCTGCTGAGCTAGGTTTACACCTGTATTTCGGCAGGCAGCTTACTTCCCTGTGTAGATGGATAGCTGTCAGCCGTACGACAAACGAGTGTACTAATAACAAATTGTAGGTACACTTGGAAGGTAACTCATTACTGCTGCAAGGAACTGTAAAGGATAGGTATAAAATAGACACTTGATTTTGAGACTAACTGCGTTCCTGGGTTTTGAGCAGTTTCCTACGGAAACCATACGTTTTGTTCATGATAACAACTCCCAAATCACCCGTACCAAGTTGTACCCAATTCTATTTTACCTGTAACAATGATTACCGCGCGGACACAATCACACTAATATTATAAATGCGAATGTTTGTGTGTAAGTGTGTAAGTAGATAAGTATGTTAGTATGTAAGTGTGTTTGTTCTGTAAAATATCGGGTGAAGTAACCGAAACCGACGGGTGCAGCTAGTAATACATATTCCGTTGACACCACTTTTATTTTTATTGTATTCTTATGGATATCTGTTAGCTGCTTCCATATATAACAGGTTACACCTCCAGAAGATTCTAAACCTAATCAGCTTTAATTCGACAGCCCGGCCCGGCCCGGCCTCCAGTAACGGCAGACAGCGGCGCAGCGCCGCCCATCAGATCGCGCCGTAAATTAACGGAATCCGATGCGGCGGCAACAATCAGCCGAATTTGCATTATAAAGGCGAGGAGGGATTTTCTTACACTTTTCCCGAGTTTTTGGAAAATCCTTGATCCGCGCAATGAGCTCGCAAATTACACGATCGCGCTATGCATACGAATGACGGCGACCTGTACCAAGTACTGTCATAGAAACATTATATAAAGAAGAGTTCCAATTGCCATAGAAAGATGCATAACCCGATTTTAGTACTGATAAGGACGTAACATATCGCTACTGGTTTTAAACTGAGACATAATCGTTACAATTTTTTCTCGAGTTAAAAAAAAAACCAAACTAACTCATTCCTAATAGTACGAAGAAGCACTCTAATTTTTAAGAATATTTTTGTAATAGTAATATCAGTAAAATCATTATTTTTCAATTTTATTTGCAAAACACGCTAGGTTCTCGGGAGATGGCGTTCAAAACATTATTTTACAAAACATATTTTTTAGTTCGCATATTGCAAATTAATTTGAATTAAACCTTAAATTGTGGAAATACACCAATACTATGTTTCTAGATTAAACATATTTTAATCTGTTTTCATAGCGGTTTTAACTGACTAAATACGAAAGCGCCATCTAATTTTATACTACTTTTTTAGGGGGAACACTTCTTTGTATGACATTGTCATTCTTCTCGTATGTTTTTTCTATGGTGCCGTTATACCGTGCCAATCCACCTGCCTCATCGGTTCGTTGTAATATCTGCAGGATGGAGCAGATTATTAAATTAAAACGGTAATTAGGCTTAATTAAAAATATTACAAACGGTACCTACATAGTTATAGATAATTATCGTCATTGGATTTATTAGTGCATCTTCACATTTAAGTTTCGATGTCAGAAGACAAAACTTTTTGCGATCCCATGCTGCGTTCTTTAGATGCTGGTTGTCCAGTCTGGTCCACTTCTGCCATTCTGCCATTTCCGGTACAACGGGTAGAAGAGTTCCTCAGGACTCTGCCCTCGAACATTAACGGTGGGAATTCCTAGAGAGATCTTGTTTACATTGTGTCTGAAGAAGGCGAGCTTGCTTCTCATGAAGATGGACATCAGCAATTTTCGTGAAGCTAGTCTAAGGAATCTCGAACATCTTGCCACATCTCAAATACCAGTATTCAGTAACAGATAAGGGTAAGAAACTAACTGATAATTAATTAGTATTTATCTTGGTGATATTACGAGCTACTACAATATGGAAAATCCCTACAACATGATGGAGATCTTTAGATAACAATATCACATTAATATTGATAAGTGTGCTAATTACATGAGCAAAATCACAAATCCTAGCAAATGTGAGAGCAAGTCGTTCGTCTAATGGTATGCGTCACGTTTCAGTCCACCTAGAATTTGAGCTTCAACAGGTCAAAATTCAGGGCAGCAATGAGCTGCCAATGCTAAGTTATTTCACTGGACACATCGCCCTTCTGTGTAAAATTAACATAATAATAAAGTTTGCAAACTTTTGCTTGGCGGTTAAATAACTGGCCTTACCAATACAAAAAAAAAAGATAAGGTTTACTTTATCAATATACCCATAGATGATACGTACGGGATATATATATACGAAGATGTATTTGAACAAAATATTGTCGAGGACGAGTGAGCGGCGACTAAGGTGATTGAAGCCGGTCGCGCTACATTCATTTTGTGTAAAAGGAATGATTGTTTAGGTGTGGACTGGAAGGAATGATTGTTTAGGTGTGGACTGGAAGGAATGATTGTTTAGGTGTGGACTGGTCACGGCGCGAGCGGCGGTCTACTGTAGTGTTGTGTTCCGTAGAGGACACCAAAGAGAATATCATCAGTACGTTTATACTTCGTTTAGGAGACTGAAGTTCCATAGCAAAATTAAATAACTTATTAAAAGCATGTTGGGCCATGCTTACTAAAATCTATCAACATGGAAGATTACAAACTTCTGAGATGCATAGTTTAGAAATGGCGGGGGGGGGACGCAAGCGGTACATCTGATAAAAAAAATGGTGTAGTAAACCATAAGTTTATTAAAAAAATACCTTTACAATGATACCCCAGGTGCGAAAAAAATAAATTGTATCCTAACTTTACATGTATGACAGTAAAATAAAATATAAAAGTATACAATTATATAAAATTATGATTCTATTATATAGAGCATGACAGCGATAGCCGCCATTATTTTTAGTACACGTTTCATACATGTTCAAGTCTCTTTTTTTACTAGGCACTTGCGCCAGACTAGAGGAGACAAAGAAAGGGGCGCTAGAAAGGCTGCTCGTGGCGGCCTCTCGACGAATAAATCAACACTTTATCGCGCGGACAGGCGCGCCCGCGCGGGTTTGCTTCCTTTTGCAGCATTATCTTATTACACTCTTATCAAGTATGTTTCAGAATATTGTGTCTTTTTTCTGTTGTATTAATACAACAGAAAAAAGCTTAAGCTTTATTATAAAAGGAAACACATCACACTATCATAAATGTGAAATTGTGTTTGCATGTACTCCGTAACGGCTAAATGAATTTGAATGGGAAGTAGCTTCATCACCGAACGAAGCGGAGTTCTCAGAGTCTAAAGAAACAATAGTCAATAGTCTGGCTGTTTATTTATTTTTGTCCGAAGATAAGTCGCAAGCCGTTCATTCAATCTGTACGAATTTTTTTAGGCAAGTAGTTCATTATTCGAGTATGTGTAAAATCGGTGCAAGGGTTGAGAAGTTACAGGGGTCGCGAAGTCTCAATTTGTTGCAAATTACTTGTAATTAATTTGGATTAACACATTAGTAACTGTTTGTAGCGGAATAGCTGACGGTAGGAACGGTTCGCCTCAGTAAAGAAATCGGACCTTCTAGAGCTCTTTCGTTAAAACACTCATTTCCAGGATCGATACACGAGTCAGATAAGTTGATTACATTTTCTCTGAAACACAAATCTTGGGGGAATTTCTAAGAAGTTGTTCAGGAAATTCCTTGAAGCGAGCCTTCATTGAACAAACACACCGGCAAGATATTATTATTAGAGCGTTTTATATTTTTATGTCATTTCGCGGCAGACAATGGCACTCCACATTTGTCTTCCTCGTATCTGTGCTCTGTTATTTTTGCGAACAATGCTCGCGAATCAAATGATAATTTTAAATTTTGAGTTTGTGGCGTGCCGGGGCGAGGGGCGAGGGGCAAGGCGCGAGGGGCGAGGGGGCGTCGCAAATAAATTGTTTCAGTCGTGACTCTCTGTGAGTTATGGGCGCTATTGTTGCGTTCTGCGTAAGAGAGCTACAATGGAGAACTTTATGCGCTTTCCGGTGACATCTCCAAGCCTCCGTGTCTTGCCTTGGAAACATTTGCATACAGCCTGTAACGTTGAATTTGATGGCTTCATTATCAACTGGATACAAAATAAATTCTACTTTTCACGTCTTTAAAAGTAAAATGAATGTCTTTGATGGTATTAATCGCGCATTAGGTAGGAAAATAATTGCGACAATTAATCATTCTACAAGTCTGAGTGGCCAGCTTAAATAATATTCGTGTCGTGCGAGTGTAGTCACAGGGAGTGGAGTCCCGGTCCGGTCCGGTCAACAACATGCTCGATGCAAATTACAGTTTACGATTAATACTGGCATTACTGCGCTCGCCACCTGTCCTCCACGTCGCGTCCACGCCCCGCCCCGCCGCGTCGGCATTCGTGGCATTTCCCCGGCTATTTCCGATTTGATTGCTCGATTATATGGACAGGACAGGACTGGAATATGGACAGTAAGGTAAATTTAGTTACATTTATTGTTTACTATGATCTCATGAATATAATTGAAGACCGTCTTCTAAGAGTCGATAAAGGCAGATGGAATAAGACGCGAGTAAGACGTTCCACCCGAGTGCGTCCGGAAGGTCGGCGTCTCAGTAACTAGTCAAACACTAACGAGATAATTAGCGCGTCTCCGGTTCACGCTCCACGATCGGATCAACCGACGGCATGGCAACGTAACGTATTAATATATATTTATATATATAAAAACAAGCTATTTTCTATAATCAACGCTCAGACCAAACCGCTTATTATATGGACGTGAAATATGGACGCAACATTACTCAAATGGTCTAGGTGAACAATAAGAACGGATTTTGCGAAATCCCACTTCAGGAGAGGTGATATAGACCCCTAAAGTTTGTGTGGAAATATATATTTTTATGCTACGCTAATGAACCTCGGTTTCCGTAATAAACATAAAAAATTAAGAAATACATGTCTCAGGGTTTTGCGAAAATCACCCCCTGAAGAGATGAAATGGGGTTTGAAATTACTGTAACCTATGAAGCGAAGCCGTGTGGGCAACCTAGTAATATTATATAAAATAATGAAAGGCACGAACCGACAGCAGACGAGCAAAGCGAAAACAACTTTACTATTATAGGTTCTTCGCGGTCAAAATAGTATAGGTTCCGTTTCGATACACAACATTTTCGAATAAAAATGTACCTAACACAAAAAACTATCTGACTTATAGGAGTTTCCGTATAAGCTAAACAAATGGTAATAAAGACCGCAATGTTGTAGATGCACTGCGCGGCGGCGGCGGCTTACCGCGCGGTAAGGTGACACGCGACACGACACGACGCAGAGCCCGCATCCATCCAGGGGACGTATTCTGGGAACTTCTAATACTTATCTAGATAACTTAAAGACTTCCGATTTTTTTTTGGCTTACAATTTAGGCTTCCGACCTCGTCTCACTTGCTCTTATGTAAATAAGAAGACGTTAAAACAGACTAGCACGGCATGGCATGGCATGGTATAGCATAGCAAGGCATAACAAGGAAACTGGCTTCTAAGCGATGCTGTCGGGAGTTGGGATGTGAGCTTGGCGCCTGATTTTCGATTTAAAGGTGAGTTTATCTGATCATTCTGATCAATTTATGTTAAGATGCTTCGCGATGTTGCCCTTCAAAGGAAACTCAAAGTCGCAGCTAGATGTAGGTGCAGGCAGCCGGTGACTAAACACACACACACTAACCCTCACACACACAAACCAATACACACATTACGGACACATTATGTTTGTAAATAAGCACTATGTATTTAAACTTTGTTTGTTATATTCGTAACCATGGTCTGACTAATAACTGAATCTTGAATCTGTTTTTTTTTTCTCTATTCTTATTTATCTAACTGACCTAATTTGTGAGAAACCATCTCAAATTTTAAAATAATAATCGAAATATAAAAGTGTTGCGAATAACAAGCTGTGTCGAAGAGCTTACTGTATGTTCTCATTAATACTGTCCTTTATGATGACAGATGTAGAATTTGAAACCGATTATCGATCATACTGAAGAATTATACACCCGTCTCGCTCCTGAGCCATGGTTGAAAGCTGTTTTTGAGGGTCATTACGAACCGTCTGGAACACATATGCCTTCCAGCCTCCCGAACAAGCCGGCTTCCGTAAAGGTGTTGAGACCATGGACCACCTTCACACGCTCCACCCTACTACCTAGCAGTGGAATTTGAAGTTAAAAGAAGGTAGAATATACAAAAAAATAATCAAGAGTCGTGAGATCGGAGGTGGTAAGACGAGTCGTAGCGGTTCCCGGAGTGCGACTTAACTTTCTTGAGGAGTGTGTGGCTGGCTGCGGCTAATGACTTGTTGTTGTAGCCACACAATTTTTGACCGGTCGTGGTAAAGTAAATCTCTTACGCCACACTTTCTCGGAAAGTACATTATTTCATTTTTTTACATGGGAGAGAATGCACGTCATTACTCGATGTATGGAAATAAACTAGTTTTAGCGTGGTTATGTCCTGATACATTAAATTATACGTCATTACTGTCGTACAAATATGCGGGCGGGATAAGTGTATGGAAATCCATTGATAACACGCTGAGCGCGCAGAAAAAGTGTATGAAAATCCATTGTTAACCCGCTCTTGTTTTTTTTAATTTTATTTTGTGATTTGTGTCATGAGGTCTGTAATAATCCCGAAAGACATTTTTTTTTATCACCAACTCCGGAAAATGATATTAGCCACTTGCCGTAACAAAAGAATTAAGTAATGAAAATCATTTTATTTTAATAAAAACGGGAATACTCACGTTAAAAACTGAGGAGGAGCTCCAGTGTGCGCCGACGCAGCACAATACTCTGCCCGCCTCGGTGAACCGTGTACCATTCCCACACGAGCACCTTTCGGCTGAGTACCACCGTTCCGTGTAACCCTCTGTAATATACTACGAGGATGTTATTTGGGTAATAGTGACGTCATTAAGCGTCACACTGTACATTGACGGCAATCAAGAAATATGTCGTTATCATTAACGGATGAGCGCAGACGTTGCTGTAGTAACTGTTATTTGATCTGTGGCAGACGGCCGCCGTTACGCCGTTATCGTTACCTTGTCTCCTTAGTGGCGTCGTTACCACGAGATGGCGCAGAATGGACCCGTCGCACACTAATACACACTCACGATTATGGAAAGTACGTACTACTTAGTAAAAAAACATAGGAGCATGGATGTTGTGGTAGATAGGTGTAAATGTTATGGCAAAAAAGTATTTTCTGTAGTGTCATTATTCAGTGAGGAAACAGGAGAATACCTTTGTATGGAACAAAAAGTCGCATGGTAACATTTTAATTTTTAACAGACTACGATACAGGATGGTATGAGTATGTAAGTCAATCTATATAATATATGTTCCCTCTTATATCCTAAACCGCTTATCAGATTTTGACAAGTATTCACTCTCCACGTGTCATACAGCTATACGGAATAATACTAAATCCAATATGGCGGATTGTATACTTTACGTCGCCGTCAGCGGGTAAGGTGACAAAGAATAATAATTATTGGAATATACATTAGGGGTTAAGAGATCTAGCGAAAAAATTTAGTATATTGAAGTGTTAGCAATGGTTTTTTAATCGAGAAAATAGAAAAATCTCTTTATTTTCTGTTCCGAGCACCTCATTAGTTATGTAGATCAGAGGATCTTGTATTGAGATATTATTATATGTTTTTTTTGGTTTTAGCGTCTAGTATAGCTTAGAAAGAAAACATGACTACAGTCATGTTTTATTTTCACGATAAATACAAAAACCTCGATATACTCAAATATAATTATCTCTTATTTTTTTTTTAAATTTGCTTCTTATCTCTACAATAGCAAAACGACGCACCGTAAAAACATCTGCATATCGAAATGGATTGTCACCGACTGTCATTACTATGATCACGGATTTACAACGACGACAAGTCAAAGATCCGTGTTCGAAGACGGATAGAATAGAATTATTTCAGAAATCAGAATCACAAAACAGAAATATTTATGAGCCATAAACTACTATAAATAACACTATTATAAATAATACTTAACTTTAGAATTAAATTACACCAGGCAAAGTAAGTTTTAATTATTTGAATAATTCAATAATATCTCATGACAGGTAGTACTTATTATGCTTTACTCTGTTTGTTGTTCGTACAAAAATGGCCTTATAACTTGACTAGTTGTTACCCGCCACTTCGTTCGGTTGAACATAAAATAAGTATCCTATATCCGTCTTTGTGATATACAGTAACTCCTTATCAAATTTTACCAAGATCCGTTCAGCCGTTTAGCCGTGACAACGCGACAAATATCCAGACAGAGGGTCAAAGTACTTCCTATTGTTTGCTAGATGGCGTTCATCCATTTTGTGAATTTTTTTACGTTTTATATGGGCTGACAGTTACAATGCAATACAATATAACTTTATTATACACCAAAAATACAACTAAACTTTAGAATGGACAATAATATAAAAAGGCCTTATCACCTAAAGCGATTTTTACCAGACATTTGACTTCCTTTGCAAGGACAGAGTTATGACTTAAAAACTATGGGCAAAGTAGAGACAAGGTTGTAATGTAGGGAGTTCTGAATTGCGCAAGCGAAGTTTTTTCCTCGAGACAAACCTATTTATTTTTATACCTCGAAGCTTTATTGGTCCTGTTACGACTGCGGCTATATTTTCTGAATGATAATATTAGTAATGAGTCACATTAGACAAGTATTTTTACAACATTTTGATTATTTATTTTTAATTTGAATTGTAAAAACAACCCAAATCAATAAACATAAATAATAATGGTACAATGTTTACAAAACAATTTGAAATTAGTGCTTTAATAAGTTTGATAACCCAGACATTGTATTATGAATGTTTGTATCATTTATAAATAATTAGCTGCGTCGCGCGGTTTCACCCGGATTTCTATAGGAAAGGTTTAAAAAAAAGTAGCCTAAATGTTAATCCAGGGAATGAGCTACCTCCTTACCAAATTTCATCCAAATCCGTCCAGCAGCTACAGAGTTGTACGGGAACAAACACACTTACACACAAATTTTTGCATTTATAACATTAGTGTGATAAATATTAATCAAT
Source organism: Apocheima hispidaria (assembly GCA_947579745.1). NCBI lineage: Eukaryota > Metazoa > Arthropoda > Insecta > Lepidoptera > Geometridae > Apocheima > Apocheima hispidaria. The sequence goes on along the minus strand of OX388162.1, from coordinate 175,255 downwards.
GTCACATGTTATAATACTCAAATTAGTTCCACCAGCATAAAAAACATAAAATAGTAACTGCGGTTTCACCCGCGATGTAAAAGTAGCCTATGTGTTAATCCAGAGTTTAAGCTACCTCCATACCACATTTCATTCAAAACAGAGTGGAACGGCAACAAACACACTTACATACTTACCTACTTACGTCATACTTAGACACTTACACACAAACTTTCGTATTTATAATATTAGTGTGAAGTATTGCCATGAACCATTACCAAGTCACTCACAATCATATGCGGTTATTCTTATTGTGTACTAAACCCAACTATTAACAGTTTTGTTGGTGAAATTGTATGAATCTCAGTGTAGTAGCCCGACACGGCTGTCGAAGTGGCGAGACGCACGCTTTGAGGGAGGGTTGGGGGTGGGGGGGGGGGGACTGGAGATGGGGTCGACAGGTGAGGGCAATAAATACCGAACGCAATATAACTTGGACACTGCAGCCCGAGACGGAGCCCGTTGTGACACGACCACGCGAACAGGCCACCGAGCTATACCGACGTACCTACTAATACACTGTAGGTATACTGTATTACTGCATCAGGTAAACGACCGAGTCGTTATGGAAATTATAATAATTAATCCTAACTATAATATTATAATTTAGAAGAATATAGCTGCAGTCGTATAAGGACCAATAAAGTTTCCTAGTATAAAAATGAACAATCGTCGCAAGGAAAAAACTTCGCATGAGCGATTCAGAACTCCCTACACTACTGTCAGTCCATACAACGTCAAAAATGCACATAAATGAATCTACGCCATCTAGCGAACTGTAGGAAGTAGCTTTGTCTCGCTGTCTGGATGTTTGTCGCGTTATTACGGCTAAGCGGCTGCACAGATCTTGATAAAATTTGATAAGGAGTTACTGTATATCGAAAAGACGGACATAGGATACTTTTAATTTTTAATCCACGCGCACGAAGTCGCGGATAACAACTAGTACCTTATAACTGACTGGTTAAAATTCTAACTAATATTGTTAATTCGAATGTAACTCTGCCTCTCTGTCTGTATGTTAGTCGCGTTATCACGGCTCAACGGCTGAACGGATCAAGCTGAGTTTTTGCATAGACAGACGGACATAGGCTCTACATACTTTTTGTTAAAATAAATAAAAATAAATAAATATCTGGGACATTTTTGCACACACGGTCATCTGACCCCAAACTAAGCAAAGCTTGTAATATGGCTGCCAGAGACTGATATACGTACATAGATATTTTTTAAATACATACTTATATAGATATTAACACCCAGACATAGAACAAACACAAATATTCATCACAAAAATGTTTGTCCTAGATGGGAATCGAACCCACGCCCCCAGGCACAGAACGTAGGTTCACTACCAACTGAGCCACCGGGGCAGTTGTAGGTCCACAACGAGCGAAGTCGCGTGTAACAGCTAGTAGGTATTATATAAAATATAATGTGACATTGGTCCCTAATTCTTTGCGATTCCCAAGTTGGCTGCCGAGCATCGGGATCGTGGCGCACCCGGCGCCCTCCTTCTGAGGCAGTAGGAGGAGTAGGAGTAGTATGGCTGTAGTAGGTAGTAGTTTTCTGTAATACACTAATTGTAAACCCGATTTTGTGAACTACGGCGACACATGTGAAAGTCTGAGATGCAGATCATCGAGACATTTCTTCTAGTTCTTGGAACCCTAATGTGTTCGAAAATTATACTTATGTAATACAATTTATTAATAAAACAGTAACATTTCGATAGTTTTTGTATTACCGTGAGACAACGTGAATGCATCCAAGAAGCGGTAGAATCAGTTCTTGCAGTTCTTGTTGCTCTCGGCGACACTCGCCTCTGCACTCCGCTCCGCTATACGCCGCTCTACGCCGACAGGCTCCTCGTCACGTGAGCCGCTCCACTGTGGCTTGTACTCGTACCACTAGAGCAGGATCTTTGCTCTACAAGAGTGTTCGTGATTTGAAATAGATACTGGCTTTTTAACGTTGTTTTGACGAGTACAGTTGTAAAATTAGCTTTATATGTATATCGACTACCTGATGCCCGCGACTTCGTACGCGACGCGAGCTCGGCCTTCTGTCTCACTCAGCTCTTCATACAAACCTTGTCCTGGCAATGTCCTGACTAAACGAACACAACAAACAAGAAATCATCAACATTCGGCAGCCGTTCTCAAGATATGGCGTCACCCAGCGATGACGTCGCGGCTTGTATAATGTACAGGTTTACTAGGAAAGGGTATGCCAAGCCGGAAAGGGCACATAGTACTCATCATTGTGACCAACTTTTACTATGGGACCAACCCTGAAATCGAGAAAAAAAATATCAGCTGTACTAATACTATGTAGTAGTACAGCTAAAAATAATCCGGAATCCGGAAAAAAATATCAGCTGTACTAGTACTATGTAGTAGTATGATGGTGATTTCAGTCGGGGTTTCTATCAGATTAATACGTATTTAGATACATGCCCACGTTAGCTTCAATTTCGAAATATTTCAACGTTACGTTGAGCCAGCTTCTTATTTTGATGAAAACTTTGGACGCCACATGTGCGAATTCCGGAAATTGCGAGATGATGCAGGATCCTAAGGAAGAACGAGCGGCGGAACTTAGTGCATACATCGGTTGGTAGTAAGTACCCGCGGCCGGTTTGCACTTGTACAAGAAAATTATTTTCATATTTTTAATGATACGGGAAATAAATTGAGGCTATAATTAAGAAAATCTTTTATTATTTTATGAATATGAAAATGACGCCTGCTATAATTACGGGCGTCTCATTTAAAAAAAGTAGTCTACGAATGCTAAGACAAAATGTTAAAATAAGACATTATAGCAATATTATTACCAGGAGCTAATTTCACAAGGCAGCCGAGTGAAAACAATTAATTTTAAAATGGCTGTTCTCACGACACAGTGCCCAGAACAAAGCCTACTCTGCACTCTCCGGAATTGTTCCGGTAATTTCGCTAAACACGATTGCATCGCAATGCTGCTAGCCGCTGCCGGAGCCGGTGCCGGAGCCGGAGCCGGAGCCGAACCCGGGACCGGAGCCGCAGCCCGGGCCGGGCCGTACCGGTACCAAGTACAACATTTTTACAGAAGTCACAGAAGTCACAGCGCAAAACGGTACAAACATGAGACATGTATGTACATTGTACAATGTACAGGTCACATACGACTTGCGGGCTACGCACATAAGCAAGTTATAGTAATACAGGGTTATAAGGAAAGGGTATGCTAAGCCGAAAAGGGCTCACAGTACTCATCATTACGAACAACTTTTACTATGGGAACAAACCTGAAATCGCGAAAAAAAACAGGTGTTCCATACAAAAAATAATTTCAATGACACTCGACAAAATGAATGAAAAAGCTGTTTTTTTTTTCTTGATTTCGACGTTGGTCCCATAGTAAAAGTTGTTAACAATGATGATGATGATGATGGACCTATTTCGGCTTAGCATACCCTTTCCTTATAACCCTGTATATTATTATTTATTGCTTCGCGTGTAGTGCATACATGTAAAGTTTTTTTTTAATAAATAAAGAAACTTAAGAACTTAAGAAATATGCAGGTTTCCTCACGCTGTTTCTCTTCACCGAAAAGCCAGTGGTATATCCGTAAGTAAGTTCCAAAGAACACATTGATACGGACCTGTCCGGGTTCGAACCCACGACCCCACGAATGTGAGGCGAACGTGCTACCTCGGCTTTGAACAGAAATTTAAATTAACAGACTTACACCCAACAAAAATGATGTATGATGATGATGACGTATGAATGATATAGGTCAACATCATCATCAACAGCCTGAAGACGTCCACTGCTGAATAAAGGCTACCCCTCAGACCGCCACACTGAACGACAATTTGCAATCAGATAAGTACTATAATGAAATGTAATGTGTCCATCTTGTATATTTAGTTATTTTATGGTAGATATATATTATATGCATCTCTGTTAGAGCATCACTCGGTAGTACCGCGATGGCGGGTACACGCCGAGCCGGGCCGGACCGTGCCTGGGCCGAGCCGGGGCCGAGCCGGGTCCGAGCCGGGCGAGCTGGTCCGGGTGTGAACACGTCGACTAATTACACTCATTGAACTCAATTGACTAAGCTTCTATCAATAATGTTCTTTGATTAAACGAATTGCAATCGCTTTCAAAATAACTTGAAAATGATGATGTTGCCGAAACGAGTTCCCCGCATCGGAACATGAAGCTGACAGTGTTTTGATAAATTAATAAAACAAGAACAAACTTGTTTCTGTTACAATAAGGTGTTATAATCATTATTCGATTATAGATATCAGGCAAGTGTCCGATTATGATAATAAATGAGCTACTTGCTCGTCTATTATCATGCCAATGACACAGATAATATAATTAATAAGTATTATTCCAGTATATTGTTTGTTTATGTTTACTGTGTATTTTTGTAGTGTTTAAAGTAGGTAAGTACTTTAGAATAAGTTATTCTAACCCTACAACCTACCCGCTAAGTCACGTACTACGTGCTAGTTAGTACGCAAACAACAAGGAAATTCGTGTAACGAACTTTCGGAATATTTCAGAATAAAATACGAAACTCGAATTACTGTGATGCAAACTACAATTAAATTACAATTATTACACTACAATTACACACCAATAATTAACTAGGATGTAATCACGGATAGATATAGCACGCCGGGATGATAACGCAACACCACAGTCATGTCGCCTTTTTTCATGGTTTTTTCAACTCTTACCAAAAACTTAAGAGTATTAATTTCTTTGGCAAAATTGTTTGTAGTTGTAGTTTACTTAAGAGTGAGATAAACTAACGTATTTTATGTATGTATTTGATTTTTCTGGGGCTCAATCAACAAGTACCTAAGTATCATTTAATACAACATTATTATAAGTTTAAAAATCCAGTATTCATCGGCGAGCCAATACCGTTTCGCTAAAAATGTGTATGAAGATTTACTTTACGCTCTAACTCCGTGAGTCCCTACTACCGTGGGCCATAAAACCTGCGAAACTTTCCAAACTGTTTAAGATTGCTAATCTGGCCCCGAGGCGGCGCGGGCGGCGTGGGAGGCCTGTGGGAGGTCAAACCTGCTTCTTACAGACGCATACTGTAAAGATAAAGTTGCCGAGTAGTGACCGATACGACTCTCAATACTGCGGGAAGCACAGAAGAAATTTTTTTTTTACTTGCGAAGAACTCTCAGTAGGTACAGAACTGAATTGGTGCGATAGTAACGCATGTGCAGAATACGCAAACTAGCACGCGCACCGCACGGTTCTTTTTGCTTGATTAATGATGCTCCAGTGCTCAAAATGTAACCAACCCCATTACCTATTATGTTTTTTTTAACAAATGTATAATTTATTTATTTTTTGTTAACTTCCAAATTTTGCTAAATAAATTAAAAGTAGTAAAAGTCCATCTCAAAATTTAAATTCTTATGAAAATTGTAATCATTAAATGTATGACTCGATCCAAACACAGCTATGTAGTACATTGCGGAGGGTTCTGGCGCCAGTAGCATAGTTTTATTACTAGTACGGGTGCCAACTAGTTCTTAGGCAAACAAAAAATTGTTGTTAGCGTCTACTTAATAAATTATGTGTCTATTTTCTACTGTGCAAACAAAAATTGTATAGCCTTTAAGCCTTGGTCAATAAACAATTATTATTATTAGTAATCAGATTGAGAATCAGAGGCCTAGTTCATACTACCTATTGTACCTACTAAAATGTTAAACGATCTTTTCACTATATGTGATAGGCATCAGTGGATGTGAGTTCGAACCAGGCCTTACTGAACAAAATAGCCAAAACGCAAGTAAAACAGGTTGGTCGAGCGTTCCGTACTTGTTTAAAGGGTAACTTTCTAATTTCAAAATAAATATTCCAAATCTAAGGTAAGCTAATAGCTATGGTTCCTGTAAACTTTGTCTGAAAGTCTACTTGTTTGAATACATTCAGATTTCTCCGCCCTTAAACGTCGTAAATAATATGAATGGGCCTTTTTTTTTACTTTTGTGGAAATACATTTTTTCTTAGTTCATTACAAAATAATACAAATCAAAATAATGTTTTGAATTGGTTATACGAAGACTTGTTTCATGTAGTCTCAAAAATATTGTTTAGTTTCAGTGTTTTTTAGTAAAGTATTAAGTAAAGTAAAGTTTTTTATAAATATTTTTTCAGGAAATTATATTCAAATAGATTCCGTTCAAGCCGATTAGTATGAACAAACACAGGCGAGTACACACATACATACACACAAACACTGTCGATTACACACATGCACACAAACTTTTACCATTATAACATTTGCATAATGAATTCGGTATAGTCGTATTGCGTTAGTATAGCCGTAAGTATAATAGTAGTGTGCAATATTGACGTAACGAGATACCGGATCCACGCTAACGTGTTACAAATAGCCCCTACATTTAGTGTGAAGTCGCTAATATCCAATGATTCTATCATCGCTGGTAGGAGCCCCGCCCGCCACCTGAGAGGTTTCCCAAACATGCCGCTTGGCTAATGGCATACTGATTATGATAACGGTTGCTATGGTAACGTTACGTTTCTCGAGCTCTAACACTTCTCTAATCAACGTGACGGTACAATCCGATACCGATACAAATCAAGTGAAATATATGAGATAAGTTTAGTAGGAAGAGCCACTTCATATAATATTAATTATGTTAGATACCGAATGTTCGTCAAGCGATTACTTACCCATCGGTCACTTAACCTGGACTGCTACGCAGACTCGCGTAGTATTCGAGCACGTTGTAGCGCTCGTGGGTCTAACTATGATAAAACCTCTGAGGTGACCCCAAAGAGATAAGAAGTAAAATATCATTTGAATAAATTGTTGCCATAATTACAAAACGTAGAAAGTGAAACTGTCATGTTTTCGTCAAAAACCTTCAAAATAATTTAGGCAATACTGAATTACATTTAGATTAGTACTCGCGTGATATTTAACACGATTATCGTTATTTATGAGTTCCCGATTAACTCATTCAAATGTAGTAAACAAACTGCGAAGTCTTAAATAATATAAAACTGCATTACACAATTTTCTTTAAAGCCAATTCAAATAATAGTATATATAAAAGTAACGTAGACACTGCGAATGGGCTACGACAGGGTAAGAGCAGCTACGGTCTACGCAACAGATGAAACTATATTTGGGGGAATTGATTAATTTAACAACCGAAACACCGTTGTTTAAAACAACGGTGTTTCGGTGAACAAGAAACCGCCAAACAAATTATAAATAACTATCTATTATATTATTAATCATCTGAAATGTAACACTGAAATGAAACTCCCAGCCGTCTTCAAACTACAATTTGAAAAATTTCAGAGTCATCTGCTAAAAAATTACTCAAGTGAGAGCCCGAACACATCCGTAACACTTAGATGAAGTAAAGAAAATAAACGGGAAGTAAAATAATCCAAGTTATACGATCACGTTACATGTATCAGTAAATAAATCCTTCGAGTGAATTAATGCTCACGAAGCAAAATCCACAAAGTTCTACAAAGTCTACGTGAATAAAAACCAAATCTGTAGAAAATTGTTTTGGGCTAGATCCGTTCAGTTTGAAACGCAACACTAAAAGTGCAGTAAAGTTGACTTATGTGGGCGAGTGCAACCGCGGGCCGCGCGTATACAATGTCGCAATATCACGTCGTCTCACGTCGCGTCACGCGGCGTCACGTCACGTCACGTCACGTCGCAGTACAAATCTGCTGTATTGCTCATTCGTATTTCCTCCATCAATACTGACTTGAATAAAATAAACTGCCGGCTAAACATAAACGAACATACAATTTAACCGGCTCACTCCTGCGGTTATCGCAACCCTTTTACACATATATAAAGTTGAATATCGCTCGTTTGAGTTGTATCGGTTTCGTGGTATGTCGTAAAGTGGAAGTGGTGAACTCCACTCACTTTTATGAGGGCAATTTGTCGGAGCCGCCGCAACTCGAGCCACTCGATTTTTGATATTGAAACTTTATATTTGTAAGCGAACACTCGTCAACTACCGCCAAAGCGCAAACATATACAGTACACCTAAAACACAGATTATTTGCCATAATACAAGAGACAAATCATGTATTCATCAACTCTTCGTACTTTGTTAGGCTCAGTTGATAGCGCGTATGTTTATGAGCAGAACGTCCCGCGCTCGATCCCCGACCGACCGTCTCCACCTTGTCTAACTGGGGTTCGCTATGACCCTTTCATTCATTACCACCATTCCGCAATCAACCGGCTGAACGATACTCGATGATATTCACCTGCGAGGAAGTAGTAAGGATTTTACCAAAAAATGTGGTTCATTGTAAAAACCGCAGGATACATCTAGTGTCCTACAAGCTGTGTGGAAAGTGAAAAGTTAACAGCACATGCTTTGCGCTCAGGCAGATCTTCCGGGAGGTGTCCGCGGAGGTGTGTCGGGCATGCTATTTCGCCACGGTGCACTCCAGATTGTAATACGGTTGCGGACCTTTATGCACGGGCCGCTGATTGGCTGCGTGCTTTCAGAGCACAGAAACGCGCCATACGGGCCATCGTGGGGATATCGCGCTACACCCCCGCTAGGCCCTATTTCAAAAAGCTCAGTATTCCCACATTGCCCGCCATCCTGATATTTCTGGTGGCGGTCTATGTAAGAATTAACCTACAGTCCTATAAAAGGTATAGTAACGCTCTCGTGCGGCTTCCGAAATTCTAACAAGCTTGTGTGTATCTCGCGCTCGCTTCCAAAATCTGGCGAGCTGACACATGTGATGGGTCCGGAGGTGTACGACCGGCTGCCGGATAAAGTAACAGATGCCCCCAATCTCAACTGTTTCAATAGTAGGTTGAAACGCTGCCTTATCGAGCAGACGTTCTTTGATGGCGATGAATTTAAAAAAGCGGACGTGAAATCGAGTTGACATTTTATAAGTGCCCTGTATAATAAAAATGCACAAATGTAAGTTAAGACAAGTGTAATCCAAGTTTGTGTATGTGCAATGCAAATGTATGTGTAATATGTTGAAATTTTGATATTTTTTTGTTGTTCAAGTTTATGAACTACCAAATTATTTGTGTATAGTTTACTATACATTATTTTGAAGTATAAACTTATGTTTACTAATAAAGAACTTTGATGAATCTAACGAAAACTACAATGTGGACGTACATATTGTAGTTTTCGTGAAACACAGACTCCGGTATAGAGCACAATGTTCACAATGTGTCATCGCAGCGCTTGTTGCGTATCTACGGGGGATTGTCCACTAATACGGGTGGCGCTTAGGCCGCGATTGGCTGTTCGTCCGAAAATAGAGTCGGGCGACCTCCTGATGGTATGTGGTCACCGCCGCCTACGGACAACATCGGAAACATGACGAAATATAGAACGTCGATTCTGCGAACGGTAGACCGCGAGCACGAACGTTTTTGCACAATCGCAATTCTACAATTTCATAGAATTTTTTAGTCGACGGCGATTTTTGATTTGAGAGGTATTGCTGCGGCGCCATTTACCAGCCGATTTTGATAATACGAGTATTTGGCATATAATTTAATTACTCAGTTAAAAACAAGAATTTTGAATATGAACAAAATCGTTCAAGAGGTTCGTAGATAAGGTCGTGAGTTATCAGTAGAACATCGAACAGAGAATCTTAGAACTTGTATACCAAGTTTCGTCAAGATTGGTAAAAAAATACGACCTTTTCGCGAGTACCAACATATGGACAGATGAAAGCAAATAGCGTTATCACGGCTAAACGACTTAACGGATCGTCCTGATTTTTTGCATAGATATAGCTTAAGGGTAGAAGACGGACACAGGCTACTTTTTTATGGTCCGCGTGAACCAAGTTGCGGGTAGCAGCTAGTAATAAATAATGGTGGTTGTAGTTCTGGCTGTATAGTTACTCTGTGCGAGCGAACGAGTCGCGGCGCGATTGCCTCGAGACGTTATAAAGTCGGACGAGAGATAGTATACACTCGTCGCTTGGGACTATTTATATGCCTACTGGTAGTAGTGCGCGGCGACCACGTCCACGCGTGAATAAGATATTGCAGCGTAAAGACACTACAGATTGGTTATTATATACTCAGTTTGAAAATTAACTTCCGCAAAACCACGCCTGATTAAATCAACTAAGGCGCACGACGAATTTGTGTTACGTGACACACTTCTTGTGAAGAAATGTGGTGTGCTATCTATTAGCGTATTTAAATGTAGGTCTACGATAAATATTTTGTGTGTCATCCAGACAACCTAAGCATAGGTATAAGGTAGGTACGTAAGCAGCTGATTGGTAAAATTAGCCAATTTTACTACAAAGGCATGGAATGACTCACGGTTTAAAGCAATCTTAATTATTATATATCTTCGGACCTACTTCTGATATTATTCTGTAGCATTATTCTGATTCTGAGGAGTTAGACCATTCAATTAGTTATAAATTAAAGTTAAAGGCTTTTGTTTTGTTAAGAGTTGAAAGTCACTTACTGAGTTAGAAACTCGTACTTTTTTGTTCTCATCTTATAGTAGAAGAAAAAATCTGTTTCTAAAATCTACTGTTAAGGCTCCCAAAACTCAAACTATAAAGCGATACGAAAGTGATAGGCGAAAACAAAACTCTCAAATACTTTATCGCCGACTTCTTTAACAATAACTAGTCGATAAATATCAACGATTAAATCCTCAAGAGCCACTTCACTACTTCTTCTTCTTTCATTCTTTAAGCGAAGGTTGGCAGTCAGCTCCTTAAAATTGTCCTTGGCGTGCGCTGGGCACGTCTGAACAGTTTTTCCACCGTCTTTATCCCCGTCCACTCCCTGGTGTTACGGAGCCATGACATCTTGCGTCGTCCCACCTTACGCTTCAATGGTATTTTGCCCATCATGATGGTCCGAAGGAGAAAATACCGCTCATGCCGCAGAACATGTCCGAGGTAGGCAAACTTTCGCTGTTTAATGATTCGGATAGGTTCTAGTTTCTTCCCTATACGGTGTAAAACCTATATAATATTTGTAACTTTATCCGTCCAACTGCAGTCCATCGCATCCAGTTGCTTCTTGATGCGAAGCATGCGGCAGTAAGACCACATCTCAAAAGCCTTAACCTTTTCTCGGAGCTGTTGTCACGGTCCATGCTTCAGATTAAAGAAATTCGCTTCACATTAATATAAAACAACGGGACAGATACAGCATCGGAGGAGCCTGCTTCTTAATGTGATGGAGAGTTCTGTTGTCGTCGGCACAACACTTTTTGCATGGTTTTAAATGCAGCTCGAGCTATTTCGATACGTGTACTGATCCAGGTCTCTAGGTTCCAGGTCGGCTTGCTCTATTGCGACCTATCGCGCGCATTCGATACCGCCGACCACGCCCTTATCGCAATAGCTTGTTAAGAGCATGTCGGGCCATGCTTCGTAGGGTTCAGTAGGCGCATAGGACGATTGAAGTATTTCTCAGGTTTTTTCATCAACATGGAAGATAACAAGTTTCTCCGATGCTTAATTTAGAAATGGCATATTACAAAAAAACAAATACAAAATATTTTATTGAATAAATTATTATTATAGGTACACGGAAAATTTAGTCACCCTGCCTGCTGCTTTAGCGTTAGCTGTGTTGCAGCAGGTAGTGTCTTCACAAAAGTACAATACATTACAATACAGGTAAAAAATGTATGAAACTAGCTCCTGCCCGCGGCTTCGCCCGAGTTTTTCTGGGGAACAATAATCCATTGAGCTACTACGAAGGTTAATAATTATACTTATCACATAGAAACTATATATTTTTCCGGGAGAAAATAGCTTGTGTTAACCCACACCTTATGATATCCCGAAACCAATTTTCATCTAAATACGTACATCCGTTATTAAGTTAAGGCGAAACAAACATACTATCACAAAAACTTTTAAATATTTTTTTGATACTAACGGGAGCAGATTTTGAAAAAGCTGTGATACCCGTATCTTATTATTTTTCTTGTAGAGTATCCATATCATGTTTGGTATCAATCGAACCAGAGAATAAAAAGTTTCATACAAAATTTAACACCCCATTTCACCCGTTTAGGAGTTGATTTTCGAAAAATCCTTTCTTATTGTGCGTTTCCACTCCTCAATACACATACCCTCCAAATTTCAAGTCTGTACGTCCGGCGGTTTATCTATAGGTCAGTCAGTCAGTCAGAACAAAGCCTTTTATAGGTATAGAAGATAAAACATTTGAAAGAAAACTACAATACAAATTAACTAATACAAAATAACTATAATACACTACTTAGGACAATACACTACTTTTTTTTTTATTTATTTATTAAGGAACAGCAAACAGCTATATTATAAAATTAACACTAAAGTGGTAGCATAAATAAACTTAATAATAATACAGCCCACAGCACTATTCTCAGATTGCTGATAAGAATTATTTAAATTTACCGCTAGCAGTAGCCAACTTAGCAGATAAAGTAACAAAAAATAACATTTTAATAAATCCTAAAAATACACGGGTTTGCCTATTTAAACTTACAACATATACACAACACTTTATTATTTGTTTAAGTTATTTAAGGAGGAAAGCTTTTGATACACCAAAGCTTTGAATTTTATTGAAGTGCAAGCAAAAATATCAACATCTTGAAAAGAGTCATTGTATGAATCCAACATCCGACGAATAGGAACACGCAGGCCGGCATTTGAGCGACATTTGCCCAACGCGAATAAGCGACCTGCGCGCACTTCTCGTCTATAGATAGTTCTAGGAACAACATAACATAAACTGGTAACCAAATCGATGCAGTCAAAGTTATTGTTAACAATTTTATAAAGAGTAGAAGCTTCAAGATATTTGCGTCTTGATTCAAGTGTAAGCATGTTATACTTATTGAGCAATCGAGTATAAGACAGATCTCTCTTATGACATCTGTAGTGCATTGCACGTAGGAATTTTCTTTGAACTTTCTCAATGGCCTCTTTATATTTATCATAATAGGGGTTCCAAATTGGTACAGAGTACTCAAGTTGAGAGCGAACTAGAGTTTTATATAAGTATAAGTATGTAGAAGCACGCTTAAAATCCGAAGATGATCGCATTATGAACCCATACATTTTAAAAGCTTTATTAACGATGTTTTCAATGTGTTTGCTAAGAGATAACTTAGAGTCAAGCTCTACTCCTAAATCTCTAAGGGTTCCAACATTTGTCAAGGTGACGTTACCAATGTTGTAATTAAAACGAATAATGTTCTTGTCTTCCTTTTTTGTGAAATTAATGTAATTGCATTTAGGAATACTCAAATGAAGTCTGTTCTTGTAACAGTAGGTAGTTAGTCTATCCAGGTCTTGCTGAAAAGAAATGCAGTCATCCACCGATTTAATAACTTTATAAGCTTTCAGATCATCTGCATACATTAAAAATTTGGAACTCTGGAAACAATCCTTAATATCATTGATGAAGAGTATGAACAACAATGGTCCCAAAATAGATCCCTGTGGTACACCAGAAGTAACTGGAATACTCCTAGATTGAAACCCATTGACAACTACTTTTTGTGATCTGTTTTGTACATAAGATGCGAACCAACGTAATAAGTTACCTCGTATACCATTAAAAGCTATCTTGTTGAGTAGTTGTTCGTGATCCACCTTGTCGAAAGCTTTTTTGAAATCTGTATAAACTGCATCTACCTGAATACGATTGTCTATATTTTCGAATAAAAAGTTTGTAAATATTAATAAATTTGACGTTGTAGATCTACGCTTAACGAAACCATGCTGTTCTTCAATGATAGCATTGTGCAATATTGGGTATATTTGATTATGGACCAATCTTTCAAAGAGTTTCGACAAGGTGGACAAGATGGATATAGGGCGATAATGTTCTATATCTTGTTTTGTACCGCTTTTGTGTACAGGTGTTATGTTAGCACGTTTCCATACTTCAGGGAAAACTCCTTCATCTAGACACTTATTATAAATTATATGCAGTGGCTTGCTAATACAATTTGCTGTCCGTTTAAAGAAAACTGGAGGGAAACCATCTGGCCCGGTTCCCTTAGAAATATCCAATAATTCCAGTTCCCTCAAGATCTGAGCTTCGGTAAACTGAATGTTAGTCAACAGAATATCTGTGTCAGACATGTCTGTTGGCGGTTGCCATTTTGGCAAGTTAGACGAAGCTGGCTCGAAAACAGATAAGAAGAAGTCGGAGAACAAATTACAAATGGTTTCCGGATCATTAGATTTAGATGTTTGGTATTGCATTGTAGAGGGAATCTCAGGCTTAGATTTACGGTTCGATATATAAGTCCAAAAATGTTTAACATTATTAATTATATTATCCTCAACTGTCTTCATGTATTTAAGGTAACACTGCTCACTGATACTTTTAAAATTCGATCTATATTGAGAAAATATTTCATAATCGGATTCATTTTTAAATTTCTTCCATTTGATCCAAGCTTTCTGTTTCTTTTTATAAATAATTATTAAAGAGCGAGAGAACCAAATAGGAAACTTTGATGTCCTGGATGTAGTCAAAGGAGAATGCTGCTTAACAATGCTATCTACAGTATTATAGAATATATCAAGAGCATTCTCAGCAGGATGGTTTTGTAATAAATCAGTCCAGTCAGTGTCTTTGATTTTAATGTTAATAAGGTCAAAATCGGCTTTGTAAAAATTGTATTTAGTCATTGGGCGTCTCTTCATAGACTTAATTGCATGAGACACACTGACAATAGCGACAAAGGGTGGGTGGTGGTGATCAGGTGGCAGAAACGGATTAATTTGTGCTTGAATTTTAGGGGGAAAATTAGATATGAATAAGTCTAGTATTTTGCCATTCGCATTAACACTACTACCATATTGTGATGCACTTAGCATCGACATACAATTTAAAAGTAAATAATGCAAACAAGTGGATCCCATTCCTATCATACTAGGCGATTGCTCATTAGTAAGAATGCCAGCGGAAGTTAACGGGATCCAGTCAATATCAGGAATATTATAATCTCCCACTATATAAAAGTTATCCACCAAAGAATCATTAAGTGATTCCTGCAGCAATTCAAAGTGATTTTCATACGCATCAATGGAAGTTTTTGGCGGTATATATGCTGCACTTATGATATGTTTCTTAGAATAATTTATGCTGGGTATTTCAATGAGAACGTGTTCCATAATGTTAGGTTGCAACATGTTTGTAAAATTGGAAGTATCAAATAGACTAGAGCTTAGTCCACGAAGCACCGCCACCAGAACTCCACCACCATCCCTTTTGTTGGTCGCGTTACGATCCCGATCACAGCGATACACAGCATAGCGCTGGTCTATAAACTCGTTATTGTCTATTTCCGGTAACAACCATGTTTCAGTGAGGATAATGACATCATAAGAATTTGACAAGATATTCATATACAGAGTGTGGAGTTTGGTTCGAATACCTCTACAGTTTTGATAGTAAATTGTTAGTTCATTTATCTGGGCCGTGCTATCCATAATCCGACTGTAGAACAATATATTCATGTACATAAAATAGTAATCTTACAGATGTAACTTGTTGAGTATGTTTTATCGAAAATATCAGGCAAGATGGAAAGCTAGCACGCATTGAGTCATTGAGAAAGTCCAAGAAGCTAAAATAATTTATCATTTGAGCATTGTGATGACTTGAAGAGTAAAAATTAATAGGCGACTCGTTGTTTAGCAGTTTATACGTGTTGCATAATATTAACATAACAAAATCATGGATGTTGGATTTAACACAGAATAATTTTAAGTAGGCAAATTTATGGCAGGTATTATTAAGAAAAATTAAACAAAATAAATTAAACCTAATTATGAGAAGTGACGTAGGTAACTTAATTCTTAGAGCTTGGCTTGAGCTTCGCCAGGTCATTCTCACTCCGAATTGCGACGGCGGGGCTGTCGTCCATCTCTCGAACCAAGATTGTTGAGTTTTTAATCCAAACATATTTGTAGCGAAGTTCTTTTGCAGCCTCACGACATTTTCGAAATAACTGCTTTCTTTTTAATGTAAGGTGCTCATTCATGAAGATCATAGACGACGTCCCAAGGATTCCGAGCTGATCAGACTTAAGTGATTTCACCTTGCGATAGGCGGCCAACAAATTGTCCCGCTGAGTACGCGTGGCAAACTTGACAATAATATTTTTTGGTCTATCACACCCTTGTTGAGCATGCGGCACTCTATGGACAGATATCACGTCCTTTTGCGGTGAAAACGAGAAGCGGATCGCAGTCCCAATGGCCTCGATAATGCCCGGCAGGTTCTCGTTACGCCGTTCAGGCACATTACATATTTCTACATTACATTGTCTGGCCTGTTGTTCTAGGGTATCAATCTTTGACTCGAGGCTACAGCATGCTGTAGCCGTTTGCTCGCTGGCAACACGTGCAATATCGTCAACGCGTTTCTTTATGCTGCTGTGGTCGTCCGCTTGGAACCGCATAGAGTCCTTGAGGCCCTTGATCTCCGCATTGATATTAGACACACTCTGTTTCAAAGTGGCTTGTTCAGTCCGTAAATACTTCATCTCTGTCTGTATTTCACATAATGTGCCCTTAATATCATCTCTAATTGATAACATATTTATGTTCATATCGTTGCGCCAAACATTGAGAGTATTGAGCAGTTCATTAAATTTATCAACAGTTATAGCTTCAGACGCCACAGGCAGGCAAGTCGTCGAGTGGTTTTTATCCAAATTATCGCATGACATGTTCATGGAATCATCAATTTCAGGAACTAGGTTGTGGCGCACAGGAGTGTTAAGATTCGATCTGGTACGTCGAGTCACATTTGTACACGCCGGGCAAACCCAGGTTGCGCAGTATTCCTTAGAAAGGGACGCAAACTGCTCAGACTTCATATTCAGACATTCAAAGTGATACTTGCCTTTACATACATGGCAAATAAGGCAGCAGTCAGCCTTAAGAAGTCCGTTACAGCCTTGGCAATTCATATTAAAACACGAACTTATTTATTCCTCGTGCTTATCAAAGTACTTTCTGTGTCTAAGCGACGTAGCCGTAGTTGTGAATCGCAAATAAATTAAATGTTGGATAGTGTATATACCGTTACTTGGTGTTTTAAGACTAGTGGCGCCACGTTATAAAATTGCCTGAAGTTGTCCTCACATCCAGTGGTTCAGATATTAGTGCATTATCTTTGTACCAGTAGCGCCCCATGTGACAGGCAATGGTAAACACAAACGTAAACAGTAGTCCGGCGACTTGCAAAATTTGATTGTATTTATGAATGTAATTTGCGATAGTAATAGCGTATATACGCAAGAAAACACAATTCAGATGTCAGTACTGTTTGTTAAGTACTCATTATGCAAAATTCTCGCAAATTAAATTGCGAAATAGAACTAAATGAGGGTAAGTACGATTCCACAGTAAATAATCCAATAATCCAGTACAATCCAAATCTTTGCACAAGTTGTCACTATAGTACACTTTTATGATGAGTCCAAGTTCAGTTTAACCATTTAATGCGCGAAACTGTCCAAAAGGGCACTATTTATATTTTTAAGATTTATTATTTACGAGCTTAACTCGGATGTATGTTTACTAGTCGGCGCCCTCTAGCGGGACTCTACTTAGGACAATACACATATATACATAATACATAAATAGGCCTGCACAAAGAAAAAAAAGTAAAAAAATAATGTGTGTGAGTCAGGGTCCGGCCACTGCAGAGATGACTATTCTACTTTGATTAAGAGGTCTTCACAATGGTTTGGATTGGTTACAAGGGAAACCTTTTTTATGACATTTAAGTGATTATTTGAAGTTAAGCGATTATTAATTTCATTTGTTTTATTGTTAACTTTTCTTTGACATAGTTAATGTAATATGACGTGTAACTTGGTGTTAACAATAAATGATTTCATTTGATTTGATTTGATTCGATGTCATTTGATTAGATTTGATATAAGTATCGGTTTTCCATGTGTCAGTCACCCACGATCCTAAGTACTTGTATTTACTTGTATGTATGAGTACTTTGTACTGTAATTATATTGCTTTTATAAATACTTCACTATTAAATAAAGCATATAATAAAAATCACCCGAATAAAGTAAGCAAGTCGCGGCGCGGCTCCACTCCTGAACCTCGAGCTATTTTCTTATTTTACGCGCTAAAGTTAAAACATGTTATCCATCAAGAAGTTGTGCGCGGGGAAATAAAGTTCGAACGAGACTCGTTCTAATCTCTACGGACTATGGACGACTTTTAGGGAGATATTTTGTTAGGTCATCTGGTGTTTCCTACGATTGCGGTGCCGCCACGTGCTGGCAACAGCTTACCGTCAAGTAGCGTTCCTACTCGTAAAACTACTTAATTATCTCTATGAAACCAACTGCTTAACTAATGTTTATTTTATTTATTTTACTAAGTGAAGACTTGATCAATTTCCTCGCCTGATAGTAAGCGTCATGCTTCCCCATAACAGTTTAGTGCCACCCAAATTGTTGAAATTCAACAGTCTAAGCCCTGCACGGCAATGCCCTGCGTTCTTCATTGTGAGATATTAGATGGTAAATCTCTTTGAGGTCAGTAATTTCACTGAAATCATTGCCCTTCAATCACACACAGTACGGGACACGGTAATATTTACACTACTGCATGGCGGTTGAATTACCGGCAAAGGTTCGGGTACTTCCCTCGGCGGACTCTGCAAAAGAGTCCTTCCAGTACAATTTTCACTAAAACTGTCTAGTGAGGCATCATGCGACACTGTTGTGACTCGCAGTATGTTAGGAAACTCAGGCTTAATTAAGAGCCAGCGCGCGCTTTCGCTCATTTGCAGCCATAATCCCGACAATGATATACCCTCCCCCCTCCTCCCAACCCCCCACAGCTTAAGTAAACTGTATGTCGAAGATCGCCACCGTCTCACAAAGGAATCCCGCGAATAAAGCTAAATATAAAGAGCTGTAAGCAATTACGTCGCGATCGCTGGCCCCCTCAACATTTGCCAACAAACACGACATTCTGAACCATCAAAAGCATCTTTCACCCACCCACATAAGTTCTATAATAGCCCGATCGGATAGTAAAAGTATGTCGGTGCTACACACTGAGACATCGAGGGTTTCTGTTTATTTATTCCCCTTAACGAGCGAAGTCCGCTCGATGGGCAGCAGCCATTCTCATGGTAATAACGTGAATTATTGCACGCATTTTCTTCCTGCCGCTGCCGATACGATACCTGCCTAATCGCATCTCTTTTGCAGCTATTATGCGCTATTACTTTCAACAACCATAAACGTATTTTCCCTCTATTAGGGCGGGAACCCACCGCAACCACAGAAGCTGTGTCGAGCGAAGTTTGATTTAAACGTCTAATTTTAAGGATTTCGGGCTCGAAGGAAACCAACGGGACCTTCTTACTCCTACCTTTAGAGGCTCTATATTTTAAACCGTAATAAAAAGCCACTTGAAATTTGCACAGAATAAATATGAAAAAAAAAAAAGTACAAAATGAAGGGTGATCGCCGTGAAAGTATAATAATATATTTTGTTATTTTTTTTCTTGTTTTTACTCTATCGTAAAAACGGAACATACACGTCAAGCTTGGTGTAGTTGTAGTGCGAATCTATGTAATGAACAGGCTGGATATTTTAGGCGGGACAGTAAGGGCAGGTACCTTAACCGTTATAGTTACAGGAAAACGTTTCAAAGTTCGTAAAAAAACAAAGTTTTAGTTTTCAAACTTCGAATTTGATTCGAATATCTTCAGGTTATAGGATCGATGGGCAATAAATAATATTTCGAGCTGATTAATCGTTTTTTCCGTACAAAATGTATAGGAAAAGTTTTTGGCGATTTCTGTCATTTCATACTCATACTTAGATGGTCCCATAGTCTTTTGTTCCCTACATGAAATGGAATCGATTGGCGTAAAAATGTATTTTTAAAAGAACAAGCCACAGGGCTTAGTCCAGGAATCAACGCACAGACCTAAACGCTTATGATAGAGACGTAAAATTTAAACCCAAAACTCCTCAAATAGCTTAGGTAAACAATAAAAACGGAAATTCCGCTCGGAAAGGGGTAAAATGAACCCTAAAGTTTGCATGATTTTTTTATTTAATTTTTTTCAATCTTAGCCAATGTAACTTGGTTTGTGTAATAATCATAAAAAAATAAAGATTTTTGCAAAAATCAACCCCTAAATAGATTAAATTTGGTTTGTCATTTACTGTAACCTAGGTGTGCGAAACCGTACGGGCAAGCTAGTACTATTATATAAAAACAAGATATTGAAAGTCGGTCAAGTGTCGAACGCACGTTAAGGATCGAACTAATGAAGAAATCATTTATTTCTTCTTACTCTGGTACGGCACCCGCGTTGCGCGAGTGTGACTCGTACTTGACTCGCAGTTTGAGAATAATAATCGTAAAATTTCGAAAATAAATTAACCTGAAACAAAAATATGTTTAACCAGAACCAATTTTATTAATTAATTATCTGATAATATTAAAAAGGAAAAGCTGTACAAGCCATGGACTAGGTGTTAAAGTTGAGAAACAAGGCCGTCACGCCAAAATATTAATGTCCAATAAATTACCTAATTCTATAACCGAATATATATATGGTTTTCCATAGCATAATTTAAACAGATTCTTACGCATTTCTTTGGAAATAATCCGTTCTACAAAATAAGTGAATATATTATGTCAATGAAATTCACGGAATCCTCATTGTTGTCTTATGAACAAACGGAATAAGCAACATATATACCTACCTGTCACAACATTATCAAATTAACTCTAAACATAGTTTAATTTGTAAAAGTGACTTGCCTGTAATACTCAATTTTATTTACGGCCAATGAATATTTATGAACTCTGATTAAAATAGCAATAATTTATTTATTCATGCAAATTACAATTATTTTTACAGGAATTTTCTAATTCAATAGTGTAAGTGGTGTAAGTCACCGTCATTACAATAATATAAATCTTATCTAATTCAATTAGTTACGTATAAAGTCATAACATAATTAATTAATTCTATAATAAACTATTCAGTTTTAATAATGAAATAAAAAAACTGAATCAATTTATTTATTATATGAAAGAACTAAATTTGCTATAAATCTGAATATTGTAAAGTTTTGACGCTGGTAACGGCGCGATACTCCATCACGACGTCACTTGACATCACATTATGTACTCGGTAATGTTACTAAGTCATGGCTAGTTTTTGATATCTCTTTCAAGAAATCACATCCTTCGGTAATTGTAATAAGCCGTTGATAACGGTAGTGTAGACACACTACTTGTCGGTGTCGCTAATTAGGTAACGTTATCAGCGTGCACGTGTTCCAGTCTAATCCACTCAGAATACAGTCATGTACAGTACTAGCTGCGCTCCGCGGTTTTACACGCAGCTGTATTACCCGGACCGCGCACTCATCCACAGTGACGAGTATATTAAGTGTTGTTTTAGTGCACATATTTATAAACTATCGTTATGACAAATTCCATTCAAATACATTCAGCTGTTGCGATTTATAGTAGAGAAACAAAGTCACACATTCACAATCTTTCGTATTTGTAATATACATAGTACGAGTGTAATTGATATTGTTATGTGATCCACGCACCTACTATTCGGTCCGTGATTCATGCACTAGAAATGATTCGATCATCATGCTGAAGGTACAACCATGAATTTGCACAACCAACCGTTGCCAATAAAAGGGTTCCCCAGAATCAGCAACTTACCACTTTCCTAAACTTTACACTTTTACCCCCTCTTTACACGTATGAGAGCCACCCCATCAATATAAAATTATGAGTTTTTAATTCAATCAAAATTTTCAACTTTAAAAGACCTGTTCTAGACACCCCACCTGATGGGAGTTCAGCGAAATTTTTTTTTCATCCCCTCTTTACATGTACGGGAGCTACCGTTATTATATAAAAATAAAAGTATTCTTATTTTGTTAAAACTGTAGGTCTTTACTTAGACTATAGTTGTGCAAAATTTCATGCATAATTATTTAATCTTTTGAAGTAATAAGGCTGTTAAAGGATTCAGACAGACAGACGGACATGACGAACTTATAAGGGTTCCTTGTAGTACTACGGAATCCTAAAAAGGAAGCTTTGTATACCATGCTTAAGAAAAAAATATGACTGTATGTAAGTTTCGGCCTATACAATCCACCACTGGGTTTGATATCGTATTCGTAACGGTTTATGATACCTGCCGCCTTCGCTACTAGCCGTGCTACGAGTATGTCTCCTGTGCCCCACGCACGAGCGGCCGCGAGTCGGGAGCGCGGCGTAGGCTCGGCTCGTAGCGGGCTGTGATGATGCCCGCTGCTTTCGCCACTAGCCGTGCTACGAGTATGTCTCTTGTGCCCCACGCACGAGCGGCCGCGAGTCGGGAGCGCGGCGTAGGCTCGGCTCGTAGCGGGCTGTGATGATGCCCGCTGCTTTCACCACTAGCCGTGCTACGAGTATGTCTCCTGTGCCCCACGCACGAGCGGCCGCGAGTCGGGAGCGCGGCGTAAGCTTGGCTCGTAGTGGGCTGTGATGATGCCCGCTGCTTTCGCCACTAGCCGTGCTACGAGTATGTCTACTGTGCCCCATGCACGAGCGGCCGCGAGTCAGAAGCGCGGCATAGGCTCGGCTCGTAGTGGGCTGTGATGATGCCCGCTGCTTTCGCCACTAGCCGTGCTACGAGTATGTCTCCTGTGCTCCACGCACGAGCGGCCGCGAGTCGGGAGCGCGGCGTAGGCTCGGCTCGTAGCGGGCTGTGATGATGCCCGCTGCTTTCGCCACTAGCCGTGCTACGAGTATGTCTCCTGTGCCCCACGCACGAGCGGCCGCGAGTCGGGAGCGCGGCGTAGGCTCGGCTCGTAGCGGGCTGTGATGATGCCCGCTGCTTTCGCCACTAGCCGTGCTACGAGTATGTCTCCTGTGCCCCACGCACGAGCGGCCGCGAGTCGGGAGCGCGGCGTAGGCTCGGCTCGTAGCGGGCTGTGATGATGCCCGCTGCTTTCGCCACTAGCCGTGCTACGAGTATGTCTCCTATGCCCCACGCACGAGCGGCCGCGAGTCGGGAGCGCGGCGTAGGCTCGGCTCGTAGCGGGCTGTGATGATGCCCGCTGCTTTCGCCACTAGCCGTGCTACGAGTATGTCTCCTGTGCCCCACGCACGAGCGGCCGCGAGTCGGGAGCGCGGCGTAGGCTCGGCTTGTAGCGGGCTGTGATGATGCCCGCTGCTTTCGCCACTAACCGTGCTACGAATATGTCTCCAGTGAACCACGCACGAGCACAGCGTCACCATGTTACCGAAGCGGCAGTAACATGGTGACTGATCTGCAGTATGGTGGCGGTGGCGCGGCACGAGGGGCGCGGCGAAGCGGAGGACACTTCACAACTTTTTATAGAGTAAATTATTAGGAATTGGCGCGGCAACTCTGCGTTCTCGTAAAACCTCGAGTATTAACTCTACTCGAGTTTTACTCGGGAATAATTACTGGTGCATGCCACTTTGGAACTTTGCTCCTTTCCCCTTTTATTTACTTTACATTTACTCCGCGGCGCTGCCCGCCGAGTTGTTCCGACTTGAATCGATAGCAAGTTGCGTCGCGTCGGGAGGTATACTAATATCTTCACTATTGAAAGAAGAGACGATTTTCATTTACTTGTAACTAGCTGCGCGTCACGGTGCCACGTGCTTATACCGCTACTACAGGAATCGTGATGTATTTGATTCTTCTGTGATTGATCTTATACCTGGAGTGACGTAGACTACATTTTGCAGACGGTCTAAAAAAAAAAACTTCTCTCGGTACTACAGCATGTACGCATGCTTCTTCCCGTCACTACCAGCACCGCAGGGCTGCATATATTCTAGACTAGCTTGCGCGCACAGCTTCGCTGCCTAAGCTACAATTACTGAAACACCCCATTTCACCTCTTCAGAGGTTGATTTTAGAAGAATCTTGAGACATTATTTCCTTTATTGATTTTTTATGATATTCTATACTAAAATAGAAAAAAACTCGTTTACCCGACGAGTGTGTGAATGTTGCTTGCCGCTGACCGATGGATGCAAATGGCAGATTGTCGTTCAATGTGACGCTTCAAGGAGGATGTCTTTATTGAGCAGCAGACGTCTTCTGGCTGATTTATAGTTCATAGTATTTATTCATAACAATTAGTTACATGTCAAAAAGTAAATAGTTTAAAAAAACATAAAAATAAAATAGCATTCAATTGTTCAGTCAAATTACTTACACGTCACATGAAACATACATAAAAATTGTATCAGACGTATACAAATTAAACTCACTAATAATAATACAATAATAACATGGTCAAGTAAGAAAAACAGCAACATGTATTGATGATTTAGATGATGATGATGGTGACTAATCTAGAAGAAACTAACATGCTTCTTACCTGTATTTCAATATAGTAATCTTAAAAAAAAAAACTAATTATATCCGTGACGTAACAGGAAAAACATCAGACTCTACTAGACTTATTATCATAAAATATAATTTTGCAATCACTAGAAATCTGAAGTAAGCTTTTGGTGTGATTCATTCGATTCAATGAATAGCGACAGCGATAATAAATATTGTTATGCAGATTAAGATTATCGTTTTAAACAACATTACAAATTACTCATCTAAAAGTATAATTACGACCTCGGTCAATATAAAAAGGTTTCCTAACTTGCAAGGAGCAACTCAGCTGTCATAATATAAGAAAGTATGAATCACTTCTAGTTCTAAACAGACTATCGGATGTAACGGTCTGGACGGACTAATATTGACAAATATTAGTCCGTCCAGACCGTTACATCAAATTTAGGCTTAAGAAATTATTAATTGAAAGAACATATTGTTCAATTAATGAGTTTCTAAATGACAAATTGTTAGTCATACGTTGTAGTTATTTATTTTGACATTCAATTTTGTGTAATATAATAATCTAATGTTAATCATTTTCGTTTTAATAATTTAAATAGTACCTAATAATAATTTTGCATGCCATTGTTCTAGAGCATGGTGGTCTCAATTGTGTTGTCTTAATATTAACATCCGCATGTTACCCATGCCTCCGAAAATAAATATTTTGAATTTGTATTTGAAAGTCTGAACAGAAAAATAGATTGTCATGAGTTAAAACAAAAAAGTTACAATACGACTGCACCAGCTTATCTAAAAACTGGAAAAATATTATAATATGAAATGAATCGGAGACAAAGTAAATTAGAATTTTAATTTTTGAATAATTACATTTTTAGCATTTACCTTAATTAAAATAAGCAAATCCGCAGGCAATAAGCTTGTCATAGGCTTCTGAAGAACCCGTGCCACAGACAAAGATAAGGAAACGAAAGTAGGCGCGCGAGCGACGGTTTCCTTATCAGTGGCGGATGTCGGACACTATTTATTGATTTCAATTTTAAAACTAAGTCAGTCAATAACACGACGTGCATGAAGACAACATAATATATCATAGGTATAAAAAAACAAAATGATCACTATTGCGGTAATAGTAATTCTCGCCGCTACCCTGTACTTCTACGGGACGAGAACCCACGGCTACTGGGCGAAGAAGGGAGTGGTTCATGTGAAGCCGATTCCCCTGTTTGGGACCGATGCGAGGAGATTCCTGATGCAGCGCAGCATGGCCGACACCTGTGCGGACACTTACTGGCAGTTCCCGGGAGAGCAGTACGTAGGGCGTTACCGCGGTGCCGTGCCCGAGCTGGTGCTGCGAGACCCCGACCTCATCAAGCGCGTCCTCACCACTGACTTCAAACACTTTTATGCACGCGGCCTCACGCATGCGCACAAGTGGCAAGAGCCGCTGCTCAGAAATCTATTCTTTGCGGATGGAGACCTGTGGCGACTGCTGCGGCAGCGCATGACTCCCGCATTCACGAGCGGGAAACTTAAAGCGATGTTTCCACTGATCGTGGAGCGTGCGGAGCGCTTGCAGGCTCGAGCGCTCGCCGCCGCCGGGCGGCCGCTCGACGCGCGGGACCTCATGGCGCGCTACACCACGGACTTCATCGGCGCGTGCGGATTCGGGTTAGATGCAGACTCTCTCAACGAAGAAGACTCCGAGTTCAGAAAACTTGGTGCGAAAATTCTCGCTCCAACTTTGACACGAGCGGTCACCGCTTTCTCCAAGAATGTTTTCCCTAACATATTCAAATACTCCAAATTTCTCGGACAGGAGGTGGAAGACGACATCGTTAACCTCACCAAACAGATCCGGAAACAGAGAGGTTACAAGCCTTCGGGACGCAACGACTTCATAGATTTTTTGATGGAGTGGCAGCTGAAAGGAAAAGTGACAGTAGAGTCGCTGGAAAAAGTGAAACCCGATGGGAACCCGGAGACCGTAGACCTCGAGCTGGACGACGTCATGATTGCGGCTCAAGTATTCATCTTCTTTGTGGCAGGATTCGAAACCTCATCCTCCGCGACTAGCTTCACACTTCACGAGCTCGCGTACAACCCTGAAGTGCAGCGTAAGGCGCAAGCCGACATCGATATCGCGCTGGCTAAGCACGCCGGGAAACTCAGCTATGACGCCATCAAGGATATGACCTATCTCGACTGGACTTTGAGCGAAGGCATGCGCATTTTCCCTTCATCAGGATTCCTGATGCGTAAGTGTGTCCGTAAATACACTATCCCCGGCACGGACCTCACGCTGGATCCCGGCGTGAAGCTGACTGTGCCCATCCTGGCGCTGCAGAATGACCCCCTCTACTTCGACAGTCCGCGGGAGTTTCGTCCCGAGCGGTTCGCGCCGGAACAAGTCGAGAAGAGGCACAAGTTCGTCTACCTGCCTTTCGGTGAAGGACCGCGCTCTTGCATCGGTAAGTCCCACTCAAGTAACACAAGTCGTTTTGCGAACCTCGCTACACAACCTCAATTCTACAATTTCATAGTTTTTTTTGTCATCGGCGATTTCTGGTTGGAGGGGTATTTCCCCCAGAAAGGGAATAAGAGCGGAGCCATTTACCGGCCGATTTTGTTAATATTCGGCAGAAACCAATAATAAGAAGGATTCTGTGGCAGAAATATTCGGTGCTCAATTATAAACAAGATTTTTGAATATTAACAAAATTGTTCAAGAGTTATCAAGATAATGTCGTGAGTTATCAGTTCGGAACATCAAACTAGAATGTAGAACCTGTATACCAAGTTTCGTCAAGATTGGTTGAAAAATACGACCTGTGTGACTGTGCGTGAGTATCAACATATTCAAATCGGCCGGCATATGGCGCCGCAGCAACCTTCCCCTTTTTTGAGGGAAATATCTGTCCAATCAAAAATCGCCGACGACAAAAAAAAACTATAAAATTCTAAGCCTTGTATACCAAGTTTCATCAAGATTGGTTGAAAGTACAACATGTACGCGAGTACCAACATACGGTCAGGTAAAAACAAATGGCTAGTGTTTAACTGGCAAGATATGCTTTCACCTGTCTTTCGTTGACTTCGCTCATTTGATTAAATATACTAGATTTCATCATAATTAATATCTGTAGATCAAACCTTACATATTTTTTGCAACGCCCTGTTCGTGTTACAGGTGGTCGATTGGGCCACATGCAGTCGCTGGCGGGCCTAGCAGCTGTTCTGTCGCGGTTCTCGGTCTCCCCCGCGCCGGGTTCCACCAGGGAGCTTACTCCGGACCCGGGCTCGACCATCGTGCAGAATATTATCGGCGGCATTCCACTCATATTCACGGAACGCACGACACCACCGCTACAACAACATCTCGACGATTCCTCCAGATCACTAGCTTGATAATTTTAGGATGCTTAGTTTAGTTACTTCGTGAAAGGTCTTGAATCCGATAACAATATGTGCCAATAATCGCATGCACAGAGTACTCTCTCTCTCTCTCTCTCTCGTCGACCGTGAGATTCGAGACGCCCTGAGGGGCGATCTGTACAAATATTATGTGTCTTATGAGTTTGTCTCTCAAATCTCGCTCCTATTGGCGGTCAGACAATCAAATAGCTTGAATTTCGAAATTGCTGCTCTGAGGAGCTAGACGTCAAGCTTGCTTGATATAATATTGTCTGAAGTAAAAACAATAACGTGCCCACAACGATGAACTGATCGATATAGATTTTTAAGTTATATTTCTTTAAATGAGGTCATCAAATTATTATTGCTGTGGTAATGGTTTATTGTTCCTAATTGTATAGATGATATCGTCGATTGTAATCGGTACCTCATTAGCCCTTAATTTTATCTGTTTGAAGATATTTTCAAGGCGTTTCTTATGATTTATTTTTATTAGTAAGCTCGAATCTTGAAATCGCGGCTAAGGTTCTTGAAGGCCTAGGTTTATTTCATGTTTCGCATTGAATCTAAATTCGTATAACAATAATTATCTAAAGGAAAGTGTGTGGAAATTAGTGTGCTTAGCATGCTGTATATTTAAATAAGTAAGTATATTTATGTGACGAGTAGGTATTTACATAATTTACTGATTGTTATTTAGTTGTAGTAGTATATTATAATACTAGAATATGATCTGCATTTACCTAAAATTATTTTATAGCATAGGTATATACTTAATAAGTCTATGCTTCGTAAATAATTGTTTTATATCAAACTCTTGTATTACTCGCTGTTTTTTTATTTGCTCCTGTAATTATAGTGTATTGTTTTAGTAAATAAAATACATAAAAAATAAATTTATTTGTTTGTTAGTTCGGTACAAAGCTCTAAATTTATTTTAAATTTACTCAAACTACTATAGACACTTGAAACATGACTCAAACATCACTGACAGTGCATTCATTATTCCATTGTGAAAATGTGGTATTTTTATTTTATTTACGTAGGTAATGAAACACAAACACTTTTAAAGTAAATACAATCCAGACTTAAATAAAAGAGCTAAAATTACAACCAAAATTAATAAATTAATTACAGATAAAAAACAGAGCTCAACTGGTCACTATCCGCGGGCAGGGTACCCAAAAAGTGTAGGTAATTAATTCAGCTAAAATTTTGTAAATGAAACATACCTAGATACTTTATGCATTTCTTAGGAGATTAATTAATTAACCCTAGCTCACTAAACCTAATTTTACCTAATTTTGTCTAACGTTTACGTACATTTCACAACGGTTTAAACATCTATATTAATTTATAAAATCATCTTTATCTATGACTAAAAATGGCCTGTTTAACCATGTTCAGTTCAGCTTTACATAAGCTGTTTTAATAATGACCTAGATTGAATAATTATTACACATAGAAACAATACACTCCCTGCAAATTGCCTGTTTGCAGCCGTTGCGGAAGTTCGTGGTCAGACGGCGGTTTACGGCAGGGCAGTAGTTAAAATACCAACAAATATCAAAAACTTGCAAATAACATTGAAATCTACTATTAGTAGTCATTATTACCTACGTCATAAAACAACATAAAAAATAAGCTACTATAGTTATTGTTGATAATAATTGACAAATAAATAAAATGCTACTTACGTAGTTACGAACCATTCGTAATTGCTAGTTTGTAAATTTTGCGTGTACCTGGTACATTATAAGCCGCAGGCGTAAATTTTACGACTTTATGCGATATCTCCACGGGCTCTAATACTGAAACCAAGTTCAGTAAGGTGTTATCACATTTTTTGAAGGTCAGCACATCCTTTGCCGTGCTTCTGGCGTAGTACCCTCGAGTATGACGGAATTAAATCAGTACCATTAAAAGTCAGTCGCAGTTCAAACAAAACCTAACCTAGTGATTAGCACCACGATATCTTATTTACTCTCACTCTTTTCAGCGCTGTGGCAGCTAAACAAAAGAAGATTTTATTTGTATGGTTCAAATTAGTAAAATGTATATCTCAAACGTTTATATGACAAGTATAGTTTTAGTAAATAGCACGAATAATAACATGAAGCGTTTAGCGAGTGAAATAATTATAGTAAAATTTAAATTGTCAAGTAATTCTTCATGAATTATTTGTAAAATCAGTAATTGTAAAAAGATAAAACTGCGATTCATTTTTTTGCCAATGGTTGGTTGTCAAGTGAATACTTGCTAATAAATTGTTGGTGAAATGATAGGCCACGCAAACGCATACGCGCGCTTCAAGTTTAAATTCGCCATAAATATCTTTAACTAAATTGCACATAATTTCAGGTACTAAATATATTCATTATAATGACTAATTAATGATAATGAATATAATAATAATTAGGTAATATTATGTAGTACATAACATTTTCGAAGCGTTAAAAATATTATAAAATACAAAAATAATTTCAGGTATTAAATATATTCAATATTATGACTAATTAATGTGTAGGTACTAGGTAGGTTATTATGTAGGTCCACAAACATTACATTACTATTTATTATTATATTCATTAACATTGTTAGAAGCGTTAAAAATACCATAAAATACAATGCTATAACCCCTATAATAATAGAAGATACCTAATTAAACACAGAAATTAAAACATAATTCACAACTAGATGTTGCCTGATGATGATGATGTTAAACCAAAGAACATTACATTTTTTATATCCTGTATTTTATATTAAATAAGCCCACCGCTTGCACTAAATTTGATGTGAGTGGCGGCATCTCTGTTGCTTCGGAAAAACTTCTTTACTATTGTCATTTCAGTGCAATGATGTCAGCCGCGTTCGGTGTTACATTTAGGTTAGGTTACGTTACTTATTATATTTTTACAGCACCGGTATAGGTGGCGCTTTTGTTGTCGTATTGTAGTATCTTTCGGAAATTCAGGAATCCAGTTTTAGTTTTTTTTTTCATTCACTGATTTTCTCCACGGACTCTGAGGCGTGCCTTAATGCAAATCTAACAATTTGTATCAACTAAAACTGAATATAAAAACTAAAAAGGGATTTTTTTTTCTTAGGTTTTTATAATAATGCATCGACTATATCCAATATTATACTATCAAAAAGTGAGGCTTGTACGAATAGTTTTAAGTACATATTATATATTATTCTATTTTTATTATTTTATATTAGGTAAGTATAATTATGTACTCATCATTATTTAGCATTATTAGCCGAAAGCCTGAAATCTTCAGCTCCCGACTCCGATCGATTCGATCGGCGAGTAGACGAAGACGATCTACCGGAGACGTTCTATTTTTATTTGTGTATTTGTTGTATTTTTTTTTTTTTCATTGTGTCGTCCAAAACCCTCTGCAAACATTTTTTCAGCGGAAGGTTTTCACCATATCAGGTTTTTGCCCAGACGCCATAGCCTCGGGCGGTGAATTAATTTTTACGAATCCTAATCATTCTTTTGTTATGAATACGAAAATGTCGATGTTATAAGCGCTTGACGACTTATCATCACCGAAATTCTAAGTTGGATCAAACAACACAAATACATGTATACCTACATAGTACTAGTAATTCTGCGAACAGTAGACCTCGCGAGCATAAACTTTTTTGCACAAACGCAATTCTACAAATACGTAGAATTTTTTGAAGGGTGGGGTAATTTCTCCCCAAAATAGAGGAAATTTGCTGCGGCTACATTTACCAGCCAATTTTGATAATATTTGGCATAAGCTTTTGGTACTAAATTCTTAACAAGAGCATCGAATATGAGCAAAATCGGTCAAGAGGCTCACAAGATATAAGCCGAACTAATACCTCACGACAACCTCTTCACCGATTTTGCTAATATACATAATTCTTGTTTAGAATGGAGTACTGAGTGTTTCATCATCACCATCGTCAGCCGAAAGACGTCCACTGCTAAACATAGCCCATTGTCTCATCCTGTTGGTAAACCAATAAAAAAAAAGCGCTTTTGCGTGGGAATCCCTTCTCAGATCGTTAATAAATTGATATTAGTTGACATCAGATGTTCCCTTATTATAAAACCGCGGAAACAGCTACTTACCTATCAGTAAATAGTACAATCTACTCTACCCCAATGTAACTTATCTAGAAACAAGCGAACATAGCTACTGGTCCGTACTTATCTACTTATCTCTGTTATCCTTATCAAGACGTATCGTTTAGCAAATAACATTAATAATAGCAATAATAATAAGTTATGGTGGTTGTGGTTAGATCCAGCTGGTTATGGTTAGATTTAGGTAGTTATGGATAGATCCAGCTGGTTATGGTAAGATCCGGCTGGTTATGGTTAGATCCATCTGTTTATGGTAAGATCCAACTGGTTATGGTTAGATCAAGCTGGTTATGGTAAGATCCAACTGGTTATGGTCAGATCGCTGGTTATAGTTAGATACAACTGCTGTAGTACTATTATTGACCGAGTGAGCAAAACGAACAAAAGGTCTATTTTAACTGGCAAAATTTGCTTACATCTGTTCGTATGTTACTCGCATACAGGTCGTATTTTTCAATCAATCTTGACGAAACTTGGTATACAGGTTCCACGATATTTTAGTCCTTTTTTTGTCGTCGGCGATTTTTGATTGTGGGGTATTTCTCCTAAAAGGGCGGAAATTCGCTGCGGCGCCATACAACGGCCGATTTTAATAATGACCGTAATTATGTTGGTACTCGCGTACAGGTCGTACTTTTCGAGTAATCTTGATGAAACTTGGTATACAGGTTCTAAATTTTTTTAGAATTTTTTAGTCATCGGCGATTTTTGATTGGTGGGGTATTTCCCCCAAACAGATCACTGAACGGAGAACTCACGACCGCGGCTGGATTTGATTGATGGGGTAACTGTGATGGGGTAACAATCAAAAATCGCCGACAACTAAAAAAATCTATGAAATTGTAGAATTGCGATAGTGCAAAAAAGTTTGTGGTCGCGAGGTCTATTTATTTAGTATATTGGCATGACTACAAAATTAGTAAAATTATACTTACTATGTAAAGAAATAAAATGACTTGCTAACATTATTTACCAGTAGGTATTTAGGTATGTATAGATACTATTGTTAGGTTTAATAATAATGCGAGTGCTTGATTTGACTTTTCTAGTCCGTGATTTGACTCTGCTGTAGTACTTATTAAATACACTGATATAATTGTTGTACTGACTAAAATGGAAGGAGGAAAAAGCCATGGCTGGTTGTGGTCGGGAGCGAGGTGGGCATTCCGTTCTGCGCAGCCTACAAGGCAGTACATTTATTTGCCTACGTCGTTACTCTGCCCTAACTATGTACTTGGGTATTTATAAGTAAAAAGTGAATAGCTTCTGTAAGAGCTTGGGAAAATTTACTAACCTTCTCATACTACACATTTCATATCGCACCCAACTCAAACCATCGCTCACTAACCTCTGCCATAAAATTCAATACATCCCGGCAATCCATCCCATCCCACTGTATTATTCCCGATACCCCAAGAATTTCATCTTCAATCAAACTGATAGAAAACAAGCTTTCTGACGGAAACGTCAGAGGCGCGGCCAAACTCCTTTTTTCTAGTGACTCCCTCGCCACGGACTCCGCCGAGACTTATGCAGCTCTCTGCGACAAGCACCCGGCGCCGTCGTCTTCCACCCAGCTCCCGACCCCTCCAACGACAGAAACGCCTCTACATGTCGATGAGACAGCCACGCTGCAGGCCATCAGATCCTTCCCCAATGGCTCTGCTGGTGGTTTAGATGGCTTTACTCCCCAACATTTAAAGGATCTCACCGATCCTCTTGTCGGAGAGGCGGGTAAGTGTCTTCTCGGAGTTTTGACAAAATTGGCCAATCTCATGTTAAATGGTCAAGTCCCGATTGAAATAGTCCCAATCCTATACGGCGCCAATTTAGTAGCACTCACAAAAAAAGACGGTGGCGTTCGTCCCATTGCTGTGGGTTGTACGCTGAGACGCCTTACTTCCAAATTATGTTGCAGAGCAATTCAAGATCACCTCTCTACAAAATTTCGGCCTCGCCAACTTGGTTTCGGTGTAAGAGCTGGGTGTGAGGCGGCTGTGCATGCTGCACGTACTTTTTTGCAGTCAACAAATTACGACGTTTTTGTCAAAATTGACGTCAAAAATGCTTTTAATAGTCTAGACAGGGGTGTCCTTTTATCAGAAATTCGAAAAAAAATACCAGAGATTTATAATTACATGTGGCAATGTTATGGAACTCCTACGAAATTATTGTTTGGTGAAAAAGAAATTGATTCTTGCGTCGGATGTCAACAAGGAGATCCGCTCGGACCTGGTATTTTCAGCTTGGGGATCAACCCTATAATTTCGGATTTAAACTCAAAATTGAATGTTTGGTATCTTGATGATGGTTCATTGGGTGGAAATGCATCAGAGGTACTGGAGGATCTTCGCTGTATCATACAACGTTTTAACTCTATTGGACTCTCTCTCAATTTCAATAAATGTGAAATTTTCTTCTCAGATCACATTCAAGGCAATGCCCGTACATCACTTTACCAAAAATTTAATTCTTTATGTCCCAATATTTTAATACAGTCCAAGACCTCACTAACCTTGCTAGGTGCTCCAATATTCTTGGAAGCCATTCCGCCATTAATGACGTTAAAAATTGCAAATTTTACAAATAATTCACAACGTCTTTTCCAAATTAAACCGCACATGGCAATATACATTCTTCGGCTCTGTCTTTTCACACCGAAATTCATGTATTTACTCCGATGTTCCCCATTGTGGTATTTTCCCTTAATAACTGATTTAGTCGATTCTACTTTGAAAGAGACTGTTACAAAAATTCTAAATCTTCAGTTTGACAATCGCTCGTGGGCGCAGGCTACCCTTCCAATTTCTTTCGGTGGGCTGGGGATACGTCGCTCATCAAGCGTGGCACTTCCAGCCTTCTTAGCCTCTAGCCACGGCTCGCAGACCCTCATCGGCAAGATCCTTAATATCCCTTTAGCTGATGTTCGGGTTGCTTGCCAGGCAGAAGCTTTAGCGGCCTGGAGTGCTTCGTGTCCTGGTGTCAGCGTTCCCACCGAAACGAAAATTCAAAGTAATTGGGACCTTCCGCTCACCAAAATTATATATAATGCCCTATTAGACCAAGCTGCAGATGACTCAGACCGAGCGCGCCTTATGGCCGTTTCAGAGGCGGAGTCGGGCCACTGGCTCCGAGCCCTACCCTCTGACAACTTGGCCACCGTCCTTGATCCCAGTTGCTTACGAATAGCAGCGGGTCTACGTTTGGGGACTAAGTTGTGCGAGCCTCATCGCTGCCAGTGCGGACAAACCGTGGACCAATTTGGACGTCACGGGCTATCCTGCACGAAGAGTGCCGGCCGTCTATTTCGTCATTGGGCGATCAATGATTTAGTCAGGCGGGCACTCTCCACAGCATCCTTGCCCTCGACACTAGAACCGAGCGGAATGTCGAGAGAAGACGGTAAGCGACCAGACGGTGCCACTCTTGTACCATGGCGTCTCGGCCGAGCCTTGGTTTGGGATGCCACCTGCGTGGACACCTTAGCACCGACTCATGCTAGCAGTTCCGCTCGGAGAGTCGGGGCCGCGGCCGAGCAAGCCCAACTAAATAAATGTAGGAAGTATTCACAGCTCAGCGCACACTATGAATTTGTTGCGTTGGCTGTGGAAACCATGGGCCCGTGGTCATCCGACACTAAACAATTTTGCAAAGACTTGTCGAAGAGGCTGGTCCTCGCCTCGGGGGATCCCAGAGCTGGCGCATACTTCTCCCAAAAACTGAGTATAATTATTCAACGGGGAAATGCTGCCAGTATTCTGGGTACCCTGCCGCACGGTGGCGAACTTGACGGCGTGTTTGTTTTGTAGGTTAGGTTAGTTTTTATTTATATGTTGTTATTGCTACATTAGATTATAACAAACTTTATCTATTAAATAAATTCAAAAATGTTTTTTCAACATAGCTTAAGTGATTTAGTATATGTGGTTTATAGGACAGTTCTTGAGAATAAGAGTGAAATTACAAAGTGTCAACCCGTGTATGGAGTTTTATTACACTATTTATTGTGGATTATCTAAATAAACAAAGTAAGTAATTACCTAAAAATATTTCTTACCACTTAAAAAAAACAACACTTACGTTATGTATAACAACACTTACTTATCTAACCTAAAATTACTTTTACGAGTAGGTATAACGAGAGAATTAATCCTAAAGGAAGAGAGAAATTCGAGAAATTAAAAAATGTTTGTCTATCCACCTTAGCCACTTCTTATCAGCTAGGGACAGAAACACTATCAATTGCCCGAAATTGGTTTCATGCCAGTTGAGAGAAGGCGAGAGTCGGTCTCTATTTTTGAATTGCTCGTATGATTTCGCACAAAAATATGCGAAATGAAAGATTTTGTATTGATAGAATCAAATTCGAATGGTTCAACACCACTCGTTGCATTAGCGAGTGATATAATCATTTAAAAAATGCGATTTATGTTTGTAATTTCGCATGATTTTCGCTAATATGATGTTTTTGTGCGAAATATCATACCTAGCGATTCAAAAATCGAGTCCCAGTATGAGTAGGTATGTGTCTAAGCAAGCTTTCTCTCTCGGAATAGAAGCGGGAGTCCGCCGCTGATGGACTGCACGATCTGCGAGCGCGGGTCCACGCGCGGGCTGCGGAGCGTCTCCGGCGCCGGCTCCACCGTGAACTTGGACAGCACCGCTGCCAGACCCGCCAGCGACTGCATCAAGCCCAGCCGAGCGCCTGGAATTAAAACAATTTCCTCGTGGTTATAATAATTATATCATCAATTATTTATTAATTAGTATTTACCAGTAATAAATAAATAAATAAATAAAAGCACGTCCTCGCTTAACAACAGAACTAGTTCAAGAAATCACTGTCAACCACAAACAACTTGTAATATTTATTATTACACCTGTTTCGAGTCTCTTCTGATCACCGATCAAGGTTGAGAGGTATAAAAAAATAAATTCCTGTGTAGGCACAAGTTGATACACCACCAGTTGTGTTGGCGCAAATTGATACTAGCGTGCAGTCATTTGACTAGGATTCCATTCAATTAAAACGAAATATATTAACAAAATATACGTGAGTAGATATGTGTGTAGGATACATATTTATGTGAAAACCGGTAATACTGATTATGTACGAACAACTGTATCTATATGGTTTCTCTGCTAAGCTGGCTGACAAAGTTGCAGTCGTCAGGGGCAGTAAAATTTAGTCAGATCCAAGGACGTCATTAAAAATAGTTTAATGATAATGTAAAGACTCACCGATACAAGAACGAGGGCCGTCTCCGAAAGGCAGATATATGAACTTGTTGTCGGTGGTGGACTCGCTGGCGTCGAACCGCTCGGGGCGGAACCGCTCCGGCTCGGGGAAGTACGCGGGGTCGTTGTGCAGCGCCTGC
The DNA here is from genome assembly GCA_947579745.1 of Apocheima hispidaria. Lineage (NCBI taxonomy): Eukaryota > Metazoa > Arthropoda > Insecta > Lepidoptera > Geometridae > Apocheima > Apocheima hispidaria. The sequence continues at coordinate 137,819 of OX388162.1, read as the reverse complement.
AGTGGGATCATGAGCCGCACGCCCTCGTCAATAGTGAAGTCGAGCTCCTTGAAGGTGTACTTACGCGCACACTCGCGAAATAGAAATCCAAGAGATGGGAACATACGCATGCCCTCTTTGAAGGCCCAATCGAGGTAAGTCATGTCCTTCACGGCCTCGTAGCAGAGCTTGTTGTTATGTTTAGCGAGCGCGCGGTCGATGTCGGCTTGTACTTTTTTTTGCACGTCTGGATGGTAAGCGAGCTGGTGCAATGTGAAACTGGTGGCAGAAGAGGAGGTTTCGAAGCCGGCTGCAAAGAACACGAACACTTGTGCTGCGATCAGTTCTTGTGTCAGTTCTTCAGTAGCTAGCTCGGGCGTACCGTCTTCCTTCATTTTCAGTAGAGATTCTGCCACCATCGCCCCCTTCTTCTGGCACTCGAGCATCAGATCGATGAAGTCGTTCCTTCCCGACGGCTGATAATTTCTCTGACTTAAGATATTTTCAACTAAAGCGTTTACGTCCCCTTCGATTTTATCCAAATAACGCACATGTTTGAAAGTTTCCGGGAACAATTCTTTAATAATCCCTTTAAAGGCGTCTTTGACGGTGACTTGGAATATCTTAGCTCCGAGTTTTCTGAATTCTGAGTCTTCTTCGTTAAGCGAGTCTGCGTCGAGGCCGAACCCGCAGGCGCCGATGAAGTCAGTAGTATAGCGCGCCATGAGGTCCCTCGCATCGAGCGGCTTTCCGGCGGTGGCTTCGGCACGCACCTGCAGCTTCTCTGCACGCTCCACGATCAGCGGAAACATAGCCTTCAGCTTGCCGCTTGTGAACGCGGGCGTCATGCGCTGCCGCAACAGACGCCACAGGTCTCCTTCGACGAAGAACAGGTTACGCATCATCGGCTCTACCACGTTCTTGTTAATGGTGAACCCGCGGTAATGGAAGTTATTGAAGTCCGTCATAAGAACTTGTTTGATTATCTCCGGATCTCTGATGACGAGCTCGGGCTGTGTCGATCGGTAGAAGCCGACCACTCGCTCGTTAGGATACTTCTGGTACATCTCGGCTCCGATCTGCGTCATGCTCTTCTGTAGGGTGTATCCGCGGAAGTTGTTTCCGAAGAGCCATATTGGCTTGTCGTGCTTGACGCCTCGTTTCTGCCAGTAGTCGAATGTCCTGGTGAAGTACCAGTATACCGATACGAGAAAAAGCACGACGAGCGCTGTCGTGATCATCCTGTCTTCGTGTCGTTCTTCGCTTGGTGATGCTTCGGCGAGGACGGACGCGGACAAGTGTGGCGGAACACGAACATCGGCTCGTATTTAGGCGAACCGCGACGAGATAACGCGCACCGTACCTGCACGATCAGTGAACCAGTACCCGCTCAATGTGGACGATACGACTATGACAAAGCGATTTTATTAATTTCTATATATTGTTACTTTTTAAGTTAGTGTAACTCGCTTCTTTGTTGCATGCAATCTATACCTATAATTGTGGTGATGTTTAGCCTGTTCCTATTTCTTGTCTCCTTCTATGTTGTAATGACGTTCATCATGTTGGGGTTTAATTAATAAATAAATAAATATCTGTAGAAGTGATCGTAAGTATATACCTACGTCAATAATGGAACAACGATCAGACAATTCATTTAAGGTTTTAACTTTTATCTTTACCAAACTTTTAGGGTTCCGAACCTCAAAAGGAAAAGAAGGAACCCATATAGAATCACTTATTTTTCTGTCTGTCTGTCAATCACGACCATTATTCTCAGGAACGCTGGAGGTGGCAACTATAAATTAATAGGTCTGCGGTCCCTCGGAGATGTAAAAAAAAACTGCCTATTATGCCGCATATTTTGACACTCGCAGGTAAATCCATACCTACGGTACTTCTCATTGACCTAGAATCGTTAAATTTAGCAAGTAGCAAGGTAATACCTGCACAAGTAAAGGACTCAATGATTACCCGCGCCCCTTTCGGAGGCAGCCCTCAGGCAGGGCAACACCAGCGCAATAACAATTCTACCTTGAAAGTCTATTATCAAAACGTTCGTGGGCTTAAAGGTAAACTCCCAGAGTGGCGAAACAATATGTTACTGTTTCAGCACAATTTAGTAGCAGCGACGGAAACATATTTGGATTGCTCGGTGGCGGATGCGGAGGTTGTTTGCGGCGATTGGAGCATTCTGCGACGTGATCGAGATACGCCATGTGGTGGTGCACTATTATGTGCGCGCGCACCGATTACGCTGTGTCGGCACACTGAGTTAGAGTCAGTTGGCGGTGGAGAGGATCTATGGGCTAGCTTCGTGTGGCACGGTCGCAGAATCTATGTGTGTGTCGTGTATATTAAGTCCAATGCTTCAGATGACTTTTATATGAGATGGTTCTGCAAAGTGGAAAGCTTTATTAATAACATAACAGGGCTTGTACTAATTTTTGGAGACCTGAATTTATATACAGCTTCATTGAATGTAAATAATTACTATGGTTATTTCATGTCTTTTTGTGATCTTATTGAAAATAATGCTGTGCCAAATGTTAACGGTAGAATGTTAGATGTTGTACTGATCCGGAGGTGCACGGACGCGAATATCAAGGTAGAAGCCACGGAAAATTTGGTAAAAATAGACCATCATCACCCGCCCCTTGAGGTCAACATAAGAATTGTAAACTCTCGTCATTCGGATAGCATTGAGCAGAGTAATATTGATCCCAGTAGAGATTGGAATTTCAAGAAATTTGATTGCAGTTTACTGCTCGAGATGCTATCAGAAGTATCATGGGATGGATTTTACAAACTTGATGACGTCTGTCTGTGTACAAATAATTTTTACGACACTCTATATCAATTATTCGATAGTTGCATTCCCAAAAAGCGTAGAGGTAGCGCGCTGGGATCGCGATACCCGGTGTGGTTTACTAGGGACATTATTAACGATGTGAAACTCAAACTTACACTTCATCGTAACTGGAAGCGTACAAATACTAGAGAGTCCTACGAAACGTTCGCCAGCTTAAGGACTGAACTTAAAATCCGTGTCTCAAACGCTTACAATTTACATGTCTCGGAGATTGAGAAAAATATTAAGACAAATCCTCGAGAGTTCTGGCGCCATGTCTCGAGTTTGCGGTCCAAAGGAGGGTTTGAGCCTACTGTTGTCTACGAAGATATCACATTTAGCGGCAAACACGCTTCTGAGGCATTCGCGCAGTTTTTCTCCAGTGTGTTCTTGACCGAAATTCCCAAACTGGATGCTATTGGAACGTCAAGCAGAGACTCATCTCCTTCTAGTAATCGCATTCATATACCGCATATATCTGCCTGGAATGTAGTCGAGGGGATTAAAAATTTGAAGCCTTGTAGCTCTATTGGACCGGATAGTATACCACCGTGGCTCCTTAAGCAAGCAATGACACTTCTTACAAATCCACTCTGTCACCTCTTTAATCTCGCTCTCCAGAGTGGTGTCTATCCGCCCCAATGGAAGCTTTCGCGGGTTACTCCAATTCCTAAAAGCGTAAACAAAATGTTGGTTGAGGAATATCGCCCTATAGCTGTGCTACCGACAATAGCCAAAGTTTTCGAGCGCGTACTACACAAGGATCTGTACAGACAAACTGAGCCATTTCTGTGTAATGAGCAGCATGGCTTTAGAAAGAAAAGATCAGTGAACACAAACCTTTTAACACTTGTGGATTACATTTCTTCGAGCCTTGATCAGAGAATACAAGTAGACGTTGTGTACCTTGACTTCCGGAAGGCGTTTGACAGGGTCGATAATGACAAACTGCTGGAAAAGCTTAGTGCGCTGGGTCTTACCCCAGCCTATCTCCGTTTTATCGCCGACTATCTCCGTGATCGCCAGCAGTTTGTCCGACTGGGTATTTACGACTCCCCGCCCTATCACACGCGTTCTGGTGTAAGTCAGGGGTCAATAGTTGGACCTCTTCTTTTTACTCTAATGGTAAACGACCTCCCCACAGCTGTTGAGCATTCGGGTTGCCTGTTATATGCCGATGATGTTAAACTTTATATGGCTATTAAAAATGAGGAGGACTGTCTGAAACTGCAGAAAGATATCAATAATGTGGTTAAATGGAGCGTAGACAATGGAATGGATCTTAACTCGGCTAAGTGCTTCCAGATGACGTTCGGTCGAATGCGGCGCCCGATAGAATTTCAGTACAAATTGGGTACAACCGTGATATCACGTGTTACGACGCTCAAGGATCTGGGTGTAACATTCGACCGAACGCTCACTTTCCATTGTCATATTTCTACGGTGGCTAAAGAGTCGTACCAGCGGCTTGGTTTCGTGCTGCGGAACTCTCGAGAATTTAATAATATAGATGTCATTAAGCTTATCTTTAGTGCATTGGTCCGGAGCAAGTTAGAGGTCAGTGCTTGTGTATGGCACCCGCATGAGGATAAGTACACTCTTGTGCTGGAAAGGGTTCAGAAGGCTTTCCTCCGATACCTATACAAGCGTAAGTTTGGGTACTATCCTTACCTGTATCCTACAGATTTTCTGCATGGTGCTCTGGGATATAACTCCTTGGAAGTGAGGAGAGCACACGAGCAATTAGGGACGATGTGTAAGATTCTGCAGGGTAAAATAGATGCACCGGATATTTGTGAACGGCTATGTTGTCTATTTGTTCCCGACAGCTACCTTCAGGGCAGGAAACATAAACTGTTTGCTGGCCCGAGGTGTAGGACAGCCGCTCACCAGACATCCCCGATACCGCGATCCCTCGCTGCTCTGAATGCCCTCCTCGCTGCAGCACCGGAGTTTGATGTATTTGCGGGGGAATGGAGATATATATTGTCAGAATGCTTAACATATTGTGAAAAAACGTGTTATAGACAGTCCAGCATTCTAAGCTAGTGACATATATCAATTTAATCAATCCTATATTACCTATTTTATTTTTATTGTTTGACATTTAATGCTGACATATTATTATTATTATTATTTTTAGTTTTAAGTTAACTTGACATATTTTTGATTTGATTTTATGTAATTTAAGTATATTTGACATTTGTTTCGCATGTTTTTTTTAATCTTAATTCTCATTAGCGTAATTCGTTTTCGGTGCTAGTTGATGTAAATAAATAAATAAATAAATTATTTTTTGTAGTTATATTACGTAAAATTATAATTTGATTGGTTGATTAATATATGACATTTTCATTCATTTTCAGACAATCTCTTGATTAACCCTGCGGGTGATCCTGTGAAGTTCGGTACCGTGCGAAGTCGCTAGTTAATCATAAATGTGTAAAAGTCATCAAAAATATGAAGCTCACCAAATATTAAAGAAAAAATAAGGAATATGAATATGAATATTTTGATTTCAGAACACTGCACAACAAAACTGCAAAATAGCGCGTAAAGTTGTGGGGCGCCATTAGTAAATGTATAATTAGTGTATCAGGTCATAGTAAAGTGAATAGTTAGAAAAACTTTTGCACTCCGCCATTATAATGGAGATACTATTGCTTGTTGATAATTGATTATTGTTTCTTCTTACTGTTATTTGTATAACTGTGTTTTTTTTTTTTCTTTGTTCACGCACCGTGCTATACTCGTGCGTGACGTCACCTGCCGGCTCCAACGGAAGACCAGCGCCGGTTGTTCACAGCCGGCATCATGCTGAGGTGGGGCCGGTTTGTGACAAAAATAAAACAAAAATTGTGTGTTTATTATGTTTTATGTAATTATTTTTAACTTTATTTTTTGTTTTGTTTTTGTGACAAATAAATAACTGTCTATTGTCTATTGTTCTGTAAGGCCGTCAGTCATCATGATTCTACAGTAGGTAACACCGGATGCGTTAGGTACCAGATTACACTTAGGACAGTGATTCAAGCTTTCACTTGTACTTTAGATTATTTTGGTGTACATTGTACCAGCTTTGTATAGTATCTTATCAGTACTTCTATTAAAAACAAGTCAGCCGACCGACGGGTTAAAGAACACTATTCCTGTAAGTACAATAACTATTATAAATATCTAAACACACGTACTTAAATAATCAGTATGTACAGTAAAATTACGTCTTTTATGTCCCTGGAACGCACACACTTCAATACACTTAAAATTATACAAGTATGAAATTGGATCGTGTCAAAGCGATTCGTTTCTGGCATGGAGTGATTCCTATATAGTGTGTGAGTGTGACGTCTCTCCGCGCCTTCGCGCCTGCTGACTTGTTGAAGTCGTCGGACCGTCTCGTTCTCGGTCTCGTGTCACAGCATGTATTCAGCTCTAGCAAATAGGTATATTATATTACATATAACAAGTTTCATTGGCGAAACATGAAAAAAAAAATAATACCATACAAACTTTGAGGTTCCATTTCATCCCTTTTGAGATAGAATTTCGTGAAATACGTTCTTATTGTTCACTTAGACCAGTATTTTCAAAGGATTCAAGGAAAATTGTGTGGATCGCGAACGAGGAAGCCTGAATTATAGCCTGTTTATTTGGGCAATTGAGGAAAAGGTCAACTCGCACAAGTAGAAAGTCGCAAATTGAATCAAACTCTATAAAGCTTCTGTGGTTAATTCTGGGTATCCTGATTGTCTTTTTAACCAAAAGGAATTCGAATTGACATATATTATTTGTTTTCCAAGAGCACCATTCAATCGGCAGATAATTCCAACAGATTTTCTTTTAAGTTCGTTTCCATAGCCGTTAGTAATAGCCTTAGGATTGTTCCATGACGTGAACCTTCAATTAGTTCGCTTAATGGAATATCGGTGCTATAGATGATGATGACGACAGTGGTGACAGAACGGCGAGAGCTTAGGCGAATGGCAGGCTAGACATCATTTATTTATTTATAGGCGAGCAGAATAGGATGCGCCTATATCACACAATGTTGAAACATGTTCCTCGTTGGTTAAACAAGTAGCGTCAAGATAATCGTATCCAACTGTCTATATAGCTTGTTTTTAAATGTATTTATTGATCGGGCAAAAATATCGCTCTTATCGTCCTATTAAATTCGTATACATTTTTGTTTTTTCTAATTAAAATAATAATAAAAATAACCAGACCTAGCCCGAGAATTGTATAATAAATTAAAAACAGATAAATACACTCGAGTCGGGTGAAGTCAGGGAAAATCATTAATGTAATTGATACAATATCAACAAACACTGACTAGTGCAGATTGTCAGACTGAGATAAGACAACTTAATATCAATGCAATGCGTAATAGTGATAAAGCGGTCGTACGTGTGAATTGAGGGACCAAGGTGATAAATTATAAATATGCGTAACAACTCTATCTGTCGTTATCTTGGTGCTTAGTTAATTCGAAGTTTACTGCTCGAATGAAGCACATTAGAACCGGCACTGCAACGCAGCCGCACCGCAAGGCAGCCTCCGCATGCGCCCGGCAAGGCAGCCTCCGCAGGCGCACCGCAAGGCAACCTCCGCAGGCGCACCGCAAGGCAGCCTCCACAGGCGCACCGCACGGCAGCCTCTGCAGGCGCACGGCAAGGCAGCCTCCGCAGGCGCACCGCACGGCAGCCTTTGCAGGCGCACGGCAAGGCAGCCTCCGCAGGGGTACCGCACGGCAGCCTCCGCTGGCGCACCGCACGGCAGCCTCTGCAGGCGTACGGCAAGGCAGCCTCCGCAGGCGCACCGCACGGCAGCCTCTGCAGGCGCACGGCAAGGCAGCCTCCGCACGCGCACCCCAAGGAAGTACAGTTCGCGTGCCTCATGCTTATATCACGCATATATTGCTCCTCGAAAACGATCACCGGGATGCGAATAAAACTTGGTATACTCGGAATTAATGACCGACAATTCCCATATTATTTTATTATTGTGTTGGTATTTTCTATTGTTTTTTCTATTGTTGCACAATATCCATCCACACAGTAAGGATGCAAAATTATACATGCATAATAATGCATCGGGTCTGGGATCTACGTAATAGGAGGACCGTCTGTTAACTGATACCGCCAGCTCTCCCACAAACCTGAAATTTGATCCAGGTTTGGTAAAAATGTTTTTTTTTAAAGTTCTAAGATTTTTTTAAATGTTTTTGGTAGATATATACTCTGCCACAGTGACTTACAATGTAAGAAGCTTGTGCTTCACAAACAATATTTACCAGGTCGCCGTATCCACTATCCTGAAACATAATTAAAATTGGGTATTATGTTGGGATGACGTGATCTCTGTTTGGCTAGCTTCATTTGAGCATCTTGAGATATCTATGGAAACAGTTGGAAAACTAATAATTGCTTACACAGTGAGAGTTGAAACTCACACACTCGCACAGTTACTCTACAGACAAATTTTACGAAGAGACGAAATATCTGACAGTCCATCAGCTATACATCGTAGCGGTTGCACTACGTTTTCATAAGACAGCATTATTGCGCACGACTCATACCAAAAATGTATTCATCTTCATTTTCCCATTTCTTCAACAGCTTCTTGACAAAAAACTTGACATCCAAGAAATTACGCGTTTTGTGTGCAAAAAAAATTGTCACATCGTGGCTATCTCCTCGTGGTTATGTGGACACTGAAAATCTTATTCACATTACTAAATAACACTAAGGGGCCTGATAACCAGCAAAGTCATGTGCATATTCTATCTTAAATCTGTAATCTGTTGTGTCATCCCACACAACGTCTCATGTTATCGTCTATAGGTAATTTATTGGCTCTAAATCAGACTTGACCCCTGGCAAGTTGAATTTCGAGCCCCTGACTTCTCGCTTACACATAACTACTAATACTAAACTGTGATTCGTACCCCACAGTCTACACGCCTATACTAAAATAACCAGTAATTTATATTTTTATAGTAGTCAGAGACATTATTTGGCAGAGGGCACAGGCACAAGGAGATCAACAGATGTATTCGGCTGGGATGGGCAGCGTTTTTTAAGCTAGATGACGTGCTCAGAGACCGAAAAATGCCGCAATTCCTGAATACCCGTTTTTATAACCAATGCGTCCTGCCCACAATAACTTATGGTGCCGAAACATGGACGCTCACCAAGGAGACTGTGTACAAAATGCGAGTCGCACAACGGGCCGTGGAGCGTACCATGTATCACGCGACCGAGTTCGAAATACTGAGATCCGAAGAAGGACCAATATGGAAAACATTAGATCCCGTATAATAAAACTCAAGTGGTGGTGGGCAGGACACTTGGCTAGATGTGGGTATAGTAGGTGGAGTAGGTCACTGACGGAATGGTGGCCACGTGATGGTAAGCGTAGGCCTGGTAGACCGACTCAGCGATGGCGTGACGACATCCAAAAAATTTGGGGCAACGCCTGGACGAGATTGGCTTAAAACAGGGTAGATTGGCGAAAGAGAGTGGAGGCTTATGCTCTGCAGTGGGTGATGCCCACTGATGATGATGATGATGATGATTAGTTACGTAAACACGATCTGTGAATAGACGATAAGTAAATACAGGATAGAGTTGTTTTGATCGGAACTCGCCAATAAGTTTGTATTGTAACTAGGTGAGTTCCTCTAATTGCCTGTTGAAACACTGTACAGTTCGGGTCAGCCGCGGGCGGCGCGTAGCGGCTATTTGCGTGTGAATCACGAGACGTGGCCCGCGTACCAGCCCGCGAGCGCGCGGCGCGGGGGCCGTGTGGCGGAAGCCATGTTCATCATTTTACACTGTACTTTCTAGAACCTAACGTATACCCTTCTAATAACAAAATTCATAAATGTCGTGGATGCCTTTCCGTTTACAGTTATTTTAACGTAGGTATGCCATTGCCAGTTTCCTGGGCCGCTGATTTCAGGTGATTATTTACCGTCATCATCAGAAGCAGAAACAGTGTCGATTGCTCTAGATTTCAGAGCATTTAGCATTGTTCTAGAGTTTAGAATTAGCCACGCAGATCGGTGAAGTCGGGAACTGGTGGTACTAAAGAGTCTACCTTCGTTTTCTCTTTAAAGTAAAGTGCAGCAAAGTCATTGAGCAAAGTAGATAAACTTAGAAATAAAAAAATATTTTCGTGATTGGTGTAAGTTTAGTACTTAGCATGCCGAGTGATGAGACTTCCGCGTATTCTCTCCCCATCTCTCTTCTCTCTCAGTCTATCTTCTCTTCCCTCGATCCAGAATAAGCGCGCGTCGCAAGGCACGTGCACGCGCATGCTTCAATCACACCCATGTGACTTGTTGACTGGTTGCCACGATGCGATACTTGCCAAGCTTTCGTATAGTTAGTAGATACCAAATAAAATCTACACGAGAAGAATGACAATCTCATACAAAAAAAAAATGTATCTACCCCCGAAAATTCTGCTTAGAACTAGATGGCGCTTACGGATTATCAGTCAGCTAATGTCAAAACAGCTATATAAGCCGATGAAAATAAGGTTAATATAGAAACATAGTATCGGTAACTTTGATATGTATACTATAAGGATACTGTAATATTTGGGATTATTATATTTCAAGCCAAGTAGTAATTGTGACGATCAGCTTAAGGCACTAGCGACATCTTACGTCCTTATCAATACAAAATCGAGTTAAGCACCTTTCCAAGGACATTAATAGCACTATTAGTATAATTTATCTGTGGTAGATACAAACCCGCCTCCGCGTTGGCGAAGCACCAGCCAACTACAAGTGCGTCCGTAGGCGGCGAACAGCACTCGCCATCAGGCGCAGCTACTTCTATTAGACGATCAAACACGCTGTCTATTTTGAGTTCACCAACAACACTACGAATACCCCGTACTTGGTCTCGGTGTGTTTCATGCTACCCGACAAAAACACAAAACCCTACAAAGTCCCATACATTACAATCTTCGCACACAGCTGCATCGTACCGCGCGTGACGTCACCTGCCGGCCCCAACATTACAGAATACCAGCGCTGGTTGTTTACAGCCAGCTTACGCTGAGTTGGGGCCGGTTTCGTGACAAATATATAGGAACACTTCCTGTCTATTACGTGTATGTTTAATTTATTTATTATTATGTTTCTTTTGTGTCTGTATTTTTTGTTACGAAATAAATATTTTTGTATTTCTGTATTTACAAAGCAATGTTTATCCAGGGATTGAGCTATCTTCGCACCGTAATTGTTCAAAACTGGTTCAGCCACCACAAAGATACTTTTTCCATGGCAATTCATAAACCATACACTACTTACAACATAATACCCACTACTTACAACATTATATTATACCGTGATTAGCTGACTATACCCACCTACACCCACCCACGCATATGGTGTAAACATCCAAAGTTTTCCGGTGTATGTAGTGTATGGTTCCTCTGTAGAATCGATACGACTCGTTTTGCTGTAAACATCGGTTGATAACTTATTGCCGATACAATTCCGATTGCACCCAGTCTGGTTGTAACCTCACCGCGCCGCGCCGGGCCGCGCTGTGCTCGCTCCAGTACCTACTCTGTGAACGCTTCAAACATCGGTGCCGAACACTCATTATAAAACGGGATGTTGATGCAATTCAAATAATTAATAAGGACGCATTCATTGATTTGTCCCAATAAATTAACCTTGTAGCGTCAGCGTCAAATTTCATCTCCATGAAACATCGCGGAAATTCCGTCATCGTCTATGTGCACACGGCGTGCTGCGCTCCGCTAGGAGTATTCTGTGGTGCTCGGTCTACTCACGGTCATGTGGTAGATCACTGGGCTTGGATTTACATTAAATGCAGTGTGTTGAGTAACTCCGTACTTACCTAAGTACTTATCCTCAGAAACAGAAGGCAAACTTTATAAAAATAAAAGAAGTACAAAACAATAAAGGTGATCATTAATTTCATTGGGTATTTGCAGACTCTCTTTATTGATTTAGTAATACAGATTTTTTTAAAACAATTTGACAACTATTTTACAAGATAAGCTATTTAGCCTTGTATTATTTATTTGCAAAGCACTATATGTGTGTCATTAAGCCTAGAGTAAAAGTTCCTTCTAGTTAAGAGTGCATCTTCGTAGACCACACATCATTGCTTATCATCAAGCAGTAACAGGATGTGTACATACATTTATAATAAATCTTTTTATTTTACTTAAAACTTTATTTCACGTTACAAATAAATGCAAAAATGAGCAAAAATGAGTATCTAACGTATTTTATGAAATAAATTAGTATTTCGACAACACAAGCCCATTTAAGGTCCATCGACTTTCATACAAAACTATCGATGTCTTTTTAGGCGTCCTACTACGATTTTGAACTGGGCATGACTTAACATAGGTCTAATTTGGCCTCTAAGTATCGCAAAGTCTATAATTTAAAATGTTCATGGCTAGGAAATACCATTTTTCAACCCAATAATTACGACAAATTTTACGAATGTAGTGGTGTGTTCTTTACATGCGAATCATGCGATCATGGTGTGCGTGAAATATTCATGTGTGCGTGCGTCTTGCAAAAATCGTGTACACTGGTTGTGCCGCGCGCGCGTCACGCGGTTTACGCGACGTTGCCAGCTTGTCGGAGCGTGTGTGAGCGAGACTAGGAATCCTTGCCTCGCGGCTTAGTCCGCGCGCGGTCTTCGATAATTGCGACGTTGCGAGATTCGGTATCGGTGTGCAGTGCAGTGTTTGATTTGGTTACCTAATCTATCTATACCAATATTATAAAGAGGAAAGATTTGATTGTTTATTTATTTCATTGTTTGTTTGTTTGCATTGAATAGGCTCCGAAACTACTGAACCGATTTGAAAAATTCTTTCACTGTTGGGAAGCTACACTATCCCTATACTATATTATATTATATTTTTAAAAAATTTGGGATCCTTACTAAAACTCGAATAATGTAACCCAAGATGTAAAAAAAAATACCTAAAATATCCTTTACATCGCGTGCGTTGCGACAACTATTGATGATGATAGAATAATCTATCTATACCAATATTATAAAGAGGAAAGATTTGATTCTTTGTTTGTTTGTTTATTTGCATTGAATAGGCTCCGAAACTACTGTACGGATTTGAAAAATTATTTCGCTGTTGGGTAGCTTTTCAGCTTTCTTTATATATTTTTTTTTGTAACTTGACGCAAATAGAGGGGTTTTCGTGTGTGTATTATAATTTTTATTTTTTTGTTAAATACCCGTGCGAAGCCGGGGCGGGCTGCTAGTAACCTAATAATAACGTACATAATTATAATAGAATGCAGCAGACATCATCGTTGCGCTATAGACGTCATCAATATTCTGGCCAAAAAAAGAGCACGAATCGTGTTCGTGCTCGGCTGAAATATTATCATGGCGAAGGTGTTTCGTAAGTGCCTACCTACCTAATTTATAAATAAAAAATATAATTCGAGACTTCTTGCCCATTTTCATGGCGATGGGGATTTCTACCCTTCCAACTGCGATTTTCATTTGCGGTCATAGATTTTAAGGATCATCATCATCATCATCATCAGCCTGTTCCCTATACCATACCCAACTGCAGGACCGCCCCGCGGGCCCGCACGCGGCCCGTGCAGCCTCGCGAAATACTAGTTTATATGTATAAAAATGAACCCCTATTCTTATATTTTGAGGACTTTGACATAGGTAACCATTTATAAATTTTCAGGGTTCCGTAGTACTACAAGGAACCCTTATAAGTTTGTCATGTCCGTCTGTCTGTCTGTCTGTCCGTCTGTCTGTTTGAATCCTTTACAGCCCGCACCGGCTTCGCACGGGTATATAACAAAAAAATAAAAATTATTATACACACACAAAACCCTTCTATTTGCGTCAAGTTACAAAAAAAAAATATATATAAAGAAAGCTAAAAAGCTTCCCAACAGCGAAAGAATTTTTCAAATCGGTTCAGTAGTTTCGGAGCCTATTCAATGCAAACAAACAAACAATCAAATCTTTCCTCTTTATAATATTTATTTTTGGTGTGACTAACTAATAACCCCATATCTAAAATTTGTTGGAATTCGGCATTTCTGAGTATGGGGCTCGGTGCGCGCTCCATCAGTGCCAGGAAAAATAATGCAAAATTACGGGAAAAAAAATTCACCTCAATAATGATGATGAATGTGGTTTTTGCATTTTTATGTATGATCTCGTTGCGCGCACGCTCACTGATCCCGGGAAAAATATTGAAAAAATTCTGAAAAACTTCCTTCTTAGTGAAATAATAGATTTTTTGTAAAAGGTGCCTATATAGGTATGGGTACCTATATAGGTAGGTGGTAAGGTGGTAGATAGAGGTATATGAAAATCTTGAATATTTCGTGCTGCGCGATTGAAATATGTGCATAATACTAATAATACTTACCTACCTACCAACAAACCAACCAACCTACCTACCTACCTACCTACCTATTAGTTAGTTAGTTTTGTGTGTGGTGTTTGTTGTGTTGTTTGATAACTTATTTTGTAAAAAAATAGCACAAAAAGAACAAAAATCTACAAAAACAGTAATTTTCAAATGAGGATTGATCCTTCGTCTCATTGACACACTACAAAACGAAGCATAATGAAAATCCGTCCACTCGACCGCTCGGCCAGTCGATCTGATAGGTGGAACGCCGAAAATCGGGTACTCAATTTCGTATTTGCTTGTAACCGTTTTGAATTCGCATGTGATTCGGTCATAGATTTAAAATTCATCATCATCATCATCAGGCTGTTGATAACGTACAGAGATTTCTTGCCCATTTTCATAGCAATGGGGAGATTTCTACCCGTCCGACTGCGTTTTACATTTGCGGTCATAGATTTAAAATTTTCCATCATCATCATCCGCCTGTTCCCTATCGTACCGAGATTTCTTACCCATTTTCATAGCAATGGGGAGATTTCTACCCGTCCGACTGCGTTTTACATTTGCGGTCATAGATTTAAAATTTTCCATCATAATCATCAGCCTGCTCCCTAACGTAACGAGGTTTCTTAAAAAATACATAAAATGATTAAATTAAAAAATATTTTATTTTACTAGAATACCTTTGCCAAAATTCGTAAAGGTCGGTCCAGCCGTTTTATCGTGAACAGATAACAAACAGAAAGACAGAGCTACTTTCAAAATTTATAGGATACTAGATGCGCCCCGCGGTTTCACCCGCGGTATAAACTCTGTAACGGCTGAACGGATTTGGATGAAATTTGGAATGGAGGCTACCATACCTAAATTTGGCTACCTCCATACCAAATTACATTAAAATCCATGCAGCTGTTACAGATTTGAACGGGAACAAACACACTTACATACTAACATACCTACTTACATACACACAAACTTTCGCATTTTGGTGTGACTAAGTAATAACCCCATATCTAAAATTTGTTGGAATTCGGCATTTCTGAGTATGGGGCTCGGTGCGCGCTCCATCAGTGCTGCCAGGAAAAATAATGCAAAATTTCTGGAAAAAAAATCACCTCAATAATGATGATGAATGTGGTTTTTGCATTTTTATGTATGATCTCGTTGCGCGCACGCTCACTGATCCCGGGAAAAATATTGAAAAAATTCTGAAAAACTTCCTTCTTAGTGAAATAATAGATTTTTTGTAAAAGGTGCCTATATAGGTATAGGTATCTATATAGGTAGGTGGTAAGGTGGTAGATAGAGGTATATGAAAATATTGGATATTTCGTGCTGCGCGATTGAAATATGTGCATAATACTAATAATACTTACCTACCTACCAACAAACCAACCAACCAACCTACCTACCTACCTACCTACCTATTAGTTAGTTAGTTTTGTGTGTGGTGTTTGTTGTGTTGTTTGATAACTTATTTTGTAAAAAAATAGCACAAAAAGAACAAAAATCTACAAAAACAGTAATTTTCAAATGAGGATTGATCCTTCGTCTCATTGACACACTACAAAACGAAGCATAATGAAAATCCGTCCACTCGACCGCTCGGCCAGTCGATCTGATAGGTGGAATGCCGAAAATCGGGTACTCAATTTCGTATTTGCTTGTAACCGTTTTGAATTCGCATGTGATTCGGTCATAGATTTAAAATTCATCATCATCATCATCAGGCTGTTGATAACGTACAGAGATTTCTTGCCCATTTTCATGGCGATGGGGGATTTCTACCCGTCCAACTGCGATTTTAATTTTCGGTCATAGATTTAAAATTCATCATCATCATCAGCCTGTTGATAGCGTACAGAGATTTCTTGCCCATTTTCATGGCGATGGGGGGGATTTCTACCCGTCCAACTGCGATTTTCATTTGTGGTCACAGATTTAAATATCATCATCATCATCATTAGCCTGTTCCCTATCGTACCGAGATTTCTTACCCATTTTCATGGCGATAGGGGGATTGGTACCCGTCCAACTGTGACCTTCGTCACAGACCTTCGTCGTTTATCGGTCATAGACTTTAAGGATCATTATCATCATCATCCGCCTGTTCCCTATCGTACCGAGATTTCTTACCCATTTTCATAGCAATGGGGGGATTTCTACCCGTCCGACTGCGTTTTACATTTGCGGTCATAGATTTAAAATTTTCCATCATCATCATCAGCCTGCTCCCTAACGTAACGAGGTTTCTTAAAAAATACATAAAATGATTAAATTAAAAAATATTTTATTTTACTAGAATACCTTTGCCAAAATTCGTAAAGGTCGGTCCAGCCGTTTTATCGTGAACAGATAACAAACAGAAAGACAGAGCTACTTTCAAAATTTATAGGATACTAGATGCGCCCCGCGGTTTCACCCGCGGTATAAACTCTGTAACGGCTGAACGGATTTGGATGAAATTTGGAATGGAGGCTACCATACCTAAATTTGGCTACCTCCATACCAAATTACATTAAAATCCATGCAGCTGTTACAGATTTGAACGGGAACAAACACACTTACATACTAACATACCTACTTACATACACACAAACTTTCGCATTTCGGTGTGACTAAGTAATAACCCCATATCTAAAATTTGTTGGAATTCGGCATTTCTGAGTATGGGGCTCGGTGCGCGCTCCATCAGTGCTGCCAGGAAAAATAATGCAAAATTTCTGGAAAAAAAATCACCTCAATAATGATGATGAATGTGGTTTTTGCATTTTTATGTATGATCTCGTTGCGCGCACGCTCACTGATCCCGGGAAAAATATTGAAAACATTCTGAAAAACTTCCTTCTTAGTGAAATAATAGATTTTTTGTAAAAAGTGCCTATATAGGTATGGTACCTATATAGGTAGGTGGTAAGGTGGTAGATAGAGGTATATGAAAATCTTGAATATTTCGTGCTGCGCGATCAAAATATGCACATTATACTAATAATACCTACCTAGCCACCAACCAAGCAACCAACCTACCTACCTACATACCTACTTATAAGTTAGTTTTGTGTGTTGTGTACACACAAAATAACAAATAACAAACAACAGTACCTACTATGGACTAAATTAATCTAACCCGGGTCTAAAATCCATATTTTTAGTCGCAGAATAATGTCTATCGACGCGGAAAACACAACATTTTTGGGTATTGCATATTTCATTAGGTTCATTTCATTAGGTATTAGGTATGTAAAATTCGAAATTAATTTGAAAAAAAACGAAAAAAAGTGGAAAATTTGTTCGGGAGGTACCAGACTCGGTGCCCTTAGAACCCCCGATATGGGGTTATTCCAGGGACCCAGTTATTCAATCGTCAAGCAGTAGTGTGCAACACATCACTGTGTTCCGGATTGAAGGGCAATGTTTCCAGCGTAATTATTGGGCACAGAGATTTAACATCTAATATCTCAGAGTAATGAGCGCAGTGCATTGCCGCGCATGGTTTTGAACTGTTGAGATTCAAAATTCTGGGTGGCACTGTTATGAGCAAGCGTGAAGCTTAACATCAGCTGAGTAACTTGCTCGTCTCGTCACCAAATAACAAAAAAAAAAACTTACATGCTTACACACTTACACACGAACTTTCGCATTTTAAATATTTGTGCGACAATATTAGGTTTATTAGTAGATATATACTTTTATAAGTTTCGTTACTAATTTTGAATAAGTTTGTCAAGAAACCCACAGCAAAAATTAAAATAAATAGTATTCTCGAAATTAAATTATAAAAAATAATACTACCTAATTTTAGGGGTTCGAACCCAGAACCTCACGAGCGCGACCTAATCAAACTGATGACTTCGGCCACCGAGACGATATACAGAGCAACGAAATTTCGTATTTGCTTGTAACCGTTTCGAATTCGCATGTGTGCGTAATGTTCATGCGTGCATACAGGCGTTGAACATTATTTGAATTTTCAGTCGAGTGCAGCTATTAATGGGCTCTATTATTTTTGAGATGTGTTTATAACAATAGTAAGAGGTCGCAAAGTGAATTAAAACTGGGGCAGATTACCTCAATTGAGTTTTCAACGACAGCGCCATCTCTTGGCGCCTACCTACCTAGCGGACTCAAACGAAGCACCTTAAATATTTATTTTAGTAGTAGTAGTCAAGCACATAGCATATCATGTTTAAAAAAACGTTGTTTTTTAGTAGCTACCTAGTGCCAACACTGATCTCGATGTTAAATCTTAGTTCCTAGCCAGTTAAGTAGGTACATTTTTTTAATATTATTGTACGTCCAAGAGGATAATTACTGTTGATACTTATTTTGTTATTTTAAGACCTTTGTTACCGTAGTTATTTACAATAAAAGTTATCTTATCTTATCTTCAATTGCGGAAAGGCGTCAGACAGAGAGACGTTATTTCTCCGAAACTGTTCACGAACGCACTGGGGGACGTTTTCAAGCTCTTGGACTGGAACGGATGCAACATCAAATAGATCATGGCAGAGTCGCTAGAGGACCTCAATAATATGCTCAACGACCTTAGTAGCGTTTCTCAACAGGTGGGTCTTAAAATTGACAAGACGAAGATCATGTCGAATGCCCATGTGGCACCCATACCGGTAGTCGTTGGGAACGATATCCTCGACCATTATAAGTACCTTGGACAGACTGTCCAGTTAGGTAAGTCCAACTTCGACAAAGAGGTCGCTCGAAGAATCCAACTCGGATGGGCAGCGTTCGGGAAATTGCGTGATATCTTCTCGTCCAAAATCCCGTAGTGCCTGAAGATGCGGGTCTTATACCAATGTGTGTTGCCAGTGATGACATATGGGACTGAAATGTAGTGCTAGACCACTGGCCTTTTGGAGAAACTCAGTGTCACACAGCGGGCAATGGAGAGACCTATGCCCGGAGTTTCTTGGCGCGATAAAATCCGAAACGTGGATATTCGGCGAAGAACCAAAGTCACCGATATAGCTTTCAGAGTTTGCAAGCTGAAGTAGCAATGGGCAGGCCACATCATTCGAAGAACCGATAACCGGTGGGGAAGACAGGTTCTTGAATGACGACCACGAACCGGAAGACGAAGCGTAGGCCGGCCTCCCACTAGATGGACCGACGATGTTGTGAAAGTCGCGGGCAACCGGTGGATGCAAGTGGCACGTTGTTGGTCAATGTGGCGCTCTAAGTGGGAGGCCTGTGTTCAGCAGTGGAAGTCTTATGGCTGATGATGATGTGATACTTGTAGCTCAATGCTAGGTACTATTATCACATAAAAAATATAACGTTAAGATAACTCATTTTTGATGCTTAATAAAACGGCCATTTTCTTAAACATTATCTAGTATATTTTGTTCGACTACAAATACAATATTTACATTGCAAAATATACAAATAGCGTCACATTTCGTGTACTTACTTAGTAAGTACACGATTTACTCGTCAATAAAAGAATGTTGTAGTATCTCGAGTCGACGAGATCGACAACAGGGCAAGTCCTGGAACACCGTGAAGCTTTCAATGTGTAGACGTACCTTGTGGCTAACTCATAGATCACTCACAGAACACATTACGTGGCAAATTGCTCAAATAGTCACTGTGTCTAATGCGGGTAGCAGCTGTTGGCACGGGCCTGTGCAAATCAGCGCGGGTCAGTTCGGGTCGATGGTAGCGCCTCTCACAGACTATAAAGCGCTGTCAGCAGCGACAGCGCTGCGAGCAGCCTCGCCCTGCCCCCGGCCGCGCCGTTACCCGCCTGATCGCGTTGCATCTCCATTCGCTCCTCTGTATACACAAAAACATATATCAACAATCGTGGCCTATCTGTTCACCTAAAATTATTTCGCAAATTTTCATTTGACAACCATCGATTGGCAAAAACATGAATCTCCATTTTATCCTTTACTTAACTACTAATTTATACAAATAATTCAATTATAAAAATAATAACTTGACTAGTTCTCATATTATAACATGTCACTTGATAACATAACATGTCGCTTCGTTTATTATTTGTGTTACTTACTAAAACTACACTTGTCATATAAACGTTTGACATATTTAATTATAATACAAGTATTCTAATAATTGAAACCACGCTTAAAGTAACTGTGATATAATGTAGTGGCTTCGAACACTAAGTTAGGTTATGTTTGAATTGCGACAAACAACGCGCGAGCCGAGTGAGCGAAGCGAGCGTGCCGCGGCAGCGGCCGGCGAAGCACTAAAAAGTAACTGCAACTTAATGTAGTTGCTTCGCACGCTAGGTTAGTTTATGTATTTTTAGAAAGGTGATTTTATGAAACGAATCAAAATAGTAAATTAAAAATACATAAACGATAAAATAAAGAACACATTTGTAGAGTAAAGAAAAAAGAATTGTAAAATGATTGTTTATAAAATGAAGGCGGCATATTGCTGATGTTTCTTATCTAATAAAGATAGCAAACGGCGCGGTCGACTGTTCGGAGCTAGTTGAGCTAGGCATAAAGGTGTCAGCTGATCCGAAAAGGAGGCCTGGCTCACTCTTTACCCCTTTAGTAAACGCGAACTACAGAAATAACGATTACATCTTTAGAGCAAGCCGTTGTTTCAATAACGTAGCCTTACTACACGACGTTGACTTATTTAACACGCCGGTGAAGCAGCATAAGCGGTTATTAGGGAGTGCATTTTTTGTTTAAAATCGTTTGTCTTACTAGACAAACTGGTTAATTGTTTTTTAGAATATTTTTATAAGTAAAATCTTTTAAGTGGCCGTCGGTTTATATACAATTACTTTAAAAAAAATGTATCTGGCTGTAAGATTCCCTTAATATATAAAATGAAGCATTTGCGGAATAAGGTGGTGTTTTGGTGAAACATTAGGTATCCATCAACAATACATACACAGAACACATTTTAGTCTTGATTTCAGCAGTTCTACTTGTCATAATTCACTCAATTCATTTTTTCATGCTCACTTGGCTCTTCCCTCACTCTTATCTAAAAGTAGGTTCATAATAATAAACTATGAATACTTGTCACGAATAGTTTATTATTATGAACCTACTTTAAATATTCTTTGACTCTCTCGAGTATTATAGATAGAGTGAGGGAAAAGCCAAGTGAGATTTAAAAAAAGAAATATTTGAACGCTGTATATATACATTCTTCATATTATGACTTTTAAATTTAAATTTTTGACTTTCATGTAATGACTCAATTCTATTTATAATTATAGTACCGCGCTCTTTACAATTGCATGCTGTCTTCACCTGTAAGTATTGTACCATTTAGTTCTATTTTATTTGCGTACATTTTTGACATTGAATTTGTGTTCACAGTGTAGGTGAACCTAAATAAATAAATAAATTAACATTTTAGGCTCAAATGTACAAAAATGGGAAATAACGATGCAAGTGATGCTACAAACCTAGAGGCGCGGGTGCGGCTTTTCGTATAATTATAACAAAGTACTCTGTGGGTGCGGCTCGCGGCTCGCAGCTCGCGGCGCGCCCGCTGAGGCGTCCACAGTGAGCTCGTCCGCTTTGATGTCGACATTACACGTCCGTTTTTAAGAGATCTAAATGGTTCCGTGTATTTTTAAAGCGCGTTCTCTAACGATAAACATCACGCCCTACAATTAGAACGCAATAACACGCGATATTGACGCGTTTTTATTCTTCAGCATCTGTAAATCGACTGTTGTGTTTGTTCATGAGATTCCATGTCGAGTCCGCCGACTTCGTCGGTGACACCCTCCGTACCGAGTTGTCCGTATCGTACTTCGTACCGAGTTGCTCAATGACGTCGGCCGACAGAGCAAATGTCCGACCAGAACGAACGCGGATAAGTTTAATAAGTGCAGATGGCGAATATACATTTTTGGTGGGAGGGTAAAAGAGTTCGCAAGGCGAGGAGTGTGCCGCCTCGTGCTATTCCGACTGAGACAAATTTAGTCGTCATCTATATCTAACGGCACAGAGGAATAGAACTAGATACCTCGTCACGCGGGTTTTGGTCTGACCAAAAATCACCAAAGTTTGAGGAAAGCACGGGGTGCGCGGAGTGTGACAAATCGTTCCCAATGGCTATCATCAAAGTTACGCCCAACACTGTACCGAGTTAGTACTTTCCGTAGTGATGGGGTAAGCAGTAGGCTGTGGCAGTAGGGCTTACCTACTTAGCGAACATTTGGGCCGACTGTCGCTCTGCCATAGTAATCGCACTCACTCGAATCACTATGATACGCTAACAAGACACTACTACACAACAGCATATCTCGAGAACCTCCTCCTTTTTTTGGAAACAGGCTAAAAATAATAAAGAATACTATATTTTTTTTGTAAATACTATCCTTTTAAAAAAATTGTGCTATCGTTTTAGCGTACCTAAATACAGCCCTGCTTTTGATTTTTTTTTCTCTTCTCACCACAGTCTCACGCACATGCTAGATGCTGCCGGTCGATTCTATCGTGATTTAGTTGCTTGTCGAGTTTAGTCCAAGCAGAAGGTCCCGAGTGCACAGTGTTAGTTAGTTAGTTAGAATTCAGTATTCGAATCCCTTTATGGTATTGTGAAAATCGAAAATGCAAGTCTGCGTTTTGTTTAATGAGTTACAACACTAGTTTACACGTGCGTTCGCCAGAAAGGGACAGCTACATTGCAAATCCGCAAAGAGGGATAAGGGATAAGTGACGAAATGTCCATTATAAGCTGAGCTCTGTTAAGACTGGTAAAATTCAATTATGTTATTTACCGATGAAAAGTTATTCCGTCTTTTTTGTAGTTTGAGTGCGCGGACGACTTTCCACATAATTCCACAGCACAGATAGTCATTTTTGTTTATTTTTGGTTGTCAGGAAAATAAAACAACCGTCTTATTTTGTAAACCTCACGCACGCTCGCACAGCTCTGGCACTCGGTCGGAACTGAAGCCAAAGTTTGGGGCGGCGTCTTATATAAGTATTATAAAACTTATGTGTTGTGCGCTGGGCTCGTCCTAGACTAGGTTTCTAGTTCTATTTATCTGTGATCTAACGGTCACTAAAAAGTAGATGCTAGCAAACCCTGGTGATCGAGCAGCAGACGCAGCGTGGCGGAGACTCCCGCCGCGGTGCACGAGTACTGGCCGGCGTCCTCCGCGCGCAGGTCCGCCAGCGTGAGCCGCGACACGACGCGCGCCGCCCACCGCTCCGTGTCCAGCGACACGCCGCCGCGCCCGCTCTGCGGGACGACCGTACCTTCCTATTTGATCGGCGAAATACTAAACTCTCAGGGGGGTTACCATACTCGTCATCTCATTATTGCCTAGAATTGCGCGTAATTTCTCTTGAGAAAGAGTAGGTATGTTTAGAGTACGCATTACCGTATATGAGGAGGTGAGGATCAAACGCTTACATATCCACTTAAAGTAATTTGCAATAAGAAGAATTCTGTGGTAATTTGTTAAAAAACAATGAAAACCAAACTATTCTTAGTACACTACTTTTTCAATGTAGGTATGTCACACACACAGAATTCTCCTTATAAAAGAATCTATATTATATTACTCTTTGAAAATAATTATCCCTGTGTCATTTTGCTGAGCCATAAAATATAGGCTACTGAAAATAGTTTTAGTATAATTATTTTGAAATGGTATCGTTTTAGATAGAAACGAAGTGTTCCTTCTACCTACCAAAGAAATCCGTGGTTTTGTCCAAACCATTCTGGATTGAACCACCATCTTGGATTTATGTGGTTTGATCCTATTTGGATAAGTGATGTTTTGATTTGAATGACATGGATAAGTGTGATTAATTTAAATATACAATAGACAATACGATAACAATATGACTTTTTATTTCAAAATAAAATCAAACTTAAATCTTCTCTCAAAGTCACAACACAATTAATTTTCTTGTACTAAGCTTGTACGAACTATTGGGGCCATAGGTACAATTCTTTGTGAAGTGTAATGCCAGTGGATCTTTATATCTGGAAATCACAGAATTCTCCTTATTGCTGGAAATAAAATAAAACAAAATTATAATTTAATTATGCGTCCTCACGGTAAAGCATCTAGGAAAATACAATCATATCATGGAATAACGATGTACCTACTTATGTACTTACTTGTCATTCTTTACTGTATCTCTTTGTTGTCCTTTCTTCGGTTTTTTCTTCACTCCACAATTAATTTCTTTTACTTACCCTTGCATTTTCCATCGATTCCAAGAACTTACATCAGTGAGAAATCGTAAATTCGTAAAATCGAAAATCGAAAATTTTTAGTCAGATTCCTCCCTATATTATATTACGCTTTGCCACAGAATTCTCCTTATAAATTATGTCTTTGCTCTTTGCTTACAGACCATAATATAAACGGAAAAAACCTGCCGAAACATGAATGTCTCTGCCACCGTCGAGTGATATTGACAGTGTCACTAAACTTCACACTAATATTATAAATGCGAAAGTTTGTGTGTAAGTGTGTACTTAATTATGTAAGTGTGTCTGTTCCCGTTCAACTCTGTAACGGCTGAACGGATTTGAATGAAATTTGGTATGGCGGTAGCTTATACCCTGGATTAATTAGGCTACTTTTTATCCCGAAAATTACCTCCTTCCGTTCCTGTAGAATAGCGGGCGAAACCGCGGGGCGCAGATAGTATAAGATAAGGCGATAAGACTGCCAGTTATTACACCGTAGTATTTATATTCTCTTTGTGTTACACTAGTTTTAAGTTTTTTTTTTCTGTCCTACCTATCTACAATCTGGTGTAAGCAATACAGAGTTTGTCTATGTGTCTTATGACAGTATCTAGTTGTCAAACTATGTTTTTTTTCCACGAGGAAGGCCTTACCTACCTACTAAGGAGAATTCTATGCTACTTACATAGAAGGGACAACTTGAAAAACAAACAAAAAACATGAATAAGTGCGATTCTATTGTTCTTTGATTCTGACCTATTTCATATAGAAATCAAATGATTTGTGTGGTTTTGAATAAAACTCATGATATCGTTTGCGTTTCACTGAGGGATATGTGCTTTTTTGATCAGAAATATTCAGCAAAATGGTGAATTTTATCATTTGGAGACCGACTAAGAAAAAAAAACGAAAGTCTAAAAAGTGGATATTATTATGTGAGATTTTGATCTCCTCATCTCATATAGTAGACTCACTTGCAGCGACAGCAGGTCGGTGCCGCGCCGCCAGCGCACGTCGAGCGGCGCCACGGGCAGCGCGCGCGGCGCCGGCGAGTAGCGCGCCTCGCACGCCAGCGTGCCGGCGCCGCCCGCGCGCGCGCGCACCACCTGTTCCCCGACCGCCGACACCACCACCACAGGCACCGGTTCATCTGTGAAACAATTGTAATTTGTATACTGTTCGAAGTCGTCCTTATTTTATTCTATTTGAGAGCGATGAGTTCTGGTATGGGCCTCGCTCGGGGCCACAGCTGAATAGAACTCGGGGCGTACCTAAGTTACCCTCTCCCAGAGTCCACTCGACTCATTCCAGTTCTCCAGCCGAGTATTTCTGCTCCTCGTGCGGCGCCCAGCATTATTAATTTTCTTTGTATCATACGAACAGATTCCGCTGACGGTGAAAAAGATGTCTATTCGTGTATTATGATGGCTTCGGTCGCAACACCTCAGTAATATCGCCGCAATCGTAACAACTTGACTTGCTTCGATGCGAATAATTATATAATCGTTTGTAGATTGATCAAACGTGTCGTTCCGATCTCGTCAACTCGACCCAGATTGTTCATCGAATCTAGTACCTACTTCGTGTTTCGTTTGATCTGATAAGCGATCATCGCTACAAACCTTGGTTTATGCACTTATACGAAAATTTAATTTCTACATAGCGGCATCGCCCTGACGCACTCGTCACCCTGACATAAGAATGAAACAAAAAACCGAATTCTCATTCTGCAGACTCTCCAAAATAAATACTTTATTTTTTGAAAAATTTAAGTTTTCGGGTAAAAAGTTGTCAAATCTGTTTATTTTATTTGTATAGAATAGTTACCGAGCACGGTGAGGTTGAAGAAGAGGCTCATTTTGGGTTCGGTGTTGACTTGGCACTCGTAGCGGCCCGAATCGGCGAGTCTCAGACGCTCGATGCGTAGCGAGTGCCGCGTGACGGCCGCTCCGGTTCCGCCCGCGCCGGCTGTTCCGGCTCCGCCCGCACCGGCCGCTCCCGCTCCGCCCGCGCCGGCCGCTCCCGCTACGCCCGCGCCGGTCACTCCCGCTCCGCCCGCTCCCGCTCCGCTCTCGGCGGCGGACACGCGCGCGTCCGCAGTGAACACGGCGCCCGCGTGCGTCAGGATCTGCAGGTCTCGAGATCGCACCCATGACACCTGCAACACGATACCAACATCAGATCATACCTACTCGCACCTTTACATCACATTTGGTACATTTGAAGAGATCTTTATCAAAATTATTGAAGTCTGTAATTAGATTTCATCGTTAGTGATTCGCAGAAAATTCAGAATGATCTAGATAACCTTAACTCGTGGTGCCAGTTGAACAGACTGCCTCTTAACACAGCCAAATGCAAACACATCAAAATTACCTACCTACTAAGAAACGCATTATTACTTCTAGTAAGTATGTGTTGAATGGAACAACACTGGAGGAAGTGGATGATATGAGGGAACGGGTGTCATTTATGATAAAAATCTGTCTTTTAAACCTCATTACAATGCTATAATAAAAAAGGCTAGTAGAGCCTTGGGTATCATTCGGCGTAATAGCAGGAAATTCAAGAACCCCATAGTCAAAATTACCCTTTATAAGTCTCTAGTTCGCAGCCACTTGGAATATTGTCCTAGTATTTGGAGCCCTCACCATAAATGCCACAGTAAAAACATTGCACATGTATAACATAATATAATATATTGCACACCCGATATGGGTCCACTGTTGTAACATTAATCTCTATTTTAAGAACATCTTTGTACACAGTATTGCAATAAAATAATTCTTATTCTTAAAGTATACAAAAGCGCTTCTTACGTTTTTTTGACCAGATCTCTGGGCAAGAGAGGTGAGCTTACTTGCTACGATGACAGACTGGAATATTTTAAACTGCAAAGACTGGCCGATAGACGTCGTGTAGCTGATGCTATTACCCTGTACAAAATTCTAAACTGTTATATGCATACCCCTGAGATTCTTAACTCTATAAAAAATTTAATTCCGCGCCCTAGCCATCGCCTCCACAAACTTAAATACAAGTTCTTCTCTGTAAACCAATAAAAATAAAAGTAAAAATAAAATAAAAAATAATAAGTAGTAGTATCCGTGTCATTTAACTACCTAGTAAGTTCGTATGTACTTACATGAACGGTGTCCGGGCCGCCTTGTCCTGAATTATAATTTGTAATTTAGGACAAGGCGTCATATACTTATAATGCTTATAAGTACTATAGGTCTATAGGCGCAGTATCTAAATATTTTAGCCATAGTATCGTGCTAGTAGTTCTACGAATAGTAGACCTCACGGCCTTATATCTTGACAACCTCTTCACCGATTTTGCGCCTATTCAAAATTCTTCATGTTTGAAAAATAACTACAAAAATTGTAGAACCTGTATATCAAGTTTCGTTAAATAATATATTTGTACGCTACTCGCGTACAGATCGTATTTTTCAGCCATTTTTTAGAATGTTTTAGTCGTCGGCGATTTTTGATTGGTGGAGTATTTCCCCTAAAAAGGGGGAGAAGTTGGCTGCGGCACCTTTTATTGGCTGATTTTGATAATATTTGGCATAAGCATTTAGTACTCGATTCTAAACAAGAATTTTGAATATGAGTGAAATCGGTCAAGAGGTTGTCTAGATCGGTCGGTTGGTCGTGAGGTCTCAGTTCGAGACATCGAATTGCGATTGCGCAAAAAAAGTTTGTGCTCGCGAGGTCTACTGTACGCACTGTGTAACGGCCCGCGGTCCTCGCTCGGCCACGGGTAATAGGCGCTCTCGCTCACGCACTAAATTAGCTTTACGATACAAACAATTGGAGACCTAGAGTATTCGGCGACCGACGCTTCCTCGCCGCGCCGAGTGGAGCCGGGCGTGCCTCGTATTACCATAGAACATAATACAATAATGTATGCTATTACTGCGGATAACAGTCTTACACGGATGATTCGATATGACTCCTATAATCTTTAGTACTTCTATCGCAAAACGTTTCAGTATCATCGTATCGACTCGAAAAAATTACGACATCCCCGTACGAAAACCGTTCCCTCTCAGTCCTCACGGATACGGGAGCTGAACTATAAACATCACGATCGCTCGTCGCCTCTTCAAGGTGGCTACAGGTAACACGGGAGTTCTCAGTGTCCGGTGACTCGCGGTAGCACTCTTTGATAAAAAGGTCATACTCGATCGTAGTCCTCAAATTCCTCAAACGCTAGTACTAGTACGGTTGCGATGCGTCGGCGGGCACTTATCGAGCCAACAGATATAGCTAGGTCGTGACAGAGCGGCTCGGGCGCCCTCAAACACACCCGGCTTCTTGCCAAACCGAGGCCGTACACTTCGCCCTAGATCGTACTGGACTATTGTCAAAAGTTATTTATTTGATATATTACCAAACAGGAAGTTTTTAGATGCTACAAAGAAAAAAAAAACAGGACAAACGAGAGCCTGACTCGTGCACCGAGGCTTCCGTACAAACTTTTGAGGTTGAAAAAATTATCTCCCTTAGGTATATACGTCATCATCGTCGTTACCTAAGTCGTATTTACGTCGCGGTCATTTCTCCAACTACAAATTTAGGCTTGTAATCGCAAAATATTTTTATTAATTTGTTATAGCTACAAATTAATAATTTTAGATTTATTCCTTTCTTTCGCTTCTTGCCGAATTTCAAGATTGTATGTCAACGGAAAGTACAGTCCTACAGGTTTTGATTTATTTGCGAGTGCGCCAAGAGCGACAAAATATGTTAAAACAATTGCTGTATATTTTGATTGCGTTGACTTAGAAGCTTGATTTTTTTACAGCTCCAAGGGATCGTAGGTTTCAGTATTTAATATTAATTTCAACTTGATACCTCCTCGCGTTTCTGAGAAAAAGTGTCTTGACAGACGGACAGACAGGCGGACAACGAAGACATCTTATATTTTTCCTTTTTAGGTACGGTACCCTAAAAAAACAAAATTTGTAAGCCACATACTTTCTTAGTTATAATGAATCATTTTAGTAGGAAAAAGAATATGTTTGATAGTAACATTTTGGTAATATTGAATTGTTGATGGTATCATTATGTAGAGTGTCAAGCTCTCCCTTTAGTCGTCGCGTGAACCGTGCGAGTGCGCTTGGCAACGTCGGCGACCGCGTCACGAGCTCACGAGCGGAATCGCGCGCATTCCTACATTCCCAGCGCTCAGCCTGTAGTAATGCTGTGTTCTAATACGTTTCTCATGCGACGACTCATACCTAAAATATTTTTAGCGGTTATTTTTTTGGTTTTAAAACATGACTCATACATCATCGCTATTTACGTGCCACCGTCGCTTTAAAATATGTTTCTCAACTTCTCAAACCTGTGATTTAAATGGTGTTATTTCCGCGCTAGTTTGCGGTTCCGGTGAAACGACAGTTTAGTCAGCGGACGCTTCCTGTCCTACATATTTCGGCTGCTTAGGACGGCAGGATCTTGTCCTGGTTACTTGGCCCCTTTTGCGCGATGCGAGCGGAGGCTCTGCGCGGCGCGAACGTGCAGTGTACTCACAGCCTTGTCGGCGAGCCGCAACACGCGGCACTCGAGCGTGGCTTGCTGCCCGACGGCGGCGACGAGCGCGAGGCTCTGCCGCGGCGAGAACGTGCAGTGTGCTCACAGCCTTGTCGGCGAGCCGCAACACGCGGCACTCGAGCGTGGCTTGCTGCCCGACGGCGGCGACGAGCGCGAGGCTCTGCCGCGGCGAGAACGTGCAGTGTACTCACAGCCTTGTCGGCGAGCCGCAACACGCGGCACTCGAGCGTGGCTTGCTGCCCGACGGCGGCGACGAGCGCGAGGCTCTGCCGTGGCGAGAACGTGCAGTGTACTCACAGCCTTGTCGGCGAGCCGCAACACGCGGCACTCGAGCGTGGCTTGCTGCCCGACGGCGGCGACGAGCGTGAGGCTCTGCCGCGGCGAGAACGTGCAGTGTACTCACAGCCTTGTCGGCGAGCCGCAACACGCGGCACTCGAGCGTGGCTTGCTGCCCGACGGCGGCGACGAGCGTGAGGCTCTGCCGCGGCGAGAACGTGCAGTGTACTCACAGCCTTGTCGGCGAGCCGCAACACGCGGCACTCGAGCGTGGCTTGCTGCCCGACGGCGGCGACGAGCGCGAGGCTCTGCCGCGGCGAGAACGTGCAGTGTACTCACAGCCTTGTCGGCGAGCCGCAACACGCGGCACTCGAGCGTGGCTTGCTGCCCGACGGCGGCGACGAGCGTGAGGCTCTGCCGTGGCGAGAACGTGCAGTGTACTCACAGCCTTGTCGGCGAGCCGCAACACGCGGCACTCGAGCGTGGCTTGCTGCCCGACGGCGGCGACGAGCGTGAGGCTCTGCCGTGGCGAGAACGTGCAGTGTACTCACAGCCTTGTCGGCGAGCCGCAACACGCAGCACTCGAGCGTGGCTTGCTGCCCGACGGCGGCGACGAGCGCGAGGCTCTGCCGCGGCGCGAATGCCGGGCCCGCGCCCTCCGTCACCGACACCACCTCGCCGCCCGCTATACCTGCATACAAAGTACACAACCTTGTATACTCCATGGAACAATAATTTATTATCCTAGGGGTTTTACCAAGACTAATAATTTTTATATTTTCCTTCAGAGTCAACAATTCTTAAACAAGTGCAACATCAATCATCAAAATTTCTATCTCAATGCTGCATGGTACACAACACAAACGTACAGCGGAGTACAGCCTTATAAGAGAGCTAGGCCTAAGTTCGAGTTATAAGAAAGTTAAGTTCTAGAGTTCTAAGCTCTAATCTAAGAATTACGAGTTACGGCACTGGCCGTAAACTCTCATCTTATAATGAACGATTGAAATATTTCCACCAAAGACCTTATTTATAAGGAGAATTCTGTGATTTCCACGTAACCCCGCTTGACGTTTGTCGTAAATACATTGAACTTACCCTGCTCTATAAAATTATTCATTCCTATATTGATTCCCCTACCCGTCTTTCATTATTAAACTTTAACACACGATTCAGGTCTCGTAACCGCAATATTAACATCTTTACAAATTTTCTCTAATAACACGTCATATTATAACCCTATTGTCTGAATGTGTCGCCAATACTTAGACGAAGCATCATACTGGACAGACCCATGAGACGTTGCCGCTCCGACGTTCACATTGTCATGTTTCTCTTTTTATTTCACGGGTCGTCGCATAGAGTAAGCGAGAGAGCTATTGTAAGATTGGCAACCTCGCACTCTGTGTCCATTTTGTGACCGACTAGTCGGTCACAACATTGCGACCGGTCTTACTAAAAAAGCAAATTGGATCAAAATATCGCTGTGAATACTTAATATTGTTATACATAGTGGCATTATGGCGTGTTGTGCTGTGTATTGTGCATCGAGAACAACGAAAGGGGGAGTAAAAGATCCAGAATTATCATTTCACACGTAAGTCTTTTGTAGCGTTTTTTACCTAAAATAACCAGAATCAAAGCTAAATATTCGTTTCACTTAAAGAATATACATGTTTGAAGTCATACAACTATCACGCAGTGTTATTTAGTAATGCATTTAAGCATTAATTTAAGGTAAATAAATGCATTGTTTTACGTGTTCCTGCTAGTGAAGTACCACTGCACGTTTCAAACTTTGTCGATATTTGGTCGATATTTATCTAATAATATTCTTGTAATATCCTACATATACTACATTAAGTGAAACATGACCCGTTAATTCCTATCCGCGTTTTATCGGCTTGATACGTATTCTATCGATAATTAATTTTAATCTTTTTGACGCTTTCGCGGCTTGAAATGTATGATAATTTGTACCAATGTTGTGTCATGGTTAAACAATTAATTAAAATAAAACATTTTGTTATAGGTTTCCAAAATGTCCGGAAATCAGAAATCAGTGGATAAAGGCTGTGAGGCGCGAAAACTGGGAGCCACCTAAATACTCTCGACTTTGTTGAAAACATTTTGAAAAATCTAGTTTTATGACTGGGCTGTCAATTAAAAAACTAGGAAGAATAAAAGAAACTAGGAGACGGTGTAGATACTTATTAACTTTCATAGTTACTATATATAAACACACAACATTCTCGAACACTGCCTAGAGTATCGCGCTTTAATATTTTTTCCACTGCGATGTCTCACTCTAACGTGGGATTAAATGCACCCATGGCTAGAATGGTGCGTATGTATAATACTCTTTCCAAGACAGCCGATGTTGACATTTTTGGTGACCATATTAATATATTTAGGAAGACTTTGAGGTCTCTGACTATCTGACCATGATGATCTGATGATAATTCATATAATGACTTTTAAATTTAAATTTTTGATTTTTATATAATGACTTAATTCTATTTATAATTATAGTACCTTGCTCTTTATTATTGCATGCTGTCTTCACCTGTAAGTATTGTGACATTTAGTTCTATTTTATTTGTGTATATTTTTGACATTGTATTGGTGTGCACAGTAAAATAAATATCTAAATAAATATCTGGGACATTTTTGCACACACGGTCATCTGACCCCAAACTAAGCAAAGCTTGTAATATGGCTGCCAGAGACTGATATACGTACATAGATATTTTTTAAATACATACTTATATAGATATTAACACCCAGACATAGAACAAACACAAATATTCATCACAAAAATGTTTGTCCTAGATGGGAATCGAACCCACGCACCCAGGCACAGAACGTAGGTTCACTACCAACTGAGCCACCGGGGCAGTGTAGGTGAACCTAAATAAATAAATAAATATATAGTCGTACTATTTACATGGCAATTACGATTTTCGATGTTCAATAAAGTAAATATTTTTGCAAACATTGTGTTCTTAATTTACAAATTCTTAGTTTTGTACACCTGTGTACATTGTTATCGATAGATTCTGCACTAGTTTTCATTTCCCTACTCACTAAGCGCGCCAACAGAAAGTGGACACGCTGCCAAAGCAATCACTCTATCCAGTGTGATACAAGATCCTTGCGCCAATACAATGAAATACTTGTCTCCAACAGAGACATTGATATATTCCATCTGAAGTTATATCCGTTTCAATGGCAATAAAAGTTGACATTGAAATTTAATTTAAAAAGTATTTGTCATAGTTTGGTGAGTTAATATCCATACCTTTTCTAATGTATACTACATGGATCTTGTATCACACTGGATAGAGTCATTGCTTTGGCAGCGTGTCCACTTTCTGTTGGCGCGTTTAGTGAGTAGGGAAGTGAAAACTAGTGCAGAATCTATCGATAAAAATGTACACAGTGTACAAAACTAAGAATTTGTAAATTAAGAACACAATGTTTGCAAAGATATGTACTTTATTGAACATCGAAACTCGTAATTGCCATGTAAATAGTACGAATATATATAGTAACTATGAAAGTTAATAAGTATCTACACCGTCTCCTAGTTTCTTTTATTCTTCCTAGTTTTTTAATTGACAGCCCAGTCATAAAACTAGATTTTTCAAAATGTTTTCAACAAAGTCGAGAGTATTTAGGTGGCTCCCAGTTTTCGCGCCTCACAGCCTTTATCCACTAATTTCCGGATATTTTGGAAACCTATAACAAAATCTTTTATTTTAATTAATTGTTTAACCATGACACAACATTGGTACAAATTATCATACATTTAAAGCCGCGAAAGCTTCAAAAAGATTAAAATTAATTATCGATAGAATACGTATCAAGCCGATTAAACGCGGAAAGGAATTAACGGTTCATATTTCACTTAATGTAGTATATGTAGGATATTGCAAGAATATTATTAGATAAATATCGACCAAATATCGACAAAGTTTGAAACGTGCAGTGGCACTTCCCTACCTAACACGTAAAACAATGCATTTATTTATCTTAAATTAATGCTTAAATTCATTACTAAATAACACTGCATGATAGTTGTATGACTTCAAACATGTATTCTTTAAGTGAAACGAATATTTAGCTTTGATTCTGGTTATTTTAGGTAAAAAACGCTACAAAAGACTTACGTGTGAAATGATAATTCTGGATCTTTTACTCCCCCTTTCGTTGTTCTCGATGCACAATACACAGCACAACACGCCATAATGCCACTATGTATAACAATATTAAGTATTCACAGCGATATTTCGATCCAATTTGGTTTTTTAGTAGGACGGGTCGCAATGTTGTGACCGACTAGTCGGTCAAAATGGACACAGAGTGCGAGGTTGCCAATCTTACAATAGCTCTCTCGCTTACTCTATGCGACGACCCGTGAAATAAAAAGAGAAACATGACAATGTGAACGTCGGAGCGGCAACGTCTCATGGGTCTGTCCAGTATGATGCTTCGTCTAAGGTATACTATGTGTAACTGACTGGTTTAAGAAGTATATATTAATTAATAATCATAACATAACCACATATTTTATTAATTTCATACCCACTCCTCTAGTGGTGGTATATTCAGATTCATTTAATATAACGCAACTAGGCATACATAGTTTTAGAATGTAATACAGATCTATAAATGTTACTTATATAATAATATTCTTAATATGATTGCATTCTGTTTTGTATGTTTATATATAAATAAATAAATAATGTATATACATAAGAATTTTCGGGCTCCCTTACATTAGACCTGGCCACTCGGCTGCTGGGACGTATTATAGACCTCTATTTGCTGTAGCAACCGTAAATGATAATGATATACTGAGCGAAGGAGTTGTGAATCAAGAAGTGAATATCCTGAAACATACGCGCATTTTTGTAATCGGTATCAAAGCTGCCGACAACGACGGCGGCTATCGGTGCACGCTACACACAGTCGTTGTAAGTTATAATAAGCAGCGTGTCGGTAACACGTAGCTGCAGCTGTATCGCGGCCGCACGGAGAGACCACCC
Source organism: Apocheima hispidaria (assembly GCA_947579745.1). Taxonomy (NCBI): domain Eukaryota; kingdom Metazoa; phylum Arthropoda; class Insecta; order Lepidoptera; family Geometridae; genus Apocheima; species Apocheima hispidaria. The sequence continues at coordinate 102,485 of OX388162.1, read as the reverse complement.
CGCCCACCGCCGCCGCATGAATGGAGCGTGACATCACAACCTGCACTACTACGTGTTCGATACGTACTACATGTTTACGTACTCCCGTCCCGTCCCAAGCACGCACACAACATACGAGCGAGCGCAATGCAAGCGTGACTCACGTCCGGTGCACGCGCAGTGCCGCGCTAATTATTACCTACAACGTGGTGTTTTGTGGCCGAGAGATATGATAATGAGAAATTTATCATTGATGGTTCGACCTCCTACGCATTATAGAACCGCATCGCGGCGTCCTCTACTTCGCCATCGTCTACATCGGCAACTCATTCAACTATAAAACTCGTAAATCTTTTCCAGTTTAGCGCCAAATAAATTATGTTCTCGGCATCGGTCTAATACAAATAAATAGATCGATGGATATTTGCGGACGTCAGCACACCGCGCCATGCGCCATGCTGTCCGTCCTCCGTGGCTATAGTCATGACTGCCCGTCGACCAAATTTGAATTAACCCATTTTGGTATTTTGGATGGTGGAGGCTAAGTAATACCAGAACCATAAAGGGAATTCGGCAACACCACCGTGATTCGTGACTATTATAAAAGTTGAACGGTTCACTAGTGTCTCCCGTGTACTTACTAAGTTATTCTGTTCTACTTTGTAGGTAAGTGCCTAAGCACCTGATGAGTTTGATGTGCGTAATGAATGAAGACGTGAGTGCATCGAACGGATGCGGGAGTGCGCGAGCACGTGCAGGACCGCCCGCGCTGCACGCGCAGCCCCACAATAGGGGTGTATAGTGCCCCTATACCTTCCCATACATGGTTTGCTGTGCCGGTTTTTGCTTTACTGGAATTATTACTGAAAACCAACCTGTATTGGCCCAGCGTGGTCAATTATGGACTAATCACCTTTCGAAGGTAGGCTTATATCCCAGCAGTGGGATATTTAATGGCTGATGCAGAAAAAACTAGAGACGAGGCATTTCAATAATATCAATCCTACTGAGTTGCAGTACACCAGGCGGACTCTGCAAGAAAGCTTTACCACCACATAAATTGTGTGATGTACAAAGATGTTTGTTCTGTGTCTGGGTCTTATTAAATACATACATACATACTTATAATAAAAAGTATGTATGTATGTATTTACAAACATTTGTATACAACGTGTAATAAAAACTCATAATCAAAGAACATAAATATAAGAGTAACGTAAATATAAGAGTTACGTGCAAGTTTCAGGTTCTACTTTTATGAAAGGATTAATTTCAAACTTACCCTAAAAATCATTATCATCATCATCATCAGCCATAAGACGTCCAGTGCCGAACATAGGCCTTCCCCTTCGAGCGCCACACCACAGCCACACCGACCGACAACGGGCCACTTGCATCCACCTGTTGCTCGCGACGTGCACAATGTCGTCGGTCCACCTAATGGGAGGCCTACCTACGCTGCGTCTTCCGGTTCGTGGTCGCCACTCAAGAACCTTTCTTCCCCACCAGTTATCGGTTCCAAGAGTGTTATTATTATTATTTATAGGCTTGCATTTGACTGCCATCACCTCTGATGTTAAACGAGGATGCAGCCTACGATGGAGCACGCTTGCCTAGAAAAATCCGATTCACTCGCAACTTGAAGAAACCCAGATTATAATTATCAGGAAAAACCCACTCGGGCAGCGCATTCCACTGTTCAGCAGTTCGAATAAAGAAACTGGAATCAAACCAATGTGGGCTGCTCATGGCCACTTCAGCTTGCACACTCTGAAAGCTATATCAGCGACTTTCGTTCTTCGACGAATATCTTCGTTTTAGATTTTATCTCGCAAAGGAACTCCGAGCATAGCTATCTTCATTGTCCACTGTGCGACTCTGAGTTTATCCAAAAGACCAGTGGTGAAGGACCACGTTTCAGTTCCATATGTCATCATTGGCAACACTGACAACACTGTGATTGAAGACCTTTGTCTTCAGGCACTGCGGGATTTTGGACGAGAAGATATCACGCAAAACGTGTCTAATTTCTAATGTCAATGCGGTCGTGAACAGTTTCGGAGAACTAACATCTCCCTGTCTCACGCCTTTCTGCAAATGGATTGGTTCCGTGCTCTCGTCCCGCAATCGGATTGACATGGTGGCGCTTCTATACAAACACTTCATCACTTCGATATTCCTATAGTCTATATGACATTGCTGAAGAGACTGCAATACCGCCCAATGGAATCGAAGGCTTTTTCATAGTCCACAAACGCCAGGCATAATGGCCGATTATACTCTTCAGTCTACTGTATAATCTGGCGGGGCGTGTATATGTGGTCCATGGTGCTAAAGCCACCACACCCCTGTGCAATGCTTTTGACGTAGTACCCTCGAGTATGACGGAATTAAGTAACTTCTGAAGGACTAAAAGTACCGGTTTTCCAACCGCTTTCAGAACCTCGGTCATTATTCCGTCATCACCAGGCGCCTTGTTGTTTCGAGAGCCATTCTAATCTCGTGCAGGCTGATGTCTGGGATGTCCTCGGTGTAGCGTCGGGTAAGATCCCTAAAAATATCCTTACAAAATATCCAATCCATTTCACAATGCCCGGCCAATAAGAAAGGCTTCGAAAGAAACCATCAAACGAGTCAACAAACGTAAAATTAGAAACCAATTAACCGCATTGTGGCCGTGCGAACCCAATACCTATGCCATGCCATGCCATGCTATGCCCCCTTGATGCCCTCAGACCCCGCAGGCCCCTCGAGCAGACACGAAAATAGCCGCGCGTCATCCGTCACCCGTCAACCCGCAGGCGCTCTCACGGAAAAGTATAGTAGGTACATTAATAACTGAAAAGCATTTTAAAACTATTTGGCGCTCACAATTTAACCAATAAACTGCGCTATTCCGAACCTGGATCGAAGTATGAGTAGGTGTCGATATCTTGTCGTATGTCTACTGTCCATTCAAAAGCGCCAACGGTTTCCCACGCCTTAAATATTATCCTTTAATATTATATTAAATATATAATATATAAATTTTTATATTATATTATATTAAGGTTGCCTGGAAGAGATCGCTTTAAGCGATAAGGCCGCCAATTATTACACTAGTTTTAAGTAGATTTTTGTATTATGCATGTAATTTCTGGTGTGAACAATAAAGAGTTATCTATCTATCTGTCTATTACTGGGAACAATACGCTCGAAGTAGTTGACCATTATAAGTACCTTGGACAGACTGTCCAGTTAGGTAAGTCCAACTTCGACAAAGAGGTCGCCCGAAGAATCCAACTCGGATGGACAGCGTTCGGGAAATTGCTGCTTTAGTATTCGAGGGAAGAATCTGGGAAGGGGCTCGGGCTCACGCTGAATCAGCGTATAGATAAGACCAAGTTTATCGCATTCACTAACTCACGTGGACCGTGGACGTACACCTAACGTTGGTGTGACAATGCACTCAATGTCTCAATGCTCGAGTACGAGTTGTGGATGTTTAAAACTGCAAGCGGTTAATGGTATAAGATATCTGGGAATTATTATTGATAAGAACATGACTTGGAAACCTCATATTGAAACCCTTAGTAAACGAGTCCGTAAAATGATACACATTTTTAAATACTTGCGCGACGTAGCGGATAGGAAATGTATCATAAGTGTATACAATGCGCTTTGTAAATCAATCTTGACATACTGTAGTACTTCCTGGGGTATTGGAACGGGCTCAAAGAGCAGTATTAAAAGTAGCAACGTATAAAGATTTCAGATACCCTACCACTGAACTATATAAGGACTGCAAGGTACTGACTGTGCGACAACTTTATGTACTAAATATTATACTTGCTCGGCATCGACTTACACATCTGGCCAATGAGTATGAGAATGAGAGACGAAAAGATAAAGTGTTTACCTTGTTTAAATTAAATTCCCGCCTAGCTCATCGCCATCAATGTTTTCTTGGTCCGTATTTATAATTATACCAGCGCTGGTAGAGTTGTAAATAATCTAACCGGGTAAAAATAATAGAGACGCTAAATCAGCAATCAACAGCTGGCTAAGTAATATAAATTATGAGAATACAGAAAAACTACTCGGAAGTAATAAAATAGTAAATTCTACTATGTCCATGACGTAATCAACCATACTACCATATACGCATACAGGCAAATATGACAACTTCCACTCATATACACACGATACACACACAGCCTAGTGAGCACCGCCGCGAGCCGCGAGTCCAACTCTTTAGAGGCTGGTGCTACGCGACGCTGCTTATTGTCACGCTTACTCACACCCTCATACACCCGTACCCATCCTCACACACACACCCTTACCACCCTTAAATACATCATACACTCTTACACACCACACGGCCACACATAAAAAAAAACTACAATTACCATTAATATAATTGAATTAATTTCATTCGAACCAACTAAATAAGATAATGTAATAACTCACCAATGTAATTCTTTGATATTGATTTCAATTACGATTACGGCTCTTTTAATAATTATAATTATGTAGGTTTGAAGACTCGTACGACACAAGAAGTAATTCTCAGTGTTGGTGCTACACGACACTAAAATGTGCTTTTAAGATACAATATTTCATAAAATATTGAATCTTAAAAATATTAATGAAGAATAAATGATCTGATTTTGATATGATAACAAATACATATATATAATTATATACCTAGTTAGTATAGTAAGGATTAGTATGTAATGTTGTGTTGATAGGTCAGTGGATACGGGTGCCGGGTGCCGAGTGCCGGGGCCGGTGTCTGGTGCCGAGTGCCGGGTGCCGGTGCCTGGTGCCGAGTGCCGGGTGCCGGTGCCTGGTGCCGGGTGCCGAGTGCCGGGCGCCACACCCGAGCAGGTGGATTGAAATCCCAACAATGAGTTCGAGCTGCAGGTGAAGGAAAACCAAAGTGGTACCATGAGGATGACAATAATAATACTTTCTAGCGTTCTCCTGGCTAGCGAAATATGGCGCCAACCACACAACGATGTGTTCCAGCAGCAGCATGTGTGGGCCGATTCCCATTCCAGACTAGACGAGTTTACTATTACGAAGGCGGATGTCCACTGAGCCGTGGCGCTACGCTCGCGCCGGTCGCGGGGTCATATGGCGCATGGCACATGGCGGCACGCGCCGCGCGTTACTCATTGATGAAATGACGCTCAGTTTAGAACGCATTACTACACACTACATTTTACGAGCCCCGAACGATACAACTTTATTATTAGCGATTATTTTGTGTCGGTTTTAGAAAACTTAGTCGCTTGAATCGAAACTATTCATTCGAAAGAAACATTCGTTCGAGCGGCGTCACCTCTGAAATTGAACCTGATGTTAAAATTTATTCGAGGTACAGAATTAGGTACTCAGAAAATTGCTAGATAGTCAAAAACAGAATTAGCTATTTAGCAAGTATAATTATTGTACGAGTGAGGGAAGCGAACGAAAGTTCTCAGTTATATGGCAAAATTTGCTTTCATTTGTCCATACGTCGGTACTCACGTATATAGGTCGTATTTATGACCCAATATACAGTAGCCATGTGTCGTTCGCGAAGGAATCCTTCAAACGAAGTACTTCAAGGGAGTTTTGGCGGGAACGTGAAGAATTCATGTCGCGTCATTTTATTATTTTCCAAAACTTGTGTTATTTCGAGTGTTAATGTGTAAAAACGGTGAATTTTTACCCGTTAAGTGTTCGTGTACATGCACGAGTGTTGGTGAATGGTATAATGTCGTGAAACGTGAATATTCGTGTTGTTTCCAAAACTCCATAGAAGGCTCTAGTAAAGTTTTCACCACCTTACTGGGGCATGACTTGGACTTGACCGTGACTTGCTATGCTCGACTTTGACCATGACTATGACTTATTTGATAATATCTAGCAAAACTTGAGAATATATATGGATACTTGACACTGGCAAATGCATAAGACGTGCGACGCCAAAATCTTCTTAGGAGGAAAAAGAAAAAAAAAAGTACTTCAAGTATGTTCTGTCCTTTTCACTCTAGTCCAGTCAAAATTCAACTACTTCAAAATTTGAAGTACTTCAAAGCCGAGCACAAGCCGAACACTGCCGATCGTCATTGGACGACGCCGAAGCGTCAGAAACGCTCCGAACCTCTCCGAACTTATTCGCTCAAAGGCACTACTATACGCTGTCCTGCTCTGTTGTACTGAAGTAATTTTGTGTTTCACTCAAACTTTGGCTCGGTTACGATCGCTCAAGGATCTATGCTTCGTCTAAGCGATCGCTTGAGAACAATTTTATATAACCCATAAATCATTTTCATCGTACATTGCTCGCTATGCAAAGAGCCATAATGAACTTTCAAGTAACTAAGCAATGTACAATAAAACCACATATGTAATACTAAGAAATATTTTAATTGAATACTTTTGATTCGCGTCAAATGTATTCGAATGCGAAAGTTTCAAGATATAAGCTTTATGCCAAGAAAATACGAGCCATTTTGGTTTGATAATTTAGTTTCCATCTCTTTCATTTTAATAGCATACACAAAAATCTCTTCCCGCGCTTCCATTCGATTTGAAAATTATTGCGGCTTTCGTCGCTAGAGTTTTTGTTTGATTTATTTTCATTGCAGTCTGCTAATATTTGACCGAGCGAAGCGAAGGTCTCCGAGTTTACTGGGACAAATCGGCATTTGTATGTATGTTTGTATGTTCGTGTGTATATTTGTCCGATGATAACTTGCGAACCGTTGATCTGATCTTCTTGAAATTTTGTAGGCAAGTAGTTCATTTTAATACAATTTTTAAGTTTGAATATGAGCTGAATCGGTCCAGGAGTTGTGAAGATATAAGGGTCGCGAGGTCTCAGTTCGGCGCGAACTACTAGTGTGTATATAAACTGTCTGTGTTAAGTTATGTGTAAATATTGTACCTATATTATTTAAATAGGTATGTAGGTACTCACGTATATAGGTCGTATTTATGACCCAATATACATTATACAGGTTCTACATTTTTTTCAATTATTTGGTCGTCGGCGGTTTTTGATTGGAGGGGTGTTTACTCCAAAAAGAGGAAGTTTTTTTTTTCTCTTTCCTCCTAAGAGGATTTTGGCGTCGCACGTCTTATGCATTTGCCAATGTCAAGTATACTTATATATTTTCAAGTTTTGCTAAATATTATCAAACAAGTCATAGTCACAGTCAACGGCGAGCAAAGCAAGTCACGGTCAAGTCCAAGTCATGCCCCAGTAAAGTGGTGAAAACTTTACTAGAGCCTTCTATGGAGTTTTGGAAACAACACGAAAATTCACGTTTCACGACATTATACCATTCACCAACACTCTTGCATGTTCACGAACACTTAACGGGTAAAAATACACCGTTTTTACACATTAACACTCGAAATAACACAAGTTTTGGAAAATAATATAATGACTCGACATGATTTCACGTTCCCGCCAAAACTCCAAACCAGTTTGCTGCGGGACTATTTACCGGCTGATTTAAATAATATTTGGCATAAACTTTCGGTACTCAATTCTTAATTTAAGAGAGTTTAAGAACGCGAGAGTAGAGCTTTAGAACGTTGATTCCTAGAAAGTTTTGTCTTTTTTTATACATAGGTAATATATAGATTATTATGTCCCTGTTCTGTCCTAAACCTGGGCAAAGGCATCCCTACCATCATTCCATGTATCTCTGTCCTGAGCTACGGCCAGTTCTTCTGGTGCTTAGCGAGGTCGACCCGTTTCGATAAAAAAAAAAAACATATCTCAGTATTCGACATAGAGTTTACGATCCTTAAATACTGCACTTTACAAATCAACACCATGTAGGTACCTATTAATACGCGACATACGTTCAATAGGGGCGGGTTATTTACTAATTTGTTGTTTTAATAAAATATATTTTGTTGTGGGTATTAAGTAAGTATAATGTTGAATGTATAAGTATTCAATAACATTGAAGTTCTGTTCTGTATAGGTATTCGATAGCTGGGGCACGTACACGCCCGTTCGGCTCGCCTCTGGCTCTGAAGTGAGTGTTGCGTATAATTTGATTGAAGCATATCTTAGCAATCGTCAACAATTCACTGAAATTACTCAGATAAATAAAAATGAGGAAGTAGTTTTCAGATCTAGATTAAGACACATAGAATACGGGGTTCCACAAGGAAGCATATTGGGACCATTACTATTCCTCTTATACATAAATGACTTGCCAAGCACAGTAGATCATCAAATGATTCTCTTTGCAGATGACTCTACGCTTATAGTTAAGGGTACGAATATAATGGAATATGAAATCACTATCAACAAGGCACTTGAAAGTATCATGAAATGGTTTGACAATAATATTTTACTAGTAAATGTTAGTAAAACGAAGGCAATGCAATTTTATTTTTCACAAGCAAGAGCAAACAGTATAGAGATCAAATATCAAAGCACAATTATAGAACAAGTTAAAGAAATAAGGTTTCTAGGACTAATGGTAGATTGTCACGTTAATTGGAAGAGTCATACTGACCATGTAAGCAAAAAAATTTGTAGATTCGTTTATGCATTAAAAAGATTAACTAAAGGAGCATCACAGAAAGCAGCAATTTGTGCTTATCACGGAAATGTGGCGTCCAATTTGCGTTACTGATTGTTGCTTTGGGGAAACTCTGTAAGCGCTAAAAAAGTATTTTTAATGCAGAAGAAATGTATTAGAGCAATTACTGGAGCCAGACAAAGACAAAGTTGTATACCAATATTTAAAAAACTTAAATTACTCCCTTTGGCATCGATCTATATTTTAGAGGCATGCCTATTTGTAAAACAAAATATGAGTAGCTTTGACATAAAAACTACACGTAAACCTCGAAAAACACGCAAGGGATACTATGTATTACCTTTCCAGACCTGTAGAACTAATTACTATGAAAAAAGTATATATGTAATGTGCACTAAATTTTTTAATCATTTGCCAGATACAATTAAAGTTATGACATATAGACAATTTAAAAACAATTTAATTAATCTATTACATAAAAAATGCTATTATAAAATTGACAAATTCCTAAACGACAAAAATCTTGTCATTTCAAATAAATAATACTGTAATTCTATAAATGACATTAATTGTATCTTCTTATTTAATGTTAATATTTAATGTTTATCTAATGTATTATTGACTGATCTAGCTGATCAAAAATTTGTATGCCCAAAAGGGTAGCTGTTGACACTGAAGTGAATATTTCGACCAACATGCAAAACACAGCTGACAATAAATGATTTTGAATTTTGAATTTTTGACGCAACTTTAAAAAGCGACGCGCATTACAGTCAAATGATAGAGTCCCATTATATTCTGCTCCGTTCTGCATGATGCCCATATTTATGTTCTGATTTCTGCGAATACGGATCAAACGACATGAGACGCTCGCGCCGGCCGCCTGGCGTCAGACACGTCATGTCCAAACTTTTCGCAGAACAATGTCGTCATAAACTTTGATCATTCCATTACTGTGGTATTATCTTGTGGCGCCGTAAACTGTAGATGTACAGTCCGTCATAATGACTTTATACTGTTTTAGTAATACTGGAAATTGCGGATCGAAGGGAGCTAGACGCTCAGTGCAGCGTCCCTCGCAATATGCGCAAGCGGCGCGCAGCGGCAGCGGCGGTTTACGGCCGGAGAGACTCACTCGGGATCATGTTTTGTAATGAGGCGTTTTTTAAAAAAAAAAACCTAGTAATAAAAGTACACAATAGATGGCGTTAGATGTAATTTGAACTTTTGCTGTCAGTGTCAAGACATGAAAGACAAAAAAACGTATGTGTGCCTTTTTACTCGTATTTTTTGGCTGTGTATTTAGCCAATAACTAAACACTTAAAAATATTATATAAGCGGTATTATAATCTAAGCTAAAACAACAAAGAAAAAAATATTGTGAAATATTTTAATTCATTTCAAATATTATACAATACAATATTTATTTTATAATATTATATACAATACTTGACACTGGATAAATACGAAGGTGTGGAGCCAAAATTTAAATTAAAAAAAAACAATAAATCTTTCGACAGAATTGACAATGACAGGTAAAGTTCTATGACTATTACGCCACCTAGTAAGTATTCTAAAGGTTTTTTGGCGGGAACGTGAAGAAATCATGTCGCGTCATTATATTATTTTCCATTACTTGTGTTATTTCGAGTGTTAATGTGTAAAAACTGTGAATTTTTACCCGTTAAGTGTTCGGGAACATGTACGAGTGTTGGTAAATGGTATAATGTCGTGAAACGTGAATTTTCGTGTTGTTTCCAAAACTCCATACAAGGCTCTAGTAAAGTTTTCACCACTTTACTGGGGCATGACTAGGACTTGACCGTGACTTGCTTTGCTCGACTTTGACAGTGACTATGACTTGTTTGATTATATCTAACTAAACTTGAGAATAAATATGTATACTTGACACTGGCAAATGCATAAGACGTGCGACGCCAAAATCCTCTTAGGAGGAAAAAGAAAAAAAAAAAGTATTCTAGAGTTTTGGCGGGAACGTGAAGAATTCAAGTCGCGTCATTTTATTATTTTCCAAAACTTGTGTTATTTCGAGCGTTAATGTGTAAAAACGGTGAAATTTTACCCGTTAAGTGTTCGTGAACATGCACAAGTGTTGGTGAATGGTATAATGTCGTGAAACGTGAATTTTCGTGTTGTTTCCAAAACTCCCTAGAAGGTTCTAGTAAAGTTTTCACCACTTGACTGGGGCATGACTTGGACTTGACCGTGACTTGCTTAGCTCGCCTTTGTCCGTGACTATGACTTGTTTGATAATATCTAACAAAACTTGAGAATATATAAGTATACTTGACACTGGCAAATGCATAAGACGTGCGACGCCAAAATCCTCTTAGGGGAAAGAGAAAAAAAAAAAAGTATTCTAAAAAAAATATTTTTTTTGAAGACGCCTCATTATTTCGCGGTTCCGTGCGTCTTCTCTTTCAACCGGACTTTTAATAGCAGACATTAAAAAGAAGAACCGCCCCCTCACGATCCTACCCTACCCAGCTATCCTGCAGGAAGGCAACTAATATACAATTATAAGAAAGCGATAAATGTATACTTAATTATTAAAATAAATATCTTTACCTTACCCACCGAGTTGAATTCAATGTAAACAGAAGATAAGCAAATAGAAACTTGCATTGTAAAAAGTTTTGTTATGAGTTTTGTTTTGTTTTTAAAAGTCATCAGACATCTCAAGAGAGATGACTGATGAGTTTTTTTGGCGCGAACGCCGAGAAATCATGTCGCGGCATTGTATTAATTTCCAAAACTTGTGTATTTTTGCTCCATTTGAAAGCCTTCTTCTTCTCAGCGGATCATAATATGATAGTGCAAACTATATATATGTTACTAATTAACATTTTATCAAGAAATTAAACGTTTAACTTTTCTGTTAACTGTTAAATTAGAAAATTAAAAAAATCTGAAGTGAAGCTGTTTTTTAACATATCTTTTCTCTTCTCCTCCTCAACGACTAAGATTTTTTTTAAATATAACTTTTACTAAAGTGCGTCTCAAAAACTGTTCTAAAAATTTAAAAAAAGTTTATTTTCAAATTTTTCGGTGGATTTTTATCTATTATGTGTTCGGGAACGTGCAAGAGTGTTGGTGAATGGTATAATGTTGTGAAACGTAAATCTTCGTATTGTTTCCAAAACTCCATAGAAACCTCTAGTGAGGTGTCCACCACTTTACTGGGGCATGACTAGGACTTGACCGTGTTAGTATGCTTGACTTAGACTATGACTAAGACTTCTTTTTGTTGTGAAATTTTGTGGTTCAATTGCAAATTGAAATATTATAAAACTTGACATTGGCTAAATACACAACGTGTGAAGCTAAAATTAAAGAGAGAGAGAGAGATGACTGATTAAATAAATTGAATACCTGCTATGTGTTGCGAGATGTCGGTTTCTCTCTCAGCCGAAACCGAGTACGTATCTGTGTACTTATATTGCAAAGATCGAGTAGATGTAACTAGAGCTCGACACATCTGGCAACTAAGTACGGTCTTTTTATTCGCGTCATCGCATATTTCACTGAGTGGTCCGGATTGCGATGCTATTACGGTACTGAATTGATTTTCTCCTAAAGCGCGACTCGCAGCAACATTACATTTTAGTCGCTCGTCGTGTAGAAGCGTGCGAGTTCAATATCGAATTTGTGAAACTATGAACTCGTCGCCGAGGAGCGTGGGGCGCGTGCGATGTGGACTCCGAGCGCGGAGCTATTTCAGGACCCGAAGTCATCGATCGGAAGATCGGAACTGTCGGTATCGTTCAAGGACCCTATTCCTGTGCGCTCGAGATTATCTCGGTCACTGTCTCTCTAATTTAGAATTTAATGGGAGTGAGAGTGACCGAGATAAAATGTCATTTCTCCGAATAGGGTCCCAGGGACCCTATTCCTGTGCGCTCGAGATTATGTCGGTCACTGTCTCTCTAATTTAGAATTTAATGGGAGTGAGAGTGACCGAGATAAAATGTCATTTCTCCGAATAGGGTCCCTGGTCGGCGAGCGAGATCGATATGGCTCATGGTGGGCTCATGTCATGCGTGGCGTTGTGTCGCCTCTCTCTACTGTCGGCACTGTCGGTCACCGACTACCTAATATTCAGAGTGATATAACGTGTATATATTACCACGAAACATAAGATACTAGTAACTTATGGAGTTATTTATTTATTTGTTCAGACTTCAGAGACTCATAGAATACCGGCGCGGCGGCGTGACAGATTCACAAAATGACGCTGCATAGGTAAAGGACCGAAGTCTAGTGTACTATTAGCACCAGCACCGGTACTGGCTGCAAGAGGTTCTCCTTACGAGTACTTCCTCAATCGATCTGCAACTGTTCACTCCAAACTTACTTCGACCGGTCTGTGATAATAAAAGTTAAACTCTGGTGTGAGTGCTCGCTACTGTCGCGCGGAAACACCATAGGGTAACTAAGTATTTCTACAAGTCCATGATACTAAATATTTCCAACAGTACATTCTCTACTAGAGAACGAAGACTTGAAGTGTAAATTATTGGTATTAAAATATTTTTACCCTTTACTTTACAATATTTGCAAATTATAACTGAAGAATGCAAGCTTGATGTATCTACTGCTAGACAAATTTTATGAGCTTAATGCTATCCAGAGTGTACAGTAGCTCCTAGGTATTGTTTTTACTATGGTAGGTAGCGTTGTTCACCTGCGAGAGCGGGCAGCGCCGCCAGCAGCAACAGGCGCGCGCACGCACTCATGCCGGCCCCCGTCAGCGGGCCTCCCGCGCCGGAGTCGCCGGCGCCGGCGCACGCATGCTCCGGGACACCGCGCCTACCTGGATCCTGGACCAACCACACCATGTTACTCGACGGAACACACAAAATGGGCAAAACATGGTCTAGTTTTTAAACAATGTTTTTTAATGTCTAATTTCAGAATTCTTCCGATGCCGATTTTTCATTCTCTGTTTTCTCTAGACTTTATTTTTGGATATAACTCGACGGCGTAGATAAATAAGTTTACAAAGAGGTGCGCGTTGATGACGCGTTGTAGAAAATCTGCAAATGTATGAGTTTTAGTGCACTAAAGTTTGTTAAAAGTAAGTATAATAATTTTGCATTGTACACATTTAAGTATAATTATACTAATCGGTATGTACGTCTGTCGATACTGCGCTCGGTCGCACAGTAGAGGGTGCGGCGCACACGCGCACCCCACGCCGAGGTCATTCTAATTAGCTAGTCATTTGTTTCGAACAGCAGAAGGTAGGTGCGGAGCTCGAACCGTTACAGTTACGAGGAGTTACACTATTATTTATTCTGTGGTACAATTAACAATAGCGAAAAATCATACTTTTATTAAAATCATTCATTAAAATCCAGTCTAAGTTGAAAGCGGTCAAGCGCGCCTGTTCATTCGTACCCTAGATTCTGCATTCAGGACGCTCGAAACGCACCACGCATCAGTCTAAATACACTTATAAGAAATTATTCTGATTGGTTGATTGTTAGGCGCGAGTAGGCGTAACCTTGAGATAGCCAATGAGAACGCTCGGTTGCACTCCCCGCGACCCGCGCCTGCATTATAGTTAGACACATTGAAAAGGTGTAAACAAGGCGTACAATGAAATTATGAAATTTACTCTCAAAGGGTCCATGAGAGAAAATGTACCAAATTATGATAATACACTATTATGATAAAAGATCAAAACAGTTTATCATTTAATATCTTTAGAATACCATCGCCAATGTTTTATATAGCAATGTTAATGTTATTATTTTTTTATTTTGGCGAAGGGGAAGAAAAAAAAACAAACATATAATTGCTTTTTCCATCTCCTTCGCCAATAAAAAAATATATAGCAATTGTATTTTAAAAATATTAAATGATAAAAAAATATTAGTTTCCTCTCTGTAATTTTTATATTAAAAAAATATTGAAAAAAGTGACGTGATAGCGTGACCACACATCTGCTAACCATTTAATTTTATTACCCGATGGGGCGCTGAGACTCGGCGCTGGCACACTCCAACTACTACTATAACCAACATCAAATCTGATGGGAGATAACATTCGTGTGAAGCTTTGAACTGACTGAGGCTGAGGCTGAATATTCGATGAAAATTTCAAGTTTTTTTCATATATAAACAGAGATAGTTCGTATTCGGTTCGATCGGGCCGACAAGATGTGTCGTGACACCGAACGGGGCCGGTCGGTGCGCTCGGTATGTTTATTTACAGTGCGCATCTGCGCGCGCGCATACGTCACATGCTTGCACGTACGCAACTCGTACGCAACAAAACAAAGCTTAGCGTGACGTCACAGAATAACATAATAAACATCTCGCCTGATAGCAACAATCTAGTCGAAGATGGAGCACGCAAGTTAATAAAATATTTATTTATACCTATTTGATTGTGCTTTGAGTGAATTTACGAAGATAGCTATTTAAAAGTTCTAACACACAGATGAACTTATGTGTGGTGAGTCGGGCTCGTCCTGGACTAGGTATCTAGTTCTATTTATCTGTGTTCTAAGTTCTAACCTAAACTTAGTGATAATTAAGTTAAAACTGGCTGCACTATCGTATTAGGTAATATACCTGTAAGGATACATGTAAGATGTAAAATCTTTAACAAATATTCATTCTGATGTTGTAGAGATCTATGCTAGTTTATATATCAGGAAACAGGGAAGCTATAGCAGTGCAACATGCTGCAGATTATAAAGATGGATACTTCTACTGGTGAGTGTCGCTCGGAACTATCTTAATGTGT
Source organism: Apocheima hispidaria (assembly GCA_947579745.1). Taxonomy (NCBI): domain Eukaryota; kingdom Metazoa; phylum Arthropoda; class Insecta; order Lepidoptera; family Geometridae; genus Apocheima; species Apocheima hispidaria. The sequence goes on along the minus strand of OX388162.1, from coordinate 87,185 downwards.
ATCACTATTCAATTATTGGTAAATTAAAAGCAGAGCTGGTTAAGAGAAGAGAAGCAAGCGTTGCGCCGTGTGCCGTATCGCGCCGAATCGCGCCGCGCACTGCCGTGCCGTGCCGCTGCCGGCTGGTAGTTATGGGTGCGTCTATTTTCGCAGTATCGCAGGGCTGTAAATAGCGCGCTCAGAATACCGTGTAAAGGTTAGCTAAATAGATATACACTGTGACTACTTCACGTACGCTCTATATACCTAGTGAATCCGTACATCCCGCACGCCTACCTATTGCTGAGTACAGGTAGGTATTATGTACAATATCTACACGCACTCTACACGGGATCTATAATTACCTACTTGCGAGGATGTATTCTTGTGACATCGGACATCTTTATGTGCATTACAAGAGGTACATATTTTTGTCTTCTATTTCGTCACCGTGACGACTCGTGTGTCGTGTCGCCATATATTTGCGACCTGATGTAAATTTGCTTTGCAAAGGTACTCAACGTTCTTAAAATTAAATATTGCGTTTTATCTCCAGTTTCCGTAATTTTAATGAAACAAAGTTTGTTATTAAGGCCTAGGATGTCACAGACCATTTTTTTAGAAAACCGCATGTCAACCCTTATCTTAATTCTACAAACTCGTAAGATAATTAAAAACCAGATTAAGCTGAGCCTTGCGCATTATGGATCCGGTGTGTGCCGTGGCTCAACTGTTAATAGAGAGTTACATATTTTCCTAATTTGCGTCATAGCTACAATATTCCTGGACCGATATTGATGAAACAAAGCCTATGTTGAGCGCCGTCATGCATGTAAATCAATGTGAAACCTTACTAGTAAAAGGAGTTATTATCTCGTTTTTAGTTAGAACTATGTATAAATAAATAGTACGATTTAAAAAAAAATATATAAGATCTAACTTATCATGGGATCCCTCCTATCCATAGGTCGGCCGTGATCGGCACGCTGCATGCGCTGGAGATGCAGATCGGTGACCGCAACCGACCGTCTCGGCTCGGTCGATAATCAGCTTTACGATACCAGCCGATGCTTTCTCAACTTACGTACGTAGGTAAGTACTTAGCAGCGACACCGAGAGACATGATAGATAGAGGCCTATATCAGGACAGGACAGGAGCTCGATGATGATTATTATACTTTAGTTGATTTGATAAAATTATATTAAGTAGATACCATTAAGTTTTGTGTCTATGAAATTACATTTACTGACTTTTTTCTCATCTATTTATTGGTAATTCTTATTCATCCGCAAACTTATTTAGTTTGCAAGCCTAACAGAGCGGGTAAACGAGCCATCGAGCCTAACGGGTCGATGGCGCGGCTAGCGGGCCAGGGCACAGGCGACCAGCGGCGATAATTCGGAAACTCGTTGAAGAATATATATAACACAGCATAATAAATAGCTTCTAACTAAAAATAACGCTAACTGGCAGAGCGTCGATGTCCAAACCGGAAAGTAGGGTAGCAATTATAGTGATTTCCGAGCTGGAAGCTTGCCAATAACTACAGAAACCGGAAAAAATAACATGGTGACACGCACCGCCGCGCCGCGCGGCCTCACCTCATGACGCCAACTACTCAGTCTCGAGCTTGGCGTTTACTGCTGCTTGAGCCGTAGTTCGATTTCCTTCCGTGCTACCTACACTTCGCACGATCGTCGGCGTCTTTAGGAGCGTAGCTTGGGATTGAGCAGGGTTGACAGAAGCAGCAGGGTTATTGCCCCGGGCGACAGATGTCTTGGAGGGGCGCGGCGTCCACGGTGGCCTGTCGACACAATCGACAGCGTTTTGCCTTTGTCCCAGTGTCTCCCCAGGCTGCCTAATTTAATCTGATTCGCAAATATCAACAGCGTTTCCACCTCTTATGTTTTATGCTTTTAAGATCAGTCACAATTGTAATTTTAATATAACCTGATCTAAATCTAACAAAGACAGTTTCAAAAATATACCTACGCTCGCTTCGTTCGTGCAGTTCTAACTGTTGGGTTTTATATTTTTGATATAGTTATACTAAATTATTGTAATAACCGGAGAAGTCGCAAAAATAAATTCGCGCTGGGTCACTCAATATTTTTTTACTTCTATTACTTTTTTCGAAACATTACCTAACCTATGCGACCGGCGAATAAAAAAATACTACTTGTCCTCAGAACACCTCTCCTCTCATAAACCAGTTTTTGCGAGAAATATAACATAGTCTTCTCTCTCGACGTCAAATCATCGCTGCTTTGGTTCGTTCAGTCACTAGTTATCCTCCAGAACGGAAAAGGTCTAAGTAGTTCTTATTATCATCTTGGCAAATTTAGAGTCTAGTCTAGCGACTCCAACTCCCTAGCTTATATAATAATTATATAGTCTTGCTTTAGTCCAGGCTCTAGTCGTAATTAGGTACGTACAAAGTGTCGAAATCTTGCGTTGTAATGCTTCACTCAGGTCTTTGTGCTGCTTTGGGGTATACACACAAAAATTACAAGAAAATAATAAAATATATATTTTTGCATTATAATATATTTATTTATATAATAATATTATTATTTATTGATACCATTTGACATCGATCCTTCAAATATGAACGCATCATATTCAGTTCGGTTCGGAGCCTTCGAATCCATAATAATGTACCTAGTTTTAATACTTGTATGTCGTGTCTAAACAATCAAACTTTGGACAAATCGCAGAAGATACTTGCGCACTTCTAAATGAAACACACAACTTCTCTTATTGCCATTTCTGTTGAACGACTTGGGCGAAATCCAAATTGATAAGGCGTAAAAAGATTAATTAATTAATTCTTTCAAAGTAATCAAGAATCCTCTGCTTAATAACTGACCCTAATATTTTTGATATGATTGGTAATATACAGACAGGTAGATAATTCCCAAGTTCCGAACTATCCCCTTTTTCATACAGGACTTTTAAAAGTAAAGTGGCGATTAAACAAAATGTTTCGCCTGTCCCTCACATGTGGAATATAGGTATTTTAAATGAATTTAAGGTTTCCTACACCATTTTTTAATAAGACCGCTTGCGAAATATGGACCGACAAATTTGCTAGCAAATAGTCCCCTCCCCCTGCCGTTTCTAAACTATGCACCCCAGAAACGTGTTATCTTCCATGTTGATAAATCTTAGTAAAAGCTTTATTTTAAAATTATTTCGGGCAACATGTGATAATGACTTTTTGAGATATGCTTTAAAAACGGATAAATACTTCAAACGTCCTACGCGCACACGGAACCCTATACTAAGAATGGCCCGCCATGCTCTTAACAAGTTAATAATAGTAAATTTGACATAACGTTATTTTATTTGTTAAAACAAATACTGTTGGTTAAACCAACAGTATTTGTTTTTGTTGTTTTTCTTATTGTTTATGTAAAAAGATACCTGTAATAACCGTTACCAATGAAAATATGGCGATAATATTTATGACATTACTGAACATAAAAATACCAAACATCTAATAAGTATTCCATGGTGATGGAGGAGTGCAGCGCATCGCATTTTTTAGTTCAAAAAGTTCTGGGTGGTACAGGATCAGGAATCAGAAATCAGACTCACAAATTATGTATTGGCCATAAATAGCATTGAATAATTATACAGACAAGTTACTTTTGTAAATTAAACTTGTTTCGAGTAAAATTTTTAGAACTTATGTTTATACTTAAATTAGGCAAACTAACGAGCTATTAAAATAATTTTATAATATTATGACAGACAGGTGTTTATTTTTCTTGCTTCGTTTGTTCCTAACACAAAAATGAGGATTTCGAGTTTTCATTTATATTTTGTCTAGGTAAACGATAAGCCCGTTTTTCGCGCTGCGCCAATGACACTCGGTTGGTGTACTTGATATAAAAAATAAAGAAAGGCATCTCAGGATTTTTCCGAAAATGAACCCCTGAAAAAGTGAATGAGCTTTGGAATTGTAGCGAAGCGAATGCGAGCGATCCAATGTGAGCGAAGCCGTGCGGACAAGCTAGTGTATAAAATATACATCTAGAGAGATAATGACAGTGATCATCATGATCATGTTATTGATATGAGCAGTGTTTTTAATTGTGTTGTCTGTTGCGTAGCCTAAAAATACATTTTCTTTACTGGTTGATTTATCAAAAATACCTAAATACCTAGCCTCGATTGATACTACATCACAATACTTATATTAAGTTACATTTTTTACCTTTACCTACCTACAATTAAACCATTATTTATGCAAGTCCATGGCATTATTCATTTTTACTTGTAAATTTTGTCTCTAATCCCAAAATGGCCATAAGTAACAAAAAAAACGTTTAAACATCCATTCTGAAATGTAACCTTGTGGTACTCCGATTCAGACTTTTACCGGTACTCGAGAAGAATTCAATTAATCAGTCCAACTGAGAAATGGGTATATTTCAGCCATTCAAATTAAAGTTATTGTAAAAGAACCCCAATGGATTATTGGTGTTAGACTATCCGGTTATAAGATTCATTTCTTACCTTCAGTTCAATGCGAGAATATTTGTTTTTTTAATCTGAAGACCCTTTTGACACCTTTCAAATGTTACGAAACTGGTTCGTAGTGTTGTGACTCACACGATAACCTCCACTATCGACCGTGGAGTAATGCTGTGACACTAAGCTCGTTAAACGCACACGAAAATACGGCACTATACGGGGTATGGTATGTAAGTTATAACGTGACTATTGCGCGTGCGTACGCGCAGACTTTGGTCGCGGGACTGCGCAGTGTCGGCGTCCTGTTTTGCCGCGCTCCGGGACCGGGAGCGCCGCCGCCGCGCCGCCCGCCCGGGATTATGCACCGCCACCGGGTGTCAGTAGCTGGTACCAATGCTGTAAGCCTCTGCCGCGCGCGCCCTCTATTAGACTATCTCTGTAACCCTGCCCACCTACGTAGGTATATATGTTACGGCTAAAACCCGAAGTGCGGCTACACCTAGTTTTAACCGGTTAGAACAAAGTGTGGCCACTTACTCTTGGTTAAATCGGGTTTTCGGGTAAAACTAGGTTTAGTCGTTATCATTCCGGCTAGCACTAGGTCCAACCAAACCCTAGTGGCTGATACTAGGTCTAGCCGATTACATGCTGGCTACAACTAGATCCAACCAATCCCTGTTGGATAAAACTAGATGCAAACAAGTTCAAACGTGTAATAGGTGACTAGATCGCGCGAGGCACGCGCCCCTGCCGCCCGCCCCCCGTACATCCGCGTTCGCCCTTCGGTCCCAGCGCTTGAGGTTTTATACGCATTGCGCCGTTGTACAAAACAGAGGGTGTCGATAATGTACAGCCCAATTATGTACGACCCGATAATGTACGGCCGGGAATGTACGACCGATAATGAGGCGTTTTCAAAAAAAAAAAGTAGTTCTAAAATACTTACTAGATGGCGTAACAGACCTATCGTTTTAACTGTCATTGTCATTTCTATCGAAATACTACTACTTCTACTCTATAAAATACTTACTCTAGTAAGTATTTTTAACATGATTTCTTCACGTTCCCACACTAACTAATACAAGATTTACACTATTATTTTATACTGTGGTACAATGAGGCGTTTTCCAAAAAAAAAAATAGTTCTAAAATACTTACTAGATGGCGTAATAGTCCTATTGGTTTATTCAATGAGGCGTTTTCCAAAAAAAAGAAATCCTGGTTATAAAAGTACCCAATAGATGGCGTTAGATGTACCTTGAGGTTTTTCTGTTGTCGAAATATTTTATGTTTATTTTTGAAATCGTAAATTTTGGCTCCACACTTTGTGTATTTAGCCAGTGTCAACTATTGTAATATTTCAAATGAAGTCAAATACAAAGTTACATTACTTGAAATTGTCTAAATACACATGTGGAGCCAAAAAACACGAGAAAAAAAAAGGCACACGTACATTTTTTTGTCTTTCATGTCTTGACAGTGACAGAAAAACCTCAAGGTACATCTAACACCATCTATTGGGTACTTTTATAACTAGGTTTTTTTTTTTTTTGGAAAACGCCTCATTGGCGTACCGGGCTGCCAATTATCAGGTCGTGGAATACGGGCTGTACATTATCAGCACGTGCCAATACGGAAGGGGCGCGCGGCTCGTGCGATCTAGTCACCTATTACACGTTTGAACTTGTTTGCATGTATCCAATAGGGATTGGTTGGATCTAGTTGTAGCCAGCATGGTATCGGCTAGACCTAGTATCAGCCACTAGGGTTTGGTTGGACGTTTGCCCTGATGCCGGGGCACTAGAATACGGCATCGGTATCCCCTGCCTGTAGTAAGAGCCTAATAAAAGGGGACCTCTGGGCTCGGGGGTGGTTAGAGGTGGGGCTCTAACTATCATCTACCATAGCGAGCCCGATGAGGACGACAGCGTCGAGTGGCGGACGCTGTTGTAGGCTTAAACGTCTCACGACAGGTACTAGCTGTCCCGGGAGGAGCTAAAGCGTGGTGCTGAGGGCTCCGGTGCGTTCCCTTGGAGATCCCGGAGCCCTCGGTCAAGCACCAAGGCAGGCCACCGGGGGGGTTTTAGTGGGTATAATCCCACATAATCCGGCTACACCCCAAAGCAAACGGGTAACTTGTTGAAGATTTCCCATTCGCAAAAAAATAAAAAAATGGTTTCGTTGGACGTAGTTCTAGCCGGAATGATAACGGCTAAACCTAGTTTTACCCGAAACAATCGGCTAATACTAGATTTAACCAAGAGTAAGTGGCTACACCTAGTTCTAACCGGTTAAAACTAGCCGCATTTCGGGTTTTAGCCGTAACATATACATTTTGTTGAGTGGAACCTCGAACCGTCCACTTACTGCCTGTACTGATTCCTATACCTACTCTTCGCCTGTCACTATCTATCTATGTAAAATACCTGTATTCTCTAGGGTTTGCTCGATTAGCCGATGCAATGATCTTATACACACGTTACACACGGTGTATGTAATAAAATAAATGTACATGGAATATAATATGTAGGTACGCTCACTGGGCCGAGGGATCGCTCTCCCCATGTGCGATCGTGAAGCGTTTGTTTGAATTTAATCATTTATAGACCTTATGTAAATATATGATAAAGGCGAGCATCCCGCTGATCGAATTAAATTTGATTTGTTACTTATTTGTACTTACTGCGCTTAGAAATTATAATTCGGGGAATATGTTAGGGTCCCGCGGCGGGCGCCTGCAGCGGTGCCATCACGAAGCTGTAAACCTGGTAAAGCTTCATGGGCGCCATCCTGGCCCAAAAATACCTCTCCGTCTCCAAACTCCACTACTTACTTATGATGTAAACACAGAATTCTCCCACAGATGTAAATAAAAAGAATATTAATGAAGGCAATGGACATCCAAGCTTTGCGATTTGTAGTACTAGGATCTTTTTACAGAGTCCACCTGGTCCTGGGGGAAGTACTATCAACACCTTTGCCAGTTATTCAACCGCCTAGCAGTAGTGTGTAAGCAATACTGTGTTCCGGATTGAAGAGCAACGTTTCCTCTTGGAGGAAAAAAAGCAGTGATCTGGATTTTTTTAAAGTTGAGTAACCATATTGGTTATTAGGTGTACGTTTGCATTTTCTCAAAATATACCGTGGTTTCTTCGAATTTCTAGTTAAATTCACGAGTGTGACAAGCGTAGTGTTTGCAAGAACAAATGGCGTGCGTTGCATATGTTTCGAAGCCATGTTTCGAAGAAAAGTGTGGATAACCAAAGCTGTTTTATAGGTTAGACTTTTTGGTCATTTTTCAAAAACTATACAAAACTTAATCATAATATTAAAGTATGAAGAACTTTTTTTTTTCCTCTAAGAGGATTTTGGCGTCGCACGTCTTATGCATTTGCCAGTGTCAAGTATACATATATATTCTCAATTTTTGCTAGATATTATCAAACAAGTCATAGTCACGATCAAAGTCAAGCAAAGCAAGTCACGGTCAAGTCCAAGTCATGCCCCAGTAAAGTGGTGAAAACTTTACTAGAGCCTTCTATGGAGTTTTGGAAACAACACGAAAATTCACGATTCACGACATTATACCAACACCAACACTCGTGCATGTACACGAACACTTAACGGGTAAAAATTCACCGTTTTTACACATTAACACTCGAAATAACACAAGTTTTGGAAAATAATAAAATGACGCGACATGAATTCTTCACGTTCCCGCCAAAACTCCTATGAAGAACTTCTTCCCTTGCGACGCCAAAGTCCGGAAAGAAAAAAAAAAAAAACTTCTTCCCTGCTTTGACTTCGTGCTGAAGGATTAGGATAAATTTATGTATTTTTTGTATTCAAAATAGGCGAACATGGATCTGTATGATGCTTCGTCTAAGTAGGCGAAACTGTGATTTATAGTGTTGTGAAAAATTGATATGAAAATTTTTTTTTTTTAAATCGAATACTTTTTCAAAAAATAATTATTTATGTCCACTTATGTATTATTCTACCCAAACATTTATGAACATTTTAAGTAGAAGAAAACTAGATCTTTTAGTAGCGGCATGGTCAAAATAATTTGATCGAGGGTACTGATATGACTAAACAGCTTAATAGCCACAGGAAGTGCCTAATTTTCTAAACGATATAGGTATAATATATAAAGGTGCCAATAAACTGCCAATATATAAAAAAGCTCCTTAGTTATTTTATTTATTTTAAAGGAGTCCTTTTCCAAGTGTTTTTCTCTCTATAAATGAACGACGTATAAAAGCTGATACAATACGTCACTTATCACCAAGTGAGCAGTGGTAAAAAGTCACGTTAGTTTATTATAAAAAAAAAATTATATGTTTCAGAAACGATTTTTTTTTGCTTTCATAACGAACTATTTAGATTAAAATCGTACTATATCATGGATACATCACTAAATTCTACCATCAAAAACATTGACCTTCTTGCTTCTTGAAGAATGCAAATAAAATAACTTGTTATGAGCATGTCGGGCCATGCTTAGTACGGTTCCGTAGCTGCGTATGACGTTTGAAGTATTTATCCGTTTTACCGCATATCTCAAAAAGTCATTATCACATGTTGTCAAAAATAAAGCTTCAACTAAGTTTTGGCGGGAACGTGAAGAATTCATGTCGCGTCATTTTAATATTTTCCAAAACTTGTGTTATTTCGAGTGTTAATGTGTAAAAACGGTGAATTTTTACCCGTTAAGTGTTCGAGTACATGCACGAGTGTTGGTGAATGGTATAATGTCGTGAAACGTGAATTTTCATGTTGTTTCCAAAACTCCATAGAAGGCTCTAGTAAAGTTTTCACCACTTTACTGGGGCATGACTTGGACTTGACCGTGACTTGCTTTGCTCGACTTTGACCGTGACTATGACTTATTTGATAATATCTAACAAAACTTGGGAATATATATGTATACTTGACACTGGCAAATGCATAAGACGTGCGACGCCAAAATCCTCTTAGGAGGAAAAAGAAAAAAAAAAAAGCTTCTACTAAGATCTATCAACATGGAAGATAACAAGTTTCTGTGGGGTGAATAGTTTAGAAACGGCAGGGGGAGGGGGACACATTGCTAGCTACTTTGTCGCCCCACATTTTGCAAACGGTACACCTAATTAAAAAAAATGTAAAGGAAACCTTTACTTATAATTTTAAAATAAAAAAAAATTAAACCTTACAAAACCTGTTCAACGACACCCCACATGATGGGGCATAGTAATTTTTTTTACCCCCTCTTTACATGTATTGAAGCTACCCTTATCATACAATAAGGTTTTTTTTTGAAACTAGGTCTATATATGCCATGCAAAGTTTCATGCATGTATGCTTATAACTTTGGAAGTTATAAGGCTGTAAAGGATTCAGACAGACAGACAGACGGGCATGACGATATAAAGATTAATGTAAACGGATGTCTCAAAGGGTCCATGAGAGAAAATGTACCAAAGAACACCTAAATTACATGATATAAGATCACAACATGCACTCGGAAGCTTTTCTTAAGCTGACCGTGAAGTATTTGTAGCCTCCGACTGCATGTATTGATCTTATATCAGTGCTCCACAGAATTCCACTTATAAATCAGTGTTCTTTGGTATTTTTTTTTGTATCATGGACCCTTTGAGAGTAAATTTCATAATTTCATTTTACATACGCCTTCTGTACATATTTTCAGTGTGTATAATTAGCTGAGTGGGTAGGTACAAATGGAGAGGCGCGAAAAACCAGTTAAAACGGAGCTCTTGTTATAAGGAGCTCTCGTACTGACCGCGTTCAACTTAGACTAGATAAATATAAAAGTATGGTTTTTTCACAGATAAATAGTCCACCTTTTATCTAAGGGTTTTTCGCTATTGTTAATGAGGCGTTTTCCAAAAAAAAAAAAACAACTGGTAATAAAAGTACCCAATAGATGGCGTTAGATGTAACTTGAACTTTTGCTGTCACTGTCAAGACATGAAAGACAAAAAATTGTACGTGTGCCTTTCTTTTTCTCGTATTTTTTTGGCTCCACATGTGTATTTAGACAATTTCAAGTAATGTAACTATGTATTTGACTTCATTTGAAATATTACAATAGTTGACACTGGCTAAATATACAACGTGTGGAGCCAAACTTTAAGATTTAAAATATAAACATAAAATATTTCGACAACAGAAAAACCTCAAGGTACATCTAACGCCATCTATTGGGTACTTTTATAACCAGGATTTCTTTTTTTTGGAAAACGCCTCATTGAATAAACCAATAGGACTATTACGCCATCTAGTAAGTATTTTAGAACTATTTTTTTTTTTGGAAAACGCCTCATTGTACCACAGTATAAAATAATAGTGTAAATCTTGTATTAGTTAGTGTGGGAACGTGAAGAAATCATGTCGCGTCCTTTTATTATTTTCCGAACTTGTGTTATTTCGAGTGTTAATGTGTAAAAATGGTGAATTTTTACCCGTTAAGTGTTCGTGAACATGCACCAGTGTTGGTGAACGGTATAATGTCGTGAAACGTGAATTTTCGTGTTGTTTCCAAAACTCCATAGAAGGCTCTAGTAAAGTTTTTACCACTTTACTGTGGCATGACTTGGACTTGACCGTGACTTGCTTTGCTCGTCTTTGACTGTGACTATGACTCATTTGATAATATTTAACAAAACTTGAAAATATATAAGTATACTTGACACTGGCAAATGCATAAGACGTGTGACGCCATAATCCTCTTAGGAGGAAAGGGAAAAAAAACTATTAACGTTATAGCTTTCGTTTTCCCTTTCGCTTCCCGAGTATTTTATATATAGCCATCTCTTTCACACGATGTCAGGGACCCACAGATGAACTGTTTTTTTTTTTTTTTTTTTCTCTTAAATTTTGGCTTCACACGTTGTGTATTTAGCCAGTGTCAAGTTTTGTATTATTTGAAGTGAAGTAAAGTATTTCACAAATAAAACAAGTCTCAGTCATAGTCTAAGTCAAGTAAAGTAAGTCACGGTCATGTCCAAGTCATACCCCAGTAAAGTGGTGGAGACTTTACAAAAGGTTTCTGTGGAGTTTTGGAAATAACACGAAAAGTCACGTTTCACGACAATAAACTATTCACCAACACTCGTGCACGGTCACGAACACTTAATGAATAAAAATCCACCTTTTTTACACATTAAAACTCAAAATAACACAAGTTATGAAAAATAATATAATGACGCGATATGACTTCTTCACGTTCCCGCCAAAACTCCCAGATGAACTGTTCTATTCATCTGTGCAGGGCCCCTATTCGGAGAAATGACATTTTATCTCGGTCACTGTCTCTCTAATTTAGAATTAATGGGAGTGAGAGTGACCGAGATAAAATGTCATTTCTCCGAATAGGGGCCCAGGGACCATATTCCTGTGCGCTCGAGATTATCTCGGTGACTGTCTCTCTAATTTAAAATTTAATGGGAGTGAGTGAGAGAGAGATAAAAATGTCATTTCTCCGAATAGGGGCATGGATTTAGCAATGTTTCGTCCAAGTCTATTACTATACTAGACTATAGTCTTGGAGGAATGAAAGAATACTCTTATTGTCTCCCTCCCTCTCAAACAACCGAACGACCAGTGTGACCAGATTTAGCAGAATGCTGCGATTTTAACAAGATTGTATGCTTTTGGCATGAAATGCAGCATTTTTTGGTTTTTTTCACATTTTTTTTTAAATATTTTAAGCATTATCTGTGTTGGCAGCAATGATATTTTACCAGAGATACGATATTAGCGCACCCCGTGAGCTATCTTTTTTACTCTCTAACTTTTCGCATCTTCTTTCGCACTCTTTGGCGTCTGTAAACAGACTGCAGCAGACTGCAGCGTAACCGAATTCAGAGCGCTATTTTTAAGGAAAAAACCTATCTTTAGTAAAATGTCATTGGTAAGGGTGTCTTTACGTGGCCTGACCTGACATCGTGTGAAAGGGACAGGTGGATTTGAATTTCACGGGAGCAAAAGAAACAAACTATTAAGGTTATAGCTTTCCCTTTCCCTCCCCAAGAAACTTATATATAGACATCTCTTGCACACGATGACAGGTCAGGCCATGTAGCGACGCCTTGAGCGTATTAAAGCATCATATTATGTAAAACAAATAGCAGATTTTGTGCTGCAAACTAGCAGAATTGTACATTTGATTCTGGTCATACTGCGAACGGCGAGCGAGCGAGCGAAAGAAAAGGAATCATTGAATATTTATGTTACATTAGTAGCCTACTACATACTTATTTGAATTTCTGATTTTTGTAAAAATAGAAGTAAATATCTTAACATTTAATAAACTTATTTTGTAATCATAATGGAATTGGTAAGTGAAATCAAAATATTCCTATCGGCTATCGTGCTATTTTTGCAGGACCTAACCTCCAACAATTATTGTATTTTATTGTTTTTGCGTAGCATTCTTGTATGCAAACCTTGAAATAAGTGCGTAATGTTACTCATCAGTTAAGTAAGATGGATGCAGGCTGGGATACAAACTGTATATTGGCATTACTTTCTGCTTGCACAACACCAGGGACCCTATTCCTGTGCGCTCGAGATTATCTCGATCACTGTCTCTCTAATTAAGAATTTAATGGGAGTGAGTGTTCTGGGTCATCTCATTGAATGTTTTACATAGCAAGACACAATAATAACATTGTATAATTTGTTATAATTTTATATCACTCCTTCACAAGATCACATTTGAGCTAAAACTCTAACCTAAACAAGTCTTAGGAGCTTGTCTTGTAACGATTTAAATAAATTTACATATCTTCACTTTGGACGAAATTTTTCTAAGACCCAGATATTCCAATCACCATGTAATTGCTACGTAAGATCTCTTCTAGAGTATTGCAGTCCAACCTGGAGCCCCTCATACGCATACTGTAAGACTTCAAAAACAATTTCTGTACCACCTCTCGTATGCGAACAATCTCTGCTGAATCCTGAAGCTTGCATATTTTAAAATGGAATCTCTGAAGCACAGAAGGAACTTCGCTGATACAGTGTATTTGAGCAAAATAATAACTGCAAAAATAGACAGTCCTGACTTGCTCTCAAAGTGTAACTTGTTAATCCCACGCTTCAGCAGTTGTCTCCTTAATAGATAAACATTCAGCCTCTCCTCTCGTCAAACTAATTATAGCCAACATTCACCAATGTTTAGAATGTCTTCGTCTTATAACAAAATTACAAATTAAATTACTATTAGTAACAATTTGTAAATGCCAACCTGTCGAACAAGCTGGCTTCAGGAGTGGGTTCTCCACTATCGACCATATTCACACGGTGAAGCAGCTGATGGAAAAGAGTCAAGAATTTAACCGGCCCTTGTGTATGGCTTTTGTCGATTACGAGAAGGCCTTTGACAGCGTCGAGCACTGGGCCGTGTTTAACTCTCTCCATCGTTGCTCCATCGACGCTCGTTATGTGGATGTGCTCCGGGAGCTGTATGCTTCGGCAAGAATGCAGGTGAAGTTGCACGACTTAACTAACCCTATACCAATTAAAAGGGGCGTGAGACAGGGAGATACTATTTCACCCAAGCTTTTTACGGCGGTCTTAGAGGACATCTTAAAAATGCTTGAATGGGACTCCCGTGGAATAAATATCAATGGTACCTTCCTGTCTCATCTTAGATTTGCAGACGATCTAGTTATTTTTGCCGAAAACCTGGACGATCTCCAACACATGATCCAAGAGCTTGCAGATGCTTCTTTGAAGGTAGGCTTGAAGATGAATATGACCAAGACCAAGGTTATGTCGAACGTTTCTGGAACCTCAAACCCAATCACGATAGGGAATGAGAGTCTAGAGACGGTTGATAACTATGTGTATCTGGGTCATACTCTGTCTTTTGGCCAAGAGCATCAAAAGAATGAGATCTCCAGACGCATACAACTTGGATGGGCAGCATTTAAAAAGTTAGACGATATCCTTAAGTCACACCATATCCCGCAGTGCCTTAAAACTCGCCTCTTTAACCAGTGTGTCCTGCCCACAATGACATATGGTGCCGAGACATGGACGCTTACCCATGATGCTGTGCACAAAATTAGGATAGCACAGAGAGCCATGGAGAGGTCCATGCTCGGCATCAAACTCCAAGACCGAGTTCGTAATACCGAAATCCGACAGAGAACGAAGGTTCGAGATGTCGGAATAGCGGTAATGAATCTTAAGTGGAGCTGGGCAGGACACGTTGCTAGGTTCAGAGATGACAGGTGGAGTAAGGCTGTAACAGAGTGGTGGCCGAGGCAAGGTAGGCGGAGCGTTGGCCGTCCAGCTGCGAGATGGGTCGACGATATCGTCACCATCGCGGGTCGAACCTGGACTAGATTAGCACAGGACCGAGGCAGATGGCACAGCAAGAGAGAGGCCTATACCCAGCAGTGGGATAAGGAAGGCTGTGGATGATGAACAATTTGTATATTTTAATACTACGCCATGCAAAATTAAAAAATGTAATTCTCTCAACTATGCTCAATTCCAATTAGGACAAGTAATAATGTGTTTTTTATTGTGCTAATTCACATGCATGCAGTGTCCACTTCGAGAAAGCCGTGCGTTGTCATGCTCACTGTAATTATGGATATTCAGTAAATGGATTTTTAGATGTTACGTCCAGTTCATTGGATTAATGTACAATAAATTACCTAATTCTATAACAGAACTAAATCATAGCAAATTTAAACAGATTCTTCAGAAGCATTTTATTGAAAATAATCCGTTCTACAAATAACTGAATATAATATGTAAATGAAATTCTCGGATTCCTCATTTTTGTGTAATGAACAAACGGAGTAAAGCCTATAATTCCTACCGGTCATACTATTATTCAATTATTAAAATTATTGATTAGTTTGCCTAATTTAACTCTAAACATAGTTTAATTTGTAAAACTGACTTGCCTGTAATATTCAATGTTATTTAGGGTCAATAAATATTTCTGATTTCTGATTTCAAATAAAAAAATAAATAATAGTTTCCATTTGCTTGCAAATATTATGGTGAATTATATTATGCACAGTTGATTTTCTTGCTTAACATTGTGAGATTTTGTTTTGTTTAATGGGTTCATAAATGTTTTTATAGACTAGACAATATTTATTTATAGGCGAGCAGCATAAGCTGATGTGCCTATATCACAATGTATAATATCATAATGTAATGTAATGTATAGATTTTGCTGAGACCACCTCCTCAGGCAACCTGTTCCAATTGTGAACCAGTCTGTTGGTGTGCAGCGTTGGTTTGCGATGGTGCAGGCTGTAGAAGGGTCTAGTGGCGTCTGCTGTATCTTGCATAGTCAGGCTGTGGTGTCTACATGCTGTGTATGTCCGGAAGATTGTAGAATCCATTCAAAACTTTGAAAGTTTCAAACTGATCACCGCGTAGCCGTCTTTCATCAAGAGTAGTGAGGTGCAGAGCTTCTAATCTTTTGTCATAGGATTTGCGACGAAGAGTAGTGAAGAGTAGTTTGGTATTGTAGTGGCTTTTCTTTGAGCACTTTACAACAGATCGATATCCTTCTTAAAGTATGGGCTCCATACTTGAAATCCATATTCCAGCAGAAGCGTTATATATGTTTTGTAGATTTTAAGGAAAATTTCTACTGTCATAGTTTGAAATGATTTGCGCGTGACGTATATAAAAGAATTTGCCTTTTTAGCAATTGTGGAAATATGTTCTTCCCATTTCAAGTTTGAGGTAATAATTACCCCCAGATCTTTCTATTGGCTGACAGAGACTATGGCAACACCATTGAGATTGTATATTGATTGAGGGTTTGTTTTACCAAGATGCAAGACACAACATTTCGTTATGTACAGATTGAGAAGCCAACTCTGTATGCGGTCGAGATTGGCAGGCGAGTTGGTGGTAAAACGCAGATTAATAAGCGTTAAAAAAAAAGATCTTGGAGCTGTCCAGCCGCAATCAATGGATTAGCAAAGAACTTTCCATCAGCAGCAAAGAAGGCGTACCATAACATACCGCAAATCAATAAAATATGAATGCAAGTAGTCGAGGGAGCATTCCGTGAAAGTCATAAATGTTTGTGTTGTTTAGATGTCGAACCCGGTGTTGTGCCAGCTGTCGGGCGTGGCGTCGCTGCTGGCGCCGGCGCCGGCCGCGGTCATGCAGCCGCCGCCGCCGCCGCCGCCCGTCGCCGCGGGTGAGTACAGTACAGTACAGTGACAGTATGCGCAGACTCCACCGCAGTATAGACTCGGCGTAACGCCGCTGGCTCTGCTCGCTGTTACAGACGCCGCCGCCGCCGCCGCCCGCCGCCCGCCGCCGCCAGCGCGCCGTCTGCTCTCGACTCGAGTGATCAGAGTTTCTGCTTTCTGTTTCAGGCTAGATATATAAGTTAGGTTAATGGTTCGCTGCAGCAGCGGCGAGGCTCCGCCGCGCGCCGCCGCCGCCGGCGCCGCCGCTCTATCCACCCGTTCATACAATGTACCTACCTGTTTATATCCACCACGCATCCACCCGACTGAGTGGCGACAGCCGCGTCTCGCTCGACCCTCACCTGCGCACAAGCAGCTCTCTCTCTCGCCCTCTCGACGCCCTTATGGTTTCATTTAAACACGGCGAGTGTTCCGGCAGATCTCTATGGTAGGGTAACCGGGACCTCGTCTAAACTGCGACAATGTTCACTTGTAAACTCCATTAAACTTGTTCGACACCTATCCAAGGGTTACTCGGGTCGGACGTCGCTTAAGAGGCAAAATGTTTACATTTAAAGTTTAAAGTAAAATTTTAAGTATTTTTTTAAAACTTATTACATATTGCAATGACAGAATAGATAATCTGATGAAAAATATATAAACCTAATGATGACAATATAAAAAAAGCTCGACACCCCAGGCGGGACGTCAGCGCAGGACTTACCACCCCCGCCTCGAATAAGAATAAGAAAGCGTAGTTCATTCAGACAGGCCCGGATTTATAGGCTCGGGGCCCCTAGGTGCGGGACAATAATGGTTACACTACAGGGGTTTGAAGAAAGATTTTGAAACCTTCGTTACCTTTTTGTGGAGGGGAAGTTCCCCGGGCGGGCGCGGGGCCTCGAGGCAGGTCCGGGCCTGCAGTCGACTGCCGTGTGCCGTGTGGGTCGCGTGAGGCGCGCGCGGAGTGCGAGTGCCGAGCGTCAGGAGAGCGTGCGAGCGACTCCCCCGCGCGCCGCACGCGCCTCACCCCCGCTCTCGCCTTACAGGAGCCGCTCCGGACGCGCTGCGACAGACCGGTGACGTGTACACGGGTGAGTGTCGTCGCGCACCAGAGAACTGCACACTGCACTCTGCCGGGTACTTCCAGAGTGCATCACAAACTAAAATAACGTCTTCAATCGATCACACTAATTAAATATTTTTTTTCACACTAAGTACGCCAATTAAACTCGATTCGTAATATAGAGTACAAAAAATAAAGAAACATGTGAGATGTTTCGAAAATCACCCCGAAGGAATTCATTTCCTGTGGCATAGGCGAGCGAAACTGTGCGGGCAACATAGAATATTTTATAATTAATTGAGTGCAGAGCTTGCGATCGGTCGACACTAACATTAAAGACATTATTTTAACAAAGTAATAGCAACGAAACATTCGTTATCGGTAGCGATCGATCGTAAGGGCGAGTGACGATCTCGAGGTCCGTCGGGGGCCGAGAGCGTGGTCGATCGACGACGTCGTGTAAAGGAGCATTCGAGAAGTACCCCGGCGGGTGTGGTGTGGGTGTCGCGGATGTGACCGCGCGCGGCTTGACACGGCAGGTCCAGGCGCCAAGTGCCCGACGCTGCCGGCCATCCTCGGCGGGTCGCTGCCGCGCCTCTCTTCGGAGCAAGCGGACGCGGTCGCTCGAGCCAAGAAGTACGCCATGGAGCAGAGTATCAAGATGGTGCTCATGAAGCAGACGCTCGCGCATCAGCAGCAGCAGATGGCATCGCAACGGACGCAGGTGCAGCGCCAGCAGGCGCTCGCGCTCATGTGCAGGTACGCAGGTGCAGCGCCAGCAGGCGCTCGCGCTCATGTATATGTCGGAGACATCAGATTTTAGGCCGACATCATCTTCGTCAGACATCTTATGGGCGTACTGTCACTGGCTTTTATTTAAACTATTTCCAACCATAAACAGCAATCAAACAATTTAAACGAGACGGTAGGGCGGTTCTTAAACGTCTTCACCTCACGGCTATCGGTATAGAATGACGAACACGGTCGAACGAAGACACATAGGCTCTGCCGGAAGCGCACGAAAGCTGTGCAGGTAGTTGCCGTCTGACACGACGTTGGCGCGCTTCTCGTCTAGTTATAGAAGCCGTGATTTTGTTCCGGATCCGACATAATTATATAATAAGTGAAACAGACGCCCGCGCCCGTGCATCGGTGGGCCTATTGACCCACTGCATCTCCTGATCATGACGAGACCCAGATCCGCCATTTGAATGCACATTTCAAATTTTTGCAATCAAAGTACCGAACACAGGTGCGGGTAATATTCCTAGGTTCGCGTGATAGCATTAGTTCTAGCACAACGTCGCTTCCCATCAGGCGAGTCGGTTACACAGTTTGACTATTGTAAAATCCACCTCGCTCTCACCTGACTGTCGATGTTCGTTTGACCTCCGAGTAACCCCCCCACCGCGCGCCACGCGCCGGCCGTGATGAGAGCGATACGTGGAGGCTCCCGCTTCGCGCCGGTCGAGCCCGTGATTACTGATGCTGAAAAGATCTGAGCCGCGTCGCGTGGCACCTTCCACCTCCTCCCCACCCCCTACTCACTATTATATTGAAGATACATACATTATGAAAAAAAAATTGGTCATAATAATGGCAACTGTGTAGGTGCAAGCGCGTCTGTACGCTCACCATCTCTCGTAGTGTTAGTCGTGCTAGTGGTCGCTCCGTCCTCGCACTCTCGTGGCGTGCGAGCGGCGGAGCGCCATCGCTGCGTGCCGCTAACGTGTCGCGTGTAACGTTCCAGGGTGTACGTGGGCTCGATATCGTTCGAGCTGAAGGAGGACACGATCCGTCAGGCCTTCCTGCCGTTCGGGCCCATCAAGTCCATCAACATGTCGTGGGACCCCGTCACGCAGAAGCACAAGGGCTTCGCCTTCGTGGAGTACGAGATCCCCGAGGCCGCGCAGCTCAGCCTCGAGCAGATGAACGGGGTCATGCTCGGCGGCAGGTCGGCCTCTATAACTCATACTGACTGACCGTCGCTCCCTGCCCTCCCTGCCCTACCTGCCCTACCTGCCCGGCACAGATGAACCAGATACCTCGTCACGCGGGTTTTGGTCCGATCAAAAGTCACCACAGTTTGAGGAAAGCACGGGGTGCGCGGAGCGTGACAAATAATTCCCATTGGCTATCATCAAGGTTACGCCCACCACTGTACCGAGTTAGTACGTTCCGTAGTGATGGGGTAAGCAGTAGGCTGTGGCAGTAGGGCAACATTATTAATCGGTACTTACCTACGTAGCGAACACTTGGTTCGACTGCCGCTTTGCCATAGTAATCGCACTCACTCGAATCTCAACTCACTAACATAACATTACTACACAACACCATTAAAGTACTAATTCTTCCTCAGTGTCGTGCACTCGCGGATTTCCTGAATCAGTGTGTATTGTCACCGTACGGATGTGTAAATCTAATTCAAGATGGGATTAAAAACTGAGAATCATATTTCCTACACGCTGCATAATAAAATTATCTACTATTAGTTTCTATTGACGCAACATTGTTGTAAAATTACTAGTATTTAACTGCAACGGTAACGACCGGAAGCATCAAGCAAGCGCGTGTGACTAAAAAAATTAAATGGGCGCGGATCACAGACTAGATAATAATTACTGCGCAGCGCGCGGCCGCTGCTGTGCCGAAAGGCGATGCATCCTTTGATAGACCGCGCCGCGGCTTTCTGTCAAAGAAACCCTTACCCTTTCGGCAAACTGTTATCACCAGGGTTGGATTTAGGTACGTTGAAAACGATAGCACAAAAATTATAAAAGGATATTATTTACAAATAAATATAATACTTACGCTTCATTATTTTTAACCTATTTCCAAAAAAACGGAAAGGTTCTCAAGTAGAATGTTTTATTTTATTTTCGTTACCTCAACTCAGAACTTCGTCATTTATGAACCGATTTGGAATTTTATTTTTTAATTTGAAAGAGATACTTCCAGATTTGATTTTCATCAAAATCCAGTTCTATTAATGGGATTCATTTGGAATTGAGGAAATTCCTCAAATATGATAGGCACACATATAGCGATTTTGATATTTTCATCAACAAGTGCAGCATTGTAACAGAAAGTAGTCCACAGAAAGTAGGTATAATTTGGTGAAGTGGAACTGATGAAAAATCAGAAAAATAATCAAAGGATGAAGAAGGCTACAGACGGCCACGGGAATAGATGAAATGCAATGATGCGTATTTACGCATTTTAGTGAAATACGCATCATTGAGGATTAACAAATAATTTTTTAATCAGTTCATAAACGACGGAGTTCCGAGTAACAAAAAAATAAATAAAAAAACGACTGCTAGAGAACCTCCTTCTTTTTTTGGAAATAGGTTAAAAATAATAGAGCATACTATATTTTTTGTAAATATGATGCTGCCGGTCGATTCTATCGTGATTTCGTTGCTTGTCGAGTTTAGTCCAAGCAAAAGTCCCGAGTGCACAGTTTAGTTAGTTAGAATTCATCAGTGTTGGAATACCTTTACGGTATGGTGAAAATCGAAAATGCAAGTCTGCGTTTTGTTGAATGAGTCACAACACTACTTTATACGTGCGTTCGCCAGAAAGGGACAACTGCATGGGATATCCGCAATGAGGAAATGGGATATGTGACGACGTGTCCATTATACGCTGAGCTCTGCTATGTCTGGTAAAACTGAATTATTTTACTTACCGATGAAAAGTTATTCCGTCTTTTTTGTAGTTTGAGTGCGCGGATGACTTTCCACACAATTTCACTGCACAGATAAACTGCATAATAACTGCATAATTGTTTACTGTTTGTTGTCAGGAAAATAAAACAACCGTCTTATTTTGTAAGCCGCACGCACGCACGCACAGCTCTGGCACTTGGTCGGAACTGAGGTTCAATGTTTGGGGCGGCGTCTTATATAAGTCTAATAATACTTATGTGTTGCGCGCTAGGCTCGTCCTAGTTCTATTCATCTGTGCTGCCCGGTCGATATACCGGTTACTAGCCGACTAATTTTCCATCGTTCGATGTATGGCGCCGCAGCAAATGTCCCCCCTGTTGTGGGGGAAATACCCCAACAATCAAAAATCGCTGAAGTCTAAAAAAAATCTATGACAATGTAGAATTGCGATTGTGCAAAAAAGCAAAAAAGTTTGTGCTCGCGACGTCTACCGTATCTTAGTATACCCTTTTTATAATTTTTTCGATCTCCATCCCACTCTGACGTCGTTACGGTAACGAGGTCGCGGGAGGGCGCGCGGTAACGTAACGGCCCGTCCCGTGCTTGCGCAGGAACATCAAGGTGGTGGGGCGGCCCTCCAACATGCCGCAGGCGCAGGCCGTCATCGACGAGATACAGGAGGAGGCCAAGCAGTACAACCGCATCTACGTCGCCTCCGTGCACCCCGAGCTCACCGAGGACGACATCAAGAAGTAACTATACACGCACACACCCACACACCCACGCATACGCCGACCTCACTTTCACATCATTGAGTTGATCGTTCATCTTCTGTTTTTTCTTTGGCTCCGTATCAAAGCTTTCGTGCTGTTATCTAAGTACGACGAGGAATATAATTATAATTTTTTTTTCCTTCTGAGATGAAACGTCTAGGTTCAATTTTTTTTCTTACAGAAACTTGTAACCACTTTTAGGCGATTAAAGAAAAGAAGGGACCGATGAATGATTAGATAAGGAAGGGTAACACGTGTTCAATGTAGGCATGCGAATGTTCCAGCGTGTTCGAAGCGTTCGGTCCCATAACGTACTGCAAGCTGGCGTACGGCGCGTCCGGACACAAGCACAAGGGCTACGGGTTCCTGGAGTACGGGTCGCTGGCGGCCGCGCTCGAGGCCATCGCCTCCATGAACCTGTTCGACCTCGGCGGCCAGTACCTGCGCGTCGGCCGCGCCATCACCCCGCCCAACGCGCTGGCCGGCCCGCCCGCGCCCTCCGCCATGCCCACCGCCGCCGCCGTGGCCGCCGCCGCCGCCACGGCCAAGATACAGGTACGTACCGCGCCGCACACACCCACACACCACACACAGCTCCCCGCCCGCGCCCTCCGCCATGCCCACCGCCGCCGCCGTGGCCGCCGCCGCCGCCACGGCCAAGATACAGGTACGTACCGCGCCGCACACACCCACACACCACACACACCACCCCGCCCGCGCCCTCCGCCATGCCCACCGCCGCCGCCGCCGCCACGGCCAAGATACAGGTACGTACCGCGCCGCACACACCCACACACCACACACACCACCCCGCCCGCGCCCTCCGCCATGCCCACCGCCGCCGCCGCCGCCACGGCCAAGATACAGGTACGTACCGCGCCGCACACACCCACACACCACACACACCACCCCGCCCGCGCCCTCCGCCATGCCCACCGCCGCCGCCGTGGCCGCCGCCGCCGCCACGGCCAAGATACAGGTACGTACCGCGCCGCACACACCCACACACCACCCCGCCCGCGCCCTCCGCCATGCCCACCGCCGCCGCCGTGGCCGCCGCCGCCGCCACGGCCAAGATACAGGTACGTACCGCGCCGCACACACCCACACACCACACACACCACCCCGCCCGCGCCCTCCGCCATGCCCACCGCCGCCGCCGCCGCCACGGCCAAGATACAGGTACGTACCGCGCCGCACACACCCACACACCACACACACCACCCCGCCCGCGCCCTCCGCCATGCCCACCGCCGCCGCCGCCGCCACGGCCAAGATACAGGTACGTACCGCGCCGCACACACCCACACACCACACACACCACCCCGCCCGCGCCCTCCGCCATGCCCACCGCCGCCGCCGTGGCCGCCGCCGCCGCCACGGCCAAGATACAGGTACGTACCGCGCCGCACACACCCACACACCACCCCGCCCGCGCCCTCCGCCATGCCCACCGCCGCCGCCGTGGCCGCCGCCGCCGCCACGGCCAAGATACAGGTACGTACCGCGCCGCACACACCCACACACCACACACACCACCCCGCCCGCGCCCTCCGCCATGCCCACCGCCGCCGCCGCCGCCACGGCCAAGATACAGGTACGTACCGCGCCGCACACACCCACACACCACACACACCACCCCGCCCGCGCCCTCCGCCATGCCCACCGCCGCCGCCGCCGCCACGGCCAAGATACAGGTACGTACCGCGCCGCACACACCCACACACCACACACACCACCCCGCCCGCGCCCTCCGCCATGCCCACCGCCGCCGCCGTGGCCGCCGCCGCCGCCACGGCCAAGATACAGGTACGTACCGCGCCGCACACACCCACACGCCACACACACCACCCCGCCCGCGCCCTCCGCCATGCCCACCGCCGCCGCCGTGGCCGCCGCCGCCGCCACGGCCAAGATACAGGTACGTACCGCGCCGCACACACCCACACGCCACACACACCACCCCGTCCGCGCCCTCCGCCATGCCCACCGCCGCCGCCGTGGCCGCCGCCGCCGCCACGGCCAAGATACAGGTACGTACCGCGCCGCACACACCCACACACCACACACACCACCCCGCCCGCGCCCTCCGCCATGCCCACCGCCGCCGCCGTGGCCGCCGCCGCCGCCACGGCCAAGATACAGGTACGTACCGCGCCGCACACACCCACACGCCACACACACCCCCCCGCCCGCGCCCTCCGCCATGCCCACCGCCGCCGCCGTGGCCGCCGCCGCCGCCACGGCCAAGATACAGGTACGTACCGCGCCGCACACACCCACACACCACACACACCACCCCGCCCGCGCCCTCCGCCATGCCCACCGCCGCCGCCGCCGCCACGGCCAAGATACAGGTACGTACCGCGCCGCACACACCCACACACCACACACACCACCCCGCCCGCGCCCTCCGCCATGCCCACCGCCGCCGCCGTGGCCGCCGCCGCCGCCACGGCCAAGATACAGGTACGTACCGCGCCGCACACACCCACACACCACAAACACCACCCCGCCCGCGCCCTCCGCCATGCCCACCGCCGCCGCCGCCGCCACGGCCAAGATACAGGTACGTACCGCGCCGCACACACCCACACACCACAAACACCACCCCGCCCGCGCCCTCCGCCATGCCCACCGCCGCCGCCGCCGCCACGGCCAAGATACAGGTACGTACCGCGCCGCACACACCCACACGCCACACACACCACCCCGCCCGCGCCCTCCGCCATGCCCGCCGCCGCCGTGGCCGCCGCCGCCGCCACGGCCAAGATACAGGTACGTACCGCGCCGCACACACCCACACACCACACACACCACACACACCACACCGCACCACACCTAACCGCAGTACCCGGTACTGCATTAACTATAACATCGTTACGTTCGCAGGCGATGGACGCGGTGGCGAGCAACGCGGTGGCTCTCGGACTGACCAAGCTCAACGCGCTGGGCGTCTCGCCGGCCGCCGCGCTGCCTTCCCTGGCCGCCGCGCTGCCGGTCACGCTGCCCGCCGCGCTGCCCGCCGCACTGCCCGTCACGCTCCCGGCGGCATTGCCCGCCTCGTTGCCGGGCGTGTTGCCGGTCACGCTGGGGACGCTACCCCTCGTGCCGCCGGCCGCCGTCATCCCGCCGCCCGGCGTGGTGATCCCGCGACCGCCGGAGCCGACGCCGCAGCCCCACCACCACCCACACCCACACCCACACCCGCCTCCCCCCGCGCCCGCTGACGGCCCCGGGCAGCAGCAGCAAGCGGCGTTACAGCAGAAGGTAACTATATAAACGCCTCAATCTGTCGCTACATGCAGTGAACTTGTAGCTACATGCAGTGCACGTGTGCATGTCCGCAGCTGCTGGACGCCGAGCCGGACACGCTGCAGCAGCAGGAGTCGCTCTCCATCTCGGGCCAGTCGGCGCGGCACCTCGTGATGCAGCGGCTGATGCGGCGCCGCGCCTCGCGCACACTACTGCTCGCCAACATGGTCTCCGCGGAGGAGGTGGACGAGGCGCTGCACCACGAGATCCAGGAGGAGTGCTCCAAGTGGGGCAGCGTCGACCGCCTCGTCATATACAACGAGCGCCAGAGCGAGGACGACGACCCCGCGCATGCGCACGTCAAGATCTTCGTGCAGTTCGCGCAACCGGACGGTGAGTCTTCCCCGTCCCATCCGGTCGGCAGTCAGTCTCGCGCCGGCGCCCCACCGGAGCGGTCGTCCGGTCGTCTACACGTCTCCGCTGTCTGCTTACAGAGGCCACCGCGGCGGCGAACGCGCTCAACGGCCGGTACTTCGGCGGGCGCACCGTGCGGGCGGCGCTCTACGACCAGGACCTCTTCGACCACGGGGACCTCTCCGGCTAGTCGCGGCCCGCCGCCGCCGCCGCCGCGGAACGAACTGCAATATAATGCGATTCTTCCGAATCTGCACTTCCGACTGCGGGTCGATCCCGGACGATAGACTTATTTATAAAAATAATTTTAAATAATATTGATCGAAATCGTTGAATTTAAGTGATTCACTTCATGACTGTGCTAAATACCGATTTAGATCGAAATATTGTCTCGATTACATTGATTATAGAAATATATATATTTCGTGTATTCATCCCTATCGACATTATAATTCAGATAAATCTAACCGCAGTCGTAACAGGACCGATCGAAGCATATTATATCATATACATATCGAAGCAGGTATACAAATGAATACGTTCGTCTCGATCGAAAAACTTCGCTTGCGCGATTCAGAACTCCCTACATTAGAACTAAGTCCGTACAAAACGTCAAAAAGTGGATCAACGCCATCTACTGAACTATGCGAAAGTGCGTTTGTTGGTTTGTTTGTTCCTCTTCCACGCCGCCACAGAGCAACGGATCGACTTGAATTTTGACGCATGGACTATATAGTGGGGCCGGAGAGGGACTATAGGCTACTTTTATCTTTGTAAAATGTACGGTTCCTGAGGGATTGTACACGGATGAAACGACACAAGCACCACCTATCGGTCGCTCGGTGTCGAGCTCATTTGGTGTGTTGATGTCATCCGCCGGGATGGCGTTTCTAATTCTAACAACAAGATTCTCCGCGTTCTATTGACCTTTTCGTAGCTTATTTTGGCTCGATCACGTTTCTGGGTCCGATCAGCGACCACACTCTGGTGGCATAGATTCTGTTTGACAATATTATTGCTAACAAGTCAGTTCCGCGTCTGACCCACAACAGGGAAAGGGCCGCTGAGCAAGTACGTACGATACAAGCGGGTGGAACGGGTAGAACGGGTATTGTAGTATTTTGTTTGGTATAGGTACTGTGTGAGTAAGAGGCTTATTAAAGCGTTAATTTGTACAATTCTTACTGTAACTCTATTCCAGTAGATTTATGTCGAATTACGCCGATTTAAGCGGAATTCGTAAAGATAGTATAAATTAAATCGAATTAATTATATAAAATTTGGTAAAATTCAATTTAATTCAGTACAATATAAAATACATTCAATTCGGTTAAAATAAATTTAAGTAGT